>CM074279.1:9523768-10723768 GCA_037194245.1 Opsariichthys bidens | reverse complement strand
AAATGCACACAAAATTCCATAAATTAAAATAAATAAATGTTTAATGATTGTTACGGTTGGAAAGGAAGAGATGAGGCGAGGACCACATTTTTTAATTTAACAAACACAAAACAAAGATAATCTAAACAAGACAGAAAGCCAAACATGAAACACAAATTCAGACAAGGCAGAGGAAGATGAACGCAACAGGTTTACAACGGGGATGTAAAGACTACGACTGACAACTGACTATTGAAACACAGGGGTAAATATATACAGGGAAACAAGGGTCTAATGAGGAAATGGTGGAACTCTATGGAAAATAAAAGTCCTTAAAGCATTAGTTCACTCAAAAATGAAAATTCTGTCATTAATTACTCACCCTCATATTGTTAAAACCCAGAAAGACTTTTAAGATGTTAATCACAAATGATGACATTTTTGAGGAAATCTCAGCTTTCTCTACCTCCAGACTGCTAAACTGAAACCTTGACCCTTCAAAAAATTCCTAAAGAGATCATAAAACTAATCCATATGAATTATGCAGGTTGGTTTGAATTTTCTGAAGATGATGAACAGATTTAATTTAGGCTTATATTCACATTAAACACTGATCAACGCACACATCAGTTGTGGTAAATGGAAGCTCAAGCATGTTTGCTTGATGTGTGAGAACCAATGAGGTTCATTCTTGTGTCACGCAGCACGTTTGAGCTTCCGCGAGAGGTTTGTTCTCGAGCGTCAAGCAGGTTCGGTTGAGCTTCTGTTTGTTCACTGATCATTTTTTATATTTTCAGCTGTGAAATGCAGGGACAGAATGCTCTCAGATTTCATCAAAAAGATGTTCATTTGTGTTCCGAAGATGAATGAAAGTCTCACGGGTTTGGAAAGACATGAGGGTGAGAATTGTGACAATTATAGATCAAGAAATCATTTTCTTTGCATGCAAGCATTTACTCCAAAGCATTTATTTACATGCTGCGAGGGGTCTTTGCCATTTTACATCTATTTACAGTTTTTTTTCCATTTGCTCTGGTACTATTTTCACAAGTAAGGTGTATATTTTCAAAACTCTTAGTACAAAACTCCAAACTGATCACACTTATAACACAGCTAGTCATTTTCTCAAAAACTGATCTCATGCTTTTATTCTAGTTGTACATATTATCATTCTACATAATCGCCGTTTCACAACACAAGATCATTGTGATATGTAATGAGAACATTTGGTTTAATCACCGAAACACAACAGTGCATTCTTTTTTCAGTTTAGTACTTTTAACAATCAGTTCATTCAGTAGCAAACAATGCAAGAAACAGGTTTCAAATCACCCTTGTTGCTGAAATAATTACAGTTAAACAGGCTACAGATGCCACATTAGAAAATACACTTACATTACCTAAGTACATAATTGCCATAAAATCCATGTTTGTAATACTATCCATTCAGTGTGTTATGAAAAGTTGTGATGAAATTACGGCATGGCCATGAGGTTTTGTGTAGAACAGAGTTTGCTGCCAATACAGTACATGTTCTCACTGTACCACATGACTGAATCTGTACTATAGTTGATCTTTACAGTTGATCGTTACAGTAATGTGGCTGTCTCTAGCATAGTAATGCTATGTAATGCTAGTCTGTTTACAGTATCGCATGGCATACTGCTATAATGCAAAACTATGCAATCTGTCTCTCTTCTGATAGATCTCTGATCAGAAGATTTGATCTCTTTGATCAAGATTTGATCTCTGATCAATCTGATGTTATACAGTCATTGACTGTTTCTTTTCCCTTGTACTCTGTCCTGCTGAGTTCACAAATTTCAAGTCTCTCTGTATCTGTATCTGCATCTCTCTCTCTCTCTCTCTCACTCACACACACACACACACACACACACACACACACACACACACACACACACACACACACACGTTCGTATATGTGGTTTACAGGGATTCTCCAGAGATGTAATGATTTTTATACTGAACAAACAATACATTCTATCCCTCTCCACTAACCATACACCTAAACCTACCCATACCAGAAAACGTTCTGCATTTTTACATTTTATAAAAATATAATTTCATGGGATTTATAAGCTGTTTTCCTCATGGGGACCAAAAATGTCCAAACAAGGTCTAAAATTAATGGTCTTACCATCCTTGTTGGGACATTTGGTTCACAATGCAGTATTAACCAGGACCCACACACACACTTTGAAAATTGTGGTCATCATCTAAGATAAATTGCTTATAATTCATTACATTTGATTATCCATATAAATTGCAAATAATTTCTATAGAAATATGCCTCAATATCGAAATCTATAGGTGTACCAAATAAATCATTGATTAACCATTCAGTTCAGTTAGATTAAATAGAGAAATGCATTAAACCAAACGAAAAGAGATGAAAATGAAAAGTTTGATAGTAACAGCATTACTGAAAGACAGTTACTGTGAATTAATTTATAGAATTTATATATTACATTTATATAGATGAAACACTTGTTTTGCATAGTTAAAAGGATCATTTGTATAATTTGAAAAAGTGCACTTTTGATGATCTGTTGTGATATTAGTTCTAAGAATTTTGAAAAGTTGCTTGTGAAAATAGCATCAAAGCAATTAAAACTAACTGTAATCATCTCAGCAACTGCTTTATGTATTGATTATCATGCATTGCTGATAGAAAACAAAATGCACAATGAGCGTCATCAGCAAACCAGCTCTGATGTCGCACTATCTATGCAGAACCAACGCCCAAAACCTTTTTACACAACACTTTTGCTGCATTGCAAGAACTTAAGGAAATGCAAACTATAGGCTTTTTTTTATCTGCCTAGTACAGGCTTCGACAGATGAAAAATAATAAGACTGGTCAGTTATTGTTAAGGTTTTATCTTAATTAGGATTAAACCAAGAGCAAACTTTATTCATATCTAACCATAATTATAGAACAATTATGACCAATTGTTTTCACACATACCTTGTAGACCGCACTGTCCATTACATTATGCTGTTATTTTAGAACGCCTTTACAAGTCTTAATTGAATGTTCTGTAATGCTAAATGTCACGAGAATATGGCCTCAGTCAGCAAGACCAAAACTGGCCATGAAGCAATAACTGCAAAGATACACTGCAGTAAAAAAACTCATTTTCTGCTGTTTACTGAAGCACCTTGCCATGCCCTTATTGGCAAACCTGTCAATCACAGTATATGCCTGTAAAAACCACAGTCATGTGCGTCACTTCCTGCAGGGCATTTTGTGAATTGTGTGTTCCTACTAATTCTTGGATAGACATATGGGGATGAACCAGCTATGCCTACAGGACACCAGCATATGAGGACGGATTCCATGATGTAGTGAGAGCAGAAAGACTGCGTCGCCCGTTGGGGTGCTGGCACATTGGGCTCCTCATGTGCCAGAAAACATGGAGCAGCCCTGAAGCCCCACGTCACTGGCTTTTGCACCCTCATGGTTACCCTATCCTCATACCTGGGTTAAAGAGATAGTTCACCAAAAAATTACTATTCTGTTATCATTTACTCACCCTCAAGTCATGCCAAACACATTCTTTCTTTCCAAGAATAAAAATCGTATAGAACTCTATTATTATACCCTCATATTCTACAACATCCAGTCTGTCATTGAACTTAAATGAATCAACATTGAACTGACATGAACTGAATAATATAACTATCTTCGTGTGAACTACTTTACTCAACTTTTTTTTTCTTCTTTACTCTCAAAACAAAAGGTATAAAATCTGTCACTGGGGTGCACCCATTCAAAAGTTACTAATATATTTGTATACACTTTAGGAAATAATATGTGCCCTGAAGTACTAATATGCACCCTTCAGGGGTAAATAAGGTACAAAAGTACCTTTTAAAAAGGTATAGCCCCAGTGACAACTGTTGTACCTTTTTTCTGAGAGTGTAGTTGAACTGCGTTTGTCTCATAACTAATAATCTTTGCAACATTCACATGGCTATTGCCCTGTTTACACCTGGTATTAAGATGCGTTTTGGTCAATCCAATCACACGTTCACAACACTAAATACAGGTGTTAATGGGGTCTAAAACGCTTTGAACTTGTCCACTTTTGACACCTTCCAGAGGTAGTCGAAAACGCATTTGACTGGATTGCTTTTGTATTGTAGATGCTCATGCAGTCGAAAGTGTTCATACAGCCACAAAAGACTGCCTAATCTCCACCTACTGACTAACATTAACATTATTGGAAGCGCGCTAGCCAGTCAGGATTTAAACTGTCGGCTGAAGACCCAAGTTTGGTTTGAAGATGAAAAATGTACCAAGCACAATGTTCTCCCACCATTCCTGATTTCTAGAACTCACTCACTTTATTTGGCGTGGTTTTGTGGATATCAGAAAGCTGATGCTCTCCTTATGTTTTTGGTCTTCTCCGAGCATGTTCATATGTAAAGTGCATGAACAT
Source organism: Opsariichthys bidens (assembly GCA_037194245.1). NCBI lineage: Eukaryota > Metazoa > Chordata > Actinopteri > Cypriniformes > Xenocyprididae > Opsariichthys > Opsariichthys bidens. The sequence goes on along the minus strand of CM074279.1, from coordinate 10,719,323 downwards.
ATTTCATCCATTAGATCAAAAGATCTGAAAAAATGCTTACATTTACCCACCCATAGACCCTCCCCTCAAAGAAATCAGGACAGAACTGGTCGAAAGTTGACAAAAGAGATAAAAACACCAGGTGTAAAGAGGAATTTGACTATCTCGTCTACTTGTGATCCGATCGACCAAAACACATCTTAATGCCAGGTGTAAACAGGGCCTAAATTGAGCTGTTGTATTTTTAGAGCTGGATAGTTTCATAATAAACATTGCAAAATTAATACTATTATTATTCTGTTAATTACTGTGACGCTTCCTTGAAACAATCTAGTATAAAGTGTTATATACTCAACTCGACTCAAATTCATTTATAAAGCACTTTAACAACCATAAAAATGGACCAAAGTGCAGTACATAAAATAGCATACAAATCTAGCAGAAGCATAAAATAACACCATAAACCACAACAAAAGTCATATCATCCATCACATAAATAAATATGACTTGACTTTCATGTTTATTTGTTTTTTTTTTGTCGTTTTGAAGTTCAGATTGCTATTCACTTTTATTAAATGGGGAAAAAATGGCTAGTACATTATGCAACATTTCTCCTTTTGTTTTACAGGGAAGAATAAATGACATTTTATAATGTCAACAACGTAAGGGTAAGTAAAAAAAAATTTTTTTTGAGTTATTCCTTTATACACTTGGCTATTTTTTTAATTTTAAAAAAAGAGACAAATTTAGGGCTTTTTCTTTCTTTTTCGATCCCTTTTTAGTGTTTGCTGCTCAGATTTCAACAAGAACAAAGCAATGTCCTTTTCCTCCAGCAGCTGTGGTGTGGCTTACCTTGAGGTGATATCATTAAAAGCGTAAACAAAACATTAGAGAGAGAGAAAGATGGAGAGAGAACAAACAAAATCCTGTAACAAAGGCAGACTCGCATTCCTTTCATCCTGTTGGTTCGTTCACACCAGAGCATGCGGTCTATGACTCACAGCCTTATGAGCTGCAGCTCTCATTGGACGTCTGAAACGCAAGTGACAGAAGACAGATAAGAGCCGTCACCCCAGTAGCACAAGGGACATCACAGCCGATTTACGAGTATCTGTAGACTCCAACTCAGATATACTAATAAAGATGCTGAATTGTTGTGTTGTATATGAACATTTTTAGTAGTTCTTGAACTGTTGCTCAAACAGAGTTTGTTAAATCCCTAACCCTAATTGTGTAACTCAACCTAAACTGTCAGTATAATGGAAATGAATGATCTCAAATTGTGCACCTTTTACTTTCCTATTGCATGATGCTGTACATGTTCTATAGCATTCGATTTATATAATCGTTGTATTACTTTTGGCCTGTTGTGTCCAGTATAGACACAGTGTAACTGTAACAACATCTAACTGCATTTATATAGACATAATGCGCCAGAGAAACAAGTGCGCAGCAGTCTTTAGAATTTTATGTTTGAACTTCAATTTATGTGGTAGCTCTGTATATTTCTATGGCAACGCTGTCGAAGAGTAATTAGCAGGTGAAGTGGATTTATTAACGAAAATTATGATTAGTATTGTATTTTTTGAAGCGAATGTCATAACAAATGTGACCCTGGATCACAAAACCAGTCATAAGTCACACAGGTATATTTGTTGCAAAAGCAAACAATACTTTATGGGTCAAAATTATAAACATTTTTTGACAAAAATCATTAGGATATTAACCTGTTGGCTCTCGCCCCTTTTTTGAAAAATCTCAAGAAATGACATACCCAAACTAAAACAGATGCAGTTCATGAACCCTTTGCACTAAAAGCATAAGTATGGTCTCATTTCAAAGCAGACACTTTGCAGTTTATTGTAAAGTTATAATTAATTATTGTCATAATGAAAAAAATAGTTATAAATAGCTTCAAAATTTTGTACAGTTATTAGAAATGTATTTTTATGGAAAATCTTTTATGTCATGGTAATTACATTGCATGTAACAGTAAATTTGAGTTAATTTAAAAAAAACCGCTGCGGGGCGTGCACGGGGGACTTAAGACTAACAGGTTAAGTAAAGATAATGTTATGAAGATATTTTGGAAATTAATTTGGAAAATCCTACCGTAAATATATCAAAATTTATTTTTGTGAGTGGATATGCATTGCTAAGGATTTCATTTGGACAACATTAAAGGCGGATTTCTCAAAATTTTGATTTTTTTGCACCCTCAGATTTCAGATTTTCAATATCCCTCGGTCAAATATTATCATATCATAAACCATACATCAATGGAAAGCTAATTTTTTCAGCTTTTTATTTATAAATATCTTTTTTTTTTTAATTAAGTTTTGTGGTCCAGGGTCACAAATGTCAGTAGAGTGGGAAGATTTTTTAAAACATGAGTTTCATTCATAAATACGTAAGATCTTACATTCATGCTGTGAAAATACAAACCGGAAGACAGAGCACAAGTGCAGTGCTGAAAAGGCACAGAGTTACATAAGGTCTATTGAATTCAAGTGATGCTATGTCAGACTGTCATTTATCTTTGCATACGGGGCTATTTTATACTGGCTTTAAATGTAGTGCTTCCAGTCAAATTTTTCAATCACTGTTCTTAGTTTGTTTTTGTTTTGTTTTTTTACTTTTGTTTTTGCACTGATACTAGACATATTATTAGTGATGTTACGTCTGATACCAATGCTCCAAAGCTTGCTTCAAACTCGAACAGTCCTTGCAATGAACTACTGCTTCGGAGCTTGTATCGTTACGTCACTAGTCACGTGAAAATGAGTTCTGAAGCAAACACACTGCTTCACTCCTGTAGTGAACCACCTGACTGCTTTGACAGCTCAATCCAGTATTGACTGGTTTGAAACCTGGCGACTGTATTTCTTACAAAAGTGAAGCCAAACCATGGCGACACCGTGGGTTGTAGTAGTCGGTGTTTGGATTGGCGTTTTTGTTTATTTATTTTTATAATTAATTAGAGAACATATGAACATTGTTACATAAAAACATGCATCAAACACAGAAACTTAAAAAACCCTCTGCTGCATTATACAAGTACAACCAGTTACACAAGCAGATCCTTATCAACACACAAAAATATCAGTCCCACCAGTTAACAAGTTATAGAGTTCTGCTTCCCACAGCTAAACAAGATAAAGCTTTCACACATGATACTGCCCTGCTAAAAAAAACTATAGAAACCATTACAGAAATTCTATTGGATTTAATGGTTTTAATGGACATTTTATTGGTTGTAATGGGAATTATAGTGGTCTCTGTGGGTCTCTACTGATATGTACTGGGTTCTATTGGTGGGAGCATTAAATCCTGATGGAATATGTCCCAAACACACTACAAAAAGGAATTCTGTAGTGGTTTAAATGGTAAAAGCCAATGGTTCCAATTGAAACCATTAGAGTTTCTGTGATGGTTTCCAACTTTTTTTAAGCTGGTCTGATCTTCTGTCCTTGTCTAAAAAAATAATTACACACTAACATCATGCTTAATGTTTTATTATCAAGGTGAAATTCATCAGTATCTGTAAAATTCACCTACATAAATGAGTTTCACAGCACTAACACTGTTTCAGCTTTGATCGCCTCGGTAAACACGTAATAAACGGGGCGTTAACATATAAGCCTACTTGTATTTTATGGTTGTCAGGTTTGTTGCATTACATTTACTTCACCATTCACACATTTACTTCGACACAATTGTATCAGAAAGCAATAATGCTTCAAAACGCTTCATTTGGCCATCACTACATATTATTAACCTCTTAATATATCAATAATCGTACATTTTTGTTTGCATCCACTGTGATGACTCCTGCTGTCTGCTTTTGGAGATGCAGGTCGTCTGGAACGGATTGAAATTGATCTATTGGAGACACCTGTTCTGAATTAGACTGTCCTTTAAAAGAGGCCTTCAATGGATCCAAAGAGGGCTCTCTCTGGGTTTTGGGTTGTTTTCACATTTTACACATTCATTCAAGCAACCTTCACTTCACTCTGATATTATTGATCATTTTAGAGATGTTGTTATTGTTATGTTTATTTGTTTCTTCTTTATTGTTTATATTACTTTTCTGTAATAAATAAATGTTTCTTTGAGTCTTAAACTTTGGTTTGCGTGCGTCCCTTGTTTCGTTGCTTCCCTAAAGTCATGGGTTGTAAAAAATTGGGGGCTCATCCTTGTTTGGTTTGCATTTTGTTTAATAATTAATTTGAGACGCCCGTATACATTTGTGCCGGAGTTGATTTGTTCACCGTGTGAAGTCATCGATTGGTAAGTAATTATGTGCAATATTGTTTGAGCTCGAGTTTCTCTGGTAAGTTTTGCGGCATGTCTCTTTTGAGATGTCGAGTTTGTTGTTTTTGTTTAGTGTTGCGATGAAAGCGGGTAGTAGATTTAATCTCGGGAGCATGTCCATTGAAAGCGTCGCTGGTTTGACCAGTTGCACTTTTCTCCCACCGGGTTATAGTGCATAAATGCCCCCGGCAATTAATCGCATGAAGACTAGGGTGCAGTTAGTTAGAGATGTTAGGTAGAGAGTGAACTCTTGTTATTTGATTGCAACTTTGTAACTAAATTGTTTTTTGACTTTACATGGCTGATATTGATTTGTTTGTTAATTCACCTTCTTGTGAATCTTTGGACAAGTGTACTAAAGAGCAATTATTAAAAGTTGCACCAATCTGTCTTTTGAACAGCAGAAAGAATTGCTGCTTTTACAAATGGAGCATGAGAAATCAAAACCGCGTTCTGAACAAGGAAAAATGGAGTTGGAAAAAACAAAGTTGGAATTGGAGCTTCTTAAACTTGACTTGATGAAAGAGGGTAAGCTATCTAATTCTGGGGAGGAGCAATGTATGTCTTTTATGTCTTACCTCAAATCTTAAACTTGTTCCGAAATTTAATGAAGAAGAACCTGATACTTTCTTTACTCTTTTTGAACGTATGGCAGAATTGAGAAACTGGTCAGATGTCAATCGTGTTGCACTGTTACAATGCTGGGATGGTTTTTTCTTTGTCAGTCGATGATTGCAAAGATTATGATAGTTCAATTTGTAGTTTTAAAAGCATATGAATGTGTACCGGAAGCATATCGGCAGCATTTTAGATTGCAGAAAAAAGAAGAGATGCAAACTGACTTAGAATTGACTTAGAATTTGTGCGATACCTGAGAACATTTTAATCGTTGGTGTACAACAGTAGACATTAAAACACTGGAGGATTTGATTCGCTTTATTGTGCTGGAACAATTTAAAAATTCATTCCCGAATCATATTGCAATGTATATCAGTGATCATAATGTTAAAACTCCAGAAGAAGCGGCAGTATTGGCTGATGATTATGTACTGACACATAAAACTACTTTTGATTTGCATGCTCGTGATTTGTCTGCTGTGTCGGAAAAAATTTCACCTAATAGTAACCACGTTTTCCCTGGAAAGTTCAATCCAAGTAAGACATGCAATTATTGTCACGAGAAAAGACACTGTAAGCTGGATAGCCCTGTTCTTAAAATCTAAACGTGTTGCATCACATTCTCGCGTTAAGTCTGCTGCACTTGCGGCACCAGTCCAAACTGTAACAAATTAATTATTGGAAAGTTTGATGTTGATCTCTTCTCCTCTTACTCACCTTTTATTACAGAAGGTTATGCGGGGTATTGGATTAAACGCACTACTTGTGCCTCTTCACAAGGTAAGACTCCAGTCTGATTTAGTTCAAGGAGAGGTTGTAATGGGAGGACGACCTGCTTTTCCAGTGGAGTGAATCCATATAATTTTGGGAAATGGACTGGTGGGTGAACGTTTGTGGACTGACAATCCAGTGCTTTTGTGGCAATCCTTTGGATCGCAAATCTAAAGTTTGTAGTGTCAATGCCTGATTTGTCTGCTGTCTTTTCCTGTTTCCACAGAGGAATTGAGAAGAGAACAATCTGATTCTTCTGAGTGAAGTGTTCCAGATTGCTGTTTCTTCATCAGAAGTGGATAATACAGCTCGTGGTCATGTTGCTGAGGAAATGAATTCCCTATGAGGGTGATTTTGAGGGAGACCCTGTTTTCCAAGTGGTCGTCCCTTCTAAGTTTCAAAATAAGATGATTGAAGTTGCACATGATCAATCAGGTCTCCAGGGTGTGCATAAGACGTATGATCGCTTGTTGGGGTATTTTTTTTTTGGTCACTCTTAAAGTGCGCTGTCTCCGCTTGCATTAAGATGTGCAAGACGTGCCAACTAGTAAGCTGAATCAAGTATAAAACCTGCTCCTTTGAAACCAATTGAAGCCACTGGTGAACCTTCATAGGGCCACTCCCTCGTTCGACAGCAGGTAGCTCTTATTTGTTTACTGTGTGTTTGAACAGTCGTTTTCCTGCAGCGTACCCACTGCGTACTATTACAGCTCGTTCTATTGTGAAAGCTTTGACAATTTATATCCGTTTTTGGCACTCTGAAAATTATTCAAAGCAACCAAGGTTCGAGCCTTACTTCTCATCTCTTCCAGCAAGTACTGAAACAGCTGCAAATTAAGCCAAATCAATCTACAACATATGAGCAAAGCCAAGGGGCCTTGGAGAGATTCCATCAGTCACTGAAGTCACTTTTCCGTGCATACTGTGTGCAGCTGGACAGAGATTGGGAAGAGGATTTACCATGGATGATGTTAGCTGCACATTAGGTAGTACAGGAAAGTACGGGTTTTAGCCCTAATGATTTGGTCTTTGGCCATAAAGTATGTGGATTGTTGTCTGCATTCCAAGATGTGGGTAAAGCTGTAGAGCCTACAAAAAATTTGGCATCTTATGTTTTAGGTTTTAAAACAGACTTATCCAGGCTAGGGAACAATGAAAGAATCTTAAATTGTCAGGGAAATATGAAACAGTTTTATGATCGTATGGTCAAGTGCCGAGTGTTTGAACCAGGCGACCAAGTGCTTATTACGTCCTATTGTATCTTCGCCTTTTGAAACTAAGTTTGACGGCCCATTCTTTAAGCAACATATTATGAAGTTTCTATGCCATCCCGAAAAAAAATCTGTTAAAAGATGCCATGTAAATGTTTACGGCTTGTATTATCAGAATGAAGTTAAATTTGGGGAAAGCCTAACTTTGCATCCGGCACTTTCTGTGGCTCCTGTTAGTATGGGTAATATGAGTTTGGTGGGGCAAGAAGAGACTATTTCTCCAGATGATTGCGTGCTAAGTGGTCGATTTAAAGAATTCTGAGTCGTTGCAGAACTTGGAGTTCACTCTCCGTCACTTATCTCCTGTAAGATGTCAGGAGCTATGTGAATTATTGCGTAGCTTTCCTGAATTACTTGGCGATGTGCCGACTTGTACTGATTGGGTGGAACACTACTGATATGGGGGATGTAAAGTGTTTCACCTGAGAAATGTGATTTGATGGAGAGGGAAATTCGGTATATGCAGGATCACAATATTGCTGTTCCTTCGTTCTCCGATTGGGCTTCTCCATGCCTTTTGGGAAAATCAGACAGTACCGTTAGATTTTGTACAGATTTTCGTAAAGTTTAACTAAACCAAATTATTTTCCTTTACTTCGCATTGAGGATTGTGTAGATCAGGTGGGGTCTGCCAAGTTTTTCAGCAAGTTTGACTTGCTGAAGGGCTACTGGCAGGTTCCTTTAACCAAGAGAGCAGGAAATATCATCTTTTATTACTCTGTTTGGATTATATTCTTATCAGGTAATGAGTTTCAGCCTGCGACACGCTCCCGCTACTTTTCAGCGCCTTATGAATCGAGTGGTGTCTGGTCTTGAGGGTAGTGCCGTCTATCTGGACGATTTAGTTGTCATTGGTGACAGTTGGGATTCTCATTTAAAGCGACTTCGCTTCATGTTGAAACGTTTGTCAGAGGCGTGGCTTACAGTGAATTCAGGAAAATGTGCGTTCACCAAGGTGACCGTGACCTATCAGGTAATTCAAAACTTTCCTTCTCCGATGACAAAGAAAGAGTTAATGAGATTCCTGGACTTGGTGGGCTATTATTGCCAGTACTTCTGGCTCCACTTTGTTGAATCTTTAACATTGTACGTCGATACTAGTAAGGTGGGCGCTGGTGCTGTTCTTCAGCAGTGATGTACACGGGGTAGATCATCCCGTTTTTCTTTTTGAGGAAGTTCAATGTCCATCAGCATCATTATTATTGAGAAGGAAGCGTTAGCCCTTATTTGGGCACTACAGAATTTTGCTGTTTGTCAATTCAAGTTCCCCAATTGTGATATACATTGATCATAATCCTCTAACTTTTTTAAAATTCTTTAGTGTCCGAATCAGACACTGGTCTGTGGTCTCCATCTGCAGCCCTTCTGCTTGGATAACCGACATATTCGAGGTTCCCAGAACGTTGTGGCTGCTGCGCTGTCCCACGTTCCAGATGTGACGTAGCAGGTTCCTGGTCGGATTCCCTGTCTTAAGGGGAGGGGTGTGACGACCCCTGCTGTCAGCTTTTGGAGATGCACGTCGTCTGCAACGCATTGATCTATTGGAGACACCTGTTCTGAATTAGACTGTACTTTAAAAGAGGCCTTCAACGGTTCCAAAGAGGGCTTTCAGGGTTTTGGATTTTACACTTTGGGTTTTGGTTCATTTGGGGTTTTTTTACACCACAACACCATATTACACATTCAGTCACGCAACCTTCACTACACGCTGACATTACATATCATTTCAGAGACATTTTGTTTGTTTATTTATTGTTTATATTACTCTTCTGTAATAAATAAATGTTTCTTTGAGTCTTAAACTTTAGTTTGCAAGCGTCCCTTGTTTTGTTGCTTCCCTTGAGCCACGGGTCGTTACACCATATAACATCAATCAACATAACTGATCAAAGAACTGCCTGCCATTTTATATTTAAATGTCATTTATTCCTTTGATTTTTCAGCATTATTACTTCAGTCTTCAGTCACATGATCTTTTAGAAATCTCCTGATTTGCTGCTCAAAAAACAAGTCTTATCAGTAAAAACAGTTGTGCTTCTAAATATTTTGTGGAAACCACAATACATTTTTTTTCAGGATTCTTTGAATGAAAAGTTTGAAAGAGCATTTAAAAGAAAAAAATATATAACATTATAAACGTCTTTAATTAATCCATGCTGAAAAAACATGGTTGAACAGCAGTGTGTATAAACATTGTTAAACTAGTATCACTTATACCATGATTTTGGTTATACCGCCCCTAGTGGACAAAAAGGGCAAAAAACACAATGACGAACAAGGAACATCGGGACATCAAAGAATATAGAGACTGCAATTGGTAAGCATTGGTCAACATTTACATTTTCAACAAGAAATATAACAAAATTGATGTAAAATATAAAGCAGAGAAAACCTGTTTGAGGAGCAGGAAAGTGTTCACCACAGAACTGTGTCACTTCTCAAAGCTCTTGACACATTGGCTCACATTTTCAGCCTATATTACTGCTATTCAGCACACACACAAAAATGTCACAGTATGTACATCTTAGTTACCAAAGAAACCTCCAGCTAAAGCGGGGACAGACACTTTTACGTAGTATGTCACTGGTTAACAACATCTCCAAAGCCTTTTTACACACAGCACAGTCAGAATAAAAAAACAAAAAACTCTTCAGCATGATAGGAGAGCATTAGTTTTAAAATAGATGTTGTTTAATGTGCAAGCTCAGATTGCACACTGAAGAAGAAAAGATCAGATCTATCATTTGCACTGCCAACCCTCAGGATTTACTGTCTTTTAGTTTCAAATGTCTTTATACGTATAACAAATCTCATAACTGTGACATGGGGGGGTGCATATGATTAGAGTGTGAAAAGCAATTAATGCAGATCACGAGATATATCAAAGATGCATGCTTTTGGATCGTCATGCCTGTTGCCATGGAGCAGTGTTGAGAAACTAGAGTACATGGTCAGAAGAGCAGCCTGTCTTAAAAAAGAACGAAAAAAAGGGAAAAGGCACATAATTATTATTCCCTCTGAGATGGAGCAATTATGTTGATTAGGCAAAAATATGGTATTTAAAGGAGGCCTCATGGTTTTGACACCAAGCGCATTAAGAATAATCAGGGATAATCATATTGCTGCTATATCTGAACTTCGCTTTTAGCATACACAAGGATGGGTCATGGTGGTCAAGTCGCAAAACAACCGAATAACAGCCTAATTATCCTTTAACCTACTAGTTAATATAGAAAATATGTCGTTGAGCACACCCTCACAAGCTGCGGGTTTGTGTACACGCATGAACACACACATATTGAAGGTCTATTTTAGGTCTGTTGTTATTTCTTGAATTGAGTCTCTGTGCAGGAGAGTCAGTGGCTCGCGTATTGCATGGTACAGCAAATCATTTGCTCCATAAACTTCCCCTGTGCACCAGCACCATATCTATCATTCACCGTTGACGGGTGTCACAGCTGCTAGAGAATCCCTGCTCACCATAGATAAAGCACAGAGGGCACAGGACAAATATATCTTCCTTAGAGAAAGCCCCAAGCACCTGCCATCCAGAGGTGTAAAGTATTAAACAATACAGCCAGACCAAGAGAAAAAAAAAAAAGAAAACATATGCAGATTTCCAAAGAGTGGACTGTTGAACAAAACATACAGTATGAACCTACTGTACATTCTAATGAAACAATTTTCGACATGATTTAGAGGGATTGTTTGCCTACTAATGAAAAGTCTGTCATTTTCAAAATATTTTTTTTGGTGAATTGCTTCACAGAGCTTTTGGAGGAGGGGTGAATACTTTAAAATTCAGCCTTTTCCTTATAAAAAAGTTATGTTTGACGGATCAGACCACTTACAATATAGTGCACAGATCACATAGACTATTTCATGGTGTTTGTTTGTGTGTTTTGGAGCTTGGCTGTGTCCTTGTACGGAAAAGAGCTGTTTAAAACTTCTTCCAAAGCAGTCCTTCTGTTCTTTTGTGTTAATAAATAACGACAGAATTTTCATTTTTAGGTGACTTCTCCCTTTAACAAATAGAACTACTCTCACGCACTGTATACGATCAATGGTTTCATGCTGTTTTCTGCCACAAAGCAGAAAAAGCACAATGACATGAGAGAAGGAAAACATTTTTATGAAGGAACTGGATTAAGAAGTCAAAGAATGTTCAATTGTAAGTGCATTATTGTTCACACGTTTGTTCAGGGACGAGTCTAAATTACTTTTTGGTAATCGACTGCATGCCACACATACTGTCAATACAGCATCAGCTATATTGAACGCGGAGAATTCCTTTAAATTAAAAATGATTACTGAATATATCTGTCCTTGACAGGCTATTTTAACACTTTAGTCTACTATAAGCCTAAAATCTATCTATCCATCTATCCATCTATCCATCTATCTATCTATCTATCTATCTATCTATCTATCTATCTATCTATCTATCTATCTATCTATCTGTCAATCTAACCATATCTTTTGTGTGTGTGTGAAAAACACTGACTGTATCACTTTCATAATAATACATAAAACGCTTTTATAAAATGCTGGCAACAACAAAATGATCAGTGACTCCACCAATGTTGTGTAAGTGATTAATATTAATAATCATAATAAAGAATAATCCCATTGAGTCCACTGAGTTCATTAACATGTCTGCCTGTTTATGGTTGCTAAGCAACATAGCAAATTAGTGTATTAATATAGAATTTGTGTTGACAGGTATGAGTTTATCTGCATTCTCCAAAGGCTTTGAACATGGCTCAACCAATCAGAATTTCGGAACATTTAATGTTTTTTTTTTTTTTTTTTTTTTTCTAACAGTGGGATGCATGCAGTTAGTGTACAGTTGGATATTTAAGCAACTGAAAAATTCATAAGTCAATTCCTGCTTTACTATTAAGCTTCCCAGCCGGGTTTGAAAACTAAATAACACACTGTGAAAGTTTATGGAAATATATCACAGATGGTATAAACATCGGACAGCAGGTCCTACAAGACTGTAGCAGAATTCTGACCTGAACCAAACAAAACACCCACACTGGACACTCTTCTAATAAATTTCAGTTTAAAAGCAAAAAACAGAAGTGTTTGAGTGAAAGTGTTGTATATAAAACTTGTGCATGTAGTGTTGGCAGCATAATGCACTCTGCGGACATTACGAATCAAGGTGGCAGAGGTTGAAGATGTCAGTATGTTTCTATTCTTTAAAATAGTTTCAAATGGTCATAAAACAGACCTTAATGTATTTTTGTGATAAATCGTAATGCTCACTCACTGCTCTTACCAATCAACGGCTGATGTTGACATTTACAAGTAATATTCTGCATCTTGTTAACATGTTCTCAAGACTCTGCAGTAATACGACACTGACAGGCAGCTCTTATCTGCGGATGCGCTTATAAGAGTCTTAATGGATAAAGATCAATGTAACTTAAACTTTGACAATCTCAGGTTTCTCAAATGCTCAGCATGCATATATACTACTTCAACTTCAGTTTACAGCCGAGACTGGCACTCTGACACATGACACTAGTTCAAGGAAAAACATTTTAAGGAAATGTAGTCAGTGACATCACAATTACAAAAATGAATGAACATACCAATGATACACTGAGGAGTAAAACGTTTGATCTGAATAATCTGGAAAAGATCGAAAAAAAATATTTTCTAGCTGCAGCCTGGTATATTGGTTTCATACACCAAGTTCAAAACAGATGTAGATAAGGATATTTTACTGCATTGAACAAAAGATTTTAACTGAAAAGTTTGACTGTGTTTGTTGGCCAAATCATTTGTTTGATATCTCCATTTTATGTTTTTTTTTTTTTTTCATTATTTTTGTATGTCGCTTAATAAATGTCGGTGTGGAAGAAACCCTTTTTTACTTTACATGATATTTCATATGTCAAAAAAAAAAATATTTTTTAATAAAATAAGTGTCAAGAAAAAGTAGGTTCCCATGGTGGCAACTTCGTGTGACAACATGCCCCGCTGACAACGATCTGTAATCTCCAGAGCAATAACTGTGAAAATGTTAAATAGCTTTTTGTATCCAAGACTCTGAGGCATGTGTAAATAAAGACCGATGTTTTTCCACATCAAACCCTGAGAAATAATTGCTGGTAAAAAGTGCAAAAGAGTAAAAAGTGTGACAACTAGTCCCATTCTTCCCTATTACTGTAAAGAGCATCACTATAAGGATCCCCTAACCGGCATCACCATCCTCATTATAACAGTGTGCATCTAAACGTACCTTGAGCTAGATCTAATATGATCTACTGGAATCCGACAGTCCAGATCCGTGTATGTGATCATCAGCTGGAGTTAGAGAGAGATCGCACCTGTATCCAGCAAACTTCTTCTCTTATCTCTCGCGGCTCGCTTCAAGCAGAGATCCAGTTTCCACAGAACACTTTGGCGAAAATGTTGTAAAACCAATCCCGACAGTGTTTTATCATAATATGTGGTCCTCGCCGTCCAGAAACCGTGAGATCGTAAGCGATGATCGGAGAACGCAGAGAGGAGCGCGCGGCGACGCCATCAAACTGCGCGTAAAGCGAGAGCGAACAGATATAAGAGCGCGCGCACACACGTCAGTAATCCAGAGATACTACTAGGAGAGATATGAATTACACTGCACACACACACACACACACACACACACACACAAGCGGGTATCATTCTCACAGCTCATTTGCTATATTCATAGGCTCCTCTCTTGAGAAGAGACTATGACTTACTTTGTCGTTTCTTTGGTGATTTAAATCTGTTGCGTGCGGGTACCATGGTAAGGTGATGGTAGCAGGTGGTATACCAGATGTATAGGCCTGCTTGTATACCTTGCTATAGTACTCTAAGGAATACAATACCATAAATCATATAGGGCCATGCCACAGGCACATGATTTACTTTATTTTTTTTATTAATATAATTTTTTTCATAAATAGGTAAAAAAAAAAAAAAAAAAAAAAAAAAAAAACATGCTCCTCGCCTATAGGCATATCTGGAAATACTGGAGATTCTTGTTCTGGCCATCTGTGTGTTGAATTTTTGTTATGCTAAAGAAAATCACCTCCTTGTTTCAAAAATAGCTGAAATTTACACAGCATGTACTTTGTAATATCACCCAGAATTACCTTTGTTTGGACAGCTGTTGTGATTTCTAGAAACGTCAGTATTAGTGTAGTCGTGGTAGTATGAATACATGATACTTCTGGAAATAATTACTTGCATTTATGGTCATATTAAGAGATTTGCATGCATTATAGAGGTTGCATGCATTCACTGTTAAGATATTAATAATGTATTAGTCAAAGTTGAAATTAACATTAACATAGATGAACAAACGCTGTATGAGTGCAGCTCATTATTAGTTCATGTTAACTAATGTAGTTAAGTAATGAACCTTATTGTAAAGCGTTACGGCTTATTTATAAGAGAAATATCCCATTTGATTTTCTTTGTGTTTGTGTTTAGATGTTGAAGTTTGACCACCAGCTTAATAATGTTAAGCAAATGAAAACTTTTTGATATTATTTTTTCCTTGCATTTAAATGGCAATTGATCGTTAAACCTCAATTTTACATGATGTCCCACATTTACTGAACTCACCCTACTTTAAAATAATGCCACATGAAAACTATTCTATTCTATTCTATTCTATTCTATTCTATTCTATTCTATTCTATTCTATTCTATTCTATTCTATTCTATTCTATTCTATTCCCGTATTTACTTATACACTGTAAGCAATTATAACTTGTATACACACATACACAGGTATCTCCCTCTCGAAATCAGACTCTAAACCAGATGTGTGACTGCCTCTAAATGAAACATATTATACAGGCCTAAATGTGTTTCTGTCTTCTCAGTTTATTAACTCCATATTGAGACAGCACTGTTTAATCACACAAAATGTGTTTGTGAAATTGTCACGTTTTTTTCCTGAACACAAAAGACTGCATTGAATCTTAGAAATGAATGTCCTATTATAGTGTCTCAGCAGAAATGACAGCTGCTTTTGTAGAGCATCCAAACACTTCCATCCCATCACAATGCACATGCAAAGAAGACAGAGGAAGCCAATTCATCCGAGCGCCTGGTAATCGGTGATGCCGCTGTTCATTTGTCTCAAGTGTCATGTGTAGGACCACATTCTGGCACTGGCAGATGCTTTTCATTTTGTTACATTTCACGTTGAACTTGGCACATTTGCTCTCCCAGACTAATTTTCAATGTCAAACTGCATAAGATGGGAGTGTATACTATTTTAAAAGACCTGTTTTGGTTGTAAGACTTCATGTAAGGTATACAATACAGTCAACCAGCCATTTTTGCAAAATAATCCATGACAGGGTGTGATCAGGACCCCAACATGAAACAATTTGCAAAGTGATTTAAGCTGTAAAAAGAAAGATATTAAGTGCTATAAGGCACAATAAAATATTTAAAGCAGTTGTTGGGCACAACAATCAGTTATTCAGTTTAGCAGTCAATATGCAAATAAATTTCACCATAGAAACCGGCTGGAAAAAAAAAAAAAGAAAATTAAAAACAAGGCTTATTATGTTGGTTTGCCTGGTTTACTACTGGATATTGTACACACTTTCAGCTAGTTGATTCCAGTTTTATGCTTAGCTAGCTGACAAAACAGCATTTCGTTTTGGCATTTCATATACTAAAACCACCAATTAGTATACACTGTCATATATATATATATATATATATATTCCATCCATAGAACTGTTAAGAGAGAGAGAGAAGGAGAATATTAATAAGATAATTTCCATCAAGTTGTCACAGAATGTCTCAGAAACATTGATGTGATGCCATTTCCATTAGAGGCGATATTTGATTTGATGCAACTTCAGCAGAGCTTTTCTGCTGTCTGTGTTTGTCACAAAAAATTGAATTTCAACCAAATGATCCTGATCAGGCTGGTGCATCAGCAGAAATGATGTTGGCGAGTTTAAAATTGCTCAATAAGCATCATAACAGTGAAAACTGCCATTAATTAACTGGAGTTAATGATGAAAACGTTTTTATACTTGCTGCATAAGAAAACTTAAGGACAACAAACATCTATTCCTAAATGAGACCACAATAGAGAGGTGCAGGGATGATGTATTTTTATAGGCCAAATCCAGGAAACAAATTAATATTTTAGTACTCCTGGTTCCATCATCCTGAATCAGTGTTTTTGGTTAAATGCTTTAAAAATAAGGTCTGTTGTGAACATTTCAAGTTTTATTCTACCGTATAAAATACATCAAGAAGTTAAGTGACATGTGACACATTAGGGGCAGTGAGTAGTGAACACACACCCTGAAGCAGTGTAGCCAGTTTTGCTGTGGCAACTGGCGAGTGATTGGGGGTTGGTGCCTCGCTCAAAGACACCTCAGTCATTTTCTGCTGGTATTGAGAATTGAACCCGCAACCTTCAGGTTACCAGTCTGACTCTCTAACTTTAGGCCCTGACTGCCCCACCTTTGACTTTTTTAAAGCTTTGCTTGTCTAGTAAAAGGCAATTGCTAACAAGTGGCTAAAAGAGACTACAGACATTGTCGGTAATATTAAACGTCATCAGCCAAACAGGTTTACTGTTGCGAGAACCAGAGAGGGGCGAGAGCCGTGGGGGAAAGGCACGAGGCCAGTGGTGCAAGGGATAATGAGCGTAAGCTGCGCGCTGCACCGGTCTCGTATCTCTCACGGAGGAGCTCCGGAAGCGTAAAAGGGGGAGCGATGACAGTGAAGGATGAGAGAGGACCAGATCAGGAATTTGTGTTGTTTTATTATGTTTATGTGGGCGGCAAGCCCTGCTTTTCACACTTATCTACTCAATAGTTTGCTTTCACAGCTTCATTGTGTCTATAATTGCACGCTTTCAAACTAGGGAAAATGTTTTAAACAAAGGTTGAGAGAGTTGTTGGTGCATTCACGCCATGTCGTACTTACTGTACTTACTTCGAGATTCTGGCTTGTAAAAAGCGTCCATCTCCTCGTAGAGCTCCTTATTACAGTTTGTAAGCTGGGAGCTTTCTGAAAGCTCCTAAGTGTACCACGTGGTCCCTGTACCCTTGACCACAGCAGATTCATAATTCACAGTCTGAGCATGTGAACAGCTCCGAATATGACGTCACATGTTGTCATTTCGAGATTACGGAAATTATGCAAAAGTGTGGCAAGGGGCCGAGAGCCATGGACCACACCTGACACCTGACATCCTTTTAGAAGATAAAAGGAGGAGTGATGACAATGAAGGACAAGAGAAGACCAGGACATTATGTTGGGTTTTGTTTTAGTTTACTTTCCTTTCCTTTCATTTTGTTGTTTATGTTTATTTTATTATTAAAGTTATGTTTAACGTTCACCGGTTCCCGCCTCTTCTTCCCTGAACTTGAACATTGCGACTGTGGTGTAGCCTAATGTTTCATTTATAGCCTAAGATCAGCTTTTGGCTTCTACCAATTGTAGCTACACTTCAGAATTCATAAAAGTTGTGTCAATTTGTCAAGATTATCACAATGAACAATATGTGCAAGAATTGTAAGCTTTTGTAAGTCGCAGACCTTATTTTCTGCAATAATACAAAAGCCAATGGAAAAATACTATTCGGTTTTTGTCGAACGAACGAGGGAACGCTGTCTTCGGGGTTGGCCTACAAAAATACATCATACAACTCTATTTTAATCTTTGGTATGCAGTTTCTTGGGTTTGGGTTCAAAAGGTTGTGCAAGTTCACAGTTTATTGTTTTTTTTTTACAAAGTGTGTAATTTTTGTGTCAGTACAGGCTCACCTAACAGAATAATTATGATGGTTTTCCCAAGCAATCCATTGAGAAGGTAGATTTATATTTAAAATACAGTTCAGCTTTACACTTCTTTGCAAGTATGTGTGTCCACATGCATGCTAGTTTGCACCACTGAAATGTCCTTGGCATTTACTCTCTCTGTGTCTCTAAATCAGCAGGGAGGAGGCATTGGGTCTCTCACATGACTGTGCTGCAGGACAGAGCCCGAGGTGGAAGCCAGTCTGTCTGGACAGTGGCTGAAATCCGATGACAGCCGCTGAGAGCAGGTGCTGCCAAACGCCGGCCCGCTGCCGAGACGAGGTCAAATAGGACTCGTTACGCGCTGCTTGTATCCCGCCTTACGTTCCTCAGATCTGATGAGACAAGGATCCAGGAACAGCTCATTAGCCTGCAGGAGAGAGAGAATGAGTTCCAAACCGCACTCGTTTGGCCTCTAAAACAGTGATCCAGTGTGCTTAATGGACTCTGTGTAATAGCTGCAGGGCTGAAGCACAGTACTGTCAAATGCACATCTATTTTCATTTTTAGCTGTTTTAGCAAATTAACTCTGTTTATGGCACTGCTATCATGGTGCTTGTGTGGCTCAGCTGTTTGTTTATTTTCTTTAGCTGTTATAAATTAGTTTAGATTTTCAGTGTTGGAGAAGGTACTTTTAAAAGTAATGCATTACAATGGGTTATTTCCTTAAAAAAAACTAATTGTGTTACTTAGTTACTTTTCATGGGAAGTAATGCGTTTTTCTCATGCGGGCTGAGCTTGCTTGTTTGTTTTTTAATAACAATAACAACAACAAAAAAGACGTTCACAAGGCCCTTTCACATCAAAAGTGAAATAAATAAGCCTCAGGCTGAAGGAAATGCAAAAGAAGTATGTGTGAATTAATACTCATTATAGAGTCGGCAAAAAGCACGGCTGACCTACTACTTCCAGAAAGAGTCTGAAGTGTGCATGCAATGGGCACTTTACTATCCCATGAGGCCACAGGAGAGGATTTGTGAATGGCGGTGAAGCGACGCAACTGACGCTGGTAGATGACGTGATAATGACAACATGGCGAATGTAATACATCCAGATTACATTCATACTACACACATTCATACTAGAACATACTTATTCAAAGGTTGTGAAGTAATTACTTATTCAAAATAAGTACCTACTCAAGAGAGTTTACGGTTTCGGACACAGCCACTGTTACAACAGAAATAAAAACATCATCAACAACAAAAGAAAGACAAATGTGATGTTTAACTAAAGTCATTTTTGCTTATTCGTATTGTTGAATTGGTTCATCAAAGGTCAGGAGCAAAGACATTGGTTTATAAATTGAGATTAAATACATAAAGTATATATTTTTCATTCAAGAGGACACCATTCACAAATAAAGTCCCGTCCCTATTTAAAGTGAACATTCTCTATTGAGGCGATTAAATTGGAGTGTACAGTGGATGGTGATGACATTGCATATCAATTACAGACCAACACTTTCATCTGTCTGTACGGTTGAAATGTGAGAGTTTTATGTTAGTCCTTTTTGACACCTCTAGCTCAACAGAGAATGTCTCTCATAGTGTGGTCATTGAGAGCTGTGATAAATCTAATGCATTAATCTCCAACAGCTGTTTGGGTTTACAGCTCTTGGCAACAAACATGGAGAATGTCCCACTTCAACAGACACCTGATATAGGAATGAGACCTGTCAATCACCTGTCTGCGTGTAAATTACCTGAGCTCTGAGATATGATGCTGTGCTGAGTGTCTGTGCGTTTGTTCTGAGGAAGCTTGATATTTTATTCAAGCTTCAGGCCCTCATCAAAACGTTTCATTAAGTTCTCTTTCCTCACACTGAGAGGTAAACATGTGGAGAGGAGAGAAATTAACAAGATTTGAACTCACGCTGTGAGTTTCAGGACTCTCACAGTAAAGCAGATGCAAGTCTTATGATTCCAGTTACACCCATTAGTGTGAAACATTATTTTTAAGTCAAAAGGCAAGTGTTGTCTATTAACTCTTTCAGTGAGCCTAACCAGGGTTTGAATCCCAACCTAACATGAAGTAAGGATAGTTTATTTGTCATTTGCACATCTTACAGCCCTGATGCATTTTTGATAATAAATTCATTTGCATTCCAAGTAATAATGATAATTTGTGAGCAACATGAAGGTTGACTTTGTTTTTAGTCTGAAGACTGAAGTCATGTTTACCCTCAGGAGTATCTCAGTAGATCAGTTGTAAAGTTTTTTTGTATTATTGCTTTAACAATTATTATATTGACACTAACATGCATTGCATTTATTAGATTGACATGTTTTAATAATAGTACTGTACTGGATTTCTGCAATGTTGCTCTTTAAGCACTGGTGTCTTCTGCCATCTAGTGGAGAGATAAAGATACTGCAACACCAGATTACAGGAAAATAATTTAGTCTATGTGATGAAAATGTAGTTTTGCTTCAGGTAATTTTATCTTGTTTTACAGATGTTTTTTACTGGATAAATATACTTGATTTATTTTTTTTTTTTTGCAGTGGAGCGAGATTCTGTTTAGGAGGGACTTCAAACCAGTTGAAATGGTAAACAAGGCCTGAGACTCACACTTCTGTGCATTTCCCTCTCTTGTCCTACATTCTGAGTGAAAGTTGGCATGAAATGGAAGTTGCAATATTCTTTTCTTCCCTATTGTGACGTATATCATGCACACAGAACAAGGGAAAAAATGTAGCATTGGAATTTATTGGTTGGTTGTGTTGCTATTAATGCGATCTGATGTGAGTCATGTGAGGGTTGCCATGCCCTCGTCATCAAAGAGATGTTGTTGCAAGTTATTTTGATTAAAGTTTATGATTTGCTGGCAGATTGTGTAGTTACAGAATCTACCAACAGGGGCTAACGGGTTCCCACTAAGGGGTTCATACTAACCAGACAAACCTTTGACCCCTTAGGTTATGGTAAAATGACAAATTTGCAGTTAACTTTTCTAATCACTGGGTGGAACTAGAGAGCTTTGAAAAAATCATCTCACCTGATCGATAACATGCAAAAATTCTGCCACCGAACAGCAATTCGGTTTTCCTCTGGATCAGTCATAAACAATTTTAAGATCTGCTAAAGTCAGTCAAATATTTCCACCGGTCATGAAACAGACTTCAACCAATAATCCCAACTCAAATCCCACCCAATAATCAATGATTATTCAAAAATGCAGTGTTTATGCGTGCCAAGATTTGGTCATGAACATCATTTGAAAAATCTTGGCAATTCCAGACCACTTAACCCATTAAGAAACATTATTAAATCACAACATATTTGTTATTCAAATGTTTTAGCAACAATGATGTTTCAACTTTTGTCATTGTTTAATGAGGTTCTTGATAGTCACATAGGAAGTAGTACTTGCTGCTGTCCTGACTGAACTCTTTGCTTAAGTTCTTCCATGATCTGATAGAGTCATGAAGTTATGAGGTGATATATCTGGAAGCAGTGGCACAGAGCTCAGAATGGACCTGTGGAACAGTAAAAGGTGAAGTGAAAGTGTATTTTTACAGATCTTTTATGGTCCTCTCGAGTGTATCGTTTGATTGCCATCTTTTCTATTTCAGAAATTCTCATATTCTGATTTTTGTGTCTCAAACTCTTTGCTGCATTGTTTCTGGAAACATTTCAGACATTCCTAATGACCCCAGGAAGACTTTCTATAAAACCAGTCTATAAAAAAAAAAAAAAAAAAACTAATGAAAGGGGGACAAAAGCATGCAGTTCGTCACCCCTGGCTTTCCATCCAGTTGTGCAAAGGGTTCATTTTACAAATCATAAATTGTTATTCTGTGGTTGGAGAGAGACGCAGACATTTATGTGGGTTCTTTATAGAGCTGCATCTATTGTTGCAAATCATGCTAGCCTGCCCATGTTGGCATGGGTGTTTGGATGTGGCCTTAACACCTCTATGTTTGGCTGCGACTCTAATTGCATTAGTGGTTTGGGGAAGCAGATTCTCTGAGGTTGATGTTTGGGTCAACAGCTCTATGTTTAGAGGTGAAGGTCTTTAGTGCTTCGTTTGCTTGGTAAAACCATCAATCTTGATTACTGGTGAGCACAAAGAGTGTTATTCTCCTAATTCAATAGTTCAGAGAACATTTTACAGGGATTTTCTTGCATGGAGATGATTGATTTAGAGATTGTGTTGTGATTGTGGTGTGTTTTCTCTGTGGTAATGGAAGTAGGCTGAATTATGCATGTGCTTTAATGATGTTAGATGATGGTGCTTCCAAAAAAAAAGAAAAAAAAAAAAAAAGAAAATCTCTCATTGGCTGAGCATTAACACCACAAGATACACTCTACAGGATAAGATCCCAAGGATGGGGTGATCTGCATGTAGTATTCTAGGACATAATTTTGTTAATATTTTAGACCTGCCAGAATGGTTTTTGAGCGTAATTGTGCACTTACATCCCTCGTCCATGTGTCTCATCACGTCCGTAAATGGAGAACAGTTGCTCCTGCTTCTTTGACGTGTGTATGGTGTTGGTAAGTTAAGGATAGTTGTCATGACGGGTGAGAAATGTTGAAATGGAGCACATGAAATCACTAACCTCCAGGGAATCACCTGTTTTCTCCAGAGCTGCTGTAAAGATAAATGAACTAATTAACTCGTTTACAACAGAAATGAATCTACACTGAACGTACTTAAGCTGACAGTAACACTTTTCTTCTGTAAAATGTATGCAGTTTTCATTTTTAACTGCTAGAGGATCAAAAGTTGCTTCAAATTTGAAATAGTTATGCATGACTTCAAACAAAAGTGCATGAGTGGTAAGTTTCTGAAAACACTGTGCCCCAATTTTAAACATGTAAAATATGTTTTTTTTATATTATTATTATTATTATTATTATTATTATTTTATTGTATTTGTAATTGCATCTATCAGTTTGTAATTTATTGTATTTTTGCAAGCAACATAAAACACAAAAAATTTTTTGCAAGTAATATGAAATATAAAAAATACAAGCTGACAATGCAATTGAAATTAAATTTGTTTTTTTAAAATAATATAACATTAATAATAATAATATTGATGTCTAATTTATTTATTTTTTATTTCTATACTACAGAATCTGTATTTAATTTTGAAAGCACAGAACTTTCATTGCAAAAATATTAAAAGAATTAATGAACGAATGAATCTCCTCAAAAACTAAAATCTTTTGCGTGTTTTTTACAAAGATATAATACATTTTATGTTGAAAAAAAAAGACAGACATCAACCTAAATGTTGGATTTCATAAAATGAAACGACAAACAAAAATAACACTTTTAGTACGCTAAAAAGTAAAAAGCGAGAGTAACAGTCAGCTCTGCACCTGTTCAGTTCTGCTTGTTGTTTTACTGTCCAAAGAGTTCGACACCTTCAGTACTCTTTGATTTCTTCTGCCTGTGCTGTCAGCAGTCTCATTAGAGCCGTGTATATATGGCACGCTCTCCATCCTCTACAACAATAGAGCTCTTTCTGTGAGGGATTTTGTGTTTTTATAGCAGTAAATGTGCTGGCCTTCCATTCCACCATACAGAGGGTTTTCTTCCCCTGTTTCAATCATCACTGGCCCTGCTCTGAGGATAAGACCATCATTAGGTTGAACGAGTCAAATAATTATTCCAGTAAGGTGGCAAAGTGTCTCAATGCTGTCCTTACACGCTTGATCTATTTGCTGGGGCCTCATGGTTCTACAATCCATAGCTGGAGTCAACGGCCCTCTGAAGCCACATAAAAGCAATAGGATTTGGACCTTGGTGCCGCAGCAGGCAGGCAAAGCATGATTTTGATTTTTTCCAATGAGCCCCAAGTCAATTATATTGCACAGCCTCTAGTGTTAATGGTCTTGATAAGCCTGGACTTTGGACTCTCACCCTTTTAAAAGAGTCCATTTGGTCCTGTTTAGCTGACCCAGGTTCTCCTTAGGCCTTGAGAGAATTATATTGTTGAGCTCAGAGCTCTTCTTGGTGTGCACAATCCCTCATCGACATTTCTGAAGACCACAATCTGAATGCAGTATTGCTGACATGACATGAAAGCACAGGCTGTTTGGGTCCAGCTAGAATTAAGTTTGAATTTATGTGCCTGATTTTTCATGTGAAGTTTCTTGCTTGCTATATACCGAATATTGAGGCTAAACTGCCTGTTTTTCATTAACGGGACTCGCACAGTTTTCCTCTTCTGGATTGGGTTTAACCTGATATGTTTAGTTGTTTAGACCACAACACAATGTTCTTCAGAATTCAGGCTTCTCGTGCCCAGTTGTGGTGGCACGAACACGTCGAACGTGATGGAACTATAAGGCAGACAAGTTTAGCAAATGTGTGAGTGTTTTACATCCATGACCCTAAAATAAAGCCAACAGTAAAAACAATAAGTAATTAATTCTCTCTCTGGACAAAAGTGAGTTTCAAGTTAGGTTAGAATAATTAGACAAGATAAACAGCTATGAAAATACCAGAACTTCCAATGACAAACTTCACTTTTAACATCCAACTTTCTCCTGATGATTGGGAGTTGTTATTTTGGAGCTCATTTTTTAGCACTTGTTTCACTGTGAAATTTTTCCTTGTGTTGCATGTCTTTCTAATGACCCAGCAGTAAATCTTGCTCTGGTTTCTGTGTTTGAATTGGCTCTTTGGGGGTCATATGTAAGCTAATGATTAATGGCGTTCAATAAAGTGGATGAAAGGAAAAATGTCTGCGTTTCCTCGCCCTCTCTTTTGGGGCTTTAAAGTTACAAGTTTTTTAAATGTTTTCCTATATTTCCACGATTCAACCATTCCTTGACATTAAAGAAAGTAGTGTGAACCACAAAAAGAAGAGTTTAAGTTAGCGATAAGGACAGAAATATAATTAAAGTATTTAGAAGTTGAATATTTCTAAACAGTACTACAAAAACGATTAAATTCAATTTAATATGTAACAGGTGTATTTTTTCGTTTACTTTTTAATACATTTTACAATTTTCTACCTTTTCAAGTAACATTTAAATTTAAAATACAGTTTTAAAACATAAATAGAAATAGAAAAATAAAATGTCTCATAGTATATAGTTAGAGTTTCTGAGGGTTCTGTAGATTAAAGGGATTGTTCACCAACAAAATGGAAATTTTGTCATCATTTATTAATCCTCATGTTGGTCCAAACCTGTATGAATGTCTTTCTTCTGTTGAACTCAAAAGAAGATATTTTTTTAAAAATGTTGTAACCAGACACTATACAAGGCAATGACTATCATCAACTGATTAACCAGAGCCAGTCTGCAGATTTTGCGCAGTCAGAGATGACATTTTTCACAAAAAATGTGTATGATAAGCACAGACTTTTTTATCTTAAGACTATGATACCTTCCAGTCAGATGATAGCAAACATGTTTAATATTCTAAGCGGATTTTAGAACACATTGTTTTCATTTATCATGTGTCTCCAAGTTTGTTGTGTTCGGAATGACCTGAAAGTCTGTGTGATCCTCAGTTTTTAGATTTATGATGCCCAGTTTTTCTTTGTAACCATTTAAATCGTCATGTGTATGATGTCTAGTGTTTTAAAATCTGTTCCGATTTTAAGTCATGTAGTGTATTTCAGCATCACATGTGTGATGCAGAGGTGTAAAGACCTGAAAACCATACTAAAATAAAAAAGTGGAAGATACCTTACAGTGAAAATCACCAATTCTAATACTACTTGAATGAAAGTCTTAGAGTATCTGATTTTATACTTAAAGTCCCCCTGAAATAATTTTTTTTTAGCTTTTAGTATGAATATATTAGCCTTAAGGTTATGAATAAGCTGAATGTTCTAAAACAATGACAAAATTAGCATTCAGAAGATATGAGCATTCAAAACTTACAGTCTCTCATTTCTGCTAAAATGCATCACAGATTTTCAAGAAATAACAGCGGAATTATCAAATCTTCTGTCCAATCATATGCTCTCTAGAATCTGAAATCCTACAACTATAAACAGAAGCTGAACCTGTGACTACAATTGGTCATTTGTTCACACATTTATTAGTTTCTACACGGTTAATGGCACATAGTACACTAGATAGTTCATAGGAAGCATTTAGACAGTGTAAATGTACTTTCCATTGATGCGAATTAAGTCCGTTTTCCCGTTACCCCTTATTTACTCACTGGCAACCGTTGATCACGGTTCGTCCGGGAGTCGATCGCGGCCATCCTAGTCAATGCTTGTGTTTACACCAGCCACACTACAGTCGTGGCCAAAAGTTTTGAATATTACATAAATATTGGAAATTGGAAAAGTTGCTGCTTAAGTTTTTATAATAACAATTTGCATATACTCCAGAATGTTATGAAGAGTGATCTGATGAATTGCATAGTCCTTCTTTGCCATGAAAATTAACTTAATCCCAAAAAAAACCTTTCCACTGCATTTCATTGCTGTCATTAAAGGACCTGCTGAGATCATTTCAGTAATCGTCTTGTTAACTCAGGTGAGAATGTTGACGAGCACAAGGCTGGAGATCATTATGTCAGGCTGATTGGGTTAGAATGGCAGACTTGACATGTTAAAAGGAGGGTGATGCTTGAAATCATTGTTCTTCCATTGTTAACCATGGTGACCTGCAAAGAAACGCGTGCAGCTGTCATTGCGTTGCATAAAAATGGCTTCACAGGCAAGGATATTGTGGCTACTAAGATTTTACCTAAATCAACAATTTATAGGATCATCAGCAACTTCAAGGAAAGAGGTTCAATTCTTGTAAAGAAGGCTTCAGCGCGTCCAAGAAAGTCCAGCAAGTGCCAGGATCGTCTCCTAAAGAGGATTCCGCGGCGGGATCGGAGTGCCACCAGTGCAGAGCTTGCTCAGGAATGGCAGCAGGCAGGTGTGAGCGCATCTGCACGCACAGTGAGGCGAAAACTTTTGGAAGATGGCCTGGTGTCAAGAAGGGCAGCAAAGAAGCCCCACTTCTCTCCAAAAAAAAACATCAGGGACAGATTGATCTTCTGCAGAAAGTATCGTGAATGGACTGCTGAGGACTGGGGCAAAGTCATATTCTCCTATGATTGTTTGGGGCATCTGGAAAAAGGCTTGTCAGGAGAAGAAAAGGTGAGCGCTACCATCAGTCCTGTGTCATCAGTCCTGTGTCAATTCTGCCCAAAAACACAGCCATGAATAAAGAATGGTACCAAAACGCCCTCCAACAGCAACTTCTTCCAACAATCCAACAACAGTTTGGTGCAGAACAATGCATTTTCCAGCACGATGGAGCACCGTGCCATAAGGCAAAAGTGATAACTAAGTGGTTCGGGGACCAGAACGTTGAAATTTTGGGTCCATGGCCTGGAAACTCCCCAGATCTTAATCCCATTGAGAACTTGTGGTCAATCCTCAAGAGGCGGGTGGACAAACAAAAACCCACTAATTCTGACAAACTCCAAGAAGTGATTATGAAAGAATGGGTTGCTATCAGTCAGGATTTGGCCCAGAAGTTGATTGAGAGCATGCCCAGTCGAATTGCAGAGGTCCTGAAAAAGAACGGCCAGCACTGCAAATACTGACTCTTTGCATAAATGTCATGTAATTGTCGATAAAGCCTTTGAAACGTATGAAGTGCTTGTAATTATATTTCAGTACATCACAGAAACAACCGAAACAAAGATCTAAAAGCAGTTTAGCAGCAAACTTTGTGAAAACTAATATTTATGGAATTCTCAAAACTTTTGGCCCCTGACTGTACAGCATGTTTCAGAAGTGTCCCAGGAGTGGCTCACCACGCCGCTGCGCTAAAGATAGACGCCAAGTCTATTTTTAATGGACGCCGTGTCCAAGCAGCACAGCTCAAAAACAAAATAATCACCCTGTGTAGACTCCGCTCATATTTCACTACACTAGGAGGCCAGAAATTGATGGCAAGAGAATTAAAGTGCAAATCTCATGGTCTCGCGATTCCAGCTGCTTCACTTCTGAAATGCTCCTGGTGTGAATTGACACCACATACAGGATGAAACAAAACCTTGCTGGAGCCATAATGCACAGCAGACATCTGCAGTGTAAATTAGTGGTTGGTATCACGTTAACCGCCACAGCACAAGCACAGTGTGCTCCGGTTCAGAGACATGAGAACACAGAGTGGATCATACATGCGAGTCGGCACAGACTACAAAACATTCCGACACATTTAAATTCTACAAACAATGCTATATTTTAAATCAATATGGAGGAGAAACAGTTGGAGACTATGAAGAAAATTTGGTTTTACAAGCTCAACGGCTGTGATCTACTTTGATAAAAGGGGAGGGGCTTATAAATATATCCCCCCCCGTCTTCCTTTTTGATTTGAAATTAAATCAACACAGTGAATAAAGCTGCACGTTCCAAAGCACTTGAGTGGGCCTTTATGTATTTTACTCGTGCTGAATGTACGCTCAAAGAAGCAGTCCTCAACACCTAATAGACATGCCAGTGAAAAATAAGAAACAATTGATTTGTAAGATGAGAAATCATGTTTATTTCCTAAACTCATAATAAAACTGAACACAAACTCTCAAGTCTCGGTTAAGTGCTCAAAAAGTAAACCAACATCTTTCATAAAGGTTTTTTCAATATGGCGAATAAAAAAAATGTTGAGTAAAATTAAATACTTAAAGTCCACTTTGAGTGAGCTGCAGTCATGACCTCATCTCCTCAAACAAACTCATCTAAATCAAACATCTGCAAATCAGCAACTACCTGCTAATGCACTCGTATTCACGTAAAGTAGCCTTGCTGAGTGAGTTTGACTGAGTAAAGGCAAAACAGACAAGATACAGTGGGTACTTGGGACCATGTGATATTTCAGTTTTTCTTTTTTAATAACTCTCCAAAAATGTCAACAATTCTGTGTTTTTCTGTCAATATTAATGTGTACATTAATGAGGAAAAAAAATTAACTTAAATGATTTTAGCAAATGGCTGTAATTCAACAAAGAGTGAAAAATTTAAGGGGGTCTGAATACTTTCCGTACCCACTGTATAGCAATGCAATTAGATGGCAATATCTCTTGTTTATAGCAGAAACAAACAGCTGCAGAAAAAGTTAGATGCCATGCAAAATGTAATGTGTAATTGCATTACTCATCACAAACAGTACCCAGCATGGGGTGGTGCCCAGTGCGAGGTAACAGAAGCATGGTGCACTGCCAGAGCGACAGCTGTCTCTTTTCAGCCATGGGCACACCTGAAAACACCTGTGATTAAGCACATTGTCTGCACTGGCTAACTTCACTCACACTAGACCACACATGTGTCCACTCTCAAGGGCTGACTGCAGAATGTCATCTGTACACAATTGGAAGTGTGAGCTCTCCAGGGATCAGAGCCAGATGGAAGAAAGTGCAGCAGGATCAAATGTGTCCACACTAGACTTTGAGCATGTGAAATTTCTTCGGACACTGCAATGGTCGTGATATGATGTCATGCTCTGAAGCGTATTTTATACAAACATGAATTCAGCATAACAAATAGTAATACACTCAAAATGTAAAAAAATAGACAATCCACTCAACTTTACTGCAAACATATCGCTCTTTTAATTCAGCCAAGAGGTCACACTCAGAGTTCACCATGAACTTATGAATGCAGTGAAACTTTTCATATGAGCTACCGTTTCCGGTCTGACGTATTTGCAGTGCGACCACCCCTTGAGTCAGAGGCCCTATTTACCCTAGTGAGTTTTTGTTTTAAAATGCATAACTTTTGCTATGGTTATGCCTGTCATTTATACTACTCCAGCGTTTTCGACACTCAAAATCGGAGACTTTTGAAAATGCCCCAGACCCTGTTTTAGTTGGAAAACTCTAGGGTAGCGTTTCAGTGTAAACAGACCAAAACTGAGACTTTTGAATGCAATGGAATGCCTTCCCACATTACGCTACCGACGATGACAGGCCAGGGCTGTGTTTCCCAAAAGTATGGTAAGTCTAAATTGATCGTAAAGACCATTGGTGGCTATAGGATCAACTTTAGCTTACATTGCTTTTGGGAAACTCTGCATTTTATATAACTGCAGCTACCTACATGTGCAAGAGGCAATTGTTTACACTTGTACGTGCATGCCTCCTGTGCATGAACGGTCATGCGACATGTGTTTTTAGTCGTGTAGTGTAGATGGAGAAACTGGACGGAGAAACGTTTCTGAAACTCATGGAAATGACAGTATAGACGAAGACTGTTTTATTTAAAATTCCGTTCTAAAAAGAAAATAAACAGGGTCTGAATACACTGATGCTCGTCATTAGAAAAACTCTCAATTTTAACATTAAAATGAAAAAAAAAAGAACATTTTTTTATTCAAAATATTAACAAAAAAACTAATAGCATATCATTGACACTAAAATAACACTGGCTTGTATTATATTTCTCTTATAATTGGCAAAATAATTGGCACTTGTTTTTATATTTTTTGTAACGGAAAAGGACTGCAGCATTCATAATGCAAATATTCAAATAATGCAATGTACTGTATCTGTTGTTATTGTGGCTTATGTGTTCACATAGCCACAGTAAAATAATATATATATACAATAACATACGATTAAAAGTCAGGTGTGTATGACAACTCTGCTAAGCCACAGTGAGATTTTATATCAGCAGACCTCTTAGCTCTAACATGACAGTCTAAATTGTAGAATAAAATGACTTGTAGCACTCATGTCTCACAAGCACAGATCTGGTGATTTTGTGTTTCCTCTGCCTGTGGGTTTGTTCTGTGTGTCACACTGTGCTGTGAATTAGCCTCCGGGCAGTCACTGCACTCCTCTCTGAAGCGCTGAGCATGCTGGGTCAAGACAGCGGGCAGGTAATGACTTTCCCAGCTGGACTCTGAGGTGTAAGGGGAAAGGATTGGTGGAAAGCAGCTGTAGACATTGAACCCACCACATAGTGAGTTATTGTTGACTTCATTGACATGTTACCATGGAAATGTAAAATCGGATGCAATGATCAATGCCATCCAGTTCAAATGTAAAGAACTGTCAAATTTGAACCCATTGGAATTATAAATTAAGGGGGGCTACATGTAGAATTCAGAAACCCTTGTTACTAACGACACTGTGGCCATTTCACAAGTTCGCACTTACAAACAATCAGATAGAGTAATTAGTACGCATGTTTGGTGTACTTTCCGAGGAGAGGGCTCCGAAAGGAAAGTAACCAGGCAAGTGTGAGGAGATGGGGTGGTGGAGGAATATATATATTAGATAGAGGTCTCTGCTCATGCTGTTTGGGTAGACATGTTGAATGCTGATTAATGACTGCGGGTTGGAATGATGTGATTATTAGTTAGATCATTTGAATGTGTTCCTCCCAAACTTTGTTAATAAAAATCATTAAATGCACTGCAGCCAGCAACTTACTGATCAGACCGAACAAACATAATTCAATGCCCCAATATACAATCTGATTACAGCTGTAACAGAAGATCCAATGGAGGCAAGTTGTAGAACCCAAGTGCAGTTTATTTCTTTTAACATAAATCCAACATCAAACAAAGACTTGACATGGCAAACCAATAATCAAGAACTTAAAGCTCACCCAAAGTGGTAAAGGAACAATACTTGACCAGGACATGAGGGCTTAAATACACAGACTCATGACATAACAAGACACACCTGAAAGCAATGATTAAACCAATGAACCAATGAAAACATAGGACATAATGACAAGGGAGCACATGGCAGGATCACATGATACAAACAAGGGAAACACATGGCAACAGGGACATGAAACATGACAATGACTACTTCTATAAACATGACACAAAACCCAACGCCGTCTGTGACAATAGAGCTGTGGATATGTTTGCACAAGCTCTGCAATTCACCAGCATCATATTGACAGATAACCGAAATGACCCTGTTAGGGTAGTTTGATTACAAAGTATATTTGAAACTATAGACTATATAGATTTATATATTCAAATTTTGATATGTTTGAATTAATATCTTTTCTTTGCATGACACATTGACATTACAGTATAGAATGGCTCTTTCTGCATTATCCTAAACATTGTTTAAGCATTTGTTTTTGTTTTATGTGTCATTGAATGGAAGAGAGGATTTTGGGATTGCACTTTAACGTCACATACAGTACAATTCCTGGCTTAAACGTGTCAGGTCCTTCAATTAAAAATCAGTCTACAGGCTTTCAAAGACAATTTAAGAAGTCAGAGAAGATCTCAGTTTTTAAGTTTTGTTAAAGGCTGATCACACATTGGCTATAAAAAAAGTAATTAATACATGAAGATTCTTGCATATAGTCCCTCTAGGGGGAGACAATAAAATGCTGTCTGGACACAAGTCTGCAGAAGAGTGCTATCCATCCTGATGAATTGCACCCACACACACTTCCATTTTAAAACTGTATCGCTCCAATAGTAGTTGAACATTCCTAAACAGTCCTGGAAAAAGGGCCACCTGGTTTCTTTCTTGTTTAAATAGGTATCAGCGATATTATGACTGTGCAAGAAAAGACTTGAAATGAAGCAAAGGTTATATGGATGAATACAGATTGCAAAACTGGCCAGAAAATTCGTCATGCCCAAGAGATTCTTCTGAGAATCTGAAGCAGCTTGAAACGGCACCAAAAATGTGATCTTACATTGTAGTTCCTTGCATTGTGGGATACAGTATTCCGTGCAGTATTGTTGACTAGACAATCTGGCTCATTTCAGTTCATTTCATCCTGTGGTGAACTAAACTCTCAGACAGAGTTGCTCACTGATATATTTACATATTCTGCAAAATTTATGTGGAGTCACTTTTAATGAAAGCAGAGCATATCAAAAGATCAACTTCATATTTGCTCCCTTTCCCCTGAATAATTTTGCTTATAAATGATACAAAAGACCAGTTCAGCCAGAAAAACATCAAGGCTGTCATACCCAAGGTCTCTGTGGCCAGTAGAGGACAGTCATGTTTAGGGTAAATTTCAATGGACATCATCCATGCAGCCTACAGGCACGTTCAAGGAGGGAATTGATAGCATTGTTTATTTGCACAGATTGTCAGCATTATTTGTTATTAAACTCCATGAATTATGCAAATCCAGTAATGGCACAAATTAGGGCTGGCCGAAATTTGCTCAGGGTGTTTCCCCATCTTGTAGTTCTGAGTGCTAGGTAGTGGAGGATCCGGGGGAGTTAATGCATACCATTCAAAAGATTGGAGTCTGTACTTTTTTGGGATGCTTTTATTCAGAAATGACGAATTAAATTGATCAAAAGGCAATAAATACATTTATAATGTTACAAAAGTTTCTGATTCAAATAAATGCTGTTCTTTAGAACTTTAGAACTACTCATCAAAGAATCCTGAAAAAAAGTTTCACAGTAACATTGATAGTATTAAGAAATGTTTCTTGAGCAGAAAATCAGCATATTAGAATGATTTATGAAGGATCATGTGATACTAAAGACTGGAGTAAATTCAGCTTAAATTAAGTTTTAAAATGTATTGAAATTTTATTTTAATAATAATTTACAATATTTATGTGTTACTGTAAATTTGATCAAATAAAGTATTTTTTATAATTTATATTTACATTTTTATTTAAATATATTTATTTGCAAAGTAGCATTCAGTGTTTTCTTTTGCTATATTTATGTAATCTAGAAGCTTTTGTACGCAAATTTTAATTATTTGAGATTAATTTGATTAAATAATATGTATAAGTAAAACGTATGTTTGAAATCAAATTGAAGTATTGTGAATAAACTACAAGGTTTTGTGCCGAAATAATGCATGCAACTACTCACTATCTTCTCATGTCTTCCCTGTTGGTTAGAATCATGTGACACTTCCTCAGATGACCTCCAGTCCTCTGGTTCCACCCTTATACATTGCCAAAGGGATTTACACCCTCAGAACTGGAAGCAGTCAATCAACACGTTGTTTGAAAGCCTCTAATATCTCTCCAGACCCCGAGGTGTGCTGTTACCCACCTCCTTCATGTTAGTATACTGTAATCTGGTGAGGGCAGATAGCTGAAGGTCTCCAGCGACCAGCATTAGGAATGCCATTCTGTGTCAGAATGTTCGTGATCTGGGATGCTTTGTTTTTGATGGATTATAAAATGTAGTTGTATAATTCAAACTTGAAAATTGAGTGTATTTACTGTGCTCAATTGCAGTGGGGGATATGACAAAGGGACATGGAAAAAACGTGCTTGCCTTCAGCTCCCAACCACATTCCAGGAAATGCTGGGGTTAAGAATACAGTCCTCTGTGGCCTTTGAACAATCATCAGCACTGTGTATCCGTTAAGTGTCTGTGATTTTAGCTTTGGATCTCAACAGCTCAGTGGCAGCGCCACACGCAGGTGTCCATCCAATAACCTTGTGTGAGTGGGAAATGCAGACTCAACTTTGGCATGGTCTCATCAACACTGCCTTTGTTCTTTGATTTCACAAATTAGACTACATTATTTTGCCAATACTTTCTGAAGGCAGCCAGCAACACTTACAAGAACAGAGGCTATTTAATTTCAATTGATTTGACACTTTGCAATAGCGGAACATTTCCAGATATCCGAACCAAACTTTTTGGATTTTCTTAACAAGAAGAATTAGCAAATAAATGCTCAGAGGTCTTTGCTTCTGAAGAGACCCAGCAAACGTACAGCCCCCCCTCCCCTCTCGCCTCAGCTTAAAGTATGACTTTCATCCACAGCTAGTTCAAAAAATGAATTTTCCTCCTCCTGGGTAGACGTGGGCCCTTTCAGACCGATTATTTCTCATCGTGCCTAATATTGAAAAGATTAATCAGAGAGCTGAGAGAGGCACAAAGAGGATTAAAATTCCTGTTTCTCTTGCACTAGTCCTCACAGAGTCCTTGTTAAAGTTTAAAATGTCGGGGGGGGGGGGGGGGGAGGCACCGTGACTTAAAGTGCCCCTATTATGCTTTTTTGAATATTACTTTTCATGCGTTGTGTAGATGTTTGTGAATCTAAAAGTTTTAAAGATCAAAATGCAGAACAAATAAAGTTGTTGTCTCCTAAAAGAAAGAATCGAGTCATCAGCAATTCCAGTCTCACTTCCTGTTACATACCTGTGTAAAAATGTAACAAATTTGCATAATGCCAACCTATGGTCTTCATTGGAGTTGCTGAAAGAAGGAGTTTAGAGAGACTGAATCTTCAAACAAACCATTTTCAGAATCATTGAGAAATGAGGTGATGTGCATATTATGAGAAAATGAAAGTTTTTTTAATCCTTGGATGTAAACTGATTCCAAAATAAAATTAGGACCCTTTAAATGGGTCATATCATGAGAAGGGCTGTCTTTCTAAGGGTCAGATGAAAAACTAAATTATGCAGGAAAAAAAAACATAGTAGGGAAAGGTAATGTGATAAAGAATATGGCTGAATATAAACTGTAACTCTGTTTATGCTTGATATTACACATATGACCAGACACGGTGCGAATTCTCTCACATGACTCAGTAAGCTTCGTGGTCTCTATACAGCCTGTGTTCTATATGAGGTGCATACTGGTGCACAGAGGTAATGAGTTTGCACAAAGATTAGTGTGGTTATCACAGTCTCAGCAGTGTGTCTGCTCCAGTGCTGCTTTAAATCTCCTTGTAATCATACTGCGGTATCAGCCCTGCAGATTTTAAAGACCAGCAATTCTTGAGCCGTATTACCTGAGATAACCTAAATGATGTTGGTCATGAAAATTGCATATGCGCGATGCATTGAATGTATTATAGAGTTTAAAGTGGTCAGTACAAAAAAAAAAAAAACAGTTACATGGAAGTTGGTCACAGAATCTCTTTTCTCTAATTATAAATATATGTTTTAACTTTCATTCTTTTAGTTTGTGTGGGACACCAGAGAAATTCAGTGGAAATTTGGAGAAATCTTTAACATTCTGGTCCCTATAAAAGATTCAAAAACTCTCCTTTTGTGTTCCATGGAAACATAACAGCATACAGTACTTTGTTTGGAGTGACATGAGGTTAGGTAAATGATGACAGTTTGATTTTTGGGCAAACTATTCTTTTAAGGTTTCCAGCAGAATGTATCTATTGGTACTCCATTTTTAACAAATAATTCGCTTGAAAAACCCTTCTTACCATCAAGAGGTCAGCATGTCAAGGAGAGCCATTCATTGTATGTCTCTTCAGCTCAAAATACTTTCTGATCAATTCCTGCCGTTGATTAACAGCATCGTCACTGACACAAAGTGTAATTAAAGGCTCTGAATGTCTCCTAACACAAAAACATGCTGACATGTGTACACATTACTGGTCATATAGAGATGGTGCTTTCACAGATATCTTATCTGCTGGTTACTTCAGAAAGAAAGAAATCCGGCTCAAAGGCTCTGGCCCTTGACAGTAAACCAATAAAGCCATCCTTTTTGTTTTAGTGAATAAGTCGATGATTACTGCAAACCTGGTTCTCCTTGAGGCCCCTTCACCCCGGGAGCTGTTGGGAAGTATGTTGGCTTTCACAGGGCCTGGTCGTTACTCAACGGCGTCTTGATAAAGGAGTCAATGACTGCCTCTCCCTTAACTTGAGCAGTAAAACAATTAGGAAACTGTCGAAAGTGTTTGTCATTGATACGTCCACTAAACCCCTTCGACCTGTGGGATGTGCGTGCACATGTGTTTATGGATACAGGTGGTGTTCTCATCGTTGTTTCTCTCTGAGCATGTTCATCATCTCCATCAATAATACGAGGTACAGACTTGAAACTCTCACAGGACTGAAGTGAAGGAAAGTGAAGCTGGAAAGACAGAGGAAGAGAAAGTTAGTTTAAATATTTGTAAATTTAATTGGGCTAGTTTGGTATGTTGTAAATTGAAAAATAAAATAAATATGAAACAGAAAACAGCCCGCTAAAATTTCTTTCCAAGTAATATTTTTGAAGAAATTACCAAGCGTGCAGAGCTTAAACATATTGATTAGTGTGTGATGCATATTTCATAAAGCGTTCAGTCGTCCAGTTGAAATGGCAAATGTTGCAACAACTAACAACTATTTTGTTTCCCTGAGGTCCACTTATAATGCTAAAGTTTGTTTTTGCGCCAGAAAGTCATAATTTAGACCATTTTCCACTCTGTCTCTGACCTTTAGTTATTAAACAGGCAGCTTTTTGCTGCTGTAGACTTTTATGTAAACACCGTCTTTGCATGCGAAATAAGATACAGTGCTGTCCTGCACTAATTCATGAGGTGCAGGTTTGCTGTCCAGTATGGTTTTAACTGTATTTGAAGGATTAAAAACTATTCTGGATCTTTCTTTGCAAAACTGCATTACATTCTAAATAAAAGTCTTTGGTGTTTTTTTGTTTAAATGCATTCATCTGTATGATGGCAGCATTTTTCAGAAGTATGAATTTTAGTTCTGAAAATAACAAAACGTTAGCATAGTACTATTATTATAGCCTAGCAATACTATTTTTATCCAGTGCTTCAAGAGAAAAATAAATGCTACAGATTAAAATACAGAGGAGCTGGTATTGCGTACATGTGCATACCGCTCCACTTTCAGCACTGTTTCTACATCAAAATCAATGAAAATTTAATTCCTCATGACATGAGTCCTTTAATGTTTCTTTTGCAGACATGCTGTCATTAGTCTTTGAGTGTGAAGTCGGCAAAATCTTGCGTCATGGTGACAGAGTTCAGACATATTTGTCAATCAGCCTGGGTTTGAGATGCATATTTCATAATTCAGAGCATTTAGTCAACTAGACAAAATGGCAAATATGTTGCAGCAAATAAGGTTGTGTAACTTAATATGTTTAATCCACTGAAAAGGAATGTAAATGCAGATCAAAATGGCAGATCGAAATTGGCCATTTATTTCATACGAGCGGTTCATAAAAATTAGCCATGCATGTGGATGTTGCACAGTACAGAGAAATGTCTCATTTCTTTTTAAGAGGGGCCATTTACTGGTGACAGATGACAGCACAAAAGAAGAGATACCAAAGACAACAGTCAATAATCAGCTTGAGGAAACGAACCCCTTGAGGCAGAACAAAAACCATCATTGGAATTACTACCTTGATTGAACTGTGCTTGGAATCCAGAAACTTTTTTTGAACACGCACTGTCTGGACTACAGGCGAGATGTTAAAGACAAATCTTCCATGCTGTTTCTGCTGCTGATATTGGTACTGCTGTTGATTATTGCTGCTGCAGAGCAACAGGTATTCACATCTGTCACTACAAACACCGATATGCTGCTGTGGAATCCAAGATTTACTGCTGCTGAACAAATAGCATACACTATATGGAATTACCCATACCAGACTTATACAGGTGGAGCTGGGGAAGGTGGAGGGTCTCAGAGGAAATCTGAAACCTACTGCAAACTGCTAGAAAGTTCTCACCAGCTATTTAAATGTTGAGCAGCCAGCTCATTGGCTGTGGCTAATGAACATGTGCCATATAGTAAACACTGGTGAGGGGGGAACTACAACAAATGCAGAGACTGACAGCAAGACACAGGTTTACTATCACGGAAACCGTATCATTGGCAATACATCATTTTGGATTACCATCAGGGAATCACTACATATGGGCACCTAGCTCCAGTATACGGACTGACCAAAGGGGCATGCATTATAAGGACTGGGCCTGGTATCAAATTCCTCCTCTGAAATCAACTGCCGCAGGTTGCTGAAAAGGATGGAGACATCCTTCCCCTTTTTGCTGTCCCCCAAAATAGACAAAGAGCTGCTTATTGTCTCTAAAGCTCTGTGTGCGGCCCAAGTAAATATGCAGGGTGTGTACTGGACACAGCAATGATAAGGCTGGGTCTGCCTTGTCTCAAGGCAGTGCTTACAAGTTCACCACTTGATCCCTAAAAGGGGTAGTTCAGCCGGGGTCTCAGGATTATGGATTTCAGGATTAAATTCAAGATACATTTCACTGACAGAGAACACTTGCAGGTCTCCCACCCTCTTGATGGAAGGGAGCTCTGTCTTCAATGAGAGAGCCGTTAGTTTCACTGACTCCAGTGGCTTTAAGGGATCTCTCTGTAGGCCCAGCAAGACAACAGAGAGATCCCATGTGGGAATAAGATGTGGCCTAGGAGGATTCAACCTCCTGGTGCCTCTAAGGAACCTGATGAGCAGGTCATGCTTCCCTAAAGACTTACCCTCCACTGCTTCATGACAGCCAACCCTCCAATCTCTCCTGCAGGACCGAAAGCACTGACCCGACTGCGCCACTCAAGTCTTCCTGTCCTGTTCAGAGGCCAGACCTGGAGGCTCATTCAACACCCTTAAAAACTTTTGAGGTGAGTATAACACCAGCAGAAGTTCAGCATCAGCAGAAAGTCTCCAGGCATCTGTGCTGTCTATGTGTCTTTCACAGCGCTTGTTTTCATGTTTATGTTTTCATATTTGCCTTGGCTGACAAGTATCTGAAAACATATTTTTAGCTTCTCGAAAGAAAAACTGGAAGACGCTGCACAGAATTGGAATAAACTGAAACTTTTCTGTGTGTGTGTGTGTGTGTACTGTCTCTATGTGTGTGAGAGTTTGAGTGTGTGAGGATGAAAGCGTGCAGGCTTGTACACATATTTTTGGCGGTGTAGTCAGCGTTCACAGGAAACAGCGGATTTGTTTACATGTGCCTCTCCATCAACAGATCTGTTGAGTTTTCACTCTGAGATGATGAACTACGACACGATTAAATCGCTGTCAACTACACATCCAGTCCAGCCAGCATTCAGGAGGCACAAGCGGTCCATACACTGATGGAGGTCCAGGTCTAGACTAATGGATTCAAAAGCGTCAGTGTGAATCACATACATAAAAAGGAAAGAAATTTAGTCACATACACACAGTCTTCGCATACATATACATTTGGTACTTTCCATGAATACTTGTACAGTAAAATATTGGTAATTTTCTTATCATTAATAGAAATTAGAAATGAATAAAAGTTTTTTTAAAAAATCCCGGAAGTCCCTGCATGAAACATCATTTTAATAATTTTTTTTTAAATCATTTTATTTTCATATCAATGGAAATCTTAATTTAATTTTGATTTAGATTTTTCTGCCATCATTGTTATTTTGTATTTTGTTTTAAAGGCAGATGTCTCTGCAGCCCTTGGACATTTCAGTTTTAGACCAAACGTGGATTGAAAATGTATAGCTATGCATGAATAAACAGGAAGTTCATTTTAATTGAGTCCTGTGTTCCTGTATGATTTAGTCCATCCCAGTTCCTGATGGTGTCATCATCTTTGAATCTTAGATTCCCTTTGCTGTCTAACTCAACAGGCACACCTCATTCCTCTTTCTGTTATATCTC
Organism: Opsariichthys bidens; assembly: GCA_037194245.1. Lineage (NCBI taxonomy): Eukaryota > Metazoa > Chordata > Actinopteri > Cypriniformes > Xenocyprididae > Opsariichthys > Opsariichthys bidens. Next base: position 10,679,239 of record CM074279.1, on the reverse strand, counting down.
TCCAGAATGCTTCACTTTCATAATGAATGCTCGTGTATTAGCCTGTCAGCCAGATAGATACACATGGGCAGCAGAAGTCTGTAATCTCTCTCTCTCTCTCTCTCTCTCTCTCTCTCTCTCTCTCTCTCTCTCTCTCTCTCTCTCTCTCTCTCTCTCTCTCTCTCTCTCTCTCTCTCTCTCTCTCTCTAGGCCCAATTCGCCTCTGCTGCTGGAGTCTCTGTGGAGCCTGTCAGTCAGGTCATCAGAGAGATAGGCAGACATGAAGCAGAAGATTTAAAGCCCTGAGGTGAGAGCAGGTGAGACAAAAGGGAGCATTTTTCAGTTGCTGCTGTGCCAGTCATCAGCGGGTCAGATCTCATTAGCCGTCTGATTTATGGAGACTGTGGAAGGGTCAACGAGCTGAGGGACTGGTGATTTAATGGTGATAGTGGAAGCGTCATGGAATGCATCGGAATCTGTTTTTGGAGTGAAGAATCTCCAGAATGAGAATGAGAAAAGAATGTCTTTTCAAAGGCAATTTGGTCATGAGAGAAACTCAAAACTTTAACTAGAAATACATGCACAGAAATAGAAATGTCCTGGGCCATAACCACCCAAAGTGTCAAGTCAATTTAAATTTGAGCAGTCAGGATATCATGCAATATCCCAAAATAGTAATAGTACAAAATAATATAAAATAATTAAAACTTTCGCTTTTTGCCTAAACAGTGGAATCTGTCTAGCATATATAATATACACACACACACACACACACAGAGGTAAGCTATCTTTGAATATTACGTTTGAATATAAAATTATTGAAGATGAAAAGTGTTTTTCTTAGAAATATATCAATGTTCTTGTGCTGTAGGTGATTTTTGTGCATTCCAAAACATTCCAAGACAGAGAGCCAGGCATGACCATAGATAACACAGTGAATCAGTCACGCCCTGCCTGGACATACTGTCTCCAGATCTGGACATGTCTCCACTCACCCCTGAGCTTTGACTCAGGGGCGGCTCATGTGTTACTGAGCCCGGGATGTGGGAATGTGGTTATTGTGATGGAATTCATCATGTTCCATGTTTCCTGGAAATGACGGCTCTTCTTCCGCCCACCAGTTCCCCCAGGTGTGATCCAGAAACAAACGTCCAAAAGAGACACTGCTGTCACATTCAGCAATCAGTTGATTTCTCTAAGGAATTACATCACCTGGTGGACTCACTTGTCTAAAAACTTCTTCTGGGATGAGCTCAGTTGAAAGCAGAATACAAATGCAGGCTTGACTTTGTCCTTGGCTCTGATCCCCCACATGTGGACTCATAAATGACTCATGGTTGACTTTACCTGTATGTGACGTCCACGTGCAGACAGGAGTTTAGCCCGGGGACTGATGAACTGCTTTGAGCAAATAAAGAGGCCATCAGCTCACCGGCTTCTGGCTGCCAGCAGAATATCGCTCTCACTTTATATGAAGGTGTTGAGTGCTGGAGACAAAGCGAAGAGCCGGTGATTTAAGATCCAGGGAACAGAGGCAGCGCTATCTATGCAGCAGACCTACAAACAGAGTTTCGGCACAAAAAAAAAAAAAAAAAGAACTCGTTCATGACAGATACTTTGGTATTAAAATTAAGATGAATCACCTCTGGTTCCAGTGCATTGGTGAATTTCAGATAACCTTTTTAAAAGGCTTTGGGTGTTCCTGGATCATAGAGAAAATTCCAAGCACTTCAGATCCATATTTTCAAAATTGAAGTGTGTAATTTTTCAATGTTAAAAGCCTATATTCTACTGTTACAACCTCAAATAATAATGTAAATTTGGGATAGGACTATCTGATTCGTGCAACCAATGAAAGACAGGAGAAGAGTTCAGGAAACGTGTTTGGAAAATGTCCTTATTTTTGCAATTGAACCATTCTCGTTTTTAATAGAATATTGCAGTATATATTATAGTCATGTGGAAATGTTAGGACACCCTATTCAATTCCATGCTTTTCTGTATCAGAGCATAAAAACAAAACAAAAAGTAAAATAAAACAAAAACACATGACATATCACACCAGGTCATTATTTCTTTAGCAAAAATAAAGCCAAAATGGAAAAGCCATGGGTGACAAACTTAGGACACCCTTACTGTTAACATAGGAATTAAAAGGGTAATGATCAGACACTGCTAATCAAATACTTTTGATTAACAGATCATCACCAAGTGTGACCACCTCTATAAATGCAGAAGTTTTAGCAGTTTGCTGGTCTGGAGCCTTCAGATGTGTGTTAACACAATGCCAAGGAGGAAATACAGTAGTGATCTTAGAGAAGCAATTGTTGCTGCCATCAATCTGGGAAGAGTTATATGCCCATTTCCAAACTATTTGAAGTCCATCATTCTATAGTGAGGAAGATTATTCACAAGAGGAAGACATTCAACAGACACAAATCTTCCTATGAGTGGACGTACCAGAAAATTCACCCCAAGATCAGATCGTGTAATGCTCAGAGAAATTGTAGACAACCCAAGAACTACACCTCAGACTCTACAGGCCTCAGTTAACATGTTACGCGATAAAGTTCATGACAGTACTGTAAATGATTTTTCCATGCACATCATTGTTTATTTATTTTAAAATCATGTGCTCTCGTAATCTGTTATCGAAATAACTTCCACTACCCTTACAGTGACATCTCTTCTCTTCTCTGATGATGTGTTTACTGGTGTGAGGATGGGATCAACTTGTCACTCACATGAGATCGACCAAAAGTAAACCACAACCATCCAATCATTTCCCAATGTACAAAATCAAGTGCAGCCCTACATTTATTAATATTCAAGAAGTAGCTTCACTCGGATATATGTCTTAATAGGGAAGAAAAGACAATCGCATCTTCCCTTTCATGCCAACCTTAAAATAATAGTTAATTCAAAAATAAATAATAGTTACCTACAGACTACAATTATATCACCACCTTGAGGTTTGCTATGTCACACCAATGCAGAACTGCATGCTCAGTAATGGTCAACATATTGTCCAGAAGCTCAGTAAAGCCTTTTCCCTCTCTGCCTTCAAAAAACATTTGAAAACTCATCTTTCGTATTCCGAAAACATCTTAAGGAATCCTCTCCCATCTGATTTTAAGTATTCTGTTTTTTTTTTTTTGTATTTTCCCTTTTTTTTTTTTGACACATTGCATTTGTCAAGTTTCCTTCTGAGTAATATTCTTCCCTTTCTGTATCCAATTTTTCTTTCGATTTATCTTGTTTCCTGTAATTAATGGCTCTTTAAGCTGTTTCCTTTATTATCGATGGTGCTTGCCTGAAAGGTGAAGCACACTATTATCATCTCACGGATTTCCTCTTCTTCTTCTTCTTCTTCTTCCATACAAAACATTGGTGCATAACTTGTCCTACAAGTTTGTTGTAGACCCATGAATGAGGTGTCAAATCGGGCAGATTATTGAGCGTTTGGGTGTACAATGTTTGCTCGCCAGATGAAAAAGTGGCTGAAAAGCATGGAGCATCATCATTGGCAGCTACCAAGCCAATCCCTAGCAACCATTTACCAATACCTATATCTCTGCATCACAACATCGTATAGACATGGCTCTGTTGACTCAAACTAGCAAAAAGCAATTCCAATCTGCTACACATTCTAGCAGTGAATAGAGAGTATGCATCGACGTCACTTTCCCACCAGAACTCCCTCTCCTGGACTGAGTGGCAAAGGAGCTGCTGTATGACTGGATTTAATAAGTGAAAAAATCATATTTGCCTGTGAACGCTTCACATAAATACTATATAGGTAGGTCTAAATCTGGGTGATCACTTATCTCACTGTTATACATATCCAGTCCAGTGCAAAAACTTGTATAGTTTTTGTCAGGTTATTTAAAAACACCAAATTATGCAGAATATAAGTGGGCAAATATGTAATTGTTGAGTTGTCAATACAATATAATAACATTTTGACAAAATGACAACTGCAAATCCATGTTTCTCTGCCTGGAGCCACTTGTTTCTGTGAATTGCAGCAATCTATTTGATTCTTTTTTTGTGTAGCTTTCAAATCATGTTAATCATGTTAGCATCTTGCATATCACTGTTAACAACATGCTAATGGTGCTAGCATGATGTTATAAACATGCTAATTGTGTTTTATATATATATATATATAATGGATATAAGGGATATAATATACTATTATATATTCTATAATAGTAATAATAATAATACATTTATTTTAAATAGCGCCTTTAAAAGTTGCACAAAAAAAAAAGTTGAAAAACACAACAATAAGACAATGTACAATAAATTCGACAAGAAATAAATCACAAAACAATACAATAAAAATGTTGATTGGGAGAGAATTCCACAGTTTTGGAGCATACGTTGAAAAGGCCCTGTCATCCCTGGAATGCAACTGTGTTTTGGGAACAACTAAAAGACCATGCTGAGAAGAGTGTAAGTTTCAGATTGGCAAGTGAGGTCTTAAAAGATCTGCCAGATACTGTGGAGTGAGACCATGCAGAACCCTTGTATGTAAGCATTAGGATTGTAAAATCTATGGCATTTAACAGGGAGCCAGTGTAACGTCTTCAAAACAGGAGTTACAAGGTTGCCAGTCCTAGCCCCAGTTAAAATTCCAGTACTTGTTAATCAATGTGCATGGATCAAATGTGCTCTGTCTTTCAGTTTTTTATTTTATCTGTTAGACAACCTCCAGAGCTGAGACAGCAGACTAATTAAAATATTTCAAGTGAATGTTGTGCTAAAAGCAAGTTCATTAATCTTCTATCGAACTTCATAAAACATAGAAAGCTTATGTTTCAGAATTTACATGATCATCATTAGCAGAAGCTCGTCATTCTTCATGAAAACACCTTTGTTGACGTTGTTATTGAATGCCTATATCTAAGAGAACTTATTTGTTATGAACATGTGACTTTTCTGTAAGCATCTTATAAACTATAGAAAATATGTTTATCAGCCATATTATGAGGTCCTCTTAAACGAATGTGAGTTCAAAACAAGTTTGACTGCAGCATTTGTGACAAGTTGTTGATTACCACAGAAAGCAATTCTCTTAATGCACTGCGAGGAAGCAAGGAATGAGAGTTCATTTAGAGAAGTGCATTTGGAGAATTGATATATCTTTCATGATGGTAGACTTTTTTTATTGATTTTTTTCGGATCATGGGGCACTGGAGGAAAGAGGAGCAAGAAAACCAGGATGCATCAGTTAGTATTGAGAAGTGCTCAAAGAGATTTAATGAAACAGAAGTGTGTGATATATTTATTAATTATTTTTTGCACTGAAATAATGTGCACAAAAGTAAAGAAATTTCAGCCCCTTTATACTTTGGGGCGTATGCCAAAGCACATAATATAAAACGGATTTTACATCTAAATGTAATATATGGTGGGCTAATATTTTATGTTAGGCACAGGATTCACTCATCAGAGTTTGGAAATCATGACTTTTCTGTAACTGATGTGGTGAGCAAATCATTGTCATCATATGTGGATTCCTTTCGTGTTGCATTACATGAGAGCATAACTGATCAGAACAGAAATAAAATATGTGTTCTTTTTCATCATAGAGCTACCCGTGACTGAATGTCCACCTCACTGCCAGCCCATACTCTGCACTTCAATGCATGACAGTCAAAAATATCTGTTGAGAAAGAAAGTCTCTCTGGCTTATTTTGTGCCAACTGCTCATTAGATTGAGTACAAAGAACGTGAGGGCTGAGATGTATTGTAGTGCTCTTTTGCCAGGAATATCGGCTTAACCCCAGATATCTCAGATCTTGCTTTGGTTTCTGCTGTGAACAGCTCTCTTGGCACTTAATATGTGTCACATGATTTCTTGCCTGCCTCATAAATAGAGGGGTACACTGAAGCTGTGATAAGCCCTTCTGATTCCTTTGAAGTGCATGACCGCTCATCTTGGAAAGAGATCATGGCATGTATGAACAGATATCTCAAATTCACAATTTCCATAGACATAAAGAGAGTTGAGTGTATGTTGTCAGAGAGAGTGATTGGGGTATTGGACTTCCAAACCTCTGAAAGTTGAGCAGGAAAAAAACATAGCTGCTCATAAATCATTTCAATCTGTCTCTTGGCTCTGCTTTATAAACACAAGAGCTTAAAATTTTTGATTCATTTTTTTGTTTCTCTTTCAAAACTATATCCTATTCTATTGCTGTAATGCCACTGAATTATATACGAACACAACAATAGCCTACAAGTCAAGTGGTTCCCAAATCTATCTTTCTCTCCAATGGTTCTAAAGCACAGTTTAGAAAGAATTGGAAGGGACAGTACTCAGTACTTAGCTACACTACAAGCTATTCAGATTAAATCATAGGTTACTTTATATGATTAAAATCATATTACAATCATAACACTTCATCACAACAATAAAAAAATCTAAAATGCACTATAATTTATGTGACTGAGTAAAAAACATGCAATGATCTAAATTTACCGCTATTTGAAAAGATTTAAAATGTCATGTAGGGACATGAATAAGTGAATCTTTTTAGTAATTAGTTCTAGGGAACTAAATTCCCACTGTGCCACACTGACTAGTGCCTGTCCTGGTGTGAAGATTGTTAGGCACAACTCAGGATGAGAGGACTTGAGAACCCAGCGTGGAGGGCAGATCCAAGCTATAATACCTAATTAAAGTTTGTGGGGGAGGGGGAGCACATTAGAAGGCACCTTCGGCGCTTAGCCTGGCCTAGGGTAGATAATGTGAAAGTGAAAGTCGTGACGTATTGTCAAGTACAGTGACCCATACTCGAAATTGGTGCTCTGCATTTAACCCATCTCAAGTGCACACACACAGCGGTGAGTAGTGAACACACACACACACACACACACACACACACACACACACACACACACACACACACACACACACACACACACACACACACACACACACACAGAGCAGTGGGCAGCTATCGCAACAGCGCCCGGGGAGCAATTAGGGGTTAGGTGACTTGCTCAAGGGCACTTTAGTCATGGTATCAAAGGTGGAGAGAGTGTTGTTTATTCACAATCCCCACCTTCAATTCCTGCCGGCGTGGGAATCGAACCCGCAACCTTCACGTTACAAGCCCAACTCCCTCACCATTAGGCCACGACTCCCTCACTAATGGCCTTAACTGTCCCAGGAGCAAACTTGAGGCAAGAAACAGTGAGAGCCTGCAGGTCCCCAACTATTTTGAGGGACATAATAGTGAGCAGGAAAGCTATTTTTAAAGTGAGAAACTTCTCATACACCTCATCAGTAAGATGGATTCAACTTCTAGATCCATTATTGACCCTGCTTGGGTTTGAACATATTTCACACCATCCCAGTGAATTTCAGCAGACTGTAGTCAAATTGAATTCTGTAACCTTGTTCTACCATGTGCAGGACCCACTGGGATATACCGAGAAGACTCCTCCAAGTTTCTACATACTCTACTAGGGGTATCAGTCTCTCGAGACTGACCTCGGGTGTTATATGCATAATAGGTTTGGTACCCTGAAGTGGCTGGCCAGCAGGAGAAAACCAAGCAAATTCTCAAAGCCTCATCTGAGGGAGCAAACTCGTCAGGGGCGCAACAACTTGGGGCGGACACTGCGATTTACGTTCACTGGAAACCGATGTGTCGCAAAGCGCACAAGGCAACGGGAAGCAGATATCGATTTCCTGATGGCTCTAAGGAGCTAATTGTTGTCACTTAGAGTTATGACCTCTTCATTCAGCATTCCTCACCTGAATGATAGTCCGCACATCTATCCTCAGCTTAGAAGGCTTCAGATGAGAGTGTTGTTTCGACTTCTAAGCTTTTCGCTGTAGGTGTGAGGAGCTGGCAGCTGATGTATGGGCTGAGCAACGGCGGGGAATGGATTGTCTAAAAATGGCTGACAGTCTCTTTGCCTCCTGAAACCTCTCAACAACAGTATTTATGGTGTCGCCAAGGAGGCCAAAGGTGAAAGCGGGACATCAATGAGGAAAGTCCTGTCCTTCTATCAGTCACAAGCACCTCTAAATAGCCTACATATATATGTCTTTTAAGTTATTAATCAACATTTATCTTTCTAAATATTAAATTATTTGAATAACTTCTTCAAATTATGTTGAAGTATTTATTTTCCTTTTCATTTTCAAACACTAGAAAACAATGATGTATATTGTCTGTACCTCTCACTGAGAGAAACGTACAACTTATCAGAATTTTTTGGGAAAGTTTCCTGTTCAGAGCAGAGCTCGGATCAACTTCAGCCTTGAAGAAGCTGTGAATCATGTGTATGTTTGTATGTGTGCTAAGTGTTCTGTACAGGTCCTTTATGGGTGCCGGTGGACAACTGGCACTCTGCTTGAGACCTGCAGATGCCTTGTCCTGAAATAACAGGACATCCTGTCCCTAAGTTCAGGATCTGATTGTCAGCATCATGATGGAAGCAGATATGTTTCTGACAATCTGTCCATGTGTGGAAAATGACCAATTTTGTCAATTTTTCTAAACCAATTAGAATCTTTTTAGCCTTAGTATTGACGTAGTTAATAGACTCTATTAGACCATCATATGGTCCCCTCGATATGGAAAAAGACTATTATTACACCTGTTCCTAAAAAAAAAAAATTATAATCTGGTGCTGTTGATAACTGTGTACAATTGCTATAACATCTATAATTATGAAATGCCTGGCGAAATATGTGGTATTGAGATATATGTAAGATTATATGACATATATACATATATATATATATATATATATATATATATATATATATTTTTTCTCATAGGGACTGTTGATGCTGTTAACACTGTCACACATTTAACTCTTCAACATTTAGAAACCTCTAATGCATAAGAATGACTACTTTTTGTAGATTTCAGCTCAGCTTTTAACACGCTTTAGCCACAGTTATTCCTGTCTAAGCTTGTAAAGAGTAATGTTAACCATTTCATTATTAAGTGTCTCTTTTCTTTCTTAACAAATCGTACTCAATATATAAAAGTAAATAATACACTTTTTGATGTTAAATCTATTAGTATAGGTGCCCCTCAAGGCTGTGTATGCTCTCCCATTTTGTTCACTTTATATACAAATGATTGTTGTAGTAGAAATAAGAATAACCATATTATCAAATTCTTTGATGACATTGTAATATTAAGTCTGTTAGGAAAAGATCAGGAAATATCGGGAGTCCGAAATTGAGAATTTTGTGCATTGATGTAATGTATATCATCTTATTGTTAATGTTTCAAAAACTAAGGAAATTATAGTGGAGCCAAAAAGATTATGTGATTAGAGTCCAGTAATCATTCATGATAATATCGTTGAACTTGTGGATAACTCTAAGTATCTAGGGGTGGTCACTGACTGTTCATTTACTTGGAAAGCCCACATTAATTATCTCTGTTCAAAGTTCCAGCAATGATTGTACTGTTTAAGAAAACTTAGGTTGTTTGGTGTAAATCAGAGAATTATGCTATTATTTTATCAAGCAGTCTTAGGTAGTCTGTTAAATTATGGGATGAAAGCTTGGTATGGCAATCTTTCAGTTCAATCAAAATTGCAGCTTGCACGTCCTCCACGTCTTGCACGAAAGTTATGGGTGTAAGAAAGTACACATCACTTCAATTCATTTATGAGTCGTTGGTTCTTAAGAATGCACGGACAATAGTGAGTGATCCTAGCCATGTTTTATTTCCAATGTATTAACTTCTCCCATCAGGGAAATGTTTTCTAGTCCCACTTTGTAAGAGCAACCATTTCAAAAAAAAAAAAATTGTTAGGACAATAAAGTGTACTCTAACTCCACTCTACATTTCACACATGTTTCAGACTCTATCCCACTGGAGGCATTCCCCAAAGTGCCGTCTTCAACAGCTCTATAGGAAAACCAGTTTGGCTAGCAGCAGCAAGACATCATATTCCTTTTTTAAAAAAGTATCTTTGACCTTGTTATAACTCTGACTCTGTTATAAAAGACAGTCAGTCATGAAACTGATGGACTATACAGACTCACATCCACAGGTAAAATATGACTTCTTTAATCTTGGTTATGAAGTTTTAGCAGTGGATACAGTCCGAGGTTGCTACAGGAAAGACTTGCAACATCCCTGATTGTTCAGTCTAAGAATCAAACATACTCTCCGTGGAAGTTCCCACCTTCTATTGTGCAAGGGAAGTAATCATTTGTTGCTATGCCTTGGCAAGTGATAACCTTGAAGTGATACCCCTGAATGAATGAATGTGTTTGGGAAAAGCAGTGATATAAATTAAAAAGTGAGAGGGAGATATTGTGGCAGTGATTGAGTGCTTAATGAAAGGTTGTGAATCATATGAACCTACTCTTCCCATCTTATCAGGTTGGTTTGCCAGCATATTTGGGCTGCAGAATTCCTCCAGGTGGAGCCCCTGATTCAGCACAAAGACCTTCCAAAATTGGCAAAACTGAATGTCTGGTCTGCATGTTTTTTTGTTTTGTTTTTTGAGAAGATTGCTTGTGTTTGATATAAATGATGCAATGTTTTTATTGCTACTTTTGTATGTTGTTATTTAGTTCATGGGTATGTTTGAGATGGCATAATACAATTTAAAAGAATGAATGCCATATACTTTTTTTCAAATACTTCAAAATAGTAGGCAATATACAGTAAATACTGCACACCATGCAGTTCACTATCATGCAGGGTGGGAAATATGGGGGGTTGAGACTTGAAGTCTAGCATATTTTGTTCCTTTTTCAATCATTGTAGGACTGAAAGACAATAAGTTTTATTTGGAGATTATTTTGTATTTGTATGCATAGATGAACTTTTCACAAAACAACAACAACAACAACAAAAATCTGCCTAATTCACAACATGCGTAGGCATATAAATGTGTTATCCTTTGTTCAAATGGTAAGTACGGTGGCTGAGAGAGCTCAACGTGCTGCGAATAAGAAAACACATGCAAATAAAAAAAAAACGTGATCAACACTGCTGCAAATCCTCACAACACATGCAAACTCAAAAACGCGCTGCATATTCAAAAACGCGCTACATTTACAAAAAGCGCTGCAAATAGCACAGACCACAATGGAAATGTTTCAAGGGGGAGCCCAAAAAGTGACGGACCCTACTAGGACGTGCGTCCAAAACCAGTTCAACTCAGCCTTCACCTATTCACTAATCCCTATATAGTGTACGGCACCGTAGGTAAATGTATTTGGAGTATTCAAAATGAGCGAAATGTAGCTTTCTTTACTCTTTCTTGACATGATTATAAGGTCACTCAGAGTAGCCTATGTGATTTTTGCATATGTGCGATTTCAGTTGTTCCTATTTTTTTTTCTGTATAAAATTTAGAATACATTTTGGACATTTACAATACACTTTAGTAGGAAAGTTGGCAATTAATCATGGTTTCAAAGACTTCACAGACAAATTTATGCATATGAATGAGACCAAAAATTTGTGTAATGCAAAATGATTTATTTGTTTTTAGATTTAGAACAACCCTCCAGATGGTCGTTGTACACTATGCAGTTTGCACACTGTACTATTCCATGCCTACTGTAATATAAAAGATGAAAGACGTTTATTCATTTTTGGAAATTTCAGTATGAAGAAATATTTCAGTATATGAACGAATATGAAGGGATTTTCAGTATTGGTTTCTCACAGGTATTTTACCTATATTTCGAACTACACACATTGCATTTAGTTGTGTTTTAGGGTTTCCACCACAACACATCCCTGAAGTGTCAGCAGAGAGTGTGTCAACTAGACTGTGAAGGCATCATTTACACGACAGCCATCGACACAGATCCACAGCAAAAGTTGTCCCCATACTGGTGTGATGAATCCGATTTTGGGATTTAATATTGGTTTAAACATTTTGAATATTCCAATCCCAATGTGACTTCAAAATGGGCTTTCAATTAAACTTGGCTGTCTACACAGCAGAAAGGTGAAAAAGTAAATAAATAAATTGGCTTTTTAAATGCTGTTGGCAAATAGGTAGGAAAACCCCAACACCCATAATGCACTGGGCATGTTCCCATCTAAGTCAAGTCAAGTCAAGTCATCTTTATTTATATAGCGCTTTTTACAATGCAAATTGTGGCAAAGCAGCTTTACATTAATAAGAAAATGGTGACATTGTGCAGCTTATTCTATATATTATTCATTCATTCCGTTGGAAATATCAGTAGTTATTAGTCTGCTTAATTTAGGTATATCAGCACTGCAGAAAACATCGTCCGGCTCAGCTCAGTTTGTATACAACGGCGCCAATGCCACTAAGGCCACTCCCACCAGTCTGCCATGAATATGCTTATCAGAGCCAAATACCACCTTACTTTCATTTACATATACCACCGGCACTGTAACAATGCAAAGCTGCCTGAACATCGAGAAAGTTACACTTTAAAGTAAATGTCGGTAAACTTAATGGATAATGTCCTAGCAGAAAATTACCAGTGCTTTTTCTGTCTTTTTTTTTTTGTTTGTTTTTTCCCTGTCAGTGTAGGTTGCCTCAATGGAAATTCTTTAAAGCGCTCTTCCTGTTAGTCAAACTGTTTCCTGTGGGCATGGGTAACCTGAGCTCAGTGCTACAGATGGAGTCCAGAGGAACACGTAGAGTATGTGATGTGTGGGATGACAGCATTATGGCTGTTCTCTTAGTTATGTTCAGCTATGTACTTGAATGCAGGCATTGAGGAGTGTTTATGGGTGAGAGCCAGGTGGATGCGCTTTCCTCTCACTGGGGTGAGTGGACAGATCCATGCTGGTCCCACAGAACCAGGTGCTCACAGAGAATCGCCTGGAAATCCTTTAATCCTTTAATAAATGAGACAATTGTTGGCATACGGTAAGAGTACAGAGCTATAAAATTAAAGTCATGCTGTTCACAAGTGATTTTACTTACGTAATCTGATGTCTTTTTGAGTGAAACAGGATATTCAATGAGAAAAAAAAGTAGGCTGGGACTTCATTGGCAATTTATTGGATTGTTAAACATGGTCGTTATATGTTGGAATAGAGATAGACGGTTTGAGGGAATGGGTTGAAAAAGTAATTCTGCATTCATGCAATTTTGTCTATAATGCACAGAAACAGATATCCATTATCGTAAGTGGTTGACCAAGATGAGTTTTTCAATGGCCAATTCTTAAAAATGGCAATGGGTCTCTTTTTTATTGCAGTTTTTGGTATCTCTGGACAATATAAGTGTAGACACATGAGGTTATTAGGGTCATTATATTTTTCTCAGGACCATAAGCAATTTAGGAAAAAATCTCAATAATCTCATTACTGTCTAACAGAAAGATATTTTACCAGACCTCATTTTGATTTGTCTTTTCTTGAAGACAGTAATAATACAAAATAATACAACTTCTTATTTTTGATTGCATGATTTTATCTTCCATTTCCAGATGGTGTTACTCACATGTTCATCGTGATTTTTACCACATATTAAATGTGTTACAGCTTTGTGTCTGGCTGAAACTATAGTGTAGAACAGACCATCTGTTTGAATCATTGCCATCGTCGGTGTGTTCCTTCCTTTTGATTTTCTTTGACATTGGATTCGTGGTTCAGGCAGCAGGCGTAGATTACAGTGCCAGCCAGTGTTGGGCAAGCTACTCAAAAAGCGTAGCTAGCTATGCTAACAAATACATTACAGAAAAATCAGCTAAAATAAGATAAAAGCAAACCTTTTAAGTAAGTATTTAGTTTAGTAAGAAAGTTACATTGTGAGACTGGTAAACTAGTGAGTTACTTCATATTTTTGTACAGTAATTTTAAATCTCCACCTGAACTGCTCCATCACTCATTGTACATGCAGATGGTGAATTTAATATCGATCTTTTTCACTGGCTAGCAATAAGAATTTTTCATTTTTTTTAATTAAAACTTTTATTCAGCAATGGCGCATTAAATTGACCAAAGGGGACAGAAAGGAGTTGTACATTACAACAACAACAAAAATAATAATAAAATAAAATATAAAGTCTATTTTTAAAATGTATTATAAATGTATCCACAAAAATACTGAGTAGCACAACTGTTACAAACATTAACAATAATAATAATATTTAATTAATAGCAGTAGTAGTAGTATTTATATTATATACATATACATAAATATTTGAAGGATCATGTGACACTGAAGACTGAAGTGGTGGCTATTGAAAATTCAGCTTTGCCATCACAGAATTAAAATACGCTAAAATAGAAACTTAGTTATTTTAGATTCTTATACTATTTCACAATATTACTGTTCTATCTGGGTTTTTATCAAATAGTGTGATCTCAAACTTTTGAACAGTAGTGTACTGTTTTATGGTAAGTAATTCAAAGGGAAATTTGAATTTTAAAGGAGAGTTAATTTTCAAATGGCAAATATAAGTTGCATTTTTTGGGGTATTTAGGATCCCAAACATAATCAACCCCAAGAGAGCATGAGGGTTAAAAAATAGTGATGCTTCCACTTCGCCACCACTTGCTTTGGTGTTTGAATTGATGCTACTGCCCAACACTGGTTCCAGCATAGTGATTTAGTCCAATAGCCCATCATATACATGCTGTTTGACAGTTGTGAGTGACAGATTGATTGGCAGGTCATCAGTGGCTGAGCTCCCCAGCAGCTTTTCACAAGCCACTTATGCATATGAATGAAGGACCTCTAGAGGAAAGAGGGTGGGCTCGACTACAGCAATGAGGGAGGTAAAGGTTAGTGAGGGGGTGGCACAACCCTAATGACCCCAATTCTACCACCCTGATAAAAACCCGTATTTCTCCTGCTAAAGGGGCTTTGTGCTTTCCCTCCACTTGCCTCATGGGAACGTACTTTGAGTGTGTGCTGTAAGGAGTGGGTCGCAAGAGCCAGACATGGCAGTTGGCCATTCCCAATGAACAATGCCAGAGAATAGCTTTATTTGTCAAGGTTTCTTCAAGCAGTATATAGAGGAGCTTTTGGAAAGACTGAATGGCTTCAGACCACTGGCCCACTTTCACCCTCCACTGTCTCAGTTCTATTGATTAACCCAGCCGCTCGGCTGAGAAACGGGGGCAGATACTGGAGTTACAGATTATGTCAATTAGCGAGAGACGGAGGTCCTCGTTTAACTCTTGCCTGTGCGGCCCTCCCAGGCTAGGGCTCTCAGGGCCCAGAGGTCAAAGTTTGCGACCCCTCTGCCAAAACACTGAGGTTTGTCGCTCCATGTGACCTTTCCAACAACATTGACCCCTCAGGGGCCCCCGCGTTGGTTCCTCTCACAAAGCAGTGACAGAGGAGGCGATTCGCAGGGGAAATAGATTTATTTATCAGATTCTGTTGTTTTTTCCGTAGTGGCATAAATCTCCCCTGTGGACGTGTTTGTTCTGCGAGGCAGTCGGTGGGACTGCAGCGGCATGATGGACTTTACAGATGCTGCGCTCTTAAATTATGAGCTCCCGTGCTCGCAATTAATTCTGCACTGCTGATGAGAGTCGGCCGATGCTTCCCCCTTAAAATGATTTTTCAAGTCAGAAGCCATGAGCGCTTACACTGCGGAGGGTCTCGCTGTGTCCTGTGGAACAGAGCTCCCATTAACACCCATCTCTCAAAGCAGAGCTGTCTCACTGCACATCCCGTTTGTCCAGGAATGCAGACATGTTCATGTCTCTATAGTGTAATTTACATTAGGAATGAGAGCAAAGTCTTGCCTTCTCAATAGTATGCATCAAGTATTCATATATATATATATATATATATATATATATATATATATATATATATGAACACACACACATTAAGCAACATAGTGTTTAATGTGATATTTATTTTCCCATTAAGTTAAATTTTGATTAATTTCTGTGAATCAGTGCAAACTGTCTATTTAAGTGAATCAGTTCAGAACCCTGAGTGAAGGATTTGTTTGCAAATCACACAAAAATGTTCACTGAAGTTTCCATGTGGCATTTTCCATATTATATAAAAAAATTATTGTAATTAAAAAAAGTTATATTCATCTGCATGTATTCATCAGAAGGCTGAGAAACATTGAGGGTTTTTTTGCATTTGATCACCCACACTATGTACTACTTTTTATTTATTAATTCATTCTATTTATTAAAACATAATTGTATGTATATATATATATATATAATTTACTTTATTATTTTTTTTAACAGTCACGTCTTGTCATTTCATCAGGTTGCTTGTGATTGACGTCCAGTTATCTTCTTAGAAAAAAAAAATATATATATATTTTGAACACAGTTTTGTGTAAATAATGTAATGTGTAACATTAAAATAATGAAAAATTATTGTATTGCATGACTTGACTGATTGAAATCCAGTACACTGCATTCATGCTGCTAGAAAAATTAGCAGTGTTTTTGTTGTTGTTGTTTTTAGTTTGTTATTCCCTAACTCTGAACATAATTGCTTTGAGGGATGCTTACAGCTTTATGCAATAGATGAACCTTCTTTGAACCTCCTATGAAGACATTTTAGCTTGGCCAGATGGTAAATTATTACTTTTTTTTTTTTTAGAGATTGCCAAACATGTTAAAACGTTTGATGGAAAGGATAGTCTGATCTCAGTGTTTCTTGAGATTTCTTTCAGCTAAAATCTTCTGCCAGAATTCAAAAGCATCCTGTCTATAATTCCCTGTCTTACATATAATCATCAGGCCTCATTCATGAAACATGAGCAGAACGAATTTCTGTGCAAATCACCCGTAAAAACATTCTTACATAAATTGTTGCATTCAGTTCAAAGCAACAATTTATGTAAGAATGGATTTATGAACAATTTGCACAGAAATTAGTTCTGCTCGGGTTTTATGAATGAGGCTCATTGTGTGTGTGGTGCGTAGCCTATTTAAGCATATTTAATTCATGTTACTAAAAGCTGCCATTGCTTAAGAACCTGATGCTGACCTCTTTTTGTTTGTTTGGTTGTGTTTTTTTTTTCCCCAGAAGAAGTCACACGAAGATGAATCTCATGGAACAACCGTTTTTATTGAGAGAGTCTGTATAATTTGGCTCCTAAATGTTTGATTCTTTTTTCAGCGCATTAGCTCAACATAGACATAAATATAATCGATCTAAATTTTGCAACTCCAAAAATGCACATTTACATATAATTCACTGCAATTTCTATCTGAAAATAAACAACAATGACAGTAAAATAGTAAAAAATTTAAATTGTATCCCTTTTCACACAAATTATGATTTCAGTGGGAGATTTTCGATTAAAGACTTAGTATAACTTGTATATTTTGATGTTTCCAGCTTCATGCATATTGCTTTTCTGACATAGTAAACCTGCTCTGTAGTTCAGCTGGTCAAGTGTCTCACACAATGAGAGACCCGTGAAACACGAGTCACGATAAAAGAGCTCAATGATATGGTTGTTATATGTATACCTGTTTCTGGATTGTTTGCTTCCTGTCTTCAGTGCTCCACACATGTTCTTTATTTTGGTTTTGTTCCCTCCACTTGTTAGTCTCATCATTAGTTTATTCCCATCAGCTGTTTCCTGTTAATTACCTCTTGTGTCACCTGCATATCATCCCTGTGTTTTTCTTTAGTCTTTGTCCGACCTTGTTTGTGTTTGCGTGTTCATGTCTCGCTATCTTGTAATTCCCCTGCATCACTAAAAAAATATGAAGACTTTATGATTGATATTTGTGTCTCCTTGTCTCCTTGGACATGTAACGTTACAATGGTTGCTTCAGCAAAAGCATTTATATCTTATATTTCTTTTGTTTATTCTATTGGTTAGGTTTAGGGTTTTCGTCAAGGTAGTACTTTATTTTAAAACACAACAGAAGATTAACCTTGTAGCACCGCTCACTGTACGTTTCAATTCCGAACTGTCATGATGTTTCAGTTAAAACTGAACATTGAGGGGCAAAATTCACCTCAGGGCAGTGTTTCCAGGGAGCCTAGGTTGCATTTAATACCTGGTTCCAAAATCATTATGGATAGTTAGTGATTAAAATGCATGGTTTTGCTCTGAGGTACTCCAAAAAAAAAACGTGGCACAACAGGTCCGGTGAAATCACCCCTCCATGTCTTCATAGACACTGGAGGGTCTGCTGGTCTCTCAGCCAGTTTTTTAATCAACCTACTACAACGCGCCTGGAAGCACAGTAGCAGCAATTGAACAACACAAAGGCGCCATTCTCCGTCCCTGCTGATGGATCCGAGATTACTGGGGTGAGATAAAACCAGAGAGAGTAAGGGGTTGGGGGCTGCTCTTGGCTGGGCCCTGCATTCCCCATGATATTAACCTTTCAGGGAAATCAGTATGACACAGAAGCTGACAGAGGGTCTAAATGATCTCTTGATTGCTGGTGTGGTGGGCTGTTTATATCACGATCATCTGGCACAAAGCGTAGCCCTGTTCCCCCTGTCTGCGGCCGTCAGGGCTTTTTTAATCACGGTAAGTGACCTTTGCAGTGATGCTGACAGAATGATGAGAAGGAGGGGCCAGGACTGTCCGTCTGATAAGCTTCTATGAGAAGACTCTTTCTTTTCGGGTGTCCTCTCTCTTTCTCCAGCACTGTTATCTCATGTTCATGTCTCACTGAATCTTTCCTCTCCTCCTCTCCAGTCTAATTGAGCACGTGTCCATTACTTTCAAATTTGTACATAGTTTGTATAATCTGATTCAATGTTGTATTCAGCTGTTTTTCTGAATTTGAAAAAACAGTTAGTTTGGACCAAAATATAAATTCTGTCATTTAAATTGAGTTGAATGTCAATAGAATTAAAGTGGATGGGGACTAGAACTAGATCAAGCTTCAAAATGAAAGGAAAATGACTTGTGTGTGTACAGTCGTGGCCAAAAGTTTTGAGAATTCCATAAATATTAGTTTTCACAAAGTTTGCTGCTAAACTGCTTTTAGATCTTTGTTTCAGTTGTTTCTGTGATGTACTGAAATGTAATTACAAGCACTTCACACGTTTCAAAGGCTTTTATCGACAATTACATGACATTTATGCAAAGAGTCATTATTTGCAGTGTTGGCCGTTCTTTTTCAGGACCTCTGCAATTCGACTGGGCATGCTCTCAATTAACTTCTGGGCCAAATCCTGACTGATAGCAACCCATTCTTTCATAATCACTTCTTGGAGTTTGTCAGAATTAGTGGGTTTTTGTTTGTCCACCCGCCTCTTGAGGATTGACCACAAGTTCTCAATGGGATTAAGATCTGGGGAGTTTCCAGGCCATGGACCCAAAATTTCAACGTTCTGGTCCCCGAGCCACTTAGTTATCACTTTTGCCTTATGGCACGGTGCTCCATCGTGCTGGAAAATCCATCATTCTTCACCAAACTGTTGTTGGATTGTTGGAAGAAGTTGCTGTTGGAGGGTGTTTTGGTATCATTCTTTATTCATGGCTGTGTTTTTGGGCAGAATTGTGAGTGAGCCCACTCCCTTGGATGAGAAGCAACCCCACACATGAATGGTCTCAGGATGCTTTACTGTTGGCATGACACAGGACTGATGGTAGCGCTCACCTTTTCTTCTCCTGACAAGCCTTTTTCCAGATGCCCCAAACAATCGGAAAGGGGCTTCATTGGAGAATATGACTTTGCCCCAGTCCTCAGCAGTCCATTCACGATACTTTCTGCAGAAGATCGATCTGTCCCTGATGTTTTTTTTTTTGGAGAGAAGTGGCTTCTTTGCTGCCCTTCTTGACACCAGGCCATCTTCCAAAAGTCTTCGCCTCACTGTGCGTGCAGATGCACTCACACCTGCTTGCTGCCATTCCTGAGTAAGCTCTGCACTGGTGGCACTCCGATCCCGCAGCTGAATCCTCTTTAGGAAACGATCCTGGCACTTGCTGGACTTTCTTGGACGCCCTGAAGCCTTCTTTACAAGAATTGAACCTCTTTCCTTGAAGTTGCTGATGATCCTATAAATTGTTGATTTAGGTACAATCTTAGTAGCCACAATATCCTTGCCTGTGAAGCCATTTTTATGCAACGCAATGATGGCTGCACGCGTTTCTTTCTCATGGTTAATAATGGAAGAACAATGATTTCAAGGATCACCTCCTTTTAACATGTCAAGTCTGCCATTCTAACCCAATCAGCCTGACATAATGATCTCCAGCCTTGTGCTCGTCAACATTCTCACCTGAGTTAACAAGACGATTACTGAAATGATCTCAGCAGGTCCTTTAATGACAGCAATGAAATGCAGTGGAAAGGTTTTTTTAATTTTCATGGCAAAGAAGGACTATGCAATTCATCTGATCACTCTTCATAACATTCTGGAGTATATGCAAATTGCTATTATAAAAACTTAAGCAGCAACTTTTCCAATTTCCAATATTATGTAATTCTCAAAACTTTTGGCCACGACTGTATATTCCAAGTCTAATAAAGGCATCCTATTAGTTGTGAGTGACAAAATTTACGGTCATTTTGTTTTTCACTGCAAAATATTGCTGTTCACTAAGCTGAATTTTGGGATCTGCAATCAAAATTGGAGACTGATGAACTTGAGCTTACATGGTTGGTGTTTAAGCGGATTAAATAAGTCGAGAAGTTCTGCACACATCACCACAGAGAGATCTGTCTTTTTCACCGGAAGGTCCAGTTATGACATTTTATTGAGTAATATTATTAAAGATAGATATTATTAAACATATTAAAGATATATTACATGCATTAAAATATAGATTGGGGTGAATTTTCAGTTCATGCTGATTTTAAATATTTTGAAATGTTTTAGCAGATGTAGCCAAACCGTATATAGCATATAATAATATCTTGTGAAAATATACAGTACTGTGCAAAAGTTTTAGGCAGGTGTGAAAAAATGCTGTAAAGTAAGAATGCTTTCAAAAATAGACATGTTAATAGTTTATATTTATCAATTAACAAAATGCAAAGTGAGTGAACAGAAGAAAAATCTACATCAAATCAATATTTGGTGTGACCACCCTTTGCCTTCAAAACAGCATCAATTCTTCTAGGTACACTTGCACACAGTTTTTGAAGGAACTCGGCAGGTAGGTTGGCCCAAACATCTTGGAGAACTAACCACAGTTCCTCTGTGGATTTAGGCAGCCTCAGTTGCTTCTCTCTCTTCATGTAATCCCAGACAGACTCGATGATGTTGAGATCAGGGCTCTGTGGGGGCCATACCATCACTTCCAGGACTCCTTGTTCTTCTTTACACTGAAGATAGTTCTTAATGACTTTCGCTGTATGTTTGGGGTCGTTGTCATGCTGCAGAATAAATTTGGGGCCAATCAGATGCCTCCCTGATGGTATTGCATGATGGATAAGTATCTGCCTGTACTTCTCAGCATTGAGGATACCATTAATTCTGACCAAATCCCCAACTCCATTTGCAGAAATGCAGCCCCAAACTTGCAAGGAACCTCCACCATGCTTCACTGTTGCCTGCAGACACTCATTCGTGTACCGCTCTCCAGCCCTTCGGCGAACAAACTGCCTTCTGCTACAGCCAAATATTTCAAATTTTGACTCATCAGTCCAGAGCACCTGCTGCCATTTTTCTGCACCCCAGTTCCTGTGTTTTCGTGCATAGTTGAGTCGCTTGGCCTTGTTTCCACGTCGGAGGTATGGCTTTTTGGCCGCAAGTCTTCCATGAAGGCCACTTCTGACCAGACTTCTCCGGACAGTAGATGGGTGTACCAGGGTCCCACTGTTTTCTGCCAATTGTGAGCTAATGGCACTGCTCGACATCTTCCGATTGCGAAGGGAAGTAAGCATGATGTGTCTTTCATCTGCTGCAGTAAGTTTCCTTGGCCGACCACTGCGTCTACGGTCCTCAACGTTGCCTGTTTCTTTGTGCTTCTTCAAAAGAGCTTGGACAGCACATCTGGAAACCCCTGTCTGCCTTGAAATTTCTGCCTGGGAGAGACCTTGCTGATGCAGTATAACTACCTTGTGTCTTGTTGCTGTGCTCAGTCTTGCCATGGTGTATGACTTTTGACAGTAAACTGTCTTCAGCAACCTCACCTTGTTAGCTGAGTTTGGCTGTTCCTCACCCAGTTTTATTCCTCCTACACAGCTGTTTCTGTTTCAGTTAATGATTGTGTTTCAACCTACATATTGAATTGATGATCATTAGCACCTGTTTGGTATAATTGTTTAATCATACACCTAACTATATGCCTACAAAATCCCTGACTTTGTGCAAGTGTACCTTGAAGAATTGATGCTGTTTTGAAGGTAAAGGGTGGTCACACCAAATATGGATTTGATTTAGATTTTTCTTCTGTTCACTCACTTTGCATTTTGTTAATTGATAAATATAATCTATTACCAAGTTTATTTTTGAAAGCATTCTTACTTTACAGCATTTTTTCACACCTGCCTAAAACTTTTGCACAGTACTGTACATATTTCCATTTCATCTTTGAGTGATAAAAATCCACGTACATGTATATATGGGAACCTTAATTAAAGATGGTAAGAGTCTGCAAAGGGCAGTGTTCTGAACTTACCCGAGTTAGATGTGTTCTTGGGTCAAAAATTTTGTTGATCCTGGACAAAATTCCTGTTAGAAAATGTAATCATAACCATATCCCTACCCCTAAACCTAACCCCTCCCATAAGTTATCCCAAAGGGATCAGAGGGAAATTATAGGCGAATAACACTGATGTAAAGCACCTGACCCTGGATGTAAGCCTAAACTTGACATAAACTATAAACTTGTCCTTCAAATTTGTTGTTCCAGGATCAACAGGATTGCTCTTGGTGAAATCAGGTTTTGTGTTGGTTAACAGCTTGTAATTGGATGGCATGAATGTGTCTGTAACACCTCTGGTGATCAGCTAATGTTTGAGATGGTACTGTGACACTGTAGAACATGCGAGGGATCAGTGTCTGTCTGGAGTGTCTGTCTGGATCTGTCTGATGTCATCTGTGTGAAGAGTGTTTGAATGTGAGAGTGGGGGTGACATGAGCAGGCAGATCGCTAGACAATTGGCCAGTAATGAGGGGTTGCTTATCCATGAAGCACAATGCCAGCATCTACCAGAAGAGAGGCATTTGCTCCTTGATCTCAGATCAATTTGGCTGCTTTTTTCCCATTTACTTTTACAGATTTTACAGGCACTGAATTGGTCATTTGCTCTTTTCTTTTCTTGCTTAAACAGGTTGGCACATAGATTTGTTCTCAAGAACAACTTTTGGCAAGAGGAAACACATGTGCTGTAGTGTCAGTCTTGATTTGATTTTGTAGATTTAGAAATCTGATAAACATTTCCTGTTATTTCCTGACTCATCTCCATTTGTGGTTTTGGTATGCATTAATGCTGTGCGGTGTCATTAAATGAATAGTGCTTCGCCTTATATGGTTAGTTCAGCCAAAAAGAAAAACTGTCTACATTTACTCACCCTTATGTCATTCCAAACTTGTATTTGTTTCTTTCCTTTGTGGTATGCAAAAGGGAATGTTTTGGGAATGCTCTGTTCCATACAATGAAAGTGAATGCTATACATTTGCATAAACTCCAAAAGGGACCATAAGATATCAAAAATGATCATAAAAGTAGTTTTTTATGCTATATTCAAAGTTTTGTAAAACCAGACAGGACCAGTGGCAGCTGGAGGATTTTAAAATAGAGACTCACAAAATTGTTGCAGTTTGGGGATGCCCTGCCACTGATTGATTGATTGATTGATTGATTGATTGATATAATGGCTTTTTTGGTCACTTTTAGACAGAAAATGTAAAGAAAATGACACGTATAGCAAGACAACATAAATATAATTTCCCTCACCTAGCCCATGATTTGAAGCAAAAATCCATCCTTCTGTCCCTTTAAGTGTTCGTGTTAAAAGAGCACGCTCTGCCATTTAGTGAAGATGAATGCTATACCTAGGGGTGGCGATATACCGGTAGACCGGTAGAAATTTGTCACCCGGTAGAGATTTTGGACAGGCGTCTCTATTGTGGTTATGCTCACATGATGTTGCTGTGCTGCACCGCCACAAAAGCTTTTTTAAATACACATAGGCCTGCTTATTTTGTCAAAATGACTGTTTTTGCAAGTATCCTCATTAACAGTCATGTAAGTGAACAGATAAACAGTTGAGAAAGAAAACATGTGTAACAGTTTATTAGATCCGTGCATTCGGTCTTAAAGAACGGTGACCGAGAGAGCTCAACGCGCTGAAACTGAAGACAACACATCCCAATAGAAAAAACCTGCAAATTAAGAAAACATCATCAGTGTTCTGCAAATGCTCACAAGGCAACCAGCATGTTGAGCTCTCCTGGAAAATCTCTCACGGCTCTTGACTGAATATCAATTTTGTAACGCTAATAAGAATAAATGTTTATTTCATTTACACAGTGAAGACTTTGCAGTGTTTTTTATTCATTTGAACAACTAGTTTTTGCCCTGTTGCTTGTAATTAGTTTCAATTTTTTATTTTTATTTTACCAAAGGAGGCAAAAGTCTCTGTCTATGGATTTTGCCTCAAACTGCCATTCTCCATCCCCTCAGACTCTCCTTAGCACAGTTTTCAGAACAGTTGTAATTACATTGGCAGATCTGGGGAAGAGGTGGTTCCAACTTCAGTAATATTTTATGTTGTTACAGTGGTTTAGAAACAAGAAATACACATTCCGAGACGTAAATTAAACGAATAACTGTATTTTATTCATATTAAATCATCCTTCTCCCATTTTCTTAGAATTTTTGGTAGGCTGTGCCCCCGTTGCTTCCCCTGACGATCCGCCACTGGACTGGACCAAAATTGTTTTCTAAACAATTCTGGTTTTGGGTTCCATACAAGAAAGAAATTCATAGAGGTTTGAAATGACAAGAAGGCTTTTTTCTTCTTCTTTTAGGCTGAACTATTGTTAATTACTGAAGATAAATAAACTGACGAAATCCTTGTGACAACAACATTAGATAATATCATTAAAAGGTAATATCCAATTAAACAGAACTAGCACAGTTCAATTTGAACTTTTATTACAGTGAGATGTAATGTCGAAAGGCTCTTTCCATACCTTGTCTGTATATTTGTAGCAATATATAATAATTTTTAGTAAAAAATAATGCTGCATACTGGATAGAAAGCATAAAAAACACCTCACTAACCAAAATGATTGAATGAGTCCAGAGTCTGTCATAAGCTTGGCTGATGTGATGTGCGCTCTTAGATCAGAGAAATGGTCCAGACTTGCTCACAGGGCTGCGGTTGACGTATTTGGGCCGCCATCCTGACCAATACTTTTCAATCCATCAGTTTTCTTACCTCCCAAGTTTCAAGCCACAACTGGAGTCGTGTCCCATTCTGGTGCTAATGATCACGATTGTATCTTTGTAGTACATAATAAAAACTTTTATTCCTTATCTACAAAATAAAAGATACAGATAAAAACCAGTTGGCACAATATTTGTTCGGTTTCATTTGCTTGTGGAATCTCGCCATTGAAATCAAATATGTATTCAGTAAGTGAGTGCACTCTTTAAAGCTCTTGTTCACAATTCTCTTTTTCTCACATTGATTGAAATGGTTGCCAATGTCTTTCCGAAAAGTCTCATAGCTTGTGCTCTGAATGAGGGAACCAGGAAAGTTTCACTAAAATATGCATGAGCATCATAAGTGTGCTGATTGCTTCATAAACAATACATTTTTATGTAGATACAGTTGCCAACAAAATGTAGCTGTACTTGATGAATTAAGTCCTAAGCAGTTTCCAAAAGCCATTTCTTGAGTAATAAAATACATCTGTACTAATGGTCGGAATTAGGCATGGATACGGTCTCTGAAAGAGTTATTGGAAGATGCAGAAAGAAGAGTCATTGGTCACTGGAAGACAGTGTGATAGGTGGGACACTGATGCGATTTCATGTATTTAATGGCAAACTTGAGTTCCTTGCTCTTTTTGTCCCACTTGTGGATGGACATGAGCAGTAACTGTTGGTCCACTTTGCGACCCATGATGAGGAAGTTGCTCCCCAGACTGTCCAGTTGCGAGCAGGGACAATTCGCTCCATTCTTGATGTATAGCGTGAGCTTCTTTAGGTCTTTCTTCCTCAGAATTCCCATCTTCAGAACCTTCTTCTTCTTTTGTGCAGCGATAAGCTTGCGGTCACCTTTTTCCTTTTTCACCTCTTTAATCTTCATCTTGAGTGCTGTAGATAAAATATAGAGACTTAGAGCAGGAATTCCCCAAATTACTTTGTCAGCCCAAATACCGCTTGCCGTTTTAAGTTCATATTTCAATTATTCATATAACTTAACACATTCGTTTACACTTATTTTTTATTAAATATTAGCATTATCAACTATCAATTATCTTCCTTTATGAATTCTCAGAGGTTTGCAAAACCTCAAATTTTTCATTAATCAAAAACTTATACTTTTGCTTTTTTCAGAACAACTAACAGTATACAGGTAAATAATTACAAAAGTGAACTATCCCTTTAAAAACACCAAGGAAATGCCAAGGAGACCCTTATGTTTAGGTACTACGAGTTGTCATTTAACTTTATCCATTGGAAAAAATGAGAAATCTTCTCATGGGAACCTTGGTCACACTCCGGTTCTCCCATATATTTTTGCTGTCTCAAGCAACAAGACCTTTCACAACGAGCACACAGGAAGAACCAAGGCTATCCAGAGCGCTGGAATAGTTTACACCTCCCCGGAGGAGCATCATTTAAACATGGACGGCACTAATTGCTCTCACCAGGGAGAGGACAGTGAGTGGAACGGAAAGTCTTAAAGACAGATGTGAAAAGTGAACACCCCTTCGGTAGCCCATCCACATAAGCCACCAAACCTTCATTCTTTGAAAGTTTTTTGAAATTTTCATATTACATATTTTATTTTAAATAAATATAAATAAAAAAAATCATTGTTTTGGAAGCTTATTAACTTTCTTTTAGAGAATTTCAATCCTGAGATCTCATTTCAAATGATTAACCCTTACCCTATATATTAAGTACATGTGTTGGTTATTATTACTCAGTACTTCTGTATAATTACACTGTAACACGGACAACTTAAAATAAAGTGTAACCTATTTTTTTCTTATTGTGAATAAACATATCTGCCTGTTACTTAATTAGGGTTGTCAAATGATTAAAAAAAGTAATCGGATAAACAGGATACTCAAATTAATTAAACCGTTCTCATATATGAACATTTGCATAGAAAATGCCCTAAAAAGTTATTTCACATTGCAGTATTGTTTATTGTGATGGTGCATGGCTAAATTTAACAATAAAAAAATAATCCTAATAAAAAATAAAAAAAATCCTCCCTGCTCTTACACAGAAATCTCAGCTTCTATCTCCACAATTTTTGTTTGGATCAGGTCTGGTATTTCCATAAAGAAGCAAGACTGCTTCAAATAAATAACACTGTGATCCACATTCCCAGGTTCTCTTGTTTCTAAGTTACATTTGAAAACATGAAAGTGGCAAGTAAAACCTGTAATTAATGCTATGAAACAGAACTTATCCAAACGTGCTGAAAGCACATTAATCAATGACAACATTTGTCCTGCATAATCAGTGTAAGCTAGACTGCTTGTCTACCATTATAAACATGCATGCATCTCTGGAAGTGTAGGAATGTTAGTTTAAATGGTTTCACTGATAACCGTTATAGTTCACTTGCATGTGGATATTTGGTGTTGGCATAAATAGAATTTGAGATAAAGATTTCTTACTGGAATAGTCAAATATCTGAAAAAAAAAAATCAAATTGAAAAGAGAGTATGGTATGAGGAACATGTATTCCCACAGTCACTGAAAAATAAATACTCGATCTGAGAGAATGAGGGAAGGAAAGATGACAAAGAAGAAAATGTGAGCACACATTTTTAATTTATTGAATGTGGTTTCTAGGCCAATGCAAGGTGGTTGCAGACATGGCGGTTGCTTGGGTGTTTTGGTGGTTGATAAGGCATTATTGTTGCTTAGTAGTCCAAGTCAAAAGCACCCAGCGACAAGTCTCTAAATAATTTCTTGTGCCTAATTAATTATGGTGTGGGTCCCTCATTGAATGTAAGTCAATGGGAAGTTTTGTTACATAAAATATAGTACTATTACTGTATCGGTGACACTCAAAACGATTTTGAAGTCTCCCAGAGCCAGAACATTTATTTATGCTTTTTGGGGAAATCAGCTTTCAAATGACATAGTTGTCTCTCTTTAGATAGCAGATATATTTAAAACATTTTGAGAGATTTCATGAAACAACAAAACCATACAGCTCACATACCTAACTGTAGTTCTGCAACACATGGGTTTTTTCTCTCTGATTCAGGTGATTGCTCATGACCCATAATGCTTGTGGGGAGTGAGCACGCCTGGGCAATATCGTGGTGACAAGCCGAAACCACAAGAGCTGCTTTAAATTGCTGGCAGTTGGTCTGACAGCAGATGAAGGAAGGCAAGGAGGAAAAGTGTCGCCCTGAGTATTTGCAGCCATCTTTCAATAATTCTGAAACCAAAACTTGCCTATGTCCAAAGCCAGAGCCAAGCAATGGACTTTATTAAGGCTTTGGGATGTTTTATAAATAGAGGCTGTAGTGTTGAAAATATTCGGAATGGCAAGTAGCTGTGATTATTGTTAGTGTGTTAAATTCAAAACTTCAAACTGCAGAGCTGTGATGAATCTTTAAAGAAAAGACTCCCTATTGCTGCGCTTTACTCTAATCGGCATTCCTTATATAACGGTGATTAAAGATCATTTATCCTTCAGGCTTCTCAAAATCACCATTAGAGGGGGGAATAAAATGAGTCAAAACCCATGAGGTCAAATAGATTTGTGTGTGTGTGTGTGTCTTTAATCCTGTAAAATGGTTTTTGCCAATGCTAATGCTGAAAATTAGAAAGAAGATTAAAATCAAAAGCAAAATAAAGAAAAATAAAAATTATGTATTGTGTATTTGGGCTTAAGACAGCTTGAAGATTAAAGTTTTTTTTTCCAATGAAGATTGCCTATACTGGACAAAAATGATTTTGTATTGACTTTCAAGGGACAGTTCACCATAATTTACTTACCGTAATTTTGTTCTTAACCTGTATGACTTTCAGAAGATAATTATCAGAGAATGTTGAGGTCAATAAAAATAAATAAACAAAAAACATAGAACCACATTGTACTAAAAAAGGTAAACATTAAATTGTGTGTGTGTGTGTGTTCCAAAGAAGAAAGAAAAGTCATTCTGTGTTTTCATCCACCTATTCTTATTTATGCACATATTGGAATGTTGCATAAAAAATGCTGGATGGAAATGCCAAGATGCACATAAAAGTATGCACTCAACTGAAGTGGATATTTTTATCTCGTAAGATGACATGCACAAATTAAGTTGTAAACACATTTACCGAATAAATCCCTCAATGCGTAACAAAAACGTCTCAGGTTACGACTGTAACCATAGTTCCCTGAGAAGGGAACGAGACGCTGTGTCAATGATGCTTTGGGAACACCTCTGCATGATTGCGTCTGCAGCACACTTGTGAACTATTCCAATGGTGAGAGTGAACGTCATAGGTGGGTGACGTCATGACCAGGAAAGCATAAAAGCACATCTGACCGGAATTACCGGTGTTAGCTTGAATTAACCGAAGCAAGTCAATCACAGGCACGCAGGAAGTGTAGCAGGGCGAGGCAGCATCTTGTTCCCTTCTCAAGGAACTATGGTTACAGTCGTAACCTGAGATGTTTCCTTTCAAGGGAGCTCACGCTGTATCTTTGGGAACGAAATGCCCAAATGCCATGCTTACAAGTGCCTGTCCATGTGAATACTGGAGTACATCAAGACGTCAGCACTTGTGAACCCGGGGCAGTACCCAGGTCCAAGTTGTAGAACTTTACGAATATGAGTGGAGAGCACCAGCCCGTTGCATCACAAACATCTTGCACGGATACATCCGAAATCAAGGCCTTGTCCGGCCAGAGGCTACAGAAACAAGAGAAATAGCCTTCACTATATAGACTTTAAGATCAGAAAGTTTTAAGGAACCATCTCAAGGAGCTCAAAGGGAGCCACAGATAAACAACTAGCACAACAGCCAGATCCCAGGCTGGAAACTCTGGTACAGATTGCAGGCCTCAGCCTGAAAGTGCCACAAAGGAAACGAGTCACCAGTTGGTTCCTCCCCACTGAAACACCACCCAAAGGGACATTGTAGGCAGTAAGGACAGTTAACTGGATCCCACTGATGCATTCTGTACCAAGAAGCGAAGACGTTCCACTTCAGAGCATAAAGTTTCCTTGTGGATGTAGCTCAAGTGAAGTATGTTCTCTTCAACTTCAGTGTATGAGTGGGGCCCCCTTAGACCTACAGGGTCCATATCTCTGGATTACACCATTGTCGTCAGGACTTCTTTTTAGCCAAAGCCTTCTTTGCTAGAAGAACTGTCCTCAGATCAGTCTTCTGCTTAGGAGAGCGTCCTGACCCCCATGATTTTTGAGGAGAAGTAAGAGAGGCTACACCCTCTTTCTGCTGTGTCTGGTAAGAGGAGCTCATCGGCTGAGTCTGCTCATGCCCAGCAGCCCCAGAGGGATGAGACAACGAGGGAGGTAGTGCTTAAATACTGCCACCTGCATTTTGGCCTCCTGAAACCTCTCAACGACCGTATTCATAGTGTCGCCGACGAGGCCAGGAGGTGAGAACGGAGCATCAAACAAAAAAGATCTGTCCTCATCTTTCATATCTGACAGATTAAGCCAGAGATGCCTCTCAATGACGACCAGTGCTGCTATAGCCGACCCAATGGCTCTAGCAGTCTCCTTGGTGGCCCTGAGAGACAAATCTGTAGCCTAACTCTTTGCCATTATACACGTCCCTCAGCAGGTAAGCCTGGTATGACTGCATATTTGACATTGTGTGCAGACATGTGCCAGTCTGACCCGCCGTCATGTATAAATCACCCAATTAGTGAGCAGCGTCGGGGCCTTCAGGGACGATGCTGGGCCAGTGGACAAATAGCTTGCAAGCACATGTTGCGGTGTTGATTTTGATAGCCATTCTTGATTTAGTCTTAGTCTTCATGTTCAGATGAAAACGCTTATTAGTAAGTCACACTTTAGATATTTTTGTCTTTCTTGTTTTAGTCGTCGAAAAGTCATTGTATTTTTGTCAATTTTTAGTCATTACTTTTAGTCAAAGCTATTTTATATGTAGACTTTAGACAAAAATAATCATCATAATTGTTCGCTTCAGACCAATTCAGTTAAGCTTAGGAGAAATTTTAATAGACATTGCACTCTTAGTAGTAGGACTTGTGCAATTCTACATATCCCCTTTCCTTAGTGGTTCTCAAAGTTTTTAGAGTGTCGTATCCCCGAGGCATCCTTCTGCGTACCCCCTCTTTTCCACTTAGACAGCAGTTACACCTTTTCTGTTAAGATACAGTATCTGCCCCTGTAAAATTGATTATTCGAGTGCATTTTTTTACCTTTATAAAATAAATATTGCTGTAAATAAAATAAAAAAAATCAATAAATATACAATGATGCTAAAAAATAAATGATACTTTTAAATGTTAAATTAAAACTGGAAGTAGGCTGCTATAAGTAACTGTCTTTATGAGTGAATCATCGAGTCATTCATTCATTCATTCATTCCGTATTGTAGCAAATGGTTTATGAATGGGTCATTGAATCAATCGATATTTAATTTAGACAACACGAATAACCACCTCCACCAGCTCCTCATCCTCTGGAGATAGAAGTGGCAAATTTTTTTTATCTCATCAGCCTAGATGCTCAACACATCCACCTCCTCAGAGCTGGATAGCTGAAACACAATATCAGCTTCGATGCTGCCTCCGCGGCAGCAGCGGGGCCAGAACAGCAGGGAACTCGAGCCTGTTCACTCTCCTCAAAGAGTGGAAGGTGGGAGCAGAGTGCGCAAAGCGGCAGCCTCTCACAAAGCACGCAGTCAGCCCCTTCACAGGCTGACAGAGCATGCTCTGCTCTGCTCCGCTCCCAAACACTTAACACACAAATCGGATAACATAGGACATAGGATAACATAAACTAGCCAGAAGACCAGTTTCATCGCAGAGCATTAAAAATGTTGCTTTGATCATTTTAAAACACCTCAGCCAAAGTCTGTCATCAAAATGATTTGGTTTAATTTCCTCCCGAAAGATTGTCATATGATTGCACACAAGGCGATCATTGCGGCTTGCAGCTATATTTGTATTATACTGTAGTCACTGAAAATACTAAATGGTTAATTATTATTATTGGTTTATTTTTGTGCTCTAGATTTGAGCACCTGAGAACTTTTCTTTGAGGTAAAATGCTCTGACTCAAAAAGGACAATTTCCTTAGCGCTACAAAAAATATTAAAATCAACCGTATTCAGACCAAGTGAATACACTCTAATGGAGAGGCTTGATAAGTCTGCTGCTGTCCAGTATGTGTTGACTACTATAAGACTGTGGAAACTGTCCTCAACATCCAAGTAAGAGCAGTAGAGCACACTATTAAACTGTCATCATAACAGAAATGGTTAACAAACAACGAGACTTGTGATCACGTACCAGTGAAATGAAGTGAAATGGAGATCAGGGGAAGAAATGAATCAAACTGCAATATCCTGTCATGCATTATGCTTTCAGTATGTGGAGTATTAGATCTTAAGCGGCAGAACTAGTGGATTTTTTTAAAAAGCAGTATGACACTCTTTGTGATGTCTGCACTTCTCTTTCTGACTTTAATGTGTAAAATCTAGAATATAGAACACTCAGGCTACTACTAACAATATTTTCTAATAGTTATCAAGGAAAATACATGCAATTCCAAGAGAAACAGGCCTCACAGCCAAAGATAAGTCAGATGTATGTATGACTCTACTGTGCTATAATCCTCTGCTCTCTATAGGGAAGGATTTTCAAATGACTTTTAACCTTGAAACTCTTTTATTCAATGCCAGAGACTCATTCTAGAGAATTTACCTTTGACAGACCAATGGATCTCCAGTCAGAATACATCACTTTAAACGAACCATAAAGAATCTAAAACTGTCGTGACAGGAATCCTCCAGCACCACTGAAAACTGGATTTCAGTTCCATATGAATTCATGTCCCATGTATCGAAAACAATTTTTGTGATGTTTTGCATATTATTTACATGGAATTTGATATCTTTCAAAAATGCATTCAACTTCTCTACTTTGAAAATATGTTTAAATGCAGTTTAACTTCTGTAACTTAATGATAAAGCAAGATGGGATGTTTAACAAAATTAAAATCAACTCTTTGTGTGGTGGAACATATATGCACAGAAATGTTAATGCAACGCATTGCAGAGCAACCTCATATTGTATCTGTTTTTTCTCATGATTCACATTTATGTTCACCCTAAATATTAAAGTGGCCACTTTCCCATACAAGCAAACCGCAACCTTTCTCATCAATTTTTCATTACATATTTTTACCATTATGACGAGATCACAACTCTAGAGTTAAATTGTCAAATTTGATGTCTCAATAAAAGTTAATATCTTACCAAAATCACTGGCGCAGTAGTGCTCCATTATGGTGTCGGCTTTCAACTCGTTGTCACAGGGTGGACACGCTTTTGAAACTACAGGGTAAAGAAAGGGAAAGATTATTAAAAATTAGTGTCTCATAAAGAACTATCAAACAGAAAATAACAGTAAGTACACAATGTGTGGAATAAAGTAGACTGTAAAACAATTTTGGGTAATCTATATGCTTTAGATAGTAACTTCAAAAATAACTGGTTTCATTCTAGTCAGAAATATCATTTACCTGTATCATAATTATATATATATATTAATATATAATTATAATTGGTCTTACAAACAGGGGCGCAACGTTTTGCTACGGTTTCCGGGTTGAACGACATGTTTCCAGGTAAAGGTGTTTGAGATACGTTTTCTCTAGTTTGGTGGGTGGGTCAAAAATGTCAGCCCAATCCACAGCAACATGTATATAAAGCACGCGGTATTAAAGAAACAGCTCGCACAATGGGTCCAAGTAAAGTCGTTCACAAATGTGTTCCCTGCACCTCAGTATAAGCAATAACTGACCCTTCACAAAGACCTGCCCACTTTACTGTTACTGTTGTTTTGTCCGACAAGCCATGCGCTCTCACGCCACACATCATGTTCTAGATCTTGGAGCAAAGAGGACATGGACAACGCGTTGACAGACATATGAAACAGTTTCATATTTAATACATCGTATTTTTTTTTAAAGAAGTTTAAACAATAAATATCGTATAGTGGCTCTTTAATGTGTCGTGACAGATCATCTCTTCATTCTAGTTCATTTATAGTGTCAAATAAACATGAATGGACATCAGAAGGAATGTTGTTTCAAGCGCGGAAAGACGTGAGTACACACAATTTTTCAAGTTCAAGTTCACCAACATTAATCTACTAACTCCCCTGACTGCTTTGTCGGACAAAATGGAGGATTCGGGGTTATGATTGGTCAGATGATCGCCTGTCAATCAAACTGCCGGGGAAGGGTCAATTGAAGATATAGTAAATAATATAGCATATCACACAATGGTAATTAAGTGCTTTACATGAAAATGAGAAAGAAAATACAAGGTATTAAAAAAGTAAGAACTAGAAATAAAATAATTTCAATTAGAATTGATTACCAGGATATATATATATACTGTATAATTGAATGCGAGGCAAATGTTGGATCACAATAATTAGGAACCAGTTTGCTCAAATCCCTTCATTCGATTGGGATGTTCTCTTTTATTCTGGACGCCAAGGGTTATAAGAATGACCTTCTAAGCTGTCATAGTTGCTACTCTTGCGTCATCAGAACAAGGTGTTCAATGCACCGCCGTTTCTGTTTAAAAAACGTTTTGCAATGTTTTGTCAGGGCTGAACGCAGCCCAGATAGTCCCTCCCCAAACGTGGCCATTGGTTGAGTCAGTGCTGCTGTGTCTTATTGGTTGAGCTTTTATTGGCGTTCATTAATTAGATACACTGTGAGGTCAGTACGTCAGGGTGTTTTCACACCTATGGATCGTTTGTTTTGTTCCAAAACCGAGACTAAATTTGTTACAAATGTTGCATTTTTTTTGTGGTGCTGTTCGCGTTCACAGGATTTCAAAGTGTACCAAAATGTGTTTATGTAAGTCACATGAGAGTACAACTGTCCTCTTATTGGTCAGAGTTATCTCCATGTCAGTCATCAACTTGATTGACAAGTTCGCTCCATGAGCTTATAGTGGCTTCACTGTCGAGACGCACGCAAACACTAAATATGTAGCCGTCATTCCCGCTGTTAAATCATATACTACATTTCCTAGTGCTGTCTAGTAAGCTAACGGTGTCAAGACCATATATGAATGTTATAATGCAAGTAGAGCCGGAATCAAGGCTTTGTCGGGACAGCACAGAGAATCGCAGTTACAAAACATTTAATCCTTTGACACATACGATCACACGGGTGTTCCTAGTTAATAGTTTCATAGTTAAAATACTTAAAACTTGACGAAAACAAACAGGATGACTATGGCATTGCAGTTGTTATCGATCCAATGCCTTATCACTAGGTGGCGATAGTAAAGCTTTTAAAAGCAAGGAAAGTGAAGTAGGAGAAGAGCAGTACAAGTGACGACTCAGCGCTTGTATCTAGAAGGGATACAGCTACGGCCAGAAGTGAGGCCAAATCTTAGGATAAATAACAGTAGATTAAATGTGCTAATTGTGTTTTATTAACATCTACACCTACCCCAACCCTAAACCCACCCTTACAATACTACAAATACAGTTATTAAATTACATAAATAAATATTAAATGATGCAATATTGACGTGTGCATGTCCAGCGGCCGTAGCTGAATCCCTTCTAGTCTTTACCGAGTAAGGGGCTCTGATCTTCTTGCGTCATGTCTTTTTGACATCTCGTGTGGTTCTGTGAGATTAAGGGTGCGTTCACACTTGTCATGTTTGGTTCGATTAAAACGAACCCTGGTGCGATTGCTCAGTTAGTGCGGTTCGTTTGAACATATGTGAACGCTGCCATCCGAACCCTGGTGCGCACCAAACAAGCGGACTGGGACCGCTAAAAAGATGGGTCTCGGTCCACTTCCAAGCGAACTCTGGTGCGGTTCGATTGATGTATGAACGCAACACGGACCAAAGGCATGTAAACGAACCAAAAACAAGACATGATGTCACAAGATGCAACGCTACAAGTCAGCTGATTTGACGACGCGGGAAGATCGGTGTATCCAAAATGAGTCGAGGGCAAACGTGGAGCAACGAGGAGGTGAAGCGCCTCATCAATATTTGTTTCTGCATACAACGGAGGGAATCCTGCTGCTGTTTTGAACGTTTTGAACATTTTATGAGCTCTTCGTGAGTTCTTAGCTGGTAAAAATAAAGCATATGTACACGCATAAAATGATGGCGTTTAATCCAGCACACAGCATTGGTTTGAATGTTCGGTAAGCGAGCTCCGTCGCGAAATATACGTCATAAAACCCGACCAATCAGGTTGTGACCATATCCTTATGCATTTGGTTCGGTAACTTAAGGTTCGCTGTTAAAAATGCCAGTGTGAACGCTAAGCGGACCAGGACTATCTGTTTTGTTTTTTGGTCCGGACCAAACCAACCGAACTACAAGTGTGAACGCACCCTTAGACAACTTCAAGTTATGTCCCCTGCAACAAGTTACACCCCCTTCCTGTTACGCCCCCTCTTGCAGTCCGCAGACAGATTCTATTGGATCCCTGGAGCACTGGTGCGATTAGAACGTTCAGTGTATCGTGATCCACTGCCAAATTCAAATGTGCTTGAGCACGTTGGCTGGCGCTGAGCCAGTGACAGATGTGCTGAGCACTGTCAATATTTCACAAATATGGAGCGTTTTCAACCACACAATGTTTATTTCAAGTTTCAGACACTTAAAAAACTCGCCTTGAAAAACTCACGCTCTGGGCTCAACCAGAGTATATTAAACTTAAGTGTGAAACGGTTTTAAGATGAAGAGACACTCTTTGGTTGTCAACTATGGTAACGAATGTGCTCACTCAGAATCAGACACTAGTGCTTTTTATACATCACATTTACCCTTGTGAGATATCGTTTGGTTCATTGGTCCGTTGGGTTGGATTACTTTCACATCTCAAGGGAACCGCTCCCGAGTTCGTTTGAAAGCGTACTGAGACCACCTCTTCAAGGAGGTTTGGTACACTTTTGGTCCGCACCCGAATGCGATTGCTGCATTCACACCAGCACACACGAACCGCACCAGGGAGGATAACAAACTAAATGAGGCAGGTGTGAAAGCACCCTTCAGTGAAGCATTCAGTGCAGCTTATCATCAGGTAATCACAGGAGACTCAAACAAACAAATAAATGCTGGGATGCTTCATATTTACTAAAATGACTGGTTTCCATTAAAAGAAACTCTCATGTGATTGTTTATGCTAACAGCTCTAATAGGGTGTTTGGTTTAGTGCAGTGAGTAGAACTCTGTTTCATTGCAGGGGCAGCAGGCCAGTGCTAATGGAGCTTAATCCACAGTGTTTGAAGCCTTGAGAGGGAGAGGTTTGGCAGCTGCTAGTTTTATTTCCTCACAGAGGAAGGAAAGTTATAAAACAAGATGAAGACTTTCAGTGGTTCATCACAGTGAAATCGCATGCCCACAGATTTGTAGTGTGTGCAGTATGGCCTGCATATACCTGGACTAGAGTCTGAGAAAAAATATTTTTGACTTCTCCAAAACAGGATGTGTCTGAATGTCATAGAAGCCAGAATATTTTACACTCATTGAAGACAAATGCAGGGGTACGCTTTTAATAGGACACTGTGAAAACATTCCTCTCAGTGGCTTGACAGTGAAAATGTTCACTGGAACATGTAAACAGCTGTACATAACCTTCTTGGAGCTGATAGTTGTTTGCTGATCTTATTTTTAACTGTAGAGATACAGATGTTTATTGTGCCACCTACTGGGGCACTGGGTTTCTGTTCAGTGGGCTTTTATATTACTGTATAACACACACTGTACACATGCTCATAAATGGACAAATTTTTACGTTATCAGTACCAACAAATATATTGGTACACTAAAAAACAACACTACATACAGATTTAGTGTTAATATATAAACATACTTAAAACAAGATTTATTTACTTTTAATTTGTAAAAGATAAGACTTTTTCAGAGAATATATCATGAATAAGTGTATTTGTTATTTTACATTGATTAGATTAGATTAGATTAGATTCAACTTTATTGTCACTGCACATGTAAGGTA
Organism: Opsariichthys bidens; assembly: GCA_037194245.1. Lineage (NCBI taxonomy): Eukaryota > Metazoa > Chordata > Actinopteri > Cypriniformes > Xenocyprididae > Opsariichthys > Opsariichthys bidens. Next base: position 10,640,998 of record CM074279.1, on the reverse strand, counting down.
CAAGGCAACGAAATGCAGTGAGCATCTAACCAGAAGTGCAATAGGCAGTAAGTGCAGAATATACAAAATCTACAATATGTACAACAGCTATACAGATAAGTGTTATGGGCATAATTTACAGATTATAAATACTGTCAGCATTGACATTTGTTTTTATTATTTTAAGCACAGCCCTCTCTAAATTGGTATTACAATCACCTAATGGCCAATATTTTTCTTATATTGTGAAGATTAATGTTAATTTCAAAACTTAGTTACCTTAGTACACTAATTTAAAAAAAACAAAACAAAAAAAAAACGCATGCATCTTTCCCTTAGAACATTGTTTTATGCTTCGGCTCTGCATGACTGTGTGGATGAAATGGTTATTCTACTGCTCATAAAACATCTACTATAGGCTAAAGAGATATAACTAGTTTAGATGAAAAGGATCTCAAGTTGACAAGCTGAAGACGTTGCTGTTGTTACACCAATTAATAGACACAGTACTTCCTCCAAAATAAAGTAAAAACGTCCTCTCCATGTCACTTTTACATTTCAAATCACTCAATTCTCGCCATCTCCTTAAAGCTCAGCTAATGTTGATTTTCATTTTACTACGAGCACTGTTGCGTTTTCTCTCCTCTGTTCCGCGTTTTTTTTTTTTTTTTTTTTAAACAGGTGGTTCCTCAGAGGTTTGAAATTTAGCTTGCTCAATGTCAACCTTTCCCACTCACTGTGACAACTAACCTCTGCCACTGCCACACTATACATTCGGCAAAGTAGCCGGAGCAACTTTTCTCTATTTACGGAATGTCGATACACACACAGGCGAGTGATGAGTGTACACGATTTCCCGCAAAAACCATTCCACACGGTCTACAACATAAAAACTTATAATAGGATTAACATAGTGAATCAGGGAAGACAAAAAAAAAAGTTTGGGAAGAAAGTGATTGAGAAACTGATTATTTAAATTAAAGTGTACTTAAAAATCTATCTTACACCATTTTGCTTGGGAAGTAAACGTTTTAAAGGATGTTCTTTTTTCTTTTCTTTCTTTTCTTTTTTGAAAGAACTAAATGCTTTTATTCAGCAAAAATGTATTAAATTGATCAGAGGTGACAGTAAAGACATTACATTGCTTAAAACAAAATCTATTTCAAATAAATTCTATTCTTTTCAACTTTAAATTAATCAAAGAATGCTGAAATAAATATATCACGGTTTCAACAAAATAAATGAAAGTACCAAATTAGCATATTAGAAAGGTTTCTGTAGGATTATGTGACAGTGATGACTTGAGTAATTGTTTGGAAATGTTTTTTTATTATTATTTACCAAATCTCTTCTTTGATGACTGATATTTTTCTTTCAATATTCAGGTATATGTATCTGGTGTATTTTCGACACAACTTCCAGGTTTCTATCATGTCGATCTGCTTAAAAGAGTAATTAGGACGAATGCAGGATATGGCTTGTGAAAATTTGGAAACGTCATTCATTTGTATAGCTAAAAAAACAGAAAGCTCAGTTCAGGCCCTGTGGGGTGGTTCTGACAAAACAAACCGTGACCAGATTGTTCTCCCCCGAAATCAACTACACAATGATGTGTGCTATATCTGATCTCCGAGGTGACAAATATGATTTCATTCGGCACAGGTCCTCCCTTGAGCTCACAAAACAAAAGCATCTGGTAACAACAACTTACATGGCTCGTCTCCAGACTCCCCCTTCCAGGTTAAAAACCAAGGGTCAGAGTTTATCACCCCAGCCTCAAGCACAGACATAGCGGTAGATAATGAGGGGAGGGGTCAAAGTTCACCAAGCTTCAGTGCACAGGTCGTGGGGAGTTGAACCCTTCCGTACATTTCAACCATCAGTTGGTCCCTGAGCTGAAGTTCCCATACATTCAGCATTCAGCGAGTCGATGTACATTGACTTGCACACACTGAGCGTGTTGTGGAGGAAACTTTTGTTTCAAACTTGCAGGTCATCGTGAGCTGCATTCTTGAAGCTGTAATGTCTTATTTGCACAGCAGAGCGATTTATTCTGTTTTGCTGGGTGGCTCGCTGGCAGGATGCCTGGTAGAAACGGAGCCAAAGCATGTGTTAGGAGACTGAGTGAGGGTAATTCTGCAAACCGAGTTTCTGCAAGAAGTGCCAGTTAGTAGATTGAGTGATATCAGAGCTTTTTTGTAATCTATTCCCTAATTTTCCTGTTGAATACTTTCTTGTGTTCATTGAAACATGTGTGAGGACTCAACAGAACTGCTTCTGAAAGAAATCTTTTTAATCAGCTAGAGTGCTTTAGTCCTAAAGAGGTTTTGCACTCTAAAACCTGTTTTGTCAGGTAACCAAAAAATGTGGTTCATATGGTTCATCTATTGTTGTTTTTATTCAAGCTTATTGACTAATTGTTCTTTTTTGTAGGGTCAGTATGTCTGTAGTGTCAGATTGTCTAGTTTTATTATTATTATTATTATTATTATTATTATTATAAAGACAGATTTTTGATCGTGGTCACATATAAAGGGCTAGTCACACGAGAAAATTCTCACAAAGCCTGTATCTCAAACCACACATTCAGGCAAGAGTCAATGATTTAATAAAAGTAAATTTTGAAACTGGAAACTGTGTTTTCGCAACAAGAGTATTTTTCATAAATTAATGCCCAAAATGATGATTTATACTTTTACATTTTTGCTGTTACAAAATTGTTTTACTGGTTAAATAGGACTAAAAACCCTATAATGGGTGACTTAATGACAGGTTTCGTTGTCACTAGACACTCCATATAGTGTGATGACAACATGGCCCGCTATGCTAATTAACAATAGTGCTGAAAATGTCAATTTTTTTTTTTTTTTTTTTTTTTTTTTTTGTAGCCGTGAGTTTAAAGTATACAGAAATTAACTTTTAAAAAATATGCCTACATTGAGAAAGTTTTACTGGAATTGAAACAACTAGCATCGGTTTCTCCAATTATTCATTTAAAGTACTTGAATAAAATGTCATATTTAGAAACACAAGAGACTTGTGAGACTTTCTCACAGTTTGTCATCATGGATATAAGAGTAGTCCTCACAGTTTCCTCAGAGAGACTACAGGTTTTTCTGTCTGAGTGATTTCTGCATCGCTGACTTTCTGTATCACGGTTTATGAGGAAAACGTTCTGTTTAAACTATGCACAGATCATAATTTTATGGCTCATTTGGACCCTTGAAGTTATGAGTAGAAACACTTCGGACATAAAACATTAATCAGGATGAAAAACTGTTGTGATTTATGTCTGTTTAAATGTGCAGTGAGTGGAGACAGAGACAGGTTTACATGTCTCCCCAAGCCACCCCTCAGGTAGCAGCGCCTCTGCATTCAACAGAATCCTGCAAATAATGGAATACGCATTCACTCTTATCTGAGCTGGTGGGTTTGTTTTATCTTGTACATTTCTAAATTTAACCTAATTAATTGTCTCTGTTCTGTTCTTAAAATAAAATGTGCCCCTAAAAATTCCGAGCAGCAAAAACGAATGATTTTTTCAAACAGGTTTCACAGATACTCCCCCATTCCGTCATTGGTCAGCTAATAAATAGCCCCGCCCAAAACTGCTAAACTAATGCAGTTGGGTGAACATGATTTTATCAAGTAACACATGTTCCTGGATTAACATCCTTGCTGATCCTGGAACAACATTTCAATCAACCTTCATCAGATTAGAGCAATAGGTTTTTAATGTCAGGTTTGGTCTTACAACAAGGTTTAGGGGCTTCTACAGCATTTATGTTACCTATCATTTCCCTCTGATTTTAGGGATAAGTTAAGGGTAGGGTTAGGACAATGTCTTTGGACAGAAATGTTATACAAAATATTTTTCCCCAGGAACATGTCTTACTTGGCAAAATCGCCATTTAGTTGTCTCTGCGTATTAAACTGGGATGTGAATAATTTCTGTAACATTCAAAGTGACATGCTTCAGGTTTAAATTGAGTGTGAATATGTCATGAAATAGGATGAATGCTGGATTTTTCTGTGGAGCCAATAAAAATAGTTCTTGTTTTTACTATTTGTCTGTTTAGAACAAGTCTTCTGTTTGTAGAATGAACAATATTGTTTAAAGAGGCTTTTAGTTCCACTGTCCAATGTGATTTACTGGAATGTATCTCCAGAAACATGTCTGTGGCTCTGGCTGTGAACGGGCCCCATCCCAAGATTTTACCTCAAACCACAGGGGAAAAAACAGCTCTTCATGTGCCTGGTCCGCCGCTCGAGTGTGCCGGAGCTGACGGCTGCAGGCCGGAGCGACTGGCCGTGTCAAACGAGGGTTTGTGCTGTCATGTTATCTCTAGAGTTCTGTTTCACGTCGATGTGCACACTCACCAAAACACATATCGCTGTAAACGCTCGGCTGTGAGCTACTTTCCCATCCAGCTGCGATGCAGAAAGCATTTTACTTAGTTCTGCTAGTTTTCAAACTCTCATGTAATTTCAGAACAGCTATGGTTGTAATTGATATTGTCTCAAAGGTCCCACTCTTCCTCTGCTTGCTCTTGAGTTTGCTGCAATTTTAAGGAGCTTATTTTTCTAACAGAAGCCAAGCTACTTAACTCTGAAGTATGAAAACAGTATTGTGGAGTCACATTTTTTTCAAAAGCCTCTTTTTTTTTTCTTTGAGAACATTGTAATCCATCAAATCTTAGCAGTGAAAAGAGAATCCGTGTGCATGTTTACACACACGGCTATATAAATGGAGACATTCCGTAGGCTTTTATTGTTTTTTCGTAGCTAATTATGACTAAAGACTGACTCAAACATCTCATCTTACCCTTTTTAGAATTAAAAAGATGAAGAAGAACAACGTCTACAAAAATCCACTTTATGTTTGAATCAGTTTTACATTTCAGGATGTCCCCAGATGTTCCCATCATACGTTTTCTATTCAACCCAACTTTTTTGAATCTATCATTAGATACCATTTGATAATAGTCCTACTTTTATGTCAGTTTAATTTATATATTTTTAAATAAAAGGAAAGTTGTATTTGTACAGTAAATGTGATTCATTTTGAACACTGAATACAGTGTGATGCATTCATATATTTCTCATTTATTTTATTTGGGGACGTGTCATTGGTACATCACTTGTTGCATTGATTTTTGAACTATTCTTTACAAATTGTTAAGAAAATGGATGGATTTTGCAAACTGACAAAGAATAAGATTTGTTTTCATTTCTTTTTAATATTTTTTTATCCTTTGGCACCACCATGCTTTGTTTTCTTTCTTTCTTTTTATTCTTTTCGTTGTCTTTTGTCCTGGTTATGCGGTTTAACACCGTCCTCAAACTGAACATTAACTACACTCCCATTTTGCTTCTCTTGTCCTTCCTGTTTCTATTACAATAGTCCTTCTCATTTCAGTTAGACAAAGTAATGTACAACTTTTCGGACTAATTAGTGATCCAAAGGGTTTGGTTGCCTGGCTAATTGGAAACCTAAATGCACGATTAAACAAAGAGAGAGAGGCAGGGCACAGCAGGAACGCTCCTCTCCACATTCCACATGAGATGTTTGCTTTAGATAGTGAAAGGTTTTGTCCTTCCAAAAGCTTTTCTTAATTTTACTTTCTCTAGAGCTCTAGGCTAATCAAAGCAAGAGAAAACCCACCAATGGCCTTATTGTATAGATATATGGAGACTGATTATAATTTTTGTACCTTTTAAACAAAAAGAGAGATTTAAAATCCGCAAGTGATGCTTATTATAGGTCATGAACATGCTTAAGAAACAATACTTAAATATGAAAATAAAAACTTTTGTAATAAAAAATCCTTAAAAACATATTTCTGTTTTTTTTAAATACATTTTTGTTCATGCATCTCTCATTTATTTATTTAATGCTGTTAAAATTTTTTTTTTTTTTTTTTTTCCCAATCAACATAGAATTGTCACGTCTGTGTTACATTCATTTCCTGTATAAATTAATATTTGGTTTTTATTGAATGAATCAATAACTGTCATTTTTGCATCTAAAACCACAGTGTTTTTGCAGGTCCTACCTGGAGTCTGAGTGGCGTGACCTGCCGAGAACTGCATGGGAATGCACAGATCGTTGTCGATGGGGAACTTCTCGCACTGTAGCATCTCCGGCCAGGGAAAGCCGTAGGTCTCCATAACTGGGGCGCAGCTGTCCCGCACTGCCTCGCACAGAGACCGGCAGGGGTAGATGGGCCGGTCCAGGCACACTGGAGCAAATAGGGAGCAGAGGAACACCTGCGTGTCCGCGTGGCATCGCTTTGCCAGGAGTGGCACCCAGCTGCCCGCCTGCTGCTTGACCTCAGGCATGGTCTCGTGGTCCAGTAGATTTGGCAGGCGCATCTTTTTGTAGCCCACGTTGTAGCAGAGTCGCAGGTCGGCTGGGATATCCACACACTGTGGCTGTTTGGCATAGAAGCGGCCGTTGTGGAAATTGTCCGATTGCCAGCTGTAGTAGTCGTACTCCTCTGCCGAAGCAGCTGAGGTGAGCAGAACCAACACCAGGGTCACAGCCTGGGTCAGAGACACCTGCCTCTTCTGCTCTGCCATCCTCCTTAAGTTCTGGTGTGATTCAGCAGGGGAAGTGGGGGAAGTGGATCAAAAAGAAGAATTTTAATCCTTTTTGTTGTGTTTGCGAATAATAATAAAAAAAGACTAAAGTGCTGGATTTCCCGTCTTTGTTTCTGGTTGTCCTGCAGTTTAGTAGAAACTCCTGGTAGCAGGCAGTAGTGGCAGATCTCAGAGCTGAGCTCTTTTCTAGCTTGACTCAAGTGCACCTAGTGTATAAAAAAAAAAGGACAGTGGACTCAGGGCCCTATGAGCTGACAACCCCTGAGTAAGCTTGCCCACCCACCTCCCACTGGTTTCCCCTGTCCACCATAAGCCCCACCCCCCTCCCAGCTACAGCCAACTGCTGCGCAGTGGGCGGCACCCCTGCAGCCCACCCCCCTCGCAGACACTTCTACAGGCAGACCACGCGCTGTCCTGCAGCACAATGCATGTGTGGAGTGTGCTGGGCTCATTCAATTTCTCTTTAGCTCTGAGGACACAGATTTTCCACACATATCATCAGCCCTGGCCTTTCACATTCTACTTTATTAGGAAATAATCAGAAGGCAGAAAAAAAGATTCATCTACAGGTGGTCAGGGAATTTGGGATGTGGTGTTTGAGGTATGCTAATGCTGCCGCTGGATGAATAGAAACCAGCTTTCTCTCTGTCTCCTTATATCATTTGCTGTCACACCGTGGGGCCCAAAATTCAACCCATAACAGCCACCCAGCAGCAGGGGGCCGTACTGCTATATTACAACCGCCCAAATTGAGAAGCCTTACTGACAGATCTATCTATTAGCACTTATCAATTTTATACGTATTAGTGAGGCACATTTTGTTTGTTTTGCTTTTCTTTTTGTGTGACATGCTGCTTATTATATATAACAACAAGCATTTAACATTTACATTACTTTTAAAATATACAAACATATATTTAAAATATATTTCATTTTAAATGAAGTTAAGCTAGAGAGAGAGATTTTCCCCCTATAGAGAGATATTTTCAATTTGAAAAATGCATCTTTAAGCCACGCTGTTTACAACATAAATTTAGGTTATATTTTGAACCGAATTCATTAATTTATTCATTTATACATTTATTTTGCCATATGGGAAAAAATGTTTTTTCACGAAACCTCCAAAGCTCGTGTAGAAAAAGCCAGGTTTTGATGAGCTATCTTTAGAAATTAGTGCAGTGGAGAGAAAAAGGAAACAGGCCAAGAATAGTCCATCAGAGGGACGGCATACAAATGACATGGCAAACAGTGGTTACAGTAAATCTAAAAAGCTAACAGAATGCGGTTAGCAGGCTCTTTGAATGTTTACTTCGTTGAGTTTTACAAGCTGGCAGAGGATGTCTCACCATTGCATAAATTCTGCAAAAAGGACTGAAATCCATATTTTAGTAGAAAGTCTGTTGAACTTTTATCTCACAGGCCTCCATTGTTGGTTCTTTACAAAGTTCATAAAATTTTTCAGCCAGGACTGATCTCTGTGGGACTGAACTTTAATCACTCTCTCTCTCTAGAAATTGAAACTCATTCAGTCCTGTATTGTGTTGCCCAGATTGTGTCAAAGACTGAAAGAGGCACAATTTTACGCTCTTTACAAATCAATAATCACCGCAGCGGATATAAATGAGATTATAGTGATGATGAGGAATGTTATTGGGGCAAATATTCTGATGATAATTTGTGTCTATGATGCATTTCAGAGAATCAGCACATAAAACTCATACCAAGAAATCCCCAAAAAGTTGACTTGGAAAGTGCTTTGTGCTTTGATAGGAATAATATATTTTGTCATTTGATACACGGAGACATAATTGCAAATCCCAAACAATATATCATTCACTGTTACTTCATAAAGACATGGTGTTAGGGTTTTTGTATTTAACTTTGTGCATTTTAATTATGTAATTATGTATTTACATACATTAACTTGGGGGCTTTTGTCAGATATACATATGCAAGGAATTTTGATTAATTTAGTTTATTAGCACTTTGATCAATTGGTATTTTTTTTCTTTCTCCCTTTTTGGGGTCAACGGGATCTTTATAAAAAGTCAACAAAAGTTTTACGGCCTTGATTTGATTCCCATATAATATAAAAAATGAAAGTGGTAGTTGAATATAACTCCTTACTATCAGATGTAGGTATAGTGGAAACTGCTGTGTGAGCAGGTTCTCATTAGATGGACATGCTTTTCATTGTATTCAGTAAAAGACAAACTCCTTCTGCAGGGTTCATCAGCATGCAGGGCTGTGTTAATTGGCTATTCAACTCTACACTTCAACTTTCTCCAGCTTTGTGATTGGCTCAGCATTTAGAGATTAAGTTCAAGCACCGCTGGAAGTGCACTTTCAGCCAAATGCTTTAAGAACGGATTTGAAGTGACTATTAAAAGGGTTTCAGGGTGCTGGAGAGGTGGCTCACTGCCCAGATATGCTCAGTAAATTCCTGATAAGCTGGGCAAGGAAACCCTGAAGAATAGAGAGAATGCTTTGGTCAAATGAGGGCACAGGAAGTTTATTTCTTCATAGTAAATGTTATTTTAAAAGAAAATGTAAATGTTAACACAACGCACAATAGAAATATGTGTACAAACAGGACCAAATTTGTTTAGGATGGGAACAATCATGTCCATGTAGATTGTTTTTCTGTGTTTTAGAGGGAAGGTCTCCGTTCCGGGACAGAGTTAATGTGATTTGGTTTTGATGGGCACAGAATGACTGTGATAGCAGAATGTTAGTTCATATCTGCCTTGTCAATAAAAGCATTCACTGATGGAGCACTTCAGATGCAACATACATAAGAGACTTTATCATTTGATTTGTCTTCACAAACTGATCCAACATACATTTCAAGAGGGAAATGTAACAAAGGATGTGATGTGTTTTATATATTTCAAAGAATTGTAAACATTTTCAGACGTAGATAATAACCATAAAATGTTTATACATCTGAAAACTATTGGAGTGTCTGGATTGAACAGATTTTGGGGTCCACTTTGACAACCTGGAATTCAAAATCTAATTTAAGCATGGAAATAAACATTTTTGTTTTGTGCTTTCAGCAAATTTAAAACAAAGGAACTGTGCCTTAAAATGAGGGCGGGTGGATTTATTGAGATGGGTTTTCTTGATGAGTTTTCTTCTCTTTTGCTTCCTGTATGCCTGTCAGTTTTACAATTTTTGCTTAAAGGACTGATTCACAAAATGCATGTCCACTTACACTGTATTTCTAGTTTGTCGTAAAATCACATAGTCGCTCAAATGTGATGAAATACAGGGGTAAAATTCTTACCGCAGATTTGATTCGGGATAGACCCAAAATAAGTACTTTTGCTGGCAAATGAGTTCCACAAAAACCACTTGGACACACCGGACTGTGAAACAATTTATTTATTATCCCTGGAAATGCAAGATCACATTTTCACTGTATTAGGTTCACCGCCTGGCACGGCTGAAGGGACGCCACACTTGCAAGGCAGCCATGGAGTCAGGCATGCTTGCGGGAAACGCACTTCAGTTTGGATTGCGCTTCCCCCAATCACAGGCGGGTCTTTAAGAGACCCTTGAAAAGATTGTGGTCATGGAGCAGAATTCAAAGGGACAGATCAGAGAATAAAGGGCCCTCAAAGCCAGGTTCTACAGAGGATGGAGGGGTCCGGGAGTCCTGGGGGTCTGCACATGCAGGCGATGATGTGAAACTTCCACTGACATGCCCGAACTGCCACACAAGAAACAAAACATTGAAAGAGATGAAAATGAAGTACAGAATCCTGTGTATTTCAGTTTTATATGTCAAAGGAATTAATAATAAAAAGACTTAGTGGACTCGCTCAAGGATCTCCTGAATAGAATAAAATGTGCCACAATTCAGCTTGGCATCTATTTTACTTGGTCAGCACTAACAGTGGAAGAATTGGAGTACTGTACTAAATCACACTACTGCCATTTTTCTGTGCACATTTATGTAATGTCATCATAATTAAATAGGCTTTCCAAATGACATGCCACAAGCTGTAGAAATTTAGGAAATACACACACAGTCCCAACAGATCAATCCATCACTCCTTAACACTAGTTTGCATGTTGCTTCTGCTTATAAAAGCAAACTAACTATTGGGAAACAAATGGCAGTTTGTGTTGGGCAAAATCTCTGATATCTAATAGTCCAACATGTGTCAATTGATTGATGAGTAATTATTAAGGTCTCAGCCTTGTTTTCACATGGCAAGTGTCAGCAGTGTTGAAACAAAATGGGTATTCAGACAATTTCAGACTTTCCTCAACTGTCTCGCTGGCAAAATGCTTCTGCAGAATGTGGCTTTTGACTCGAATTCCCTCCAGAGGATTTTCTTAATCATCTTATATGCCCTGCAAGGATGCCCGTGGCTCAGCTGCCATAACAGTCTATTACTGCAGGGGAACGAAGAGGGCTTTAAAGGTGCTGGAAGTGATGTTAGCTATTCAGGAACTCCACCAAAAGACTTTAACACTCCCTTCACTTCCATTCATAGACATGTGAATATGGGAGAGAAGAAATGCACATGCAGAAAAGCTTTAACATCTGCTGCGTTCCATGCAAGCTTCAAGAGTTCACACTTACAAATAATCAGATAGAGTAATTAATATGCATATTTGGCGTGCTGTCCGAGGAGAGGGCTCCGAGCTCGTGTATTTGGCCTGAGCACAGAGTACTCCCCCCGTATTCTGGTTTAGGAAAGTAACCAGGCAAGTGTGACGAGACGGGGTGGTGGAGGGATGCTGAAAACTGTCCAAAAACACAGATGAGTCAACTGCGTCAATAAATATAGGTCTCAGCTCATGCTGATTGGGTAGACATGTTGATTGCTGATTAATGACTGCGGTTGGAGTGACGTGATGATTAGTTAGATCATTTGAATGTGTTCCTCCCGAACTTTGTTAATTTACGAAATGACATTTTACTAATAGAGAATGTAAATGTCAGAGAGTGACCTCTAGGCTCAATAGAGTTGCTACAGGAATAAGTCCTTGAATGAGCATATCAACTCATCTACCAACTAGCCTGCTTTTACAGTCTTGTTGTGTTTATACTTGTACTCGGCTGCTGGGAGACACTTGTTGCACACTGCAGTAACAGATCGATATGAGTGCTGGATGGCTGGTGTTGTATAAATGGCATGCGATTAATTTTATAACATATTTTATGATGGAGGAAATTCGGTATTACTGTTAAAATAAAGCTGCATCTGATTATGCAATGTTGGCTACTTGACAAAAGAGTTTTTCTTTGAGGCAAAGTACACTCACCAAAAAAAAAAATCAAGAAAAATATATTTAAATAACAAGACTGAACATGTTGAGCTATATTACAATAATTAGTTTTTTGTCTATAATGCATCAAAACATTGCATATTAAAGCATCTTTAGTGTATCCATGGTATCTACAAAATAAAACTGGAAACTGAGGGTAAAGCGGATATGACGGCATTTACAGGCAACTCCCTCACACGTCTCGGATCCTTGGTTAAAATTGTGATTTTCTCACGATTTACAAATAGTTGGAAACATTTGGGATATCGTAAGTACGCAACTGAACAAAATATATAACACTGGCCTAGTGGTTTATGGATATTTTACTGCAAAAATTGAACATATTGCAGCTTTAAGTAGCCTACTAATACTTTGTTGCAGTACTTCAGTATTTTTTGTGAGAATCTGTACTTTACTTGAGTTTTTATATTTCTGCCCACTTTTACTTTTTCTCCTACTCCACTACATTTCCTAAATAAGATGTATAATTTTACTCTGATACATTTCACTAAAGCCTACTCGTTACAAAATAGGAACATAATACAATACAAGAGCGGCCACTAGAGGTGAAAACTATCACTGACGCCTGGTGGAGTTTGTTTTGACGAATACTTGAAAAAACACGCAAGTCCGACCCAAATGTTTAATGTCACGATTGTTACCATATTTGTATTAGTTTAATAGTTGTAAAACCTCTTCTTTATTTTAAAAGTATTACTCCGAAGGGGTTCAACAAAAATTCAAACAGTATTGAAAAATCAACTTCACTTCATCAACAAATATGCTTTTTCTTTTTTATTCTCACCAGTGCATAGTTACCATGAAACAATAAATAAACAAAACAAAACTTTGTGTCGCTGTATAGTCAAGAAAGCACTTAATGTCAACAGTCCCTTTAGTTGAGCTGGAATAATTAAATATTTGTAAGTGATGAGATGAAATATAAGTCTGAGGTATTTTGAGTGCAATGCAATGAATCCACAGCGTTTGATCCTCCACTCTATCGGTTGGCGACGTGCATGAGTATCTCTTGCCTTCCACGACTCGAGGCATGAATTGAGAAAATAAAAATAATAATAAGAAAATAAGTCCTTTATTGAGCAAAAACTCTCAAAGAGTTCTCAAACAGGACATTATCATGAAGACCTCGGTAGCAACAGTTCAACCATGCGGTCTTCCTCTACCAAACGGCTTCCCTTGCTTGGCACCTAACCTGGGCTTATATGAGGTAATCTGGTAGTAAATGCACACTATCGCCCTCAAGCGGCTCCTAATGGCATTACCTTTGATTTCATTTACTTCCAGAGAAAAAAAAATACAATAAAAAAAATGGTAACGCTTAGTCCGTTACAATATCCATTTGTTTGGTTTTAAGCACTGGTTATCCAGAGAAGTTGCAAACTGAATCATCATGTAGCTGACAGAAACAAAACAAATGCATTTGATTTCAGAATTTCATTCATTTTTTTATCTTCTCTAACATTTGATTATATAATCATCAAATTTTCAAAAATAGAAGCAAATAGTGTGTGAAAGTATACATACATATAAAGTGTCTATTTTTTTTTTTTAAATGTAGATATTTAAAGATGAACGTCTTTAAGCTTGACTATTTGGATTTATATTAAATGGTAACACTTTACAATAAGAGTACATTTGTAACGTTAATAAAAGTACTGTTCATTGTTAATTTCCTCTAATACATTTTAAAATTTTGAAGTTGTATCTTACATTAGTTAATGCACTATGGATTAATATGAATGATCAAGGTATAGTTAATACATATATATAAAACATCCAATAAACATTTTGTCCTATTGGAATTATAAGGTTCAATCTGACATCTCTGTCAAAATTGAGTTATTCACATATACTTATTCTGTGACCAATTATTTACCTTAGGTGATGTTTTTTAAGATGTGTAAATTTTGGGACTTTTTATTGAGAAAACAAAAAGGTTCTGTCAACAACATCAAATGGAATGCAAAAACTTTGAAGCTCAATATCTCAAAACTGCTAGGAATGCAGATAGAACCTTATAATTCTAAAGGGACGATTTTATTTTTAATTCAAAGAAAACAAAATGGAATTAAGTGTGAACATTCTTGCTGCTAAAACTGTGCATAGAATTACTTTTAATAATATTTTTTTTTTTTTGTTCTTTTTGTAGTTTACATTTACTTCTTTTACTTTCAATACTTAGGTATGTTTAAAGGGAACCCCTGGAATTCAGACTTGTATGATTTAAAATAACGTAAATGATGTCTGAAATATGTAGTAGAAAACCCATGACAGATTTACATTATTTAAAAAAATCCATGACATATTTGGACAATGGGGGGCGCCATTTTGTTTAGGTGCACAGTGTGTTCTATGTGGATGACGTCAAATGGTTGCAACTTGGTGAGCTACTGTTGCTATTTTTACTGCAACACAACTCAGAACATAATATATGATGCAACATTGTGCTTTTGTTTGGTATTGTCAGTCGATGAGCCACAAGAGAAGCGATGTAAGTCTTTACTGCTTTACTAGCGATAAGGGGAGAAGAATGGGAAGTTGTGAAGAATGTGGACGAATAAAACTTCCTAACTGCATCTTTGTTCTCTCATTTTAGACCTTCAAAACTTACTTTCACTTCACCCAATACGGATCGATGAATTTGATGACATGCTGCAAATTTCTCGTCAAATTTCTATCCAACCAAATGTTCTCTTGAATCTGAAGCGTTCTGCCTCCTACATTATAAATATACACTGCAGCTGCAGCTGAAATTGGTCACACATACTGTACTATATACGGGATAGAGAATGATTCAGACAGTGTAAATATGCATTGGGGCGAATTAAGTCTGGTTTAATGTTAGTGTCACGCAAACTGCTGCAAGCTTGCACACAAGTCTGCTACGGTCCAGAGACACGAGAGCACAGAGTGGATCATACGCGCGAGTCGGCGCAAAACCACAAAACATATCGGATCCTTTGAATTCTGCACAGATTTCTGTATTTAAAGCCATTTGGAGGAGCTTAGGAGGAGAAACTGTCAGAGATTAGGAGGAAACTGCGGTATTACAGAGCTCAAACAGCTCTGGTCGAGGTATGATATGAACGAAAAGCTATTGGCTATTCTGAAAAGATGAGAAAGCTGTTCGATATGTTCCACCATATCTCCCTGTTCCCATAAAAATGACGTCAACACATTGAATAATGCTGCGTCAAACCATTTCAGTGGCCTTTTAATTATAATTTTTAATTAAGATTTATTATTTGGTAAAATATGAAGCCCTAGTATGTGACATCTGTTACTGATTTTCGTTGCCATGTTCTAATCAATTTTGCATACTCAAAGCAGAGTGCACCTTTAGCTTCTGAATAAGTCACGCCTACTCTTCCCAAAACCACGCCCCCAAACACATGTAAGCAGAAACTGAGATTTTTTTTAACTGGGCGGAGCTATCATGAATATTCATGAGTTTCCTATTTCATGTTAAAGGTAGGGTAAGCAATTTGTTTATAAACACTTTTTGTTATACTGGTTGAAACCAAAGACTACAGATTTACAAAGTCAAAGTCTGTTCTCTCCTGTTGCTTATGGATGGGAGAAACGTCTTTGGTTACAAATGTAACCCTCGTTCCCTGAAGGAGGGAAAGGAGGCATACATCAGAGCAGACAAATTGGAGATCGGTTTGAGAGAAGCATTGGGGATATATTTCTAGTGTAACTAAAATGAGCCAATGCACAATGGCAGGCAATAATTGCATCAGCTGCTCTGCGCTGCAGAGGGAGTATATAAAGAGCAGCAGGTGCATCGCATATTTGCTTTTCCACTGAGGAGCCAAGCTGACTCGGCCATACAGAGGAGGTACAGCAACTGTGGTGATGGGACGTGTGTCTCCATTCCCTCCTTCAGGGGACGACGGTTACATATGTAACTGAGACATTCCGTTTCAGTTGGTCACGTTCAACGTACGTTAGAACTGACAGACAAAGTGCATAACTACCAACACGCCACTGTCGCTGTTGGAGCAGAAAGTCTATGCAGAGAAGGTCAGTAACTGCTAGACCCACCAGTGTGGCTAATGGAAAACACTGGGAAAGCTTGTCTCAACTGTGCAAAATGCAGTTGAGGCCACGTCCACAGACCCGACACTGCATGCCGTTGTAAATGCCCCCCCCCCCCCCCCCCCCCCCCCCAGCCAGTAGCTGAGACATCTGTGAATACCACAGGATTCACGGACACTTGTTTTGGGGGGATACCCGCCCTTAGAAACGAAGGGTCCGTCCATGGGCTGAAGGTTTGGAGACAGTACAGGGTGATGCACACCTGGTGCGTGCCGCTCTGCAACTTGGCCATGAAGCCAGTGCTGAAGCGGGATCATATGTAGCGACGAGCGGCGTTACTGTGGCTGCGGATGCCATATGCCCCAGGAGCCTCTGAAAAAGTTTCATGTGCAGGGCCACTGTCCTGCCTCTGAGCAAATTTTAAGCAGTTCAACACTGACTGTACGTGCTCCACTGTAAGTCGTGCTGTCCGGGTGATTGAGTCCAACTCCATACCAAGAAAAGAGATCCTCTGCACAGGGGAAAGTTTGCTCTTTTCCCAGTTGAACTGAAGTCCCAACAGGCTGAGGTGACTGAGCCCCATGTCCCTGCATTAACACAACTGGTACTGAGACTGTGGAGTCTGAGTGTGCTGAGTGAACTCTTACCTTGGTCCTGGGTGGGGCAGAGGGTGCATGAGAAGGCCTGGTGGTGTCCTGAAACCACACACTGCTGCCCACTGGCAATGGAAGAGGGAGAAGGGAGCAGGGGTGGAGGCGGCCGCAGGGAGCCAGACGCAATTACAGTAGAGCGGAGGCATCTGCAGGGGGTGCCCTCAGTGATGAGTACGCTGCAGCCGATTACTGGGTGAAGGCAACAGCTGGTCGTCGGGTCATGATGTGCTCGATCACCTCTATCTGTTTCTGTGCTGCCAAAAATTGCTGAGAAAAGTTTTCTACAGCGTTTCCAAAGAGGCTGGCCTGACAGGGGCATTGAGGAACCGAAACCGGTCAGGCTCACGCATGTCTGCCAGGTTCAGCCACAGGTGGCAATGACCACTAATGTGAACTTGCACGCCCAGGAGGGGAGACGAGAACTTGCACATCCCAGGAGGTCTTGGGACACAATTGCATCGCCTCAGAACGGTCCACTGGGGGATCTCCATGTACCCCTTAGCCACCCACCATAGAGGGTAATGAGGGAAGAAAAGGTACCAAACAGTTGCTGTCCATGATCTGGTAACCTCTTCATGCACTTCTGAAAAGAAAGGCACTGGGATGGGTTGCTGAGAACCTGCATGGTCCGCCCAGAGAAACCAATCTTCCAGCCGCGAGGGTTCGAGACACGGTGGTGGATTCCACTCAAGCCAGACGCGGAAAGCATAGCTGTCAGCCCTAAAAGTAACAGCAGAACAGCACGCTCTTTTGAAAGCTCCACGGCTTGCAGTGTTAAAGAGGAGTGAGGAGCCCGAGGAAGTACACTCGGCGGGGTATTCCTCACTGTGATCCTCAGGTCACCAAGGCTATCAACCCAAGTAGGCTTCTTCTGAGGTGGCCTTGAGCTTTGGAGAACATTCTGAAGGTAGGGTGGGATCTTATGCTTATGCAAGCCTCTCTCCGAAATTGTCTACCCTACCTAAAGTACCAATAAATAAATTGTAGCATCAGATCTACTATTAAGGCTGTAATGTAGCATTGTCACAATACATATAAACTGTTATATTAGAAACATTACATTATATTACATACATAAATAACAGTTAGAGTATAAGGCTGCCTAACTTTGTTAACACTGAAACATAGGCTAATTATATTTCTGTAGGCCAAGGAGCTAATATTTTCAGAGTCACTTGAACACTAAACAGGAAACTCATGAATATTCAGGAACACTCTGCCCAGTGTCACCAAAAATCTCAAACACCATTTCAGAACACCAATTTCTGTACCCTATATGGTCTGTTAACGTGTAAAATGATTGACAGGCAGAATGTGCCTCAAAGTCTCTGACTGGCTAAGCAAAGAATTTGTCAAAGCGCAGTTACAGAGACAGTTGTGATATTTCAACAAACCTTAGTCAATATGCCAGGTAATACATTGTTTTTCTTTGTTATGTCTCTGTTCTATTATGCTTATAGAATATTTTTTATTCAATAAAGGTGAATTATATCAAATATATATGAAAATAAAAAAGCAAAGAGAGGGAGAGTGAGTCAGTCACAATGTTTGGTTGGGTGGTTGTAGTCTTTTTTTTTTTGGCATTTTCTAAGATGCTCTGCTCTTGCTTTATCCATTTAGTTTTCTATTTTCTTCTTCTCTTTCCACATGCAGTCTTCTTGTGACCTTATAGTCAGTTTCTTAAGATCTGCAGCTAGCTTCTGCTCTGTTTGCATTTGCTCAGTATGTGGTGTTCCCCATGTGGAGAAACAACTCCATGAGGTGTTAAGGAACTCAGCGACTCGTCTTCATGAATCTCCTCAAGATTCTTCTCATATGACTCATAGTTTTCCTAAGAGTATGCCAGCACACAAGAGTGCAAACCATGTGAATGATTTACTCTGTGTGTAACCTATGTGTCCTATATCTATACTGATCCACACTGACCACTTTCACACATTCCTCTATTCCAGCGGGCAGATTATAAAGTCATGTTCAGTAAGGGGTAAACTTTTCAAAAATATTTTTTGTCTCATTTCTTTAAGACAGTCAGTCACATGTAAAATCACTGTAACAGAAGGACTTGAGTACTTTATTGAATAATTTTTATGAAATTCTAACATTTTATAATGTGTTTCATAAAGAGTTAATTTCATTATTAATCAAATTTCTTCCTCAGGCAAACACATCTGTTTACAAGAGTCTATTCAGAACCAGTCGAAAATGTCCTAACTTTTATTGTTCATTAAAAGTTAAGCTTGAAAATGCCCTTTGTATGTACTATGTAGCATTTAAATTAAAGGTATAATAAGAAAAAAATAATATTAAAATATCCAAAAAACACTTGCACAGTGTTATATATTTTGTTCAGCTGTGTACTCACATTATCCTAAATGTTTTGTAATAAACATTTAGTAATTTGTAATTTGTAAATTCAGAGAAAATCACAATTTTAAATCCCTCTCTTGTCACTTGCGCCTGTCAATGACGTAATATCTGCGTTATCCCTGGTTTCTTGTGCTGCACAGTAACCATGGCAACAGACAGGACAGCTGTGTAATGGCTAGCAACGTGCTGCTTTTGTTTCTTTCAAACATTATGGACCATGGCAAGCAAACCTTGGGACATGAGGAGAAATAAAACGAGGATCAATATCAGCATGATGTTTCCAAGATGGCGAGAGCTTTGTGACAAACTTTGACTTGACATAGATGGCGCTATTGCACGTTATTAGACAAGGTGAGAAAATGTAGGCTACATAAGACTAATCAATGTTATATAACTCAACACGATGAAGTGTTAGAATGTCATCAGTATGATATACTAATGTTGATCTAGATTACAGTTAAGTCTCATACAGACAACAAACTAATACTAACATTACAACTTTCAGCACACTCAAATGCAGTTTAGTATGATAGTGAAACGTTAGACCAAGTGAAACAGCGCTGCGGTACCTCACAGTTTTAATTCATCAAATAAACTGACCTGCATGAGTAGTATTTCAGCACTTATGGTTAGTTTGGTAGTTTGGTACATAGTGCATCTTTAAGCCACTATTATGATGCATTTGTTGTTGGAACTTGAAAGCGAACGTCCACAGTTATTGTATGAGAAAAATCAGCAGAAGTCATTTAGCAAAATAATTCATTTTGGGTTCCAACAAAGACATTAGCTGAGTCATATGTGATTGGAAGTATATAAACAAATGACATGACTAAATTTTTGTGCATACCTATTTTTTTATTCCTTAAAGGGATAGCTCACCCAAAAATGAACATTCTGTCATTAGTTACTCACTGTCATGTTGTTCCAAACACATAAGACAACTTTGAAACAAAAATGAAGATATTGTTATTGAAATTTGAGAGATTTCTGTTCCTCCATTGACAGTCTATGCAACTACAACTTTGACGCTTCAAAAAGTTAATGAAGAGATTGTAAAACTAATCCATTTGAATTGAAGGGTTTAGTGCAAATTTTCTGAAGAGATGTGATCTTTTCTTTGCATATATTTTGATCAGCCAATAAAAGATCTTGCAGAAGCATAAATGTGCTCCATAACACACGAGGATGTAACTCATTGGTTCTCGCACATAAAGCGAGCATGCCTGAGCTTCTTTTTACCATAAATGATGTGTGCCTTGATGGAGGTTCTCCAAAACTCTCCAACCCCCCTATAATTTGCATGATTGTTTATTTCCCTGCCTACTGATAGTGATGGAATGTGAATGGAAGATTTTCATTTAATTTTTGAATTTTCTATATTTTTAAATATTGTGTACATAATTCACTTGCCCTTGTTCGAAAGGTGTTGAGCATTTAGAACATTTGTTTGAGGGAGAAATGGTCATTCTATACTTTGCTGTCATATTCTATTAAGTGCTCTAATGCAATTAAACGTCACTGTTTGTTGAACAATTACAGATGCCCAGAGGTCTGCCAGATCTCATCTGTTTTCCTTCACCAGACAGAATCACCCTCATTCTATTGTATTACCAATGTCATTTACACTTTTTTTATGCCGTGTTTTGGGTTCCTGTAGCTGCCAGGTGAAACGACATCACAAGGTTGCCTGTGGTGTGAGGAGCCAGAAAGCAGCTGTGAGGAAGATTTCAAATTGCAGTTTCATTTTAAGTCACAAACATGCACTCAACACAAGAACAAATAGATTCAGCCCCATACAGAAAAAGCCAACAGTGTGTTCACTGACCATAATATGCATATTTTACAGAAAACTGTCAAGAACTATCTGAAAATAGGCAGTTACAATTTTATTGGCTGGCGTCAATGCAATTTCTGGTAATTGAGGTCCAGTCTGCCTGGAAAAGCAATGTTAACAAGTTATACAATTCTTTTTCTTGAGTTCTTTTTCATAACATTGCCAGGTTATTGGCATGAAATGTTTCGTCAATATTTAGTTTTGTTTGAGACGCTTACTAGCAAGACGATGTAAATTCCTTTTTGTTTTCTATGTTATGTCTGTGAAGTAATCTGTACTTTTGGGCAGACATAAAATCTGACTCCATTGTACAGTTATTTGAAGTTTTTATTTATTTATTTATTTTTTTCTCCCCTTGCTGGTCTATTATTTTGGCATAAATAATTTTAGATAAACGGTATGTAAAGCAAAATGAAACGATGGTCATTCTTATGCAAGTATGCATTTCTTGGATGAGAAGGACTTGTCTTAATAAACACATTTGTGGTCTTGGCCACTTGAGAGCATGTGCATGTGACAGGAAGAAACGCAAGTCTGTCCTCGGTCTGGCAGTCCTGGGTGCACTTAATGCACACTAAATCCACAGAGGTATTTTAGGCTAAGCGTATCCCATCATTCCTCACATTCAGGAACTCGTATGCCCCGATTTTATGACATGCCTTTCCAGTATAAGTTAAATTAATTAGATGGTACAAAGAAATTGGTTAGGGTTAGGATTAAGGATGGTTAGGGTTAAAATGTAATTTTTTGCACTTTTTATTTTTAATTTTTATTTTTTATAGACTAGAGAGATTAGGATACAATGGGGCTAAAGGCACTCCTTAAGAAAACAATGTGCTTTTCACTACTCCCAAAGTAGTGCCGCTTCATATGGTAAACCAGTTTCAATTTCAAACCAGTTCCATACCGGAGCAAAGCTGAAACAGCTGCTGTATCTAATCAATGGCCATGAAGCACTATGTAGTGTATAAAGAGAGCGGACTTCTATTAAGTGCAGACACTTCTTACACTAATGGAAACAACTTTATAACACACTATGTAGTTTTTTTTCATCCACTAAACAATTCAAAACAATAACAAAGGTGCAGATTGATGACGCAGTGAATATGGAATCATGGAACATGTCGTCATGCCGATGGATCTAATGATATGTATGGGGAAATAATGTTTATGGATGAGTGAAGGCATGTTTTTAATATGACTGTGGTATGAAGCAGGGCTTGGCTGAGAATCACAGACCTGATTGCTAATTGCTAGACAGATATTAGTGGCACACACGTGTACCAGGGGATATAAAGGAATGAGGACATTTCATTGGAACGTTACTGAACTACTCATAAGTTCTGAAATACTTCTCATACAGGTCAGTTTATTTGATGAATTAATACTGTGAGGTAACGCAGCGCTGGTTCACTTGGTCTAATGTTTCACTATCATACTAAACTGCATTTGAGTGTGCTGAAAGTTGTAATGTTTAGTATTAGTTTGTTGTCTGTATGAGACTTAACAGTAAGCTGGTCCATAATGTTTGAAAGAAACAACAGCAACGCGACACTAGATGTTATGTAGCTGTCCGTGTCTGTTGCCATGGTTACTGTGCAGCACAAGCAGGAACCAGGGATAACACAGATATTACGTGATTGACAGGCACAATTGGCAAGAGAGGGACGGGGCACATTTTAAAATTGTGATTTTCTCTGAATTGACAAATTCTTAGAAACATTTAGGATAATGTAAGTACACAGTGGTTTTTGGATATTTTAATATAAATACTTTACACATTGTACCTTTACAGCTAAAAAAGACTGCTGTTGAAATCTGAATTATGTATGAACAAGCGCTGAAGTTTCTTCTACTACTAACATTATACATACTGAAGCACGCGCGACGCTCGTGATGATCTCAGTGTCCGCCGTCTCACTCACTACACATGAACTTCACCTGCAGAGATGCTCTTACAGTCACTTTATGAACATTTCACCATTTAATTTGATCAAATTATTTACATTTGTCGCATTGTTTACATAGGAAGTCAAAGGTCTTCATGACCCTTTCAAAATAAAGGTTCAGTATAACTTGAAATAACAGAACTATTGTACAATAGAGTGTACTTCGATTAATAAAGATAATAATAACAATAGTACAGTTTATTAAAACACACAAACTCAAAGGTCTTCATTGAAATTACAGATATTGCACAGCAGATGCCTAGGAAAGTGCTGCAGCAAGTTTTTGTGCCATCTAGTAGTTTAGACGAAAACAAAATCAAAGGCACCTTTTGTCCCGTTATCCCCTATATGCGTTTTGTAAAATGTGTGCAAATGAAGCACCACATTCACTAAAACATGTTGTCTATTATGTTAAGAGCATCCTATTGAGTAAACAAAAG
The DNA here is from genome assembly GCA_037194245.1 of Opsariichthys bidens. Taxonomy (NCBI): domain Eukaryota; kingdom Metazoa; phylum Chordata; class Actinopteri; order Cypriniformes; family Xenocyprididae; genus Opsariichthys; species Opsariichthys bidens. The sequence goes on along the minus strand of CM074279.1, from coordinate 10,617,825 downwards.
TCTTAAAACCCCTGCAGTCTTCACATCAACTTGAACACTTTAGCCAAACTCACGAAATGCATCATGTAAATAGACAAGTGATCGCAAAGACCACAAGGGGCCCAATAGCATGGAATTTGGACCAAATGTTGTGCCATTCGTCATAAGTTTAGCCATATGAGATTATCAAACACATATCCCGACAACAAGAGTGGGTCAAGAGTATGAAGGCAAACAGGACAGATGTAGCAGGCCCTTCTTGACATTACTAAGGGACTGCTGCTCCTAATGGCAAGGTTTATGTGCTGGACAGATTTTTTTGCATAAGTTGAGATTGAATTTTGTCAGGCTCCAGAGCAGGTTACTGCATATGAAGTCATAAACTTCTACTGAATCTACTATGTCCCAAGACTGACTAAAGCTAGTTTGACATAATCCAGGAGTGTGCAACAGGATCTGTCCCCTTGAACATTAATATAGGAACTCTGACGTATAATTACTGAATATGCTTTCATACGGCATTTGATCAGTCACAGCTGCTGTGTAATCATATGTGCCGAGAGCCAGCGTTCGGTGTAGTTTTTCTTCAACACCAGCAGGAAACTGGACTCAAACCAAACCAGACTGTTCTAAGCTCCATTCTGACAGCTTATATTCAGAAGACACAGGACCTTATTGATGAAAATGTGAATGTTCTTTTATTTTTCCCTTTGCTTTGCTAAACTGGCCACCTTCAGGATGATGTTTTTGTCTTCTGGATGTGTGGCCTTGTGTTTCGTTGTGTTTCAATGATCCTGTTTCCTTTTCAAAATGCAGCACTTTCCAAGAGCAGCAACTGCAGAGGTTGATGAATGGACTTTTAGAGGAGAATACTTGGAGCAATAATTAAAACATGCAGAGGCATGCTTTATGATCTGTAAATATGTAACTTCAAATACTTTTAGAGGACATTATCCAAATAATGATGCTTTTAAGCAATTGAATGTGCTATTCAAAATATGTTGCTAGTTGTTCTACAAACTACACAAAAGTTGTCTAAGCTAAAAGTTATTGTTTAGTGAAAGTACTTGCCTAAAAGGTAGCACATAGCTTGTTAATTCTATACTACTTCATATTTTTGTTTATATATTTTTATTTATTGTATTTATTAACATGTTTGTGAGCCATTCAGAATTTATTTGAAATTCCTGCTTCTGAACTGAGCTACCAACCAGAATGCAATATTGCAATTTGAATGTGAGGGATAATTCAAATGAACTGAAATTCAAAAATTCATCTACTGTGATTTATTTATTTTGGAAGGTTTTATAGGCTATATGAGATTCTGCTAAATGGTTCTGTGCTTTTGTGTTGTGTTTGTTTTATTTTTCTATATAACAGTTTACGAGTTGCACATGCAAGTGCTCTTCATTGCTGGTAGAAATAGGTTTGCTTTCAGTAATTGTAATATCCTGATGTTTCTGATTTATGGAGGAAGAAACCTCTCTAGATCATGAACCGATTTTCTATTTGACCAAAAACTGAAAAGTATTGACTCAAAAATTCAGTAAAAAAAACAAACAAAAATGAACACATTTAGCTTTGTTTCTGAGAAATGCAGTTGAAAATATAACATCACTATTGGAAGTAATGCAACTGCCCAATACTTTTTCTAGTTCTGTTTTGGACCCTAAATATGTTAAAATATTTTGTCGACAGATTGTTAAACCTACAAGATAAGATATAGTGCCGCGTTTGGAATTCTAGCCTGAGCTAGTCTCTGCATTGAGGCCATGCACTCTTGTCACAATAACATGGTCATTCCATACTGCTTGGTCTGAGGTATTTCTTATCTGATGAAATTTCAAAAATATTCCCAACAGAATGGAGCGTTTCTGGGATATGAAACTGTAATGTAATCTCTTATTGTTGAGTGAGAGCATCAGTCAATGTCTTGTATCTCAGCAGGACCATGACTGAGATGGAGTTCTAATTTAGAGCTCTTCATGAAAAAATTACTTGAGCACTGCAATATAACCTAAACACACTTCCCCCCATCAGAGCTGGATCTGAGCCCAACATTGTAGTCATATAGAAGTTTGTGTTTGAGAAGTATGCTTATCTTATCAAAGATCTCTCCCTGGCCTGTGGGAATGGACACATAGTCCATAAATGTCCTCCTTAAATCCTGTGAAGGCCATGAGATATCTTGAGATAAAGAAGACAGCAAAGATCATCCAATGTCCTTGTTGACACTCTTGCAAGAAGAATCTTTTTTTTCTATCATTTTTGTTCTTAAATGTTGAAGAGTCTAATATACCAATGGTCAAAAGTTTGGAATAATTATGATTAGAAAATTTGAAAAGAGTCTTTTATGATTGCTAAAACTGGATTTTTTTATTTAAAAAATGAAAAACATATATATTAATATAATAATTTATAATTTAATTGTTTTCTGTTTGAAGGAATTTTAAAATGCAATTTATTTCTCTGATGCAAAGTTGAATTTTCAGGATCATTACTCCAGTCTTCAGTGTCATATGATCCTTCAGAAATCACTCTAATAAGCTAATTTGGTGCTCATTTCTTCTAATTATCAATGTTAAAAACAGTTGTGCTGCTAAACATTATAGAAACCATGACACACTATCATTTAAAAATTTTGAAGTAATAATTAAAAAGATGCGTGGATTCATTAAATTGACCAAAAGTGACAAAACATTATATTTCTAAAGATTGTTGTTCTTTTGAGCTGTCTATTCATCAAAGAGTCCTAAAAAAAAAAGTACTAATTTAAATACATGAACGGATGACTATCATGCACAAAGAATAGCTTTAACGACTGATGCTGTGTTTTGCTCAAGCATATAAATTCGATTTTGAAGATTGATTTTTTTAATTAATCATCACTTGTTTGAATTCAAAATGTCCAAAAGTAATCAGGTCTAATACTTGCAAAAAATGCCAAAGGAAATGCTTTAGTCTGCTTAAGCTTTTCCAATGTTTTTGGAGAGTAAAACAAAACTTTTTCCATCAAGAAAAATTTTATTAAATCTGATGGTGCTGCATTCTGTCTTTTTCTGAAATGCCCCATGGGTTATTATATAAGACTTCTGTTTGAAAGAATGACTCCCTCATTAGAAGGGGATCTGAACTTCTATAAGCATGGCAGTCAGTGTTCATCCATTCTTTAGTCTCATATTTATGTTCCACCTCCATTTAGCCTTTAGGTCTTCCTCAGCACTTCATTTACAATTCCATATAAGAATTGTTCAAAAAAGGGGGATTTAAGTATGTCATCCAAAAGCTGTCAAACACAATGAAACTTAATGACATGTTTTGTTTCCATGGCAAAATGTCTTCCAGACACATGGTTATGAATTTCAATGTGTTTTGAAAAATAAGAGTGTTCAAATTTATTATTATATAGAAAGTTGATTGATGTCACTGTGCCATTTTGCATTGGAGAAAGCAATGGCAGTGCCATGAGGGGAGCTGAGTGACACAGGACATTAAATCTGGCTGTAAACTGAGCATTGACTAATGGGTTCATTTTACTGATACAAGCAATCCCAACAACAGAAATAACTAATTATTAAAAGAGATACGGCTATGAAAATGCTATAAAATACTATAGTACCGATACTCCACCAGGAATTAATTCTGAAAGTTGATACTTGGTAGAACTGTTTACATTTAAGACACATTTTAAGAAGATATTGTAGTGATTATTTAATAATAGAGATAATTAATCTGCAGTGATTTTTAACAAGATGTAGCAAGTAGTTCCTCAAGAGGTAAACATGATTCAGAGATTATTGATTAGGTATAATAATCCATTTCTTTCTTTAGTTTGCTTACTCTACTGGTTAGTTAATATTTTTTTATAGTTGTAAAAGTGTCTTAATACATGTTTTTCCAGTATTTTGTGTTTCCAGTAGCATCGATTCAGTGTTTACATTTACATTTTTACATTTTTCATCATTTAGCAGACACTTTTATCCAAAGCGACTTACAAGGGTAGCAATTAGGGGTTAGGTGCCTTGCTCAAGGGCACTTTTTAGTCATGGTATCGAAGGTGGAGAGAGAGCAGTGTTGTTTCCAGTACCCAGATTCAGTATGTTTCAATGATCCAGTATTTTTTATATGATTCTGTTTCATGTGTTTTGAGTGTTCCCAGTGTCTCAGTGATCTAGTCAGTGTTTTATGTGTTCAGTCTGTTAGTATTTTTACGTTCCCAATGCTTGCAGTATTTGAATCATTTTAACCATTTCTGTTTCCACTGTTTTAGGGATCCAGTGTTTTTATGGATTTTCCTGTTTCCATTCATAAAAGTGCCAGTGTTTCAATGTTTCAGTTTTCCAGTGTTGTAGTGTTCCAGTATTTCCAGTGATTCTTGCGCTCACTGCACACAGAAGCCTTTCTCTCCAGGATCGGTGTAACTGGCCTGGGGTTTGCCTTCAGTAAATCACACAATCAGTCACTGCTGCTGAGAGCATTAACTCTCCGGCAAGAAGGAGAAAGCTTTTGCAAAGGTGCTCAGGTAGTCCTGCAGCTATGGAATCTTGGCAGTGGTGTTTGAAAATGAAACAGCCTGATAACACTTTTTCATGTTTTATTATGCTTTCTCATCCAGATCTTGGCTATTTCCTGCAGAAGGCTAATTTGCTGTGCTGAAGCAGATGTTTAACAGATATAAAAATTGGCAAACCATTGGATCTTCCCCTCATATTACAATATGGAGAGTCTTAGTCCATTGACATGGGTGAGTGATGGCACTCCTGATATCGATTTACTGTGTGGCCTCCAAATGGAAAGACAGTGGCAAAGAGGTAAGTTTAGTGAATACGTTTGAGATAAAAACATACCTTCATCATCCTTTCTGGCCATTTCTAGCCAGTCAGGAACATAGGACATAGTCCTATAGTCATTTCAGCCCATACAGAAGGATCTGGGTTTCTTGGTGTTATTTTCCTGTACTCACACTGCTATGATTATCAACCATTTCGCCATAATGAGGCCCCACAGATTTTGGCCCATTGTGTGCAGACAAGGGCCAAAGCAGGGTGGGATGTGCTATAACAGTTTGGAAAACAGACATGACTTCAAAGCATCAAGAGGTTGGCAGATCTTTCTTAAGATGGAGAGAGGGAGAAGGAAAGGGAATGTCTGACAAGTTAATCCAGAGCAGGGGGGAGTTATTATTATTTTGGCTGTTCCTGCTCCATTCCTTCCTCCCTCCCATCATTCAAATGGTGTTGGAGCTCCTTTTCAATTTTTAAAATCATAATAGTGGAAAGCAGAAAGAATGCAGCTTCTTGTGCAAAAAGATCAGCTAAAGAGGAGTGTGCAAAACATATTCAGCTTTTGATTAGGTAAAAATGAAAGAAAAAAAACAACTTGCTTCCGAGAACAGGGAGGAGATTTGGCCCTCATGTAACTCTCGCAAGGATTCTGTGTTTAGAATCCATGATGTGAAGTCCAGCTCTCGGTTAATGAACCATGACTTACACCTTTTTCTATGGAATGGATATGACATTTGAATCGAGAGCAAAGAACAAAGTTCTCTTGGTACCTCATTACCGAAAATTCCAACTCACTATTGTCTCATCTGAGTTGGAGTTGAAACGGTTTTTATTTCTGTTTGATGTAAATGCTCTAATCCTCTACCACAGTATTTTCCATTCATTTTGTATAGAACAAATGTATTTTTGATATTTCAAAATCTAAACAAATCAATATATGTGCTTATATTATTGTTATATGTTTTTTTGAGAGAGAGATTTGCACCCAAATTTTCTGGATTGTTTGATTTTCAAAATAATACGAGAGTGTAAAATTCATGCAACAGCCCAGCCTTGTTGGCAATCCATATTACTAAACATCTCATTTTAAATAGAATACTTTTTTATTGAAATATTAGTTATTTATATAGTAGTTATTTTATTGAAATAGTTACATGATGTGCAATTAATAAATCACATTAATCACAATTAATTTCATATAAATGAATATTTTACCCAATTGAAGTTAATGCATTTACACTATGTATTTACGGTAAAAGATTACAGAAAAGGCTTTAGGGTTGCACTTTATTTTACAGTACGTGCACTTACAGTGTATTAAGAAAGTACTGGGTAACATAAGCTAACTACATGAGTTAAGGTTTGGTTAATGGTACTCTCAAGTACTGCGCTCCAGTGGTTTGAGTCCTATCTCACAGGTAGGTCTTTCAGAGTTGCCTGGGGAGGGGAGGTATCCAAACCTCATCAACTGATCACTGGGGTTCCTAGGGTTCAGTTCTTGGTCCCCTCCTATTCTCCATTTATACTACATCACTGGGTCCCATCATACAGGCACATGGTTTCTCTTACCACTGCTATGCTGATGACACACAACTCTACCTGTCCTTCCAACCAGATGATTCCACAGTAGCTGCACGGATCTCAAGCTGTCTGGCGGACATCTCCACGTGGATGGAAGAACACCACCTGCAGCTCAACCTGGCAAAGACTGAGCTTTTAGTCTTCCCTGCCACTCCTACTCTACAACACGACATCAACATACAGCTTGGTACAACCACCATTACCCCATCAAAGTCAGCCAGAAATCTTGGAGTTATCTTCGATGACCAACTGACCTTCAGAGACCACATCTCAAATACAGCGCGGTCATGCAGATTTCGCAACATCAGGAAAATCCGGCCCTTCCTGACTGAGCACGCAACACAACTTCTTGTTCAGGCCCTGGTCATTTCAAGGCTTGATTACTGCAATGCTCTTCTGGCTGGTGCCATCAAGTGAAATCAAACCTCTTCAAATGATCCAGAACGCTTCTGCACGTCTTGTCTTCAACGAGCCTAAGAGAGCCCACGTCACGCCCCTCTTCATCTCTCTGCACTGGCTACCCCTTGCTGCTCACATCAAGTTCAAGACGCTGATGCTTGCTTACAGATCCACCACAGTCTCTGCACCTTCCTACCTCCACACACTGCTACAACGCTACGTCCCCACCAGAAGCCTGCGATCACTAAAGGAGCGTAGGCTTGTGGTACTGTCACAGAGAGGCACAAAATCGCTCTCCAGAACATTCTCTTCACTGCTCCCTGCTTGTCGCGTTCACTATGTCACGGGTGTTCGTAATGTAACGCAGGACAATAGGTGGGAGGTTTCATTTACCTGATTGAAGCACAGACCAGTCAAATCCCAAACAGGTGTGTTAAATCCAGTAATGAATGAGCGCGGGCTATAAGCGGGAGTGAGTATTCATTTTGGCATGTTGTCTCGTCAGGAGAGATGCGCCACCGGTAAGCTGCTGCTTTTATCCATTGAGTTTGTTGTCTGTTGCGTTACTGCTGTGCTGCCGTTATATGTGCGCGGTTTGTATGATTGATAAACTTTTACTTTGGTCACGCTGATAAAAGCTTGTGTACGGTCTGATGTTTAATGTTATCGGCTTGATAGTATCCGTGGCTAAAAAAGCAAATGTTTGAAATTGGAGCGTTTCACTGTCACACGAGTTACTTCCTGTTTGCGGTGCTGGATGGGTAATGTAGTTAATCACTTTACATTTGTAATGGATTACTATGCTCAGCGATGCCACTTAGAACTACAATCATTGTTTTTCACCTTAAGCCACCAGACTGAGAACGCTTTTGGCTATTGGTTTAATGTGTAACATTGACATTGTATATTTGGTGTGTGTGAAGTTGTTGCATTTCTGTGTTAATATGCATGTGCTTTGTGTAGTCATTTAGTTTAAACACTAAGTATTATGATATTTATAAGATTAAATACTGACTATATTGAAATTTATATTTTACTTATATTTGTATATATTATAATATGTAATATATATTTATATTCAGATTTTATGGTATATTATGTATGTGGCTATCAATATTGTTGTTTACATTGTAATCTCTCCATTTCTCCAGGTTTATAACCTGCTGATGTGTGTGGACTAATCAACTGTAATGAAAAATAAATCAGAGTAAATAAAAACCACAACGAGTTGTAACAACGTGTCTTCTCCTGACGCCCCGTTCGGTGGGGATATTCTTATAGAACCGAACACTGCTGGTGGATCTCCCTACTTTCATCAGGAACGGAGAATCCCTGGCAATATTCAAGAGACAGCTGAAAACTCATCTCTTTCATGAACACTTAATCCCCTCATAAAAAAAACCCTGTCCTTCCCTTTTCCCTTCCTACTCTAGCTTATGGTACTGAGCAATGTATGAAACTTGTATTGTGAGCACTTCCTGTGTTATTTGCCAATTCATGAAGAATCGCTTGTTTGTATTCCTCACTTGTAAGTCGCTTTGGATAAAAGCATCTGCTAAATGACTAAATGTAAATGTAAATGTAATGGGTAGGTTCAGGGTTAATACCTAGTTATTACTCAGTTATTGCAATTAATATAATCAGCACATAGTATGTACATGAGGAACAGGACTGTAAAATAAAGTTCTACTGGCTTTAGAAGCCTATTTTTTGTTTTATTTCCATATTTTTATCATAAGCCTGTCACTGTTATCCCCTGCTGTTTTTCTGCATCTCATGCCATATTTTTAATAAAAGTCCTTGAGAAGGTTCCTGAGGAGAAAAAACAGACGCTGTGTCTTGGTTTTGTATGGCTGGAAGATAATGCTGTTATTTTGAACCAGTAAACAGAACAAAAAGCAATTAAAGGATAGTGTGAAAAGTAAAAAGTCTTTCTTAGAACTGATAGGATTTAACCTTAACGTTTAGATAACGAATGTTATAATAACTTTAGCTTTACCATAAACCTGAAGGTAAATGAGTGGTAATTTAGAGGGGAAGATGCACAGTAACATTCTAAGGGTTTCATGTTCTGTGTATCTGTTTCCCCAGTCCTGTCTGCAGTCACGTGTTCCTTGTTTTGAGTTTTAGTCCTGTCGTATGTCACATGGTCTTTGTTTTGAGTTTCAGTTCATCATTGTTTCTTCATTAGTTAATTCCTGTCAGCTGTCTGTCATTATTAGTTATCCACTTCACCTGTGTTCCCGTCATTAGTCACTGTTTATATTCCGTGTTTCCCTCACTCCTGGTCCGTTCTCGTTAATGTGTAGACGTTGATGTGTTGGCTGTATTCCCGTGTTCCCGTGTTCCCGTGTTCCGTTCATTCCTGGATTTATTATTAAAAAAGACTTTAAGTTATTCCTTCATCGTCATGCAATCCTTGATATACACGTTCCGTAACAGAAGAACAGACCAAAACCGAACGATGCAGGCTGAGGCAGAGGATCGGCTCCTTAACATCCTGCAGAATGGACGGCCGTTGGATCAATATGTGGAGGAGTTCTTGGATCTCTCCCATCAGGTGAGCTGGAGAGATTCCATGATCAATGCATGCTTCTGGATGGGACTGGATGATCATTTATATCACTCCGTGTCTTCAAACGATTGTTTCATGTCCGTGGGTTTATTAATTCCGTCCTCAGCTTAGAAAACTTTTTTTGTAGATTTAGCTGAGGACGGAATTAATGATGAGAGTCCCTACCCGGAAGCATGCCGGATCGCCAGCTCGCCTGAGACCAGAATCCTCCACATACCGTCCCAATAGGTTCGTCCATTCCTGTAGCGATCCTCTGCCCAAACCGCCTGCATCACACGAGCCGCGATGCGAGCCACCACCAAAAGTGACCGCCGCTCAAAAGGCTAATCGCGAACCGTCACCAAAAGTGGCCGCCGCACACAAACCACGCCCCCAAAAGGCCGCGATGGATCTGTCGGCTATTGGGGAGTGGCTAATAGACTTTTGGACACTACCTGAAACCCCAGAGCCGTCTCCAGTGCTCGCTGCCCCAGAGCCGTCTCCAGTGCTCGCTATCCCAGAGCCTGCGCTCCCAGACCTCCCAGAGCCTGCGCTCCCAGACTTCCCAGAGCCTGCGCTCCCAGACCTCCCAGAGCCTACGCTCCCAGACCTCCCAGAGCCTGCGCTAACAGGCCTTCCACTACCTGAGGCAGTGCCAGATCTTCCTCCGCCTGAGCCAGCGCCAGATCTTCCTCCGCCTGAGCCAGCGCCTGATCTTCCTCCGCCTGAGCCAGCGCCTGATCTTCCTCCGCCTGAGCCAGCGCCTGATCTTCCTCCGCCTGAGCCAGCGCCTGATCTTCCTCTGCCTGAGCCAGCACCTGATCTTCCTCCGCCTGAGCCAGTGCCTGATCTTCCTCCGCCTGAGTCAGCGCCTGATCTTCCTGCGCCTGAGCCAGCACCTGATCTTCCTCCGCCGGAGCCAGGACCTGGGGTGACTCCCTCCACAAAAAATTTTTTGGGGGGGGCTATATACCCATTTGGGGAATGGGGACAGGGACAACGGGGGCCATGCTGCCCTTGACTCAACCCTGGCAGGAACCCTGGACTCCTTCCTGGCCCCCGCCGTTGACTCTGCCCTGGCCGGAACCCTGGACTCCTCCCTGGCCGCCGCCGTTGACTCTGCCCTGGCCGGAACCCTGGACTCCACCCTGGCCACTGCCAGTAACTCCGCCCTGGTCATCACCCTGGACTCCACCCTGGAGGCCACCTGACTTGCCCCTGCACATGGCCTCCAGGATGCCCACCCCTAAGGGTAAGGGTAAACCTGTAAGGGTTTCATGTTCTGTGTATCTGTTTCCCCAGTCCTGTCTGCAGTCACGTGTTCCTTGTTTTGAGTTTTAGTCCTGTCATATGTCACATGGTCTTTGTTTTGAGTTTCAGTTCATCATTGTTTCTTCATTAGTTAATTACTGTCAGCTGTCTGTCATTATTAGTTATTCATTTCACCTGTGTTCCTGTCATTAGTCACTGTTTATATTCCCTGTGTTTCCCTCACTCCTGGTCCGTTCTTGTTAATGTGTAGACGTTTATGTGTGCTCGTGTATTTGGATGTCTTGGCTGTATCCCTTTGTTCCCGTGTTCCCGTGTTCCTCTGTTCCGTTCATTCCTGGATTTATTATTAAATAAGACTTTAAGTTATTCCTTCATCGTCGTGCAATCCTTGATATACACGTTCCGTAACAAACATATTCTCCTTTATGCATATTTACGCAATAGTTCCTATCATATTATAATATTTGAATAGCTCTATTAAGCTCACCGCAATTCTATTTAGTTTATAAGCTTAGTTACATGTGAACACAAGGTCTAGTGAAGCATGGTACAGATGGGTCTTAAGGCCAGGACACACCAACCCGATGTCAAAGAACTAGTGGCAATGAGAGCCAACGGTGTTGCCGTCTCTCACATTGGCTGCGTCGGGCAAAAAATATGTGCTTGAACACACCGAATTCCCCCACCCATATTCGTTTTTATCTGTCATTCAAAAAGGGAAGCAAAACTAAGACTGCATGTATACAAACCATAAACATAGCAGCGCTTGCTTACCGTTTTGAATATCAATCGTGCTGATCACGTTCTTTATTCCACTCCACTCATGTTATTGTGAAAATATTCGTGCATTCGAGTGCTCAGGTAAGATGAGGTAAAACTATAACAAACTTTATACGTCTTTGCATCATAACTTATTTGTTTGCTTTCATTACTTTTGCTTATATACTGAACAGTCAATCAGAGTTCTCTCTCTCATCGATGGCCCAATGCCGATTCAACATGACAAATCGGCCGAAAAAAACAGATGAGTACCGACTTCAAAAGTGCCCGACGTCGGCTTGGTGTGTTCCTGGCTTTAGAGCGACTCCTTCTCCAAGACAGAACCATCATGTGCCTGGAGTGTGAGTGAGTGATTGAGTATGGAGTCCCATACTCGGAATTTGTGCTCTGCATTTCACCCATCCAATTACACACACAATAGTGAGCAGTGAGCACACACACCTAGTGTAGTGGGCACCCCTATGGTGCCCGGGAAATAATTGGGGGCTAGGTGTCTTGCTCAAGTGCACCTCAGCTGTGGGTAATGATGAGTGGAAGAGAGCGTTGTTCAGTCACTCTCTCCACCTACATTCCCTGCCTTCGGGTAACAAGTCCAACTCTCTAATCATTAGGCCACAACTGCCCCCAACAGTACAACTCTATCCCAATAGTCCTCAGTCTGCATATTGATGAATCCTTTGCATCAGATATATATTAGCATACTGTGATGATGATGGCCATTTAATAAACGTGTGTAAACAAACGCAAAATTTTCATTGGCAGAAGCCTTCCCATGATGACACACACAGACCGCCCATGAATATTCATGATTGAAAATTGCTGCGTCTTGGTATTGCCAATACCCACTATGCGACGCTAAAGTTTATGCACAAACAAAGTGGGCATAACACTAAATGTCACGTCAAGTCAAGTTAAGTCACCTTTACTTATATAGTGCTTTTTACAATGCAAATTGTGGCAAAGCAGCTTTACAGTAATAATTGGCAAATAATTTTTCCCCAAAGAAAACAGTGTCATTGTCCAGCTTATTCTATATATTTGTATTGATTCATTCCACACTACTGAAAGATCAATAGTTATTAGTATAGTTAATTTATGTATTTCAGCACTGGAGAAAACAGTGATGTAATCGTCCAGCTCAGCTCAGTTCGCATACAACGGCAGCAATGCAGGCATACCAAAAACCAAAAACACTGCTGAATATCAAGCAAGTGTCCCCACCCAAGCAAGCCAAAGGCAACAGCGGCAAGGAACCAAAACTTCAACAAAATGGAGAAAAAAAACTTGGGAGAAACCAGGCTTAGTCGGGGAGCCAGTTCTCCTCTGGCCAACAGTGAACCCTATTTGGGATTGCAACAGTCAAAATATTTAATCCAGTTGACAATCTTTTTCATCACGCCAGTATGGGATGGTTTGCTGGTGATCTGTGCCACTGGCTGATGTGTCGGTAAGGCCCTCACAAGAGATGAGCTTGTTGACACAGTCTCCACCAACACCCCAGGGCCACGCTGCTGTCGCGCACAGGCACGGGTTCCCCATCCGACTTGGACACGGTCCGGATAAGCAGAGAGACTAAAATTAGCGTAGACGCCATTCTTCTTCTGATGTAACGAGTACATCCGGTGTTATAGGAAGTGTTCCCGGTTGCCTATAATGCATTAAGAACTCACTCAGGTACTGGAGAGCTAAGCCATTTAGTGCTTTGTAAGTAATTAGCAAGATTTTAAAATCTATACAATATTTAATAGGGAGCCAGTGCGGTGTTGGCAGAACCTGGCTAATATGGTCGTACTTCCTGGTTCTAGTAAGGACTCTAGCAGCTGCGTTTTGGACCAGCTGTAGCTTGTTTATCGAGTGAGCAGGGCAACCACCCAGTAGAGCATTATGGTAATCTTGCCTTGAGGTCAGGAAAGCATGAACTAACTGTTCCGTATTTGTCATTGAGAGCATATGTCGTAGTTTAGATATATTTTTAAGATGGAAGAATGTGGTTTTACATATGCCAGAAATATGGCTTTCAAATGAAAGATTGGTATCAAAGACGAATCAAACTGACGAAGATGACTTAACAGAGCAGCCATCAAGTGGTAGACAGTATTCTAGGTTATTATGTGCAGAAGTTTTTGGTCCAATAATTAGAATCTGTTTTTTCTGAATATAGTAGTAGGAAATTACTAGTCTTCCAATTTTTTATATCAGGCTATTATATTATAGCCTGGAGCCCCAAGAGCAGAGCTGCTGAGATAAAAAAAACACAACATAGCCTTGGCTATGCTCTGGTATACATCACTAGTGCCTTGGCAATATTACCTGAGACACTCTTAAGGAGTAGTCTACCAAAGGGATCATGAAAGGTCCTCAAAACCTCAGTACGTCATTCAGTACTTTCAGACTCAAATTCTGAGAAAGGTTATTTGTTTCTCAATGATGCAGTTCATCATTGAGAAACAGGTTACTTTGCCCAAGCTACAACCTTTAGTATTGTCACCCATTCAAGGGGGAGCACACCATAGAAAATCATCTGGGAGGGAGGCAAACAAGAGAAAGCGACATATTACAGTTTTTTGCTCTACATCCCAAAGAATTTGCAGGGGAGCTTCATCTCTACTTAAACCCCAATATGCTAATTAGACAATGGGGTGCTTATGCAGACTGCCCAATTCTCCTTTACCAAGCTCATACCCTTACTTGAGTAAAGGAACTTCCTAGGGCCCACTATAGGTAATGAACTCAAGTGCTACACTATAGGATAAATGCTACACGACAGATAAATGAGGCTTAAAAAAGCAAACCATCCTAATGGGAGCATATATCCCTACTTCAAACCCAACCAAAGTTGAGGATGGAGGTAAACTAGACTCTTGTACAGTGATGCTTGCGGACTCCCCACCATAATTCTGTGTACCCCTCCACAGAAGAGCATACAAATCAAAAACTAAAACAGAAAATAGGATGCTCTCACAATATTGCACCTTAACACTTATATGTTAGCTCCAACCCTGGAGAAAGGTATGTTCAGGAGATCTGAATGGAGAAAGAAAGATTTCAAAGGCAATCTACCTTTGCTCACAGCCAATGAAAAATATATTCAAGCTGCTTGCCTTCTGACCCTGTTATCTGTCCAGTTATCAGATAACAGGGTGAGATATCCAGTTATCTGTTGATGGGTCAGGAGGATTGGAGGGTGTGGGAGGCGAATTGGTCTGGCATGGGATCTATCTTCTAAACACCGCCAACTGCGCCTTCACCTCTCTGAACAGCTTTAAGAGACAATCCCTGCCCCTGATCGAAATCTCGACAGGTCAGCCTAGTATTCCTTCAAAACAATCATTAGGTGCAGGGCATCACCAGCCTGACCCACCGCTGCATACACTTTGACGAACATCCATAAGGTGGTCTGTAACAGCTTAGATGGCAAGACCAGAGCCTACAACAAGGATGCCATACTCTGAGCGAGACAGCTAGCCAGGGGGCATCTTCACATATTTTCACTTGCAGGGGCAATTTGAATGTGGAAAAGGATATATTCATGCTAAATATCTCTTCCAGGTCCTCTCCACATCTGCGTGAAGATCTGGAAGAAATGGAGGGCTCATGTGGGAGGGACAATCAAGGCCCACCAGAAATCACTTGTTGAGTCTACCGTGAGTGACTTCTTTTTCATTTGACCAAGTCAAGTTCAATCTGGCCATGCCATAGGCCATTACATCCAACACAATGTAACATATGTGGGGCTAACAGAAGGAGAGGGCTTAACTAATTCTTTCTCTGTCTTCTCCTGCCATGGCAAGCTCCCTAGAGCTAGACGCTACCAGCAACATGCTCTCCGATGGATCAGAAGATACCAAAGAATTGGCTTCCATATCCAGCAGATCTCCCGAGCCGGTAAAGGAGGATTCAGAAAATGAAACCACTTTCTCAAATTCCTCTGCAAGCTCGACCCATGAGCCCCAGAATCTGATCAGCCATGTTGCCTCAGCAGCCGTCAGACCTGACCTGCAGGGTGCAGTCCCTTGCCCCTCCTTCCTCAAGAAAACGGCCAAGCATATTCTGAGCTTTTAAACTGTGAACTTGTCCCCCTCAAGGGATGAATGTGATTGTCCCGCTCCAAGCAAACAACTCAAAGATTGTGGGTGTCCTCTGGTGTAATGAAGCATACACTTTCTAAATTTTGCTGCTTGAAGGAGCTATTTCAAGTTCCCATGTAAGTTTGTACTTTAGGCCAGAACTGCAAATTTTACATATTATTAAGGGGGACATGATTAATTGTGTTAATTTTCTTTATCACGATTTATTTTAAAATTAATTGAAATAAATTATCTGTTTAAAACTACAGCCCTAATAAGTGATTGAAAACTTATACGTTTAGTTTGTTCCAGCTGTATATGCTATTTCTATGGAATTTATACTGTATTTATATAGGTGCAATTTCACTCCCCCGGTGTGGGAATATTAGTTTTGAACTTCTACTTGAATAATGAGTGTCTTTTTTTCTTTGGTGATCTTTCCTAGCTTGAATAAGATTAATAAGGCCCTGTCTGTTAGTCGCCCCAGGCTAAGCAGGCAGTTTGGATGTGTTCCAGGGCAGAACACAGGGGTTACAACCTCCATGTTGCATGCATGAAGTCCTCTATTCATAGTCTGGCCTCTCAGGAGATTTACAGTGATAAAGATTATAATAAACACATGTTGCATTCTCATATTTGCAACTTTTTTCAAACATCCTCCTCAAGTTTTTTTCTCAGAAGCCTGAGTGGGGTTCTGTCTTTTTAAAATGTGCCATTATTATGTTATCAAACACATATATTATTTTCCCTTATATTGGAACCATAGCTTTATTGGCTGTGATTAAAATCAGATACACTAATGCTTTTCACTGTATTAGATAAATAATTTATGTTATGAACATTAAGCAATTAAATCATGGCCTTCTTACATTATGTCAGTCACTCTCTGCAGTTATAAATAGCACAATATTTGAATTAAATCTAGAGCCAAAGTTTAATGCAGTCAAGAAATTGCAAGCTTTTTCAGTAATGTTTTCATATATATGCGTATGTTTTTATTTTATTTTATTTTATTTTGACCATATTTAAAATTGGATGTCATTCCAACTTACAGCTATCTCTGTGACAGCCCTCTGGAAACGGCTTTAAAGAAAATCATGTCACAGATGATATTCTAGTAAATCAGCAATACTTTCTGCTTTTCAATAATTTAACACTTTCAGGTTAGCTGACATGTCTTTACAGGGAAGGTTTCGATCTAAGGCTTACGTAAGTTAGCAAAACTTGCTCGGCGGTACCTTTAAGCATGCATGTAATATACTGTTGCCTGTTAACCTTGTTAATATAGCTTAGTCCACTTGAGGGCGCTGTTCTCACAGACCGTTCTCCAGGCCTCCCTGTGCCCATCATTTGATGCGTCCTATATTTAGTCACTCCCTGGATTCTGTCATGTTGTCCTTATGTCACTGCTGGCATAAATACTTCGAATGGACAAACCGTGGCTCTGACACACTGACTTGTCAAACAGGAAATATCACCCAAGCCAGAGTGCCCAAGTGGGATAATGGAAACCCGCCATTGTTTTGTCAGGATAAGCACAGTCCGCAGTTTTTGCCTGGAGGGCATGTCCATCTGCGCTGCCATATGATGACAGGAAATTAATGATGCTATTGTTGATACACCGTGTTCATGTTCAAAATATCTCAGAATTGTGCAACTGCAATTGTGACATCCGTACTATTGCGGCTTCCTGGGACCGGTGTAATTTCACCTTTAGGGGAAGCAATACAATTGAAGGGTAACAATATTAATAATATTGTACAATAAAATGTGTGATATTCCTAAAAAAGAAAACTCATGTAATTTAAAACTCTCATTATTATTATTATTATTATTTTGCATTACAAGTCTCAAACAAAAGTTATAAAATAAATTTGATAGTAAATATATTTCATAACATAGTTAAGTTTGGTTTATGTGTGTTTAGTGAAAGATTTTGGTGCCATAATTCTGATAAATTAATTAACTCATTATCATTAAATGTATTTTAAATTGAGATACTCATAATTCATACTACCTTTCAAAAGTTTGGGGTTGGTAAGATCTTTTAATGTTTTTGAACTTTGAAGGAAGGCTCAATTTTTTCTCTAAGGCTGCATTTATTGGATTAAAAAACAGTAATATCCTGAAATATTATTACAATTTAATATAACTTTTATATAAATATATTGTGATAGCAAAGCTGAATTTTCAGCAGCCATTATTCCAGTTTACAAGTCACATAATCTTTCAGAAATCATTATATTATGTAGATTTGTTGCTCAAGAAACAGTGAAACTGCATGGCCATTGGTTTATACATCTCAGGTAAAATGAACCAAGGACGAGGAAACAGAGATGCACAAGCCTATGGTGATGAAGCCTGGCTACATAAGTGGGCATTCTGGCACAGGATCCTCAGGTTAATTTGACTGAAGCAATGAACATTGAGTCGTGCAGTAACAGCATGGCCCACAATGCAGTACTCGTTCCCGTATCTCAGGGAACTGAGGTTACGTTAGCAACAGAGTACATTCCCATTCAATACTTCACTCATACTGCATCGCTAGAAGCGCAGAACTGGGGAACCAGTTCAAACATACTGTGCTATGGCTGCGGAACCACTGAGAAATGATAACTCAGTCACAAGGCCAGCCCTAGACAATCCTTCCAAGGAAAACGTCTATAGCCTATATGCTTAAAGAAGGGCCAAGAGCTTACAAGGCAAGAGGAGGTGAAAGACTGAAGCTAGTGACTCGGATCTAAATCGGAGGCACAAGGAAACTGTAGCGATTTTGAACTCGTCAGGGGTCAAGCTCAGCTATAGAACTGATCCTGGAACAGGGCATGAGCGTGGGCTCTTGGGGAGTTGAGCTCAGCAGAGGTCAACTCTACTATGCAGAAAGAACCCTAGGTTATAATATCTGGCAAAAGAGGACAGCAAGGCCCAGCTGGCCGGTGCATAAATTTCCCCTATGGATACGCCACAATACCATGCCCAGAATGAGCCCTTGTAGGTCCATTGAGGAGAAAGGCTGATGCAATTGCATCCACTATCCATTGGGATAGCCTTTGCTATGTGACTGCCCTTTGGTGCGGCCTCCGAAGCATACAAAGAGTTGTTCTGACTGCATCTACGAGGCGGAACTCTCAATGTAAACTATTAAAGCCCAAACAGGGAAGAGTAAGTGTATCTCTCATTCATCCTCCAAGGGAGGAAGCACAGATAGAGTGAAGACCTTGCTCTGAAAAGCACTTTAGGTACATAGCCATGCCATGATTGGCCCTTGCAGTCATTGTCCCCAAATTCAAGGTGCACAGAGAGCACTTGCTAATCCCCTATTTACTTGATTGATGTTGGGACTAGCGGTAGGGCAGTCTTTAGCAATAGGGGCCATAGGTTGATTGACCGATAGAAGCATCTCGTAGACGGGGCTCTAGCCTCAGAAATAGTGTTCAAAACTCTCTCAGGGAGGTCCACAGGCTCCCATTGAGAGGCCAGAGATGTACTGCCCACAACAAGATCTCCCAAATCCTGGGAACCGATGGAGCATCCACTCTTCTGCGGAGACATTGCTCCGAGACAGCATGTCTGCTCCCTCATTCAGTTAGCCCAGCACATGTTTGGCCCTGAGCACAAGTTAAGGTGTGCCCATTCCAGGAGACATTTCACCAGTTCGAAGAGAAGCTACAAGGTGAATCTGCTCTGATCAGAGCATATGAGTGGAGTGGAGCGTGAGCAGAGCGGGGAGTGGAGTGGCTCATATTCCTCTAGAGCAGTGAGTGCCTTTCTGCAGATTCCGCACCGCTCGCTCAGTCGCTCAGGATCGCTCACTCAACCCAGAATTCCCTGAACATCAAAGTTAAGAGGGAAGCAGCAGCCCTATACCTAATTGAAAGGAGGTGTGGAGAAACTGAGTTAGCAAATATTAATTTTGTGATGTAATCACAACGAAGTTCTTATTCGCACTTTGTTTTGGGGTAAAAAGAACTTTGAAAATCCCTCGCAGCATCATAGTGTTAATGAACATCGCGACGCTCCATGCTGCCATGAGCACCGTTTAGATGATTAATAATGCGATGCCCGCTTTCCTCTCAGCAACAAAAACACACAACAAATATGAAAAATCGTCTGATTTAATCATCGCGTTGTGGATGTTTGCACCAGCTCTGCGATTCAGCAATCTCCAGTCACGTCACGTCACGTTTATTTATAGTCTACCACTTTACTATATAGCTTACTGCTTTAAAGCCACAAATATTACAACTATCTATAGGCCAACTGTATTTGAGACATGTATTTAAGAACTTTATTAAATCAGAAAGACATTGTTTCGGCCTCAAAGACCGTTCGTTTGTTACGCACTTCAATCCGCACGCGTTTTAGGGATTTCTTCTCTCGTAGGCCTATTAAATCCAGGCAACTGGTTGATGAAACATTGATTAAAATTAAGATACGATTTTAACAAAACAAAACTTAATGAAGTGGTCAAAATCATGTCTGATCCGCTGCATGTCTCGCAACAGATTGCGCATCTTAGTGTTTTACTCGGGCTTTTCACTTTTCATAATCAACAGATGAAATTAAAATATATATATATATTATAATATTTAAACATAAATATGAATCTAAATAGGCTATGTTTTCTTTAATCCTGTTCAATGAATGCGCGACGCGTTCTGATGGATTTTTCCTTAATGACAGCGGAAGCAACTCCGTCATTTTTTGCAATAAAGATTAGTGAAAGACAACTATAAAGGGAATACCTTTACTTGTGTACACTCATAATAACATTAAAACCTTGTGTTTTTGTAAAATAAAGAAAACAAATGGTGCGCTTTCAACTGTGCCTCCTCCAGAATCTTTCTAAAACTCAAAAATGAACTAAAACTCAGCGAATAGCCTTACACAATCAGGAAACATACGTCTAAAGAAATAAAAAAGCAAATATTTAAAACAAATATTAAAATTGAAATTAAAGATTTAAAGGGTAGTCGTGGCCTAGTGGGGGTAGTCGTGGCCTAGTGGTGAGGGAGTCGGGCTTGTAATCTGAAGGTTGCCGGTTTGTTTCCCACGCCAGCAGGAATTGAAAGTGGGGATTGTGAATAAACAGCACTCTCTCCACCTTCGATACCATGACTAAAGTGCCCTTGAGCAAGGCACCTAACCCCTAATTGCTCCCCTTGTAAGTTGCTTTGGATAAAAGCATCTGCTAAATGATGAAAATAAATAAAGATTCATAGGCCATCGGTGCAAAATGGTAAACGTCCCCTTAAAAAGCATCAACAAGGGCTATAGTATAGTACATGGAAATTTCATGTTGGAGCGAATTTGAGCGAACGTCATTTTTCACATGAGTGGAGCGATCGCATGGGCCCTGAGCGATTGAGTGGAGTGTGCGGATATACAGCAGAAAAATGAGTGGAGCGTCACACTGCTCTGCTTCACTCACATGCTCTGGCTCTGATAGTTTATATAGGATGTCACTGTGATGCTGTCCGAGCAGACCAAGACGTGGTGTCCTCTCAGGTCTGCTAGGTAGGTCTGAAGAACTTGACAAACTGCCAGCATTTCCAGACACCTGATGTGTAGTCGACTTTCTTTGTTTTACCAGGAGCTGAAAGTCAGTTTGCCTTCCCACAGGGCTTTCAAACCTGTGTTGGACGCATCTGTTAAGACTACCTTGCTTCTAAAGACCACCCCTGGGGCCATTCCTGAGTACAAAAGGTGAGGGTTCTTCCAAGGGACCAGAGCTGCCATGTAGGCCCGGTTCACTTTGGAAATGTAGGTGTCTGTGATACCAGGCATGGGCTGGAACCTGGGGTTTCAGCCAGTACTGTAGCGGCCGACTGTGCCGAAATGAGCCAGCCATCGAGGTAGTTCAGAGTGCGGATTCCTATCTGGGGAGAGGACCGCATCCATGCACTTCATGAAAGTGGAAGGAAAAGGAAAACTCATATATTATATATTGATATGGCACTCCCTCGAAGGCAAATCTCAAGAATTGCCTGTGATGGGAGGCCATGTGGAAGTGGAAGTAACTTGTCTGAGATTGAGGATGGGTCTGAGGCCACCATCACCTCAAAGTGGAGGATGTGAGCTTTGTTGCTAACTACCGGGGTGGGAACCACGGAGCAGAAGTGCGGGGGCCTGTGAGTAAACTGATATGTATATCCTGATTCTGTTATCCCCAAAATTCCTTTTGCCTCAGCCCATGTGGCAAGGGCTTGGATTGGTTTGAGTGACAGGCCACTGTGTAGGGCCCTGATCATTGAGGTACCGAGCTGCTAGTGCTGCATTCAGTTGATTGCTGACAGCACTTTGCTCACTCTTGCATATAGAACTGGTGATTCCCTTTATTGCAGTGAGCTGACTTAGTCCCACTAAGTCAGCCCTGCAATTCCATTGTTTCCTTATCTCATGCCTGAGAGAAAGAGAATGGTGGAAAACGAAGGGAGGAGCCACATTCTATATAAAGCTGTCTAAGAATGCAGCAAGACGAGACTTGCACTTTCATAGTGAGAGCCCTTGTCTTCAATGAACACAGCTTGCGGATACGAAGCCAGCAAGTGACGCACTCAGAGGCTCGGCATTTTAAAACAAAACATAGGTGAAAAATGTTTTTTTAGAGAGAATAGTTATGAGTCTCACTTGAAAATCATAAGGGAAAATGTCATACATGCTGCTCTCATAGCGAGAGTGTCCATCTTCAATGGAGGCAGCTTGCCAGGGTAGGGCTGGCAAGTGATGTGCTCGGAGGTTCGGCATTGTACAACAAACGCCAGTGAAATAACATTATTTTAGATTGAACTATATTCTATGAGTCTCACCTGATCATGTCAGGTGAACGCCATGTCATAGAGCTCTCAGTGCTGCATTCAGCTGAGCACTGTTAGTGCTCAAAGAGCCCAAGAGAGCCCACTTCATGCCCCTCTTCATCTCTCTGCTCTGGCTACCCCTTGCTGCACGTATCAAGTTCAAGGCGTTGACACTTGCCTACAGATCCACCACAGTCTCTGCACCTTCCTACCTCCACACACTGCTAAAACGCTACGTCCCCACCAGAAGTCTGTGATCACTAAAGGAGCGAAGGCTTGTGGTACCATCACAAAGAGGCACAAAATCACTCTCCAGAACTTTCTCATTCACTGCTCCCTGCTGGTGGAATGATCTCACTACCTTCATCAAAAACGCAGAATCCCTGGCAATATTCAAGAAACAGTTGAAAACTCATATCTTTCGTCAGCACTTAACCGCTTCTTAAAAAAAAAAAAAATTTCCTTTTTCCCTTCCTACTCTAGCTTATGTTACTCTGAGCAATGTATGAAACTTGTATTGTAAGCACTTCCTGTGTCTATTTGCCTTTTCTTGAAGAATTTCTTGTTTGTTTCCTCACTTGTAAGTCGCTTTGGATAAAAGCGCCTGCTAAATGATTAAATGTAAATGTAAATGTAGTGTAATACTCGCCCTCACAGATTGCGCTACACTGGGAAATCCACTGCTGCAGGAAGAGTGAGATATATGGGTCCCGCAGCTTAGTCCCGTTCACTCAGCCCTGTGACCCATTGTTTCTTCATCTCAGTTTGAGAGAAAGAGAAAAGAGGAAAACTAGGAAAGGAACCGCTTTCTAGAGCAAGCAGTCAGTGAACGCTAGCAAGTGACATGCTCAGAGGTTCGGCTTTTCACACAAACAGCAGTGAAAATACGCTCTTTCAGAGGGAATAAATTCCAGCAGTCTCACCTGAATCATAGGGCAGAATGTCATGTCATAGTTAGCTGTCAGCATCGAGCAAGCTCTCGCGCTCTCGTTGTGAATGAATGAGCGCTCATTCTGAATAAACACGGTTTGCGGGGGCGCAGCCGGCACGCGACCCACTCAGAGGTTCGGCATTTTGAAACAAATGCAGGTGAAAATATGCTATTTTAGAGAAATAAGTTCTGTAAAGTCACCTGACAGAAGCAGGGGAGGAGCATCATTCTCAGAGATGCATCAGAAGTTCGCTGGACACCAGCAGGGGATGCAGCTGAATCAGCTTACGAGCAGATGCCGGTGGCCAAGTCAACTCAATCTGCTGCAAGAGCTTCTTCAACTGCAAGATAGCTTCAGTTTGTTTCAAAGTCCAGCGAAGAGGAAGTGAAGTTTGTAAAGAAGAGTTAATCTGAGTATCCTATGCTAGAATTCCCGCTTATGTAGCCGGATGGCCCCCCCATTTCGGGGGCTCTGGCGGGCCTCATCGCCATAGGCTTGTGCAGCTCCGCTGCCTCGTCATTGGTTCGTTTTATCTGAACTGCACATACCAATGGTAGTGCAGTTTCACTGCGTGATTTAAAAAGGCTTCAGTAATCAGAGAAAAGTG
The DNA here is from genome assembly GCA_037194245.1 of Opsariichthys bidens. NCBI lineage: Eukaryota > Metazoa > Chordata > Actinopteri > Cypriniformes > Xenocyprididae > Opsariichthys > Opsariichthys bidens. The sequence goes on along the minus strand of CM074279.1, from coordinate 10,594,073 downwards.
TGTTTTCCCATCATGTCTAGCGATGCAGTACGAGTGAAGTATCGAAAGGGAACAGTTGTGCTGCTTAATATTTTTGCAAAAACCATTATGCATTGTTTGATGAATAGAAAGTTCAAAAGAATAGCATTTATTTGAAATAGAAATCTTTTGTATGATTGTAAATGTCTTAACTGTTACTTTTAATCGGTTTAATGCATCATTGCTTAATAAATGTTTTTTTTTTTTTTAACTCTTACTGGCTCTTAACTTTTCAAGAGTGTATTGTGAAAAACAAATGTTTAATGAAGTTCTATTTAGAATCTAGAGGGCTTTTGACTCAATTTTAAAGAACCGTTTATGCCAAAATGCTCTATAAAAACATTTCCCATCCAATGATAGAAACCCCTAAAAGGTTCTATATATAAAGCATCTGACAGATCCCCTTAAGATTATATGTAGAACCTTTTCTGCTAAGAGTAATATTTGTCTGTAGTATATTATATAGTAAAATATAAATGTATAATTCACTGTCATTGTATGGAAAAGTGCAGTGTGAACATCCGGACTAACATCTCCACAGAAGAAAATCATATGGATTTGTAACAACATGAAGTTGACTAAATAATTACAGAATTTTTATTTTGGGGTAAAATGTGCAGTACCTTGTTGTGGCATTAAAACGTTTCTCAATGGCCAAAACACACACACACACACACACACACACACACTCCTTTGTGCACACTGTGATCTTGTGTGATCTTTACCAGGTTGGTATTGATGCCTCAGTGCACATACTCCAGCGTATGACTGATTTTTAGTATGTTCTGCCGAGGGTATCCGTGATGTTGCATGCAACTGCATCTGGCACAATGACCTCCTGATGAAATAATGATTTCTTAATCTAAAAGGAGCCTGAGGTGCAAGAGCCAATTTACAGACTATAATACAGAAAGTATGGCCAGATTTCTGTAACAAAGGTGTCTGTCCTCCAGAGGTCAGACCACTAGTGATTGAGACACATGCTGTGAAATCATTCTAACAGATATACCAAATATTCCTCACTCCAAGACACGTGAAAGATAAATTGAATAATGATTTTCTTATGTTTAAAGGAATATATTACCTGAAAATTCATTAATCGAAGTCATTTTCTTTCTATCTATCCTTATGTCGTCCCAAACCTGAATGGGTGACAAAAATATTTTCACGCTGCTCTTTACTGACACTCAAACTCAAACTGAATCCTGAAGAAATCTTGAAATCCGTTGAAAAGTCAGCAACATGAATGTGCTTTTATCTTAATAATTATTTGTGTTCCTTCTTATGTGACTGTCATGTTTACTTTCCGTCTTGTCTTGTCATTCTGTTCATCTGCCCTCATTTTGTGTAGCATATTCAGTTAATCATCCACACCTGTGTCTTTTCACCCTGATCATTTTCTCCCTTATTAGCTCCCATATGTATTTCCCCTGTTATGTTCAGTGTTTGTCGGTTCTCATCTTTATATTGCTGTGTGTTACCTGCCCACCAGATGTTTGCCTTGCATTTTGGATTAAACTACCTTTTGATAAATCTTATTAGTCTTCGTCTTCCTAATGTTTATACACCGCAGCGTGACATAATGAATAAAAAATGTGTTATATAATGAAGCATAAAAATCAATCTCAACATAAACTAAGCCATTTCATAAAATTCCATCCTACAGAAGATTGTGGTCTGAGAACTCCAATGGACATAGAGTACTGAAGTCATCGGTTGGATTAATCAGGAACAGACAAGAAGCCGTACGGCACGCCAAAACCCGCAGCAAACACAATAGCGTCCCAGCACAGCTAAACCACGGCTAAATTCATCAAAACAGCATTAGTCATTTCTTTAACCACATTTTTGTTGTCTTTCCAGCTATTAGCATGATTTTAATCACCAAACAGAGCGTGTGTGCACGTGTTGGCTTTTGTAATGTCAGTTTACACAAAATGTTCGCTCACTATTCTACTTATGGAAGCATTTTATTTTAAGTTTTGAACCAGTAGCAATTATTATTATCACTGAACGCATAGCAACAGCAATATGTGTCCCACTGTACCTCAGCCAAAAGATATATGAGCTGTGATGTCTGTCTGCACAAGTATGGATATGTTCTGATCTAAACCCTTTCCTCAGGCCTAAACCCGCATGTGAGTCCAGTTAGTCTTTTGGTTCTCTTTTAAATGGGCCACAGGGGCCTGTGAAAAGCCTTTAGTTTTATGATGCCTCAACTTTGTCTCACCATCTACATCTCTTCTTTGCAGAAAGAATTCACAGTTCATTTGTTTTTTTGGGGTTTTTTTTTTTTTGGTCTTTTTTTTCAGTCACAGCAGATGTAATGATGATTTTTGCTTTTCTCTGTCTGTTAAAGGGGTCATGACATGAGATATCAAATTTGCCTTCTTTTGACATATAATAGTTTTCTGTACCATTAAAACGTCCTGCAAGTTTCATAGCTTAAAGCATCCCCCTCAAACAAAGCATTTATTTAATCGGTAACACCAATAAGTCGCATTAGTTAATATTAGTTAACTACATTAGTTAATAATGAACTGCACTTTTACAGCATTTGTTAATCTATGTATTAAAATCTTGTTAACATTAGTTAAGGCACTATGAACCAACTTGAACAAACAATGAACAACTGTATTTTCATTAACTAATGTTAACGAAGATTATTAAATACAGTAAAAAATGTAATGCTCATGGGTAGTTAGTTAATATATTAACTAATGTTTAACTAATAAACCTTATTGTAAAGTTTTATCATTTAATCAAGGTCCAAAAATCAAACTTGTTTGGAAATTTCAGGATTTGTTACTTCACATACATTTGCATATGCCTGCCACCAGATCAAGACATTAACGAAAGTTATACATAATCACACCATAGGCCCCACCCACTGGCATTCATTATTAACATTATAAGTGAACCTCAAGGAACATATTAAAATTATAATAATAATAAAATCCATGCCATGACCCCTTTAAATGCAGACTTTGTTAGGTTTACAGCCGCCATACAATTTGTTTGGCAAGTCTGCCAAAATTCCTATTAGACCTTTATATGTAGGGTGAATTCAGGTTGATTGGGACACTTTTTGCCAATGAGATGACTGGGAAAAAGTGTCCCAAGCAATTTGAATTCACCCCATCCTTGTAAAATGAAAAAAAAAAAAAAAAAAAAAAAAACAACAATTAGACCTAATTGCATGGGGAATACTGTCTAAACCAAATTATGAAATACAAAGTTCTGTCATGAAAATCGATAAGTCCTCAACTCAATCTGCTTGGAATTACATCATTCTCTCACAGCTGATTGGTTCTTGATGTATCAGTAAAAAAATGTTCAAATACTTGGTCAGCATTTGCAGTAGCAGTTGAAGCACGCTTTCAGAAACCTCCACCTCCCCTAGCTCTAATTCATGGATGCTATATTGTACTTGTTCACAGCAGCTAGTCATGTATGTATTGGCAGTAGCAATTCCTGTTCTTGCTCTGCAGTTGCTGCAATAACCAACAGCAGCAGCAATAACAGCAACAGCAATGTAGCAGATCTATTCCGCCAAGACCAAACATATTAACATTGTCATATCCATTACCATGCCAAACAGTCTGAGAGAAATATGTCTCATTTCTCTATAGACAGGACGAAGCATGTCATCATACAGTATAAACACTTTCTCTGTGTATATTTGTTTCCTTTTAGAGGTATGACTCAGTTGAAGTTTTACATTTTGTAAACTTAATTACAAAAACATGTGTGAATGTGATTTTGTTGCGGAGTAACTATGCGTGTATATATACACACTATCTTTCAAAAGTTTGAGGCAAGCTTCTTTAATATTTTTAAAAGTTGTTTAAAATGTTCACCAAAGCTACATTTGTTTTGATCAAAAATATAACAAGAATAGTAATATCGTTAAATATTATAACAATTTAAAAATTAATTCTATTTTGATTCATTTTAAATTACTCCAGGCTTCAGTGTCACATGATGCTTTAGAAATCATTTTAATACGCTGATTTGCTGTTCAAGAAACATGTCTAATTATTATCCATCCAATTATTATTATTTGTGTATGTGTGAGTGTGTGTGTGTGTGTGTGTGTGTGTGGAAACCTTTATTTATTTAATGAATAGAATGTATTGACTGTCATTTTTTTAATCAATTTTATATTCCCTCTTGTAATAAAAGTATTCATTTAAAAAAAAAAAAAAAAAAAAAAAAAAATCTTACTGATGCCAGACTTTGAATTGTAATTTCTAGTGTTTGTCATAGTAGAGTGTAAAATCCACAAGCCCAGTCCTGCTCCTTATGGTAAGAAGACATGTTTGTGATTATTGCAGTATTGAGGCCATACAAATTTTAATATCTCATGTTTCTACTACTCGAATTGTCTCTCGTTTTTTATTCCTGTCAACTGTCGTATTGTGTCCTCTTCATCTTGCACTTGCAACAGTATTTTCTGCCAGATTTGACTTTGAATAATCAAAACTCATTTATCTAATAAGGATTTTAATCACATACTCCTTTTCTTTTTGAGAGTGGATGTTGTTATGCTGTTCCCCAATGTAGTGTTGTCAATGGAATTTAGGAGAAATATTTAATCATCATGTTTCTCTAAAAGCTTTTAACAACCAGAGTAATTTGATATCATGTGTATAACATATTGTCAAATACTTTCATGAAGCAATTCCAAGTGCCTTGTCAAGTTCTGTCAAATCCACTACATCTGGGTGAAAGTGACAAAGTTCACTTGAGCTCTGTGTTGACTGTGATAATTTTTTATTTGCTTTTCTAACAATTCAGAGTTAATAATATTTTATTTCTGCATTTTCAGAATTCTCATTTCCTGTGTTCTTGGAATGGAACACTGATCACATTCCAGTCGTCTCCTCCTGTTGTTAAGTCAACAGGCGAAGGATATTTAATGTGGCATAGAGCCTGACCAGTCATGTAGCATAGACATACAGATGTGCACACACACACACACACACACACACACACACAAACACATAAATAGTAATTGCACAGACTTGTAAAAATCAGAAAATGTCCCCTTGCTTTGAAGCATGAGTCCTAAGGAAACTGACAAGGCATATGTGGTAAAGGGGCAATTTTGAGGTTTTCCTGAGCCTTCTAAGAGCAAACAGTAAACGTGCTGGACAGCATCATTTGTTTGGCCACACACTTTCATTCTTTCCACAATTTGGAGTTTTTCCTGTCTGGAAAATTCCAAAACTGCTGTTGTTACCAAATAAGAGAGAAGCAAGATTCACTTCATATGAAAATGGAACTCCATTACAATTATAACTGGCATCACCACCTGGATTATTAGTGGACTTAAGTCAAATATAATAGCTGAAATAAGTCAATACTAACAACTTTTTTAACAAGTATTGCAACATTTCAACTAATATATTAGAGCTGTCTAATGCATTGATTTGACTGATTTGATTTCAGCTCCTCCCCACCTGCATGCAGCTTCTCTCGCCGATCGGTGCTTCCACACACCTATTTACTTAAAGGGGACCTATTATGCAAAATGTCACAAATGCTTAGGCCCCGCCCATGACTGTTGACGGACTCTGCCCTATTAGCATAGAGCCCGCCCTGAATGAGCTCTTGACAGTCCACTATGTTTATCTCCTCGCTAGAGCATTTTACGGCAGCATTCAAGTAAAACATTCATTCTTATTAAAGCTACTTTGTTGTTCAGTCAAGAGAAGTGAGTGATTTTCTATTTTTCTTTTGTAGTTTGGTTCATATTAACAGCATATATAGCAGTAGGTACTGTATATTAGACTGTATATTCACTTCGATACACAGATCTAATATACACATGCAATTTCTTTACTTGCTGTTTACGCTCACAGACATAACCTTCTGTGTTCATGTGAACTTTGTGTTTTTGACCCAACTTTGTGGGATTTGACAGTTTAAGCACATAATATTTGAAAGACAACTTAGTTAAATACTCATGGGACGCACCATCTGAAAGCCAGCTCTCTGTGAGCGTGCTTCGGATGTGTGCGCGCAGAAAACCATATATCAGAAGTGTAGACTGATATGGCTTTAAAGCAAATGCAGATAATGCATTTTCATGATGATGAAGAACTGCAACGTCACGTGAGCATGACCTCGATGGAGATGATAATCAAAACCCAACAGATGTTTTGTTAGTTTTTGGCAGAATATCCTAGGCATGAGCTGTATAACTAATAGATTTGAATTATAATGATATAATTTTATAACTGAAGTATGGGTTCTCAGGAAGAAGTCAAAGACATTTGGTGAACATTCTCTTTCAAAGAAATAATTGTGCTTTGTAATGATAATGCCCCCAACTACAAGACACTAACACTAGCTGTACATGTCAACACCAGTCTAATGTTACCAAAAGAAATGCCAGATTTTATAAACAATATGCCAAGAGAATGGAAACAACCATAGGAATGCACTTCACGCACCAAAGTCAATAGTTCCACGGCCTGTGAAGTGTTGCAATATGTTTTTCTCACACATTTCTCCATCTGAATATGCCTGAGGATCCTACTGAGATTTTAGTGTGATCCAAAGATCATTCCAGGTGGTCAGATGATGAAGAAAAAAAAAAAAATGGAATCTGATTTTGTTCAGTTTCCTTAGTAACCGTGACGTTCTTGCTGTCCTTAGACACTTCCAAGAAAGTATATACAGTCAAGTCCAAAAATCTGAGTTCACTTTGAAAATCTGGGGCTCATATTTAAATTAAAACCTGGAAATAAACAGATGGTTTTAAGGTTTTGGAAAAAAATATTAAAGAAACATTATGCCATTAAATGAAAAGGCAAGATGTAGTTTTCCACAGAATTTCTAAGTCACTAACCGAATAAGAATAACTATGACACTGAGCATGTGAATTTCTTTGTGCAGACTGCCATATTTTTTTCAGAAATCAGCATGTTTCATCAGATTTTATGATGCATTCCATTATGACAGGAGATGGATGGATGGATGGATAGATAGGGGGAAAAAGTTACATATAGTGTAAAGCAAATTATCCAATGTATGCTTGGGGCATGAAGATGTACTGCGTTTTATGGAAATCTCTTATGAAAGGTGCATGTGTGCATCTATTTAGGGAGTTCTATTTATAGCTCTCTTTCTGCAATGTTAGTAACAAGGCACAGTGAGATTACACGCTTTATTTTTAAACACCTCTATAAAAAGACACAATAAACAAAGGCGTTTTGATGTTTTATTTATATCACGGATCAAACCCTCTTTTTTCTTTCCTGTTCCCTCCTGTGAGACAGACATTTCTGTGCCAAGGGATAGTGGCATCTGCACAAAACATTTTTGGCCTAGATGAAAAACAAGAGGAAGATTCCCCTTCGTAGGCATTCCTCTGGATTTTCATTCACTCAGTTTAGAGAGAGTATCAAGTGAATGCTTCCCCATTCTATTTTCATTCAGAAAAAAAAAACACTGTGTAAACCAAAAACACTTTTATACATGAAAAATGCTTTAAATAACTCTGGCGTCATTTATAATCTCCTTTGATATTGGAGACATTTATTATTTTGTAAATTAAATAAAGCAGCTTTGCTTCCCACGTTTTGCGTGTTTGTTCAAATTTGACCTTATATTATCTGACATTCCCAAAGGCGTTTTGCTGTCTTATCAAATCAGCTGTGATTAGTGTATACAATTCCTCTGTCATTTCCCGGGTGTATCGTGCCTGAATCGGTGAACGTGTGTGTGAATACGTGCAGGCTTTGGGCAAGAAGCTTTTTTGATTATGTCAGCCCACGTGGACCTGCAATGCAAGTTGTTTTGCTGTTTGGATGCAAGGCAAAGTTCTTTTGCTATGATTATGTAGCATTCAGTTACAGTCTTTAGGCAGAGACAGGAGCAGATGGTATTTTCCTGTGTCCAATGTGATTCAGATTAGCTATCTCTGAGTTGCAGCTATCAAAAGTGACAAATGTTCAGAATATCTTATTTTCAAGTTAAGTTCATTAGGTAAGGTGTGATTTCCGGCAGCAGCAGTCTCACACAGTGCATTACATCAGGTTTGTTTCCTGAATTGTTCAGCGCTAACTTAATAAACATGCACTGCATGCACCTGCATTGCTTTGTTTATTATTAGACATGCTCATGGTTAAAACATGACTACTTTTCAGTCCATAGGAGCGTCCAAACATCAGCAGTGCATTCGATACATTTTTAAGAATCTTTGCCTTTTTCCTGTGAATTATGCAGTCTGTTTCATGCATGTATGACTCAGGCTGAGCCACCGCAATGATCGCCAGAGAAAGATATTTTTGCAACAAACAGAGCCAGGGAAATGTCAGCACACCATAAATCTGTTATCATTTTATTTCAGATGGAATATTAAATGTTCATTAGATTAAAATGAAATATTCCTTTATCTTTGACTTAGATTTACACAGCAACATCAGTCCATCCAATATAATTTGCACACCACCACCCACATCCCAATCTATACTGTACAGCCCTCCATTCACATGCATAGATTGTGAATACACCAATTTGTCAAGTTCATCACATACTGCACAACCCCTTAGACACTTATGTATTATATTTCTTAGTTTTTAAGACCTTAAGGACAAGAAAGAATGCTTGAACCTGTTCAGATGTAGTAGCTGAAACTCACAATGGAAAAATCAATATTTAATTTCTGTGTCAAGTAATGTTAATGTATTAATGTAAACTGTTACATACAAACTTAAACATTAATGTATGCATTTTTCTTCTATGCCATAAAAAAAGGTATTTAGGCCGTTTTTACCTTCAGAAAATCTTTCAACCTGATATGTCTCTTAAAAATGACTTTGGTTGGTGTAATCTGTTGCATTTTGGCTTGTTCTGTTATAATGTGAAAGGGATAGTTCATCCATAAATGAAAATTCTGTCATTAATTACTCACCCTTATGTCGTTCCAAACCAGTTAGACATTCGTTCATCTTCAGAAAACAAATGAAGATTTGTTTTGATGAAATCTGAGAGCTTTCTCTCCCTCTAAAGACAGCTATACACAACTGACGCTTCAAAAAGCTCATAAAGAGATTGTAAAACTAATCCATATGAATTGAGCAGTTCAGTCCAAATTTTCCTAAAAATGTCGGCTTTTATTCACATATAAACATTGATCAGCGAACATGAACCGAAGCTCAACCGAACCTGCTTGACGCTCGAGAACAAACCTCTTGCAGAAGCTCAAACGTGCTGCGTGAACCTCATTGGTTCTCACACATCAAGCAAACATGCTTGAGCTTCCGTTTCCCACAACTGATGTGTGCGTTGATCAATGTTTTATATGTGAATATAAGCCTAAATTCAATCTGTTCGTCATATAAAGCGATCGAGACTCTTCAGAAAATTTGGACTAAACCGGATTTAGTTTTACAATCTGTTTATGAACTTTTTCATTCGTCAAAATGCCAGTTGCATAACTATCAAAGGAGGGACATAAATCTCTCAGATTTCATCATAAAGATCTTCATTTGTGTTCCGAAGATGAATGAAAGTCTTACGAAAGTTGGACTGACATGAGGGAGAGTATTTTCATTTTTTGGGTGAACTGTCCCTTTAATATCTTTTATTTTTCACTATTTAATTTAGAAGTTACCACATTAAGCACACTTTAATTTGCATTATTCATTCATTTATGTGTTTGTTTGCTTGTTTATTTATGTGTTTAATGTACAGACACTACAAACATGTAAAAAAAATAATAATTATTATTAATGAAACACTTTTTATCCCAGTGTTTATGTGCTAATCTGATGGGAGTCTCTGAAGTGAAGCACATCTGTACTAGTCACTCCTCCTCCGTCAGTTGGACGCTGCTCCACCCTCTCCAGTGCGTTCATCTCTCCGTCCGATACTGTCCCACGAGTGGAGAGGATTTCAGCACCGGGACAGATCCACCACACATCCACCACCGTCTCAGGCATCATGGCGACAGAGGTAAGGATCATTGAGACGTTCATTTGAGCTTCATGCGAGAGAGGAATAGACAGCGGAAACCGGGTCCGTTTCATTCGTTTGTGTGAAGTTATTTTGACACCTGCTTTGGGGTTGAATCACGATGTTTCCTGGAAACGCTTTAGATGAGACCGCGTAGAAACCAATTAAGAAATGGAGACGTTGTTTACTTAAAGGCTGATTTCGTCGACATGACAGAGTTTTCCATTGAAATCAGCCAAAAGTGAAGCATCATTATCTTGTGGTCAAAGCAGAGGATCTACCGAGGAAAGAGTGAATGACACAGACGGACTGATGTATTATTCAGCACCCTGGACAGAGACACAAATATACCGACTGAATAAACCAACAGATGCCAAAGTAAAAGTATTTATCGTGCGACTCTCTGGAATACTTGATTCTGATTGGTCAATTGCGCCATTTAGATATTCCCATTCAACACTGAATATTGATCAAGACAACCCATGTTTATACCTGTGCATGTCTCTCCAAGCAAGTTAGTAAAATAATTTTAGCTCAAACAAGTATGTCATGTTTATTTATTTGGTAAGTAGAAAAATGGACATTCGAAATAAATACTGATTCGCTGATCGCGAGATTATTTTGCAGTAATGACCATTGTGTACATTATGTCAAACATAAAACATAACGCTACAACCAGTGTACTGTACTATTAAAAAGCTGTACGTAAAGCGCTGTTAATGGCGATTGATTCTATATTCTGATTGGTTGAGCCGCCTTTGCTGTTTTTCGAGGCTTTTTATTTAAATGTGGGTGTTTGAATTGGCATAAAATCAACAACTTTTCTTTATTCAGTTTAGAATAAAAATTATATATAATTTGTCATACACGGTAACCGATTTTTTTATAGGCCTTCCTGTACAAAAAAAGTACAGGACGCTGACAGCATCCGACCAATCAGAATACATGTTAAGATAATGCAACGTCACAAATATCATAGGTAATCATTCAAGCCAATCAGCTTCCGGAATCACTTTAATGCATCATCAAGCTTGCCTGTGGAGAACAATGGAAAAGAAACTTTTAGGCAAAATATCGCTGAAATCCTAATGAATGAAGGACCTTCACCTACTCAATCCAGGGTAGTAGATGTTAGATGGAGTGAGGCTCTCCTTTCGTGTAACATTTGTTTCGTTGCTATAGCCCACTGTATTGACTAGTATTGAAGATCAGACGATTATAATAAATCATTCATTATCAATACTATTTCAAGATATGATCATAATTATTAGTCAATTATTTAAATATATATTGGTATTAGTCAATATATCAGCCTCCCTAAAATTTCCTTCACTGGACACCAGAGTTAGCACCTGCATAGAAACGCCTTGACAACCACCTGCAATACTTTAGCATCATGGTGTTGTCCATGGCTAAGCACCATATATTCATGAATTCAAAATTCATTTTTTCATGCATGAGCATCAACATGTTTTATTAGCAAATCTTCCAGATACCCACATTTAATTTTCTCTCTTTTTTAAGAATAATGTCTGTATAGCTGCCCTTTATCCATAATGCATCATCAACTCTTATGCAAACTGCATAATACATGGTTTATATTTAGGCATCTGTTTAGATTGCATGCACTTCCTGTTTACTCAGCCATGTTGTTTACAGATTTATTCAAAAGGTAGGCAAGACAAATCCCTCCAGTGAGAATACACAATGAGATTCCACAGTTTGTAATGTATTCAGGAAAACAATTCTTTCCCTCAGCAACCTAGATTTTACTTTTACTAACTGATTGTTGACTCACCTAGCCAACATTCACTGGGGGTGGAAGAAAAAAAAGTTTTTGCTGTCATAAGAAGAGCTGTCATGCACTTGCTCTGGGCATCTTGTGGCCTTGTTGTCCTACATCAGGCTCGTTTTCATTAAACAATATTGTAATGAGTCACCGGAATGTTCCAAGAACGCTCCGAGAGCCTTTCCTTCGCTTCACTGGTCAGTTTAGCATTCAGTGAACTCTGAGGCTTCTTTAGATGGATCTCTGGTTTCTTTTTTGACAAACAGCTCAACTCAAGTTCAATTACTCCTTAAAATAACTCCTTCTGAAAATAAATGATGTTATTTTATGTTCTGGGGCTACTGTGACAACTGATGTGTGATGTGTTTCTGTTTTTATGCAGAGCTGCTGCATTAGACAGTCTTTAGAGGATTGCTTGCTATTTATCTGTCTACATGAGACTCCAAAGTGTTTTTACCCTTGTGCAGGGGCCACAACTAAAGCCTCCCACATTGATTTGTTGTGTTTGGGCCTGGGGCCTGGCATCAACACACAGAGAGGTACACATATTTACTTAGCCATATAGGGATACCATATGCTTTAAAGGATTAGTTCACTATGAAAATTACCCCAAGATTTACTCACCTTCAAGACATTAAGTGTATATAGCTTTCTTCTCTCTGATGAACACAATCAGAGTAAAATATCTAGATAATGTCTGTCTATATAATAAAATATATAGTTTTCGCGGGATCGCCTTTCGCATTTAACTTACAAAGAAACTATGATGCCTCTTGCAGTTCGAAACACTTGCACTACACCCTACGCCTAATGTATTAAACTTAAGGAAAAAGTGCAACTGACGCAACAGATGGACGGATGCACTTTTTTGAGCTACATACTTGTTGGTCCCATTCACTGCCATTATTAAGCTTTCATGTGGCACGATTTATCGTGATTACATCTAAAACAATTTGATTTGGCTTTGATTATTAAATGCGCAGCTTGTCAGAGCTGTACGGCTCTGTGATCAGTAGTAAATGCTTCTCCTTCTGAAAGCCAGAGGGCGCTCTTGCGCAGAAACTCCAAATAAGCCCCGCAGCAGAAGAAGATAACACGCATCAAATAGCTGTAGCTGAATAAACAGAAGATTGAAATTATTTGATTGATTAAACACAACTAATAAACACACGACTGCCTTATTCTGTGTAAGAAGCCACATCATCTTACAGAAGGATGCTCAACTTGTTACGAAGTGAGTTTGGAGTTAAAACTTGTAATTGATGTTGTCTTTTGATGGACAAGATGTTAACAAATGCTTCTCATGTCTGAAATGATGTTTGACACGTGTTGCTTTTTCAAATAAGTGACTCAAACTTGCAGTGGTTTCACATGGATTAGCATTTGGAGCCATACTTCAGTGACAAGCTGCGCATAAAAAATAGTGCAGTTCAATGTTATATTTTGTATCGTGCTTTAAATCGTGCAGCCCTAATCTGTCAGGATATTTATTAATATAACTACGATTGTGTTTGTCAGAAAGAAGAAAGCCATGAACACTTAGGATGGCTTGAGTGTGAGTAAATCTTGGGGTAATTTCATTTTAAAGTGAACTAATCCTTTAATAGTTTTTATTTATGTAATTATAAACAATGTAGGCTAATCCTAGAACTTACAGCTAAATATATATATATATATATGAGTTTTTGTCAGATTTAGCAAATGTCTGGGGATAGTCCCCCTCCCCCCCCTCCCCCTCCCAAGTATAAGTAAACCCACACAAATAGAAAAAATCTGGTTACATACTTGCAACCTGTGCCAAACCCAATTAATTATACACAACACAATGAACATTTGTACTTGTGTTAGTTGTTAACTGTGATCTCCAGAATATCCTGAGTTGATTAGAAGTGATTAGATATGACGGAACAAGATTGTAAAACACAATTTTTAGTAATTTTGAACTGAATTGACCTAACCAAAAAATGTATGCTGATCTGGAAGTTTTAGAGATATAAGACTAACCAAATGCTTAATGAAAAGATTTTTGCATCTAGAAAGAAAGGAGCAAGAGAGGGTGGACAAGCGAAGAAATGAGCTAGCCCGACAGAAAGCAGTTTGACTGTGTAACAGCCCTCTTAAAGTGTCACAGCTAAAGCAACCTGTAATTTGTTTCATGTGACCCTGAGGCCATGTGCGCTTAGCATCTCTGGTAGTGCTTAGAGAACAACATACTGCCCTTTCAAGAGCTGCTTTATTTTCTGAAAACATGGCATCCATGCACTGTTTACGCTCAATGAATCTTATGAATCGTTTTGGCGTTCTTATTCTGTTCAGTCTCTGGTAGGTGGCAGATGGTTAGCATATGTGAGGAGGTCAGTTAAAAGTTGACAATCTGAATGTAACCTGCACAATTATGCAATGATAACACCATAATCATGCTTAGAATGAAGAATTCTTGACACAAATCGAGTTTATTCCTAGACGTTTAACAGTCAGATTCTTCATTTTGAGCAGTATGAAGCTTTATCATTTAAAAAAACAAAACTATATATATATATATATAAGACACACACGTATATGTATATAACATATGTTCTAGAGCTGTCTTCTTAAAAAAAATGTAAGCGACTCGGTTTGCAATTTTGTTTTCTAAATCAGTAAGATGTTTTTTTTTTGTTGTTGTTTTTTTTTTAATGTGGTTAAGTGCCCAAATACTTTTCTGTGCTTAATGCTAAATACAAACTTAAAGCAATTCCTGTGAGTTTTTTGCCTGAGCTGTTTAGCTGATTTTCTGTGAAAATCTGTTTGGTATGACAATCATTCACTTATAAACAAGCTTCAAAAGGCAGCCGCATTCTATTTAAAAGCAAACGAGTCTCTTAGGAGACCGGAAAGTCAGTTTATAATCTCCTGGTATTTAATTAACATGGATAACATAACAGAATGTGTTCAAGATCAGCAGCGTTTGATTATAAAGGTATCTGTGCGCAAGATGTGTATCAAATGTTTCTTGATCTGCATAAAAAAAACAACTAAATTTTAAAACTTTATTTTTGTATTTAGAATTTGCAATCTGTTTGACACATTTACAATGTTAGCTAATTATAGTATCTATCTAATACTAATATCTAATACTATATTGTGCAAAAGTTTACAGGGTCTGTTTTTAATTGTTCTCATTTTTAATGTTTTTGAAGAATGTCCCTTATGCTCATCCAGACTGCATTTGATTGAAAAAAAAACATTAATACTTTGAAATATTATTACAATTTATACTATCTGTTTTCTATTTTAATATGTTATAAAATGTAATTTATTCCTGTGATGTCAAAGCTGAATTTTCAGCATCATTACTCCAGTCTTCAGTGTCACATGATCCTTCTGAAAGAAACATTTCTTATTATTAATTTAGAAGAATAGAAAGTTCAAAAGAACATTTATTTGAAACTGTCTTTGCTTTCACTTTTTAATGTTCCATCAATTTCTTAAAAAAAAAAAAACTTACTGACCACAAACTTATTAAAAATAAATGCATGCATTGTAGAAAGCACTTGTATTATGATCCCCCATCACATTTAATCAGCCATAATTGCTGTAAGTAGCCCCTAAAAATTGCTGAGTATTTATTTACCCACCGTCTTAGTGCTTCTACTAAATTTAGGCTGATTTTAATTAAAATCAGACTGATGATTTCCATTTTCACCACCAATAAGAATACTTCATGCGCATTCTTCATATGCTTGATACTCTTAATTTACTATAAGCCAAAATGTTCACAAAAAACCTTGTATGCATTGCTTTTGTTTTTCATTTGTTTTGAAATATGAGATTCACCCTTCTAACATTTTAAAGCCTATTTGTTTTCCTTTATTTCTGCTTTATGTACACACATCATAAACAATCATATTTTGACAGATGTATTTTGTAAGTGGATCTACATAATGAATATATATAGCTAAATACAGTATTACAGTAGAGTAGCGGTAAAGTGTTCTGGTATGTTGGGCAGCTGGCCTGTGCATCAGTCGGTACTAACATGACATGATTGATATACATTATATTGCATTTGAATGGTTTCAGTGTCTTTTATGTGCTGCTAAAAACTAAGCCCATAATCTGACTTACTCTTTTCCTCTGTAATGAGACCAAAATATTGCTAAACACCCAGCCCTGCAGGGCAGGAAATAATTTTTTTTTTTTTTTTTTTTTTTTTTTTGTCTCTCATTCGATTGGAGTCCTTCACTTTTGACAAGTAAGCCTATAAACCACTATTAAACTGAAGCAAGTCCATATTTTGCTTCCTCTACAGTGTCTCTCAAGGGTTTGAGAGCACATCAGCATTTCTCTTTTTCTGTGGGAAGAAACCCGAGCGCTGTAAATGTTCTGCCTCTGTCGCATCTGTTTAAAATCATCTTCCCCATTCACAAAGGAAGGAAGAGGAAATGCCCCAAGAGCCTATGAAGTCTTGAAGGTACACATCTTTCTTCCTAATATGCCTCTGCAGATCTGCTCAGCTACTTATGAAATACGTCTCATTGTTGGCAGCGTCTAAAATCAGCCTTTGACCCCTCAGATGTTTCTGCTGGACAGGCAGTTTCATTAAAATTCATCCTTTTCCTGAACTGATGAATTTTAATTGGCCGTGACCATCTGACTGCTGAGAGTTGTGACGGCCGATGATGCTAATGGTCTCACTTCAGGAATGTCACTGTACCCTTATTCACCTTTCAGACTTATTCAACAGTTACAGCAGTGCTAACTTTGACAGTTCAGGACTTACATAAACTGGATGATTCCTAATCCTCGTCTCAACTTCAGCCCAATAACCGCATACAGTTCATTTACTGACCGACCGACACAAAAATAACAAGAACGGAGCGGCTGATAAAATTGTAATGTTGTAGGCCCTATATAAAATAGAGCTGCACCATTCCAAAACGTTAAAAGATTGCGATGTCAATTCAAACACCCACGTGATCTTAAATGATGGTTCGTCTATGATATTTAAACTTTGACAAGTACAGTCACAGCGAACATTCAAATATGCGCTCGAGAGCAGTTGTTATGTATGAAAGGTATGAAATGGCTCCACAAAGTATTTTTCTTATTGAATCATTCATTCAATAGATTCGTTCATAAACACTGATTCATCCAGTAATGAAACAAGTTATTGTGAGTAAGTCATTAGCCACTTTCACACAGTAAATTACCATAAAAATGACCAGAATGACTTTACTGGTGTGTGAAAGGGTTTATTGAATCTTTTTTTTTTTTTTGTGAAAATAATAAAAATTTGTTCAAATTAAATAGTTTTAAAAATATTCCAGCAATTAACATTTTCTCAGAACCTCTAATAAATGACATGCTATTTTACTTAGTTGTCTATTTAGAATCGTGGAAGAATCAGAATCATGATGTATTAAAAAAAAATGTGATTCTTAATTTATCCAGAATCATGCAGTTCCAAGCTATACAACTTTCCGGAGTAAACCAGTTGTGTTTACAATTTAATTAATGCGAACACACTTCTGACAGAAGTTTACAAATTAGTACCATCAAATCTTTGAAAGGTGTTCATAGTGTTTTGTTTGAGGCAGAGTTAGATGACGGTAGTCTTTGACAACCTAAGGGTTTGGAACAACCTAAGAGTGAGTAAATGAGGACA
Source organism: Opsariichthys bidens (assembly GCA_037194245.1). Taxonomy (NCBI): domain Eukaryota; kingdom Metazoa; phylum Chordata; class Actinopteri; order Cypriniformes; family Xenocyprididae; genus Opsariichthys; species Opsariichthys bidens. Next base: position 10,576,650 of record CM074279.1, on the reverse strand, counting down.
GAAGTTTTGGGTGAACTAACAATGAGGAATATGTTTTACAGCATTTATTAACCTTTCTTAATGCTAGTTATTAAAATGTTAATGTAGTCCACAGTGCGTTTGATCTTAAACATGTCATAGTAAATGCTGAGATTGATGGAAACTGAGATTTTTAAATACTGTAAAAGTTTTGTTTATTCTTAGTTCATGTTAACTAATGTTAACCATATTGTAAAGTGTTGCCGTCAACTTACTTTTAGTGGAGCACCACATTTTTTTTAAAAAAAATAAATGGGGTCTAATGTTGTTTGGACACCAAGATTCTTCTGATTCTCTTCTTCTCTGTTGGGATGACATGAGGTTGAGTAAATGATGACAGAATTTACATTTTCAAGTGAACTGTCTTTTTAAGATAAACCTAAACGGCACATAATAACAAACCAAACTGTTATTAGTCATTTTTCATGTTGGTCAGACATTTTCCTGTAGATCTTGGCCAGAATACCCTGCAAATTGTACAAGCCTTTATGTTGATAGTTAAAAGTCTGACTATATAAAACTTCTCTCCTTATAACTTGTAGATAACAGTTTAGATGACATCCCAAGTGTGAATAATTTATCATGTCTTCTGGGAGAAATCCAACTGTGGACAATCATGTGGCCAGATAAGCCACTTGCTTGTGGTTATGCTAACAGCTGTTGTGGGATTTCAGACAGCAGAACAGCTATTATGAGCGTCCTCAACCTGAGTCTCTCTGAGCGATGCCTCCGTGGAGGAGTGCAGGGATAATTAGGCTCGTCTCATTTGGCATGAACTAAAAGGCTTCGTGTGTCGTGGCAACAATGAAGACTAATTATCATTCACATCCATCTTTATGAAGCTTTGGTTGCTAATTCTGAGATTCTTTGTATATTTTCCAGTGCTAGGCGTTGTGAAGTCATAATGACAACATGTAGTTCAATTTATTGCTATATGCGTGGCAGTGGTGTGCAGCGGTATTTCAAAATAAGGAGGCAAAGTCCTCACATATATATATATATATATATATATATATATATATATATCAAATGGAAATTTACGTCCCTGTTACATTTCATTTTCCTGGTTAAATAAACATTACATAAAAAGAGACCAAATACATTTCTATTTTTATTTTTACACTCTATAATGTTCTATTTATTAAAACCAAGCATAAAAATCATCAAGTTAGTGTTTTTAGGCATTTTTACATGTATTCCAAAATAACAACAAAAGGCAGTAACCATTTAAACAGTATATTTTATGTATGAACTAATGTGCAGCTTTTCTTCGTAACAGTCAACTTATTTTCAGCAGTCATCAAGCTTGTACACACTGGTCACAGACACAGACAAGATGATGTACCTTTAATTTCCCCAAGTTGATTGCAAACTAAAACCCCTACAGTCATCATCTTTTCAGGCCATTTCCAGTTTGATTTTGACGTGACATAAAGTGGTGATATATGAGTGGCTGAGTTGTTTACTTTTTATATTAGTCTTCCCATTAACACCATAATTGTCTTCATTTAGACTGTGCACAAAATCAAGAGTCATTTATCGCACAATCCAATCATAACCAATCACATCCAAACATAGCATGATGGAGGCATTGCCTCCTGTCACGTGACTTTCCTCCATTCATTCTCAATTACCCCCCACCAAACCCAGTGCACACTTTAGGGGGTCTGTTTAAACTCAATGGGCTCAGGGGAGGCACGAGAGATGTGCACTCCCACTGTAATTTTACCTGCTGGTCTCGCTATTAGACAGTTACTTTATAAAAATAGGTGACTTTTACAGTTTTTAATTTCACATTTTGTAATTGCATTCTGTCATGAACACTATCATCAAATACGATTAACAATTAGCACACAGTTTGGATTGGCGGTATGAGCAGCGATAACCTCCATATGGTAAACAGAACAGAACCAGCATGACATATGCAGATACCATTGTTCTTAATGACAATTTAATGTAACAAGATGATTCAAGAAAAATGAAGAGGTTTAACAGAGGCCAAGTCCTGATTGGACGAGACGTGGAGCTGGAGATGGAGGAGGGTAATTAGCTGAGCAATGCGATAAAGCTGCTGATAATACTGAATGAACCATATACAGTATATAGGGATGCTGTGATAGGCATTGTATTCGTATAGGTAGACATGATTCGGCTGAGAGTCAGCTGATGCGAGCTTGACTAACGTGACCTGATAGAACAAGCGCTATAGGCTTGGTTATACAAGACCCCACTGCAAAATTATCCTGCTTATTATGTGGCCACTTACCACATACAGTATGTAAATAATTGAGCAAAAAATAGTAATTTGACATTTTATTACCTCAGTATTGGCCTGTAAACGTAAAGCAGATGAGGAATCTAATTAAGACGTCACAACTACCAAGTATTTATTTTTCATACTATGGACGTCAGTGAGGACCATCAATTATTTGAATTCCCACATTCTTTAAAATATCATACTTTTTGTTCAACAAAAGAAAGAAAGCTTGCGGTACACTTTGGGCTAAACTGGTTAAAGATATTTTAAAAGGATTTTTCCATCCTCTATTTCTGCACTATTTTCAGTGAATGCACATGAATGCTGTATGTATTTTGCCCATGAAGCCATAATTTACACCTGTAAAGGACCATTAAACCTTTCTCATTATTTCTGTATGTCTCAGCACTGGCCTTACAGAGTAATGTTACTATGTTAGCAATAGAGCATTAACAATAGACTTATTTTTGGCATCAAAGCTTTCAGCAATTACACTAATGAGACCGCAACTGTGAGGCCAATTAATTTTTGCTGAAAATAAAGCTGTGAGCCTTGTCTTATATCTTGATCTGTTAAAATACGGATTTGTTTACAAGGGCGAAACAAGGTCTTGAAAGAAAGAAAGAACGAAAGAAAGAAAGAGAGAGAGAAAGAAAGAAAGAAAGAAACTGATGCATTGTTTGCAGTCTCTGACAGAAAGCTTCTGGATCTGCAGTACAGCCTGAAGAAAGTCTGTTCTTAATTCATGTAGTTATTATTTGAAAATGAAATTTATGAAACAAATTTGCCTCCAGCCACTGTGGATAGACTGAGTTCTGGAATATGTCTGTCCGACTGTATTGTCAGAGAAATAGGACATAGCAAATGATCATTAGAGTTTCATTTGCATCTTGGATCCATAAGGTTTCATTCTCTCTCTTGGCTCTCTAAATTCATTTCATGATGTTTCCAGAGCTTGTGAAGATGGTTTTTATACATAAAGTCCTAAAACAACTCATTGAGTGTTTCTTTTCCTTCTTTTGATTGATGGTCTGTCTTCATTCTGGCCCAAATTTTATAAACATGCATATATATTCCTTCATATTTTAAAATGTTATTGCTTCAGAGGCCCCTGTCCGTTTTTCATTTTGATACACTGAGACTCTTGATGTAGGTCCAGGCTCTATCATTTTATATTGTAGGTTTTCTGTGTCTCTTGGAACAGACAGAAACCATAAAACATTAAATTAATTGACACAATGTCATACTGTCCAGACCCTCTCAATTTTAAGTGTCAAATCTTAAATTCTTATCCACATGTACAATGATTTATTTGTGCAAGTAAAACTGAACATGAAAAATGTATAAAATGATATACACACAAGGCTCTATATAGCCTCGTGACTGTATCATTTGTCATTTTATATTTTAGAAAAGTGCTTAAGAGCGCCCCCTTTGTGTCTCTTTTTAGTTTCACAACCTCCAGGAGCTGCGTCATTGTGCGTCTCTGGCTACCAAGGTCTTCATTCAGCGAGACTACAGTGACGGCACCATCTGCAAATTCCAGACCAAGTTTCCCGCAGAGCTGGACAGCAGAGTGAGTATGGGGAGACATCTGATGTATTACTACCATTTATGTGGGCGCACATCACATGAGGCATTGCTTTTTTATTAAAATGTTTGTTGCCTCAAACTTAAAGGGATCATACAATGACAAATTGAATTTTCCATCATCTTTTGAAATAAAAAGGTCATTGTAAACAAATTGTAATTTATCATTCTCAAAATGCCTTCCCTTGTTTATTGACACTAAACTGAACTTTGGAAACTTTCTGACACCATAGAGATGGATATATTGATGCATGTCCATCCGTTACACATCAAAAGCACTTCAGCAACTTGCTCAATTTTATACTACTATTCAAAAGTTTGGGGTCAGTATATATATATATATATATATGTATATAAAATTGCCACGTTAATGCTATTAATTCTTTCGATAAATTTATCAGGCGATTAATTTTTTCAGTTTAACATGTTTTTAACACAATTAATGCAGTATCTATTTTATCCCTCATAATTTGGCTAGCGTTACATTATATGGTCATGCTTTTACTCACTCAAATGCTTTTAAAGCATTCAAGCGCTACAAGACAAACGCTGTCTGTGAATGTCATGTCTCTGTGTTATACACGCGCGGCTCGTGTGCACAGAAAAATGCGTGCCACCAGTATCAAGTTCACTTTTACTCTTGGAAAAACAGTAAAACACAGAATTATGCCAAAATGCCCATTTTGTTGAGTATCCACATGAAGTCAGTCTTAAATGAGTTAAATAACATCTTAAAGGAACTTAAAGAATTGTGAGAAAATGCAATGCGTGGCAGGTCTTAAAGTCACAGCAGCCTAATAAACCAGTTGCTTTGATGTCAATCATTAATGTTAATCAAAGAACAAAGGTAACGGATAAAACTGTAGCTTTTTCACTTAAATTAAAAGTTATTCATTAAAAGCATTCATAAAAAGATGCCATTACACATATATTTAAAATCTACTGTCTTTATCTTTAATTGTGATTCATTTCAGAAAAAAAAAAAAAATGTGTGATTAGTTTTTTTTTTTAAATATATATACAGTGCCCTTCATAAGTAATGGGACAGTAAAGACAAAATTGCTCTGTTAGCTGTGGTGTCAAGACATCTATAAATATGATTAAAAGATTGATAAGAGGCAGAAGTACAGAATGTTACATTTTATTATTGGCTGTTTCAATACAAAATGTTTTACCAAATAAGAAGAACAGCTCTTTTACAGTTTCATCCCTCTGCCTCATGTGAGCATAAGTATTGGGACGGTTTAACTTAAAGTAAATGTAAATGTGTAAAAGCTAATATCTAGTTGTAAATCTCATGCAAGCAATCATAGGAGCGAGTCTGTGACTCATAGACATCATAGACTCTTTGGACTCTTGCATTTCAGACTTTGAAATGCTTGTTTGCTTGTTTGTTGACTTTCTGCCTTTAGTCTCCTCTACAGCTAGTGAAATACTTTTTCAATAGGATTCAAGGCTGGAGATTGACTTGGAATGTCCAGTTGGGAGTGTCCTGAAAAAGATAGATACCACTGGCAAGCTTCAGCAACTGACAGTAAAATCCCCAGCAACCTCCAGAGAGCTGGGTGAAGGTCTCACAGAGGCTACAAAGCAAGATCAAACATATGATCAGTACGAAAATTTAGGAAGGCCAATTTCACTTTGCAAAAACACACAGAGATGAGCCAGTAGAGTTCTAGAACAGAGTGTTATGGACAGATGAGACAAAGATTAACCTTTATCATAGTGGGAAAGCAAGAAGTGTGGAGAAAAGAAGAAACTGCAAATGATCCAAGGCATACAACCTCATCTGGAAAGCATGGTGTCATGTCATGGGCATGCATGTCTGCCTCTGGACACGCTCAGTCATCTTTACTGATGTCTTATTCAATGATGGCAGCAGAAGAATGAATTCAGAAGTGTACAAAAGAATCTTGCCTACAAGTGTTCTAGAAAATGCTACCAGACTCATTGGGAAGTGCTTCATGTGGCAAGAGTACAATGACCCAAAATACTATTACTGCCAACTCAATCAAGGAGAATATCACGGTAAAGAAATTTTGGTTCTTAGATTGGCCAAGTCAGTCTCCAGATTTAAATCCTATTGAACACGCATTTTTTTTTTTTTGCTCACAGTTGCTCACATTTATGCTCACAAAAGAGCTGTTCTTCTTATTTGCCAAAACATTTTGTATTGAAACAGCCAATTATAAAATGTGACATTCTGTACATCTGCCTCAAATAAATCTTTTAATCATATTTATAGATGTCTTGACACCACAGCTAACAGAGCAATTTTGTCTTTACCGTCCCCAATACTTAATGAGTGCACAGTATATGTATTCATTCATTCAGTACATTATTCAGCAAGGATGCATTAAAAGTGAAAGTAAAGACTTACATTGTTATAAAATTGTCTATTTAAAAAAAAAAATGCTGTTCTGAACTTTTTACTCATCAAAGAATCCTAAAAAAAATATTAAGCAGCACAGCTGTTTTCAAGCAGCAAATCAGCATATTAGAATTATTTTTTAAGGATCTTTTTTTTTTTTTTCATTCAATACATTTTATAAGTTAATCCATTCTCTAGGAAAAATTTCGTCTTCATAATAGTTTTTCGTGACTGAAATGTCATTGGTTTAAGCCGACTGTTGTGCACAGATCGAGAGGAGCCTGTTTGAAGAAACGGTGAAGACTCTCAACTGCTATTATGCAGAGGCTGAAAAGATTGGCGGTCAGTCCTACCTGGAAGGCTGCCTGGCTTGCGCTACGGCCTACATCATCTTCCTGTGCATGGAGACACGCTATGAAAAGGTATTGAGATAAAGTCTTCTCTTGTTTCATTTACAATACACTCAACATTCATCAAGATGCCAATTCTGAGATGTAAGATTGAGAACAGCTCCAACCCATGGATGCCTTTGAAGATCAAAGAGGAGCATTCAGGCCTGGTCACCCAAGGATTCACAAAGAATCAAAGCATTAGAAAGTTTCAACATTTTGATGTGCTGGCCCATTTGAATCTGACCACACACGATCACAGTGGCAGATGGAATCACTTTCTTTGAATAGCAGTCAAACGAGGTTGAGATAAGTTTTGATATGCGTGGATATGCCCTACTTAGACAATAGTTCCATTGTGGTGAGCACCTGTTCACCAATGGCCATACCTGACCGAATCATAACATGACATTCAGTGCTACGTATACTTCCAAAGGGCAGTTAATTACTCCACACAGGTGTGCATCACCTGCACTGAGATAGAGCGGATGTAAAACCCCTGCTATCTCTCTCTCTCCCTTATACTGTATTCATCTTCAAGCTTTAACATGTTTGAAAAGTGACGTCGTTCATGCCTAACCCACATTATGCAACTCAGAGGTCATGTCAGGCTTTTTCGGATAGTTATTTGTAAACTCCGGCCTGTAAAAATGCCCACCTTAATGGCAAACTCTGATAAACTGCACCCACGATAAGCCCTTTTGTTTGTTGCTCCAGCTGACAGGAGGCCACACATGAGTGGACACGGATGAGTTCCCTCATGCCCCGGGCTAGCATGATAGCATCTTCCTCATCAAAGACGAGTGATTGCACACACAAGTCGGGGCAGCAGAGACAAATATTTAGAGCGTGCTGCACTGTCACACGTCAAGACCGTAAATATCAAAATGACCTTTTGCTCTGAACAGAAGCAGCAGTTTTCAATCTGTGGTACACAAGTTGGACATTTTAAAGGGTACATTTCACGAATAATTCAACAAAGTTTAATAATATGTGTGTGTGTGTGTGTGTGTGTGTATTTATAGTATATATAGTTTGCAATAATTGTGATTTTTAATGTTTTTGAAAGAAGTCTCATGTGCTCAGCTTGACTGCATTTATTTGACCAAACTATGCAATAAAAACACTGATGTGGAAATTAAAGTTAAAATATTGAAAATTAAATTCAATGATTAATTTCAGTGCACACAGACGGAAGTAGTTTAAGTCTTTGGTGCTTTTAATTGTGATGATTTTGGCTCACATTTAACAAAAACGCACCAATTCAACAAAAATGTAGCAAATTAGAATACTTCATAAGACCAATAAAAAAAAAAAAAAACTATTTTAGTGAATCGTTGGCCTTCTGGAAAGAATGTTCATTTACTGTATATGTACTCAATTCATAGTAGGGGCTCCTTTTGCTTTAATTACTGCCTCAATTCAGCGTGGCATGGAGGTGATCAGGTGTGGCACTGCTGAGGTGGTATGGAAGCCCAGCGCCATTCTTTCTTTGACAGTGGCCTTCAGCTTATCTGCCTTTTTTGGTCTCTTGTTTCTGAAAATTTGGAATCCAGTTTAAATCTGTAAATAAACGGGAGGTTTCAAGATTTTAAAAAAAAAACTGTGTGTGTTTTCAAGTTATAATGTAAAATAAAAAAAAGTTGTGAATATTTCTAAGTCACTAAAAAAATAAGCAAATGCAATTTAAGTGACTTTGCATAAAAAGCCTGCTAAATGAATAAATGTAAATGAAGCTCATGCAGCTTGAGTGCTGCTGTCATTAAAGCTTAAGGGCAACTCTAAGAAATTCATGTTAATTTTTCAATTTAACTTTCCTCTCAATTTATTATGCTGATATAAGCTGTAATGAAAAAAAGCATTTCCACTGGTGGTCTCAGAATTTTGGACCTTTCTGGATATTTACATGGAATTTTTATCATGATAAATTAATATAATTTTTTTGGATAAATGTGTGCTTGTACACTTTGTTCTGGAAAACCGTATTTCACCTTGTGTTGCGCCAAGTAGCATATTAGCAGCATGTGTTGGATTTACTCCTGTGAGTCATTGCTCATCCTGAAGTGTGTTCATGGCCATTGAACTCAGAACAGATCCTTTTTCTTTCCTTATTACAAACATCTCGTCCCTTTTCACAGCCGGTTCTGTAGAGTGGAAAGCAAAGCGAAGCAGGGTGATGCACAGTTTCACCCCACTGGGGTAGAGAAATTCACAGTTTTGCAATGCTCACTTGAAAAGTCAAACAAATAAACTTGAGTAATCTAAATAAACTACGGTTAGATGCCTTTGATCCTTTCATAATGGCCCTGACAGTATACAATATGATAAAATTAGCATTCATTTAGTTTTATAAAACTATAGACTTCTTTGTTTTTAAATAAGCTAATTATAGCCTATTTATTATTATTATTATTTTTTTTGTTTTTATAAGAGGCCCTTTTACATTTTTTTACATTTTCATCTTTTTTTTATTCTGTAATGTTGCTGCTTGAGCATGAAAAAGGTCTGCAAAGTTACAAAGCACAAAGTCACTCTGAGTTATTCTCTATATCAGTAAGCACTGTTTATGAACTCCCTGAAACGCCTCGATTGTAGTCTTGAGTTTTCTTCTGGGAACAAACACATCACAATATACCTCATTTAATTGGCTGAAAAAATGGTGAGGCCTGGTTGCATTAGTAGAATGTTGAAAATTCCAGTTATTTATATATTAAATATAATAAATATATAATATTTGAAAACCAATGTGTGTTTTGAACATTCAAGCATTAAAACATTCTTGTAGAACTCAAAAACTAAATCAAGGCTTTGTATAAGGGCATTATATGGCCTCTAATAATTATTATTATTACCTAAAAGAAATACCTTTTATTATTAAGTCTAGTTATAAAAATGATTAAATATATTTTTAAAGGCTATTCCTAGAGAAAATAAATTTAGGGAGTAACATTTTATCTGTCATGAACGGAATGGATTGTTAAAAGTGGGTGTTGCTTACCAGAATGGAGCCAGGTGATTGGAGGGGAGCTGATGAAAAGTGAAGAGGGATTAATGATGTCAGCCAGCAAGGAAAGTTGTTTCAATTTTTATTTTATGCTGACTTGAACGGCCGGTGTACACCCCAAGAATGATAACTCAATAATTATAATAGCGTCCACACCAACGCACAATAGCATTCTGTTTATTATAGTTTTGCCTGCCACTTTAAATGCTCAAACCCTTTAAAGCAGGATGGATTCTGATTGGGTGTCAAGGTTTTTATCATTCGTCAGCTAGAAAAAAAAATTGAGAAAGTGATTCCAAGTATATTGTTTCCCTGTGCTGTTATCATTAAAATTGTGGTGTAGACTCTGCCATTGTTTTACAATAAGAACAATTTATAAAAACTATATCTTTATTGTTATCGTTATCGGCCTTGGTGTGAACGGACCTTAACAGATTAGAAAGGGAATTATGATAACATTTCTTTTCCTCTGTTTGTCCTCCTCATTCCTGTCCTTTTTCTGACCCCCACAGATACTGAAAAAGATCAGCATGTATATTCAGGAGCAGAATGAGAAGATCTATGCACCCAGAGGTTTACTCCTCACAGACCCCATCGAGAGAGGCATGAGAGTGGTATCCTTTTTCAGTCTAACGTTATGCATTTTTGAAGTGTTGGCACCACCGCAAACTTTGAACTTTGATGACTTATCTTGTTTGCTTGCTGAAAAGACTTTGTTCTTTTAGCTGGCCCTTCATGCTGAGATATTTTCCCATGGCCATGTTTTCCTTTCACTTCTGACTTCCACAAAAAAAAAAAAAAAAAAAAAAAAAAAAACACGACAAAAGATGGTTTATATTTGGTTTGGCACAGCATGATGCCAGTCAACACTGTTGTGACTGTGTGTCTACAATTCTTTCCAAAGTGGGAAGTCACACTTTCAAAAGAGTCACATACTATACAAAGAATATCACTTCACCTTCAGCCGTTCAGCTGAGGTGACACTTTGATATGTTGATATAAAGCAGAGAGGAAAATCCGCCTTATTTGTGGGTGTTTCTTTCCATTTTCCAGCACTATGGTTGTCGCTAGGAAACTGTGTGAGACCAAAAAGTGCCCGTGGCCAGACCTGATTGAAAACACTCTGTCTGTGTGATTAAAGAATAACTAGAAAAGGAAAGTTTGTCAAGACAAACAGCTTAAAGTGTTTGACAGCTGGAGTTTGAAGTCATTAATATTTCAAAACTGAAAATCCATCAGTAGGATATATTGGGATAACTTTTCAAATCTGGCAAATAATAATATCAAAATAAAATAAAAAATTCACAAAGGGAACAATCTAGTTTTGTCGCATCACAACAAGCTAAATGCTTCTGGTACACATTTAACCAAAATGGTGTCATTCATGAAATTTGTCCTATTTAATATTTCTCAAATATTGATGTTGTGGGAATCTCCATAAACCCTTCTGCTAAAATAAATTTGTTACACTGCCGTTTCTAAAGTATATATATATATATATATATATATATATATATATATATATATATATATATATATATATATATATATATATATATATATATATATATATATATATATATCATGTTTCCACAAAAATATGTAAGCAGCACAACTGCTTTCAACATTGATAATAATAAGAAATGATTATTAGGTACCAAATCAGCATATTAGAATGATTTCTGAAGGATTGTATGACACTAGCTGTTATAAATCTAACAGGCAACATGGGAAGCTTTGAAATGTTGGGTCAGTGTGAACTAAACTAATTGTTTCTAAGCAACTAACCTAATTAGACGTTTCTGCATTGCTCCTGTCAAGTCTTTTGATGCATGGCTGAATGCTTGTCAGTTTGCAGAGATCAGGCTCAAAACACAGCATGTCCCCCAATAGCCTACTAGTTGCCTTGGCAACCCATTCCCTTTTTGATTATTATTTGGGTTTAAACCTTTTTTTCTTTTTTTTTCTCAGAATGTGTATAAAAATTATTGTCATACTTAAGGAAATCTCAGTGTCCTTCAAGGAACCAGTGCCAGCGCTTTAGGAAGCCCTGCTGTAGAGAGACCTGGGTGTTTCCTTCCTCACTAGGTTTAATATATGTCTGTATTGTTCAGGTATGACAGTAAATGCACCCTCAAAATATCATCCAGGAACATATTATTCTTTGGATCCAAAAATTTTGGGTGATTCCTTTTGGGAAATCTATCCAGTGGACCATCAAGCTATCTTGGCAATCCCATTCCTCCCTCTTCCCGCTGACTGCAGGCCCTTCTGGCTTTGGCAGCCCTTCGTGAGCTCACAGCCCTGCGGAATCCAACCAGCTGTCACCTTAGGAGCAATGGGCAAACAATAGCTGCCATTCAGTTCCTACCACACTGACCACCAGTAACTCATCACAGGGCTTTGGTTTAGCTCACAGGAAAAACATTTTAAAGATAAATTAAATGAAACAGTTGATGGGTTAAATTCCACTATTGCTATGCTACCACGTTTACAAAATATTGCATATTCTCAACATCTGATTAGGTCTAACATTCTTGTGGTGATTGAATGCATTTAACAGCTCTCCAACTCTCATCTACATACAAATCCATTTTAGGATCCAGAGTGGAGTCTTGTGGCGTTTAGTGCAAGTCTCTCAGCTTTCTGGCCATCTATGTGTGTACTTTGCAAAATAAACATTTATCAGAATTACACTAGCGTTAAACAGTTTGTAAACAGTTAGTAAACAGCACTCTAAAGTCCAGACCTGGTCCTTTCTCATCTTACACTGTCTTCACTCCTCCTGTTATCCTTCTGTAGCTCCTCTGTGGGACTTGAGACCGGTGTGTCGCACCGGTGTTGCTCATTAATTGGCTCCACTCCCATGGCTCTCGGCCCCACCATGCTTTACACCACACATCAAGCAACTGACCCTTCACAAAGACCCACCCACTTTAGTTCCTGTTGCTTTGTCCGACAAGCCATGCACTATCATGCCACACATCATGTTCTGACAACACATCGACAGACATATGAAACAGTTTCATATTTAATATATCATAATTTTAAAAGAAGTTTAACAATAAATACCGTATAGTGTCTCTTTAATGTGTCGTGACAGATCGCAGTAACTCCTTCAAGCGGCTCGTGAACCGACCATCTCTTCATACTAGTTCATTTATAGCGTCAAATAAACGTGAATGGACATCAGAAGGAATGTTGTTTCAAGCGCGGAAAGACGTGATACACGCAATTTTTGAAGTTCAAGTTCACCAACGTTAATCTAGTAACTTCCCTGACTGCTTTGTTGGACAAAATGGCGGATTGTGATATGAGGGTTATGACTGGTCAGATCGCCTGTCAATCAAACTGTTTGCGACGGGTCAGTTAAATGGGTTCTTTAATACAATATTTAGACTTCTCATACTAGCACTGTTACGTTTCAACATAGCACATTTTTATCCTTGACTGTGGCCATCCAGATTGAAATCTCCATCTTTGAGGACAGTGGCTCCACCAGCTCCAGCTCTAGTGGAAGTTCTCCGACCAGTAGCACGGCTCAATGACTGGAGGAGCAGCACCAGGGGTACGGGTACAGGGGGGCCAGTACGCTCGCCAAAATCCGCATGTTGAAACATGAGAGCACCAGATTTTAAAGAGAGAGAGAGAAAGAGAGACGAAGTACTGCTCACTCGCTCGGTTCAACTAAACATCAAGAGCAAAACCAGGAGCTTTAACTCACAAACACATCTCCCCTTCCCCCTCTCATTTAATTCAGCCTCCTTTGCATTTCCATTAGCAACAGACACAAGTTTATCAGACGCCCTCAATAATGAAATAAAGAGGGCTAGCAGACGGGTACAATGGTTGGAGTGCTTCCTACAGATTTCTCACTGTGCCTTAGCTCTGGAAAATCAGGTTAAGAAGGTTTTGAAACAACATGATAGCTGGTTTCTAGGTAGTCTAAACTGGTAATTCGCTGGGTTACAATCTTCCAAAAGAGAGCTTAAACTGGAATGACCAGCTGGAAGCTGGTTTGTTGCTGGTCTAAGACTATGCGTCTACACTAATCTGGGTTCATTTAAAAATGCATCTTCCGTCCACACCGAGACAGAATTTTTGTCCTGCTAAAACAAAGCTTTCTGAAGATGCTCTCCAAAGTGGATCAATTTGAAAATGCAGTTTTCATTTTATAGTGTAAACTGTGAAAACGGAGGTATTTAAATACAGGGAGTGCAGAATTATTAGGCAAATGAGTATTTTGACCACATCATCCTTGTTATGCATGTTGTCTTACTCCAGGCTGGAAAACCTACTACCAATTAAGCATATTAGGTGATGTGCATCTCTGTAATGAGAAGGGGTGTGGTCTAATGACATCAACACCCTATATCAGGTGTGCATAATTAGGCAACTTCCTTTCCTTTGGCAAAATGGGTCAAAAGAAGGACTTGACAGGCTCAGAAAAGTCAAAAATAGTGAGATATATTGCAGAGGGATGCAGAAGTCTTAAAATAGCCAAGCTTCTGAAGCGTGATCATCGAACAATCAAGCGTTTCATTCAAAATAGTCAACAGGGTCGCAAGAAGCGTGTGGAAAAACCAAGGTGCAAAATAACTGCCCGTGAACTGAGAAAAGTCAAGCGTGCAGCTGCCAAGATGCCACTTGCCACCAGTTTGGCCATATTTCAGAGCTGCAACATCACTGGAGTGCCCAAAAGCACAAGGTGTGCAATACTCAGAGACATGGCCAAGGTAAGAAAGGCAGAAAGTCGACCACCACTGAACAAGACACACAAGCTGAAACGTCAAGACTGGGCCAAGAAATATCTCAAGACTGATTTTTCTAAGGTTTTATGGACTGATGAAATGAGAGTGAGTCTTGATGGGCCAGATGGATGGGCCCGTGGCTGGATTGGTAAAGGGCAGAGAGCTCCAGTCCGACTCAGACGCCAGCAAGGTGGAGGTGGAGTACTGGTTTGGGCTGGTATCATCAAAGATGAGCTTGTGGGGCCTTTTTGGGTTGAGGATGGAGTCAAGCTCAACTCCCAGTCCTACTGCCAGTTTCTGGAAGACACCTTCTTCAAGCAGTGGTACAGGAAGAAGTCTACATCCTTCAAGAAAAACATGATTTTCATGCAGGACAATGCTCCATCACACGCGTCCAAGTACTCCACAGCGTGGCTGGCAAGAAAGGGTATAAAAGAAGAAAATCTAATGATATGACCTCCTTGTTCACCTCATCTGAACCCCATTGAGAACCTGTGGTCCATCATCAAATGTGCGATTTACAAGGAGGGAAAACAGTACACCTCTCTGAACAGTGTCTGGGAGGCTGTGGTTGCTGCTGCACGCAATGTTGATGGTGAACGGATCAAAACACTGACAGAATCCATGGATGGCAGGCTTTTGAGTGTCCTTGCAAAGAAAGGTGGCTATATTGGTCACTGATTTGTTTTTGTTTGGTTTTTGAATGTCAGAAATGTATATTTGTGAATGTTGAGATGTTATATTGGTTTCACTGGTAAAAATAAATAATTGAAATGGGTATAAATTTGTTTTTTGTTAAGGTGCCTAATAATTATGCACAGTAATAGTCACCTGCACACACAGATATCCCACTAAAATAGCTGAAACTAAAAACTAAAAACTAAAACTTCCAAAAATATTCAGCTTTGATATTAATGAGTTTTTTTGTGTTCATTGAGAACATGGTTGTTGTTCAATAATAAAATTAATCCTCGAAAATACAACTTGCCTAATAATTCTGCACTCCCTGTATGATGATGCATGTTTAGTCATGTAACATATATTAAACTGTACTGATAGATATCTATGTTTATACCGGTATGTGCCTGCTTTGTGCTATTCACTTTCACAGTGTTGCTAAAGATAAATGCCACTTCAATCTTCATATTACATTCCTGCAAAAATGACAAAAAACTACTCGCAATTGCTGTCCTTGTGTTACACAGAATGGCAATAGAGCACAACCTGAACACACATAATGTGAGAAGAATAGCAGAAGAACTTTATGATTTCTGGTTTTTCAGTATCATCTCAGTGAGCTTTTATTACATTTTATGCATTCGTAGTAAGATGGTTTTAGCTTTTTCCGGCATTAGAGTGGACAGTGAGAAATTTGAAATGAAAATGTCGTTTTCAAATGTATCCGAATTAATATAGATGTAGCCGAAGACGGTTCCAAAACATAGCAACCAGCTTAAGCTGGATTTTCCAGCAGGGCTATGGTGCTTATTTAGTTTGGACAGTGACTGAGCTCTCTCTATTCATCCCCCTGATGTACCGCAGGGGCCAAATTCAGCAGTGCCTCAGTTCACTGGCAGTCTTGACCCTTTGCAGCGCTCCAGGCTCATGTTCCTTCTGTTAGTTCCACCACATACCTGCACCTCAGAGGTTCAGTGTTAGGTGTCGTGGACAATATGCCCAAACCGGGCAAAGCTCTCCTCTGCTCATGGAAGATAATAACAAATGGCAGCATGTTTTTTTTTTTTCATTATTTTTTTCTTACTTAATAATTTTTTATTTTATTTAATTTTTTTTATGATAAAATCTACCTCTGGTTTGTGCTTGCGCGGGGAGCTGAGGGAGCCAGTGTAGACAGGATGAGGTCCAACATGTAAATGCGCCTTAGATAAAGTTTATTTTGACTGATCTGGTTCAGAGAATATTGACTCACCAGCTGTTCAGAATGAGCTGTGAGATTTTTCATTGCTCTTGTTGGTTTCATGTTAAGCATATTTGTTAGACTCTCAGATATAATTCGTGGAAGAATGCACACTCGTTATTCTCTTAAAAGAAACACAGCCATTTCCATAATTGTCTATGATTGACTTCCCTTCAGTTTATGAGTTTGCTGAAATAAAAAAGTGGACAGTAATGGTCCAGTATTAATTGTGCCAGGAAAATAGAGTTTTATCAATAAGGCACATTACCTGTATATAATAAGACCAATTTACATATGAAGGAGGTATCATATATATATATAAGTTATTATTGTTAGGGAATCAAATTGAGGCCTTCGCACTGAAATACCACAAGCAAAGTACCACAAGTGTTTAGTATATTTGTAAATGAAAAATTTATTGATTTGCATTTACATTTATTCATTTGGCAGACGCTTTTATCCAAAGCGACTTACAAGTGAGGAATACAACAAGCGATTCATCATGAAGAGACAAATAGACACAGGAAGTGCTCACAATACAAGTTTCAGACATTGCTCGGAGTAGCATAAGCTAAAATTGGGAGGGATTAGAGGAAAGGATAGTTTGTTTGTTTTTTAGGATGGGGCTAAATGCTCACGAAAGAGATGAGTTTTCAGTTGTCTTTTGAATATTGCCAGGGATTCTGTATTCCTGATGAAGGTAGGCCGATCATTCCACCAGCAAGGAACAGTGGACGAGATTATTCTGGAGAGGGATTTTGTGCCTCTGTGATGGTAAAACATATATTTCAGCTGCTGAATTTGATCTTCCTTATCTTATAGAGTTCAGTCACTAAGTTAAAGCAAGAATGTAACAAAATATTTAGCCTTGAATGGGACTAAAGGTAAAGTTGATTGACCACTGAACTGAATAGGGGGCGTGTCCTCCTCAATGCCTATGATGATTATGACTCTGGAGTAAAGAGAGGAAATTGTACTGTTTAAAGGAAAGCAGGGAATGCTTTTTTTGGGAATGCAGATCATATTTATTTTACTGTCCTTTTATCAATGCATTATTAAAATGTATTTATTAATATTTTATTTATTATGAATAATTCTTTTCATCTGTTCTGTTTTAAGGGAGGTAAAGTGGTCATATCATACATTTTTAAACAATTTGTAACTTTTCTTCCTGAAATGTGTGTACATTCTGTCAGAATGTAGTTTTTAATATAGTTAGAATACAGTTTTTAATATAGTTTTCAACAGTCCCAACCTCTTCGTAAACTGCATAACAAAATCAATGAGTGCAAGATGGACTATATTTATTGGAGACCTTGATAAAAACCAAATGAGTAACTGCCATTGAGATGAACAGCATACTTGAGCTTTCCCACTTGATCCTTCGTTACCTCACTGTCACTGGACGGGCAGGTTTCTGAACACCGACGTTGGCTTTTCAGTGTGGGTGGTGATATGTTCATGTTTAAGAAGTTCCAGCTCTTTTTGGACTGCAGGAATTTTTGAGTTATTTTATCTCAAAATATACAGCTAAATTTGATTCCACATGATATGACCCCTTTAACTGCCTGGTCATTGTTTTATGCCATGCCATTTTATATCCTCTTTTTAATGAACAGTTCCTGGCCACACTTACTGTAACCCACCTTTGAGCTTCTCTAGGGTTTCCCCTCAGCTCAGTTCTGAAAGACACTCATCTGATCCATAGTATAGTAGCGTTCATAAATCTCCTGTGCCTGCTGCCATCATGTTTCACTGCTGTGGAGATGCCAACCCTGGTGCTGATCCATCAGGACCGTGGATTTCTGTAAATTGTACATGATTTGCACTATTAATGCATGTGAGTCTTTGTCTACATGTGGACTTTTGTCATTAGTGAGTGAATGTCTGTAGTTGTCTTTTGATGAAGCTGCTCTTGAGCTGGGAAGATGATAATGAAGTCACCATGAACTTGTTCACAGCCCTTTGGTTGTTCTGCCATATTTTTGAGAATAATTTACAGTAGGATTTGAATTTATTGATTGGATTGTGAAAAATTCTATAACGTTTTCCAAACAAATTTTTATTTGAAATTGCAATCAGCAATGCATTTTGCAGAATACCATCATGGGACATGAGTTGAGAATGTGTATTTGGATTGTGATTTTACATTGACTGTTTGTTGGGTTGGAAAGGCATGTTTTTGACAAGTTGCTCAGGAAAGATTTTACAAGTAAATCAGCCAAACCTCTCTCACCCACAGCCCTTACATTTTGACAAAACTGACAGAAAATCTGAAATATTTCTTGTCATGGTTTGACTGACTGATTTTGACTCTAATGATGGAGTGTGAGGGGCCCTTCAATATTTACAATATTTAGTCTGAAAGGGCCCCGGGCTGTTTCATACAAATCAGTAAAACATGACATAAAAATGTAAGTTACATTAAAAAGACATATATTACCATGTGTTTATATGGACAAGCCTGCTATTTTGGACAGATCGTATATAATTCATATAAAGTGTCGGGCAGTGTGTCTAGCGTCATGCCATGAGTTTTCCACAATATTCACTTTTCATTTATATCAACAAATATTGGGTATGTCAGCATAGGTAAGATGGAAATTCGTCTACATGTCTGTTTTAGCATAAAAAGAAACATTACATATGTATTAAAAAGTACTTTGATATGGCAAAATGTAAATACTAGTTTTGTATTGTATACTACATTGTTTTGAACCAATTGTATAGAGAAAACACAGAAGTATGATTTAAAAGAAGCAAAAATGTTCACGTCTTCCTAATGTTGAAGCATAACTTCCCATTACCTTTAATACTTCTGTAGGGAATATTATAAAATCTCTGGCTCATTGCTTCAGAGACAAATGTGTTTTATTATCTGTACTAATATACCTTGAAATGGAGAATATATAACAATGTAGCAGGTATTTCTTCTGCTGTTTGTTTATTACTGTTATGTTGCACTCAATGTATCAAGAAAGAGTTTTATACCATTTATATCAAAACAATTATATATATATATATATATATATATATATATATATATATATATATATATAATATTTATCCCCAAAATGTCTGGATGTGAGCAGGATTCTGAAAAGAGGTATTGTTTTCTGCTTTTATCCAGAATACCAACAGAAATAAAATGTTTTGTTGTTCCTCTGGAAACGGAGATCACATGAGTTTTTCCCCCTGCACATACACAGACAGTGCTAAAATAAAAACAGACTGTTTTCTGGGCATGTGAGCAAGGTTAACAAACAGGGGTTCATCATTTTGTTAAATCTCAACAGACTAATTTAAGGTCCAGCTCACACACTCTCCAAAAGTCATTTTCTCCCTTAAGACATTAAGCAGCATTACTGGCTAGAGAAGAAGTCATATATTCTTATTTGAGAGGAAATGGTATTGCCCTTGATGTGACAGACGAATATTCTATGCCAGAGATGGAGGATTAGAGTTATGACTTTGGCAACCCCAGGCCGCATTTGGTTCTGCAGTTTTATAGGGCATTTGCATTGGTCTGTTCTTCCTCCAGGATATTAGTGCAGAAGAACAGATTCACCTGCTGATATGAAAGCCTTGTGATTTTCAGATGGCAACAATGAGGTAAAGTTATTTGCTCCATGAGGATTGTTTGGAAAAATCTGACAATTGAAATCACACAGTAAATGTTTTGTTTCTCGGAGGGTAATTTTAAGATTCATTCTAAGTTGCATGGTGAAAGTGTTACACATCCAGTACAAAATTACAGTAGGTTATTTCTGAGAAACACTATTGATATTTGAACTCAATCCAAACAAACACACCCCTCCCTTCATTGCTCCACCCCCAAAATGCACAAACATGCAATGCAAGACTGAATGTCTTTATCATAGCTGAAGCCAAGCAAAATAATGCTTTGCAGAAAATAAAGAGATGGCGAATGAATGACAAGGAAGAACAAAAAATGAACACAAGAGTATATACAAGCAAGAGTTTGCTGTTAGTCGCCATTTACGCGGGTCCTAAAGATCTTTCCCGATCGTAACCCTTCTTTTCAGAGGGTTAATCAAAGATGTCTTTTTGTAATGTCTCTCAGTCATCTCTCTTTCTTCAAATCTCCCTCTTGCTCACTCCCACATCATGTGTGTATATGCCCCCTACTGCTGAATGGCTACAAATGTGTGAAGCTTGGTCCAATCCATTTTCAACAACGTTTCTCAGGAATCGCTTACTGCGCCTTTAAAATTCATGCAAATGTGCAAATTTGGCTGTGGAAATTATTTTTACAATTCTGTTTTGTGATGCTAGCAGAGCAGAGATTGCACACTTCACCTTTACATTCACAAACGTTCATACATTTTTGTTATTGCCGCAACATCTCCAGGGAAAAACAGATAGCATGGTCATTTAAAGAAAGGTTACTCAAAACCCTTGAGTCATATTGTTTTGGACAATGATAAAAGACAACAAACTAAGCAGCTACGGTATAATGAATTCAAGGCCAGTGTGAGCAAGAGTTTTTCCGTGAGTGTATTTACTTATATTCCTCACTGCAGTAAACACGCAGGTCAGGGTCAGCAGATGAGAGTTATGGAAATGCAGTTGATTTCACATTTAAAAAGGAAACGTCATCCTCTTTTTCAACCGAGGGGAAAATTCAAATCACTCCAGTGTTAGAACACAGGCCAGCTTTGCGTTATGGACTTTTAAAAACAAAAAGAGGAATGAAATAGAAGGACTAAAGCAGGCAGAGGCTGAAAGAATTATTGTTGTCTGAGAAGCAGACGTCATCTTATGCTAAATAGATCAGATTTTGTTATACAGTCTTGTAAGAATGTTTTAAATAAAGTGACAATCATTTTGAAACTACCGGGAAATGCTCTTTTAAAAATATTCAAGTTTCTGACAGAAACACCGATAGATGAGCCAGTGAAGTGCACTGCAATTTTCCTTTTTTTGTTGCTGTTTTTCAGTATGAATTATCTAAAATCAAATTTTTGCCTCAATGAACAAAACCTTTCTGACTGAATTCATTAAGATCAAGCATTCACTTTGATATCAATGTCACATTAAAGGGATAGTGCACCCAAAAATGAAAATTCTGTCATCCTTTTCTCACCCTCTAGTTGTTTCAAACCTGTATGAATTTCTGTCTTCTGCTGAACACAAAAGATATTTTGAAGAATGTGACCAAACAGCTGATGTGCCTCATTGACTTCCATAATAGTGAGTAAATGAGTAGTAGAGTAAATGAATAGTGAGTAAAAGATGACAGAATTTAAATGTTTAGGTGAACTATTCCTTTAAAAATACATAGTGTTACAATATTTACTGAACAATTGGCTTTTCCATGATTCCATGATTCCATTATTATGAATGTATAAATGATTTTTATTTTTTATATATTTCTAGAATTAGTTTTATGAATATTCATTATATTTATATACATTAAATTTAAAAAATGACTGATTATTTGCTGCTCAACATTACACGCATTTGTAATAATGCCATCTTCAAATCCAATAATCCGACGTCGAGATGTCATTTTTCTCTGGCTTTTAATGTGGCTGATTGCAATCCAATCACATCTACATTTGCAGCAGATTCAGTACACTGTGAGAATGAGATCCTAATAGAGGGAAAACTCCAATTCTTCACGCTTACATGGCAGTTTAATTGTGAACATGATCCTTTCAATCCTCATGGCACATTTAATTTATTATTTAAACACTCAGCCTGCAGAGCTTTCAGGATGAACACAATACAGTCTTCATGACGTTTCTCTTTCATTTCTGGCTGGATTTAGTGTCTACAAATATTATGGTTTGACTGCATTTGGATCTCTCCTTTCAAAAGCCGGCCTTGTTGGCTTTGGCAAATGTGTTAAACCTCAAACACTAGCACTGAATGTGTGGTGTCTGTTGTAGGATGTAACATCTAGTGTACATTGAATCTAAATATGTCCTTTTGCAATAAGCTTTGTTGTCAGATATATTTAGCAATGATCTATGGAGCTCCTAAAGGGACATGGTGAAGAAAAAAAAAAGAAGAGAGAGATAAGAGGAAAGATTGTCAATGCTTTTGCATTGATTAAGCAAATGTTTTACATTTCCCCAAGAAACTTTGCTTTAGTTGGCGAAATGTTTGCATTCCAACAAGGTAACTTTGTATTCGCACACAAAACGTTTATTATTCGCTAAGTCTCTCAGGGGAAAGTAATTTTATTGCGAGAGAACGCAAAAGAATTGAAATATACTCTCTGCAAGGGTCCAATTCAATGCTAAAGTATATTGTTTGTTGACCTAAGGAAGATGTTCACTTGTTCAATCACTCATTGGCATTCAAAAATAATCTTTTGGCCACACAATAGGGCTGAAATAATTGCAAAAAAATGTTCATGGTAACTATTGTAAAATGTGATAATAATATGAATTTTGGCCAAAAAAAAAAAAAAAAACCTAAAAAAAATATGAATCATTAATATCCAAAAACATCAAGCAAGAGAATTACTTGAAAGCTGACCAAAATTATCACCGTTCAGAACTTATTTTATTTTAAAAAAATAAGAAGAATAATAATTATTCAAGCATTCATGAATGCCCAAACATATCAACCCAGATCAGAGAGTAGATGAAAAGTCCAGAAGTTGTAATTCTTTAATCCATGATAGCCAAGTGTCCTCAAGTGCTTCATTTATGAGAGGGAGCCATTTTGGTTTGGCCTATTTGCTATGTGAGGAATGCCAATGGCAGCAAACAATGCCAGTCAGTGATGTTCAGACCTCCCATCCTGAGCTGTATTCCTACATCTAGAATACAAGCTATCAGCACCGATTTGAATCCCATTCTCTTCAACATCTAAGTGCTTCAATCTTTTTCAACCCCATCAATAGTTTATCAGAGCAGCACAGTATTGAAGCAGGAGAGAACAGCGAGAGAGAGCCGAAGATCTGGCCAGGAGATTAATAATAGATTTGAATTTGAATATGACTCTATTCTTGCTTTCACCAATGTGCTTTTAAACATTTAACATGGCTATATGAATATAGAGAGTTAGTACTCCCTAACAGCTTATTTTTACTGGAATTAAAGGGCCATACCCATTCAGTTGAAGATGACTCACTTTCACTAGTCTCACAGAACCATACTTTTCATTATTGGCTTAAAACCAGGTCTCACAAAGTGAAAAAAGACAGAGATGTATTCATGGTAAAGGTCATTCTCACTTCTCAAGAAACCATGATGATATGGCTAGTACCTTTAATAAATGGAAAAGACATAAAAATCATCCCAATGAAAAGCTGACCTAAGTGAAATGTCTTTCACTGTAGTGTCCAGGACCAGGTTTCTCATCTACCTTACTGGCTAGTCGCCCAGTAATGGCCAGAGGCGAGCACCTGGGTAAACAGGTACGTCAGTGCTATGTTCCGCTGAACCATGAGATTAAGGCCCAGTGCCGCCCACCATACCCATCACCCTTTTAAACCCAGACCCAGCCTTTGGAATCCAATGTTGCTTTCAAAGACAACAAACACAGCGATCTCGACAGACTGTATGCTTTCCTCTCCCGAGATTTGATCTCACTACAGTTTTCAGTTTTTTAATTCTCTTTCTTTATCTTACCTACAGTTTTTATCTCTTGGGCTAACTCTGAAAATCTTACATATGTCCTGAAAACTTGAGTGAGCCCCTACAAGAAAGAGAGCTATTACAGCCTTGGGTAACCCAATGTTCCCTCCAAAAAAGTACCTCCATATACCTGCTGAAGTTTGTGCTTGCTTCGCAGATGATGAGGCACTGAATAGGCATTCAAACCACTCGGTTCATGAATGTATATTTTTGTTTTGTTTAAAATGGATGGTTTTATGAGAATCATTACAAGTACAGCTTCAACCAGCAGTCCCTGAAGGCACTTCACGGGGTTTGAAGTTAGGATTCATACCAGTTTGGGGTTGGTATGATTTTTTTGTTTTTGAAATGAGCCTTTTATGCTCATCATAAGCAAACATACACTAAAATCAATATTGTGACATTTTATTCCCAGTTAAAATAGCTATTTTCTATTTTAATAAATGTTAAAATGTAATGTATTCCTGTGATGGCAAAACTGAATTTTCACTAGTCATTTTTCCCATCTTCAGTGTTACATGATCCTTCAGAAATCATTCTAATATGCTGATATGCTGCTCAAGAAACATTTCTAATTATCATCAGTGTTGAAAGCAGTTGTGCTGCTTAATATTTTTGTGAAAACTTTTTTATCTTTGAGAAATCAAAACATTTGTTTTAAATTTTTATATCAATGTACATATTTAACCATAACTTTTGATCAAATTAGTGTATCCTTACTGAATAAAAGTACTACATTCTCAACAAACAAACAAAATCTGTTAAATGTTCATGGTTCATTTTTAAGTCATTTTGAACGTTATAATAAGCAGCTAAGTATTTAATGTAGTTTAATATGCTTAATGAAAGTTATAGAGATTGTGTGTTACAGAGAAATCTAGCTTTGTTTTTTGTTTTTCATTTTCAGGTGGAAACAGGCTTCTATAGTCAGTCTGGGAGGCTCATGGATGTTGAACACTCAACATCTATTCAAAAAGTTCTTTTGAATAGACTTGAAAATTATTTTGGCATTAGTGGAATTGCATTGGAATGGTTCAAATCATACTTATCTGACCGTTATCAGTTTGTAGTAGTAAATGAAGAGACGTCATTTCGATCACAAGTTCAATATGGAGTACCACAAGGCTCTGTACATTAGTTTTCACCGTTACACTGATGATATTCAGCTCTATATTTCTTCGCGCCCTGGCGAAACCTGCCAATTCTCAAAATTAATGGAATGCGTAGCTGATATAAAAAATTGGATGACTAGTAATTTTCTACTACAAAATTCAGAAAAAACAAAGATTCTAATTATTGGACCAAAAACGTCTGCACATAATAACCTAGAATACTGTCTAACACTTGATAGCTGCTCTGTTAATTCATCTTCGTCTTGTTAGGATCCTTGGTGTGCTCTTTGATGCCAATCTGTCATTTGAAAGCCACATTTATGTAAAACCGCATTCTTCCATCTTAAAAATATATCTAAACTACGACATATGCTCTCAATGACAAATGCCTCGGGTTTGTCGGGTAACCCAATGCACAAAAATCAACCGCAGGCATCAGATCCTTTTCCTATTTGGCACCTAAACTCTGGAACGATCTTCCATTGTACGGGAAACAGACACACTCTGTCAGTTTAAATCTAGGCTAAAAACGCATTTCTTTAACTGGCATACACATGACACATTATCAATTTATGTCTTCATATCCGTTAAAGGATTGTTAGGCTGCATAGATCCAGTCAGCTGGAACCGGGAACACTTCCTATATCACCAGATGTACTCGATACATCAGAAGAAGAATGGCGCCTACGTTAACTTTAGGCTCTCATCTTATCCCGAGGTTTACCATTTAACGTTTTTTGCTGGATCCGGACCGTGTCCGGGTCGGATGGGGAACCTGCACCTCTGCACAGCAGCAGCGTGGCCCTGGGGTGTCGGCGTAGACTGTCAACTAGCTCATCCCTTGTGAGGGCCTTACCGACAAATCAACCAGTGACACAGACCACCAGCAAAAACCGTCCCCTACCACAGTGATGAAAAAGATCTTAAACTAGATAGAACTGGATTAAATATTTTGACTGTTGCGATCCCAAATCGGACTTATGACCTGTAACTCTGCCTGAATATCAAGCAAGTATTCACTGTTGGACAGAGGAGAACTGACCCCCCGACTAAGCCTGGTTTCTCCCAAGGTTTTTTTTTTCTTCATTTTGTTGGAGTTTTGGTTCCTTGCCGCTGTTGCCTTTGGCTTGCTTAATTGGGGACACTTGCGCCGTTGTATGCGAACTGAGCTAAACGATTACATCACTGTTTTCCCCAGTGCTGATATAGATATATTATCTAGACTAATAACTATTGATCTTTGCAACGGAATGAATCAACAGAAATATATGGAATAAGCTGGACAATGACACCATTTTCTTTGGGAGCTGCTGTGCAGCCAAAATTATTTGCCAATTATTACTGTAAAGCTGCTTTGACACAATTTGCATTGTAAAAAGCGCTATATAAATAAAGGTGACTTAACTTGAACATTGCTGCGACAAACACCAAGACAAACACCAAGACAGAAAAATGTATTGACTTTATTTTACACATGGATCCAAAATTATAATGAATTCAGCAAAATAAAGGAGCAACTATTCATTCAAATGCCAAAATACTGGAGCAAACCTGTTTTTAAGTCAACATTGCCATCTTTACTCTAAAAGTAATAGACTTGTGCTATTTCCATATAAACCTTTCCTACATAAAAGTAGAGATTACATTATCATTCAGGTGCAGCTCATCATATACTGGCTTTATTGTTTAATGCCATTGTTTTATGGACATTATAAGGTGTCCTTGAGTGCCATGAAAGGCACCGATAAATAAAATGTATAATAATAATAATAATATAATCTGATCAGTGCCATCCCTGTTGAAAACATCAGGGTGTTTTTCATGCTGGTCTGCCCACCAGGCTTCTTAACTAACATAACCAGTCTTTACTGGAGTAGCATAAAAATTCATGCTGGTATTTTCAACAGAAATTGCTTTGGCAGAAATTATGAAGACAGAACATAGTTTCACATATCCCTTTAACATGACATGCATTTCTTGAGATTCTACATTGTGCCTTTCCTTGTAACCAAGACACTGAGGTGAGCTTGATTTCATCTACTCTGTAACTACATATCATTATCATTTCAATAATAATTATAGGTGGCATCTGTCAGCTCATATGAGATCTGACATTCTCCCCATGTTCCGCCTGAGTCTCGACATGGAACATTAGAACAGTGTAATAAAATAAAGAGAACCTATTCTCCCACAGAGACTGATGGGTCTTTAGCCAATGCACACATTATGAGTCAGTTCAGAAGTTATTTAACACCTCCATCACAGACCACAGTGGATTCATATCAGATGTTAGTAGGGCGGCTTTTCAAAAGCATTGAGTCCAATTATGACAGCACACAATGTTTAAAAAATGCAACGAATGTGGATTCTGAACTCTCTAGCAACAGGGATGCACTGAAATCGACGATCATGTCTAGGCAATCTAATTTCAGTGAAGGACATTCTGTAGGAAATAACAATATTTACATCCAAAGCTAACGACTATGCAAACGAGCTCGCACTTCATTTTAAAATGCCTTTTCATTGAACCGCACATGGCTCATTAACCTTTGGTGAATCTTCTGCATAGCAATCTGTAATATTCCCGATATCTACGGTTGAAAAGGCGAAATGAAATAGAAAATAAACGTCTAGTAGTGCATTTACTACTGAGACTACCAGTTTAGGATAAGGGCAAAATTCAATTCTATCATACATTTACTCAAAACCAAACACCATGAAGGTGGCCCATATTACTTATGTACTATCTTCACAAACTTTTTAAAGGGTTACTTCACCCAAAAATGAAAATGCTGTCATTAATTACTCAACCTTGTGTTGTTCCACATCTGTTAGACCTTCATTCATCTTCGAAACTTCTATATCTTTAAGATATTTGTAATGTAATCTGAGAGCTTTCTGTCCCTCCATAGAGATCCTAAGCAACTACCACTTTCAAGGTCCAGAAAGGTATAAATAAAGTAATCCATATGACTCAGTGCTTTAACCTTAATTTTATGAAGTGACATGAGTGCTTTGTTTGCGCAAAAATATTGATTGCAACACACATTCAAGATCGTGACGCATACGTGTTGTGTTCAGACTCGCGTGTCAACACAATGTGCATGCGCGAGTGTTCACGAGAGCACCACAACACAAGTGTTTTTCACGCGAGAGCAGACATTGTTGCGTAAACACAGTTTTGATAATGTTATTTTGTAAATAAAGTGGTAAATTGTGTTTATTATGGATTACTTTAATTATGTCTTTCCTACCTTTCTGGACATTCAAAGTGGTAGTTGTGTTGGATCTCTATGGAGTGACAGAAACCTCTCAGATTTCATTAAAAATATCTTCTTTTGTGTTCTGAAGATGAAGGAAGGTCTTACAGATGTCGGAATGACACGAGGGTGAGTAATTATTGACAGAATTGTCATTTTTAGGTGAACTAACTCATTAAGCCACTAACTAGTTCTGTGTGTGTGTGAAACAGACAAAATTCTCATTGAATAATGACCAAAATTTTGGTCTGTTCTTCAGACAAAACAATCATATGGCCTAGGAAGACTGTATGGACTATCAACAAGCAGACTGTTTTATGGTATTTTTTTAGCTTTCTGGACACAGACATGGTCACTATGTCATTCTATGAAAGACAAAAGCTGTGTGAAGATCTTCTACCAATAATATATATAAAACGAAAACAAAATGAAGATGAGTAATGACAATTGTAATATTTGTGTGAACTATTTCCCACAGACTATTTGGCTTGTAACATTGCACAGAAGTTCCAAGTGTTTTTGTTTGTTTGTTTTACCTGTTTGGACATTGGCCATGGACACTATTTATTTTAGTGGAAAAGACATACATTTGCAGAAAATTACTGTAGTGAGATTTAAAATGTTATAACTTTAAAATATTAACTAATTTTCTGGCTATGGCAATGGCAAAAAACAAACAATAAAATAAAAATATAAAATAAAACTTCCAAAGCAGCAATCAAGGTTTAAATGAAACCTTGACATACTGTAGTAAACTCTTAAATATTATAAAGGTTCTTTATAGCATTGATGTTTCCATAAAGAACTTTTAAAATCCATGGAATCTTTTCATTCCACGATAGGTTCTTTAAAGTAGAAAATAGTTCTTTAGATTATTAAAATGTTCTTCACAAAAAATGGTTCTTTTGGCACTGCTGAAAAAAAAAAACCTTTTGGAACCTTTATTTTTAAGAGTATACTTTAACCTGTCAAAGTCTATAACAGTACGGTGAAATTAAAAATAATAAAAATTACCACATGACAAGGTCTGGGTCTATGTTTTTGCAGCTAGATTACAGTGAAATCCCACAGGTATAAATCTGAACAACATTTTGCTAAATGAAACTGTGTTTTGCGTCACTCATTCATGCCAAAACCATGCACCAATCCTGAGGGCAGTCGTGAGTACTGGTGAGAGTCAAAAGTATACAGTACAAATCTCATGTGAATGTATTATTCAGAGCACAAGAAATGTAACCTTGCATGAAACAGATGGCTGGGCATATGCTCTCCTGAAAAACCGGCTAACACGCTGCTGTCCATATGAGACTTTATGTGCTAGAACTCATCATCGCCTGTTTATGTGCCTGTAACACGCTGGGACATGGCCTTTTATGAAGATCACTACAATTACAATCTTATCCCACATCACAGTTGACGAACATGAAGGTCATTGAGTTTCTCGCAGTGTAGATGGAGTGAGAATATTTGTTCTGTCCTAAAAACAGGGATCTTTTGTGGTTCCCAACTGGAAAGCGAAGCATTATTTATACATGTCTGTTACTGATGACATTGCAGGAGTGACAGGTCCATGGAGAGTTCATTTTTACAGCTGACTCCCAAACACCTCAGTGTGAAAACGAAAAGGAAAGCAGAGAATCTCAGACCAAGCAGGGTGGCAGAGATGTCAGGAGAGGGGAGGCACTGCCTTTTATGCCTCCAAGCAAGCAGTAAAGATAGCAAGGAGAGTTAGTATGAGAGGCCAAATACGGGACTCCAAGAGTTTGGAGGCTAAGGACTTGTTTCCTCCAAAATAAGCCACCTGAGCTGCAGAGAAGAGGGAAGAAAAGCAAACTACACTGTATAAAATGATCTTTGAAGCACATTTTCAAAAAAATACTATCTCTTTAGTCTTTCTACTTCAAAATGTCACATTTAATTCAATGCGCCACTTGCCATTTATTTGTAATTATTTGTTAAATGTGCTAGCACTTTCTGGGTGAAACCCGTTTCAAATAAATCCTTCACCATTTTTGTCACTGCATTTACTCTTTTCAAATTTAAATTTATTAGGTGAAATGAAAATAGGACAATATTAGACAATAGTTGATGTAAAGAATATATAGTTATACAATTAATTTGCATTATTTTGTCTTAGAAATGAGAAATGTTTTGAGTTTACACTGAAATACCCAACTTGCAGACTTTGGTATCTTTGCCTATTTGAGCACAGTTTTGAGACATTATTGAGATCTCGTGGTCAAAGTGATGGTCACAACAAACTAACTAACGATTAAACACAACCAACCAGAGCAACAATCAAAACTGAAATTAAACCCTTGACATATTTGAATTTAAGTACTTGAACTTGAGAAAGTCTACAATTCATTATAATTAACTGTTACTTGCCATTTCTTTATAAATATTTGGGTTGCACTTTATTTTACAGTACGTGCACTAACAACATACTTGCCAAAGAAAGTACTGGGTAATATAAGGTAACTACATGGGTTAAGGTTAGGCTTAGGGTTGGTTCAGGGTTAGTACTTTGTTATTATCCTGTCATTGTAATTACTATAAATACATAGTATGTACACGGGAAACAGGACTGTAAAATAAAGCGCTACCAGTATTTGTGAAATTTACTAGCAATTTCTGAGTGAAAATTGTTCAACACCAACTTTTAAACTTAAAATTAATTGGTAGAAATACATCAATATATTTGATGTAAAGTAAGAATAAATAGATAGATAATTAATTTGCATTATTTGGTCTTGGAAGTGAAAAAGTTTGAGTTTATATTGAAATCCCTTGACTTGCAGACTTTTGTATCTTTGCAAATCTGAGCATTTTGATATGTCATTGAAATCTTTTTCAGACACTCTAATAAATACTTTTTAAATTATTCGTTTTAGTGTTTTCCTCAACTACATCCCCAGCCCAAAAGCCGAAGTGACTAACTATGTGAAATGTGAGACAACTTTTCACTAGTACTTCTTATTGCATCAATCCACCTTAATTATCTGGTTTTAGTCTCAACTCACCTACACATGCTGTCCCTTCATCATTAGGCTCGTATCCCTGGTTACACCTCTTGTTTGCACGGCACTTAAAGCTCCCGTAGGTGTTCGTGCAAACGGGTCGCTCAGAGGGACAAACAGACGGGAACTGTGTGCACTCGTCTCGATCTAAGGAGTGAAGATGAGTGGAATAAACATGAGGTCTGATATATGATGTGGTCACACACACACTGCAAAGTTGTAACGCGTTTTTACACTTAAAGCTATATATTATTATATGTTGGTATAGTTATCAGTATAGGAGTAGCTCCAACTACCTATAACTAATTATGACTGACATGGCTTCTGTTGCAAATCTGCTGAGCTGTCTGGCTGTCAATAGGAAGCTTCCTATTAAGACAACATTCTAACTGAAATGGAACCTTATAACACAGTTGACTGATTTGGACTACTCTGCACCACATTATACAAACAGGGATTCAATTGTGAATCACACAATGTTCTTTCCATTAGCATGTTGCTAAGCTTTTGGCGTTACTGAAAAGTTTGGAATAATTTTGCTTTTTTTAATGTTTTTGAAAGAAGTCTCTTATGCTCACTATGGCTGCATTTATTTAATTAGAAATACAAAAATACAATAATATTGTGAAATATAATTACAATTTAAAAGAGCTGTTATTTATTTAAATATTTTAAAATGTAATGTATTCCTTTGATGGGAAATCTTAATTTTCAGCAGCTATTACTCCAGTCTTGGGTGTCACATGATCCTTCATAAACCATTTTAACATTGTTTAACAAGTAACTGACATTACTCTTGCTTTGTGCACCACCTTTATATTTATTATCTTGGTCAATGTATTATGGGAGGTTAAAGGTTGGAGAGCTTAAAATTACCAGTGCAACGGCCGTTTTCATTGACCTCAAATCCTGGTCCACACTGTGAAAAGAAAGAGCATTTGTTGAATGCAACAATTACATTTTTCAAAGAAAGAAAGAACACATCAGTTTTCTCCAGAGCTGCTTTATAGCTGTATTAAACTATAATTGATAAACTTCACATAGTTACTGAACCAAACGGAATCAACACCGAAATGATTTCAACTGAATAATTACCGTTTACTATCATCTTTTAGTTTGCATCAGTGAATCATTATTGTCCTGTTTATCACTGTAAAGCTGCTTTGAAACAATCTATATTGTATAAAGGACTATATAAATATAGGTGACTTGACTTGAGTATGACAGGGGTATGTACCTCAATCTCCAGCGCTGGAGTCGCCTCCTCCTCATTCTCAGGGTAATAGATCTCCATCACTTTGTTCATATCACTGGGCTCCAGAGGCCTAGCCACAGAACGTCCATCTGGCCAGAAGACTTCCACACTGGTGGCCACATCTTTCCCTGTCAGGGCAGCAAAGCAGCAATACTTTCAGTACTTTATGAACAGTCTGCCTTTATAACTTCCCCTCAGGCTTAGAAGACATAATGAATGATTTCTTTTCTTAATGTACAGCTCTCCATGGAAAAATACCATTCTGGAGAAAGGGCCCTCCCAAGAAGTTTCTCGGCAAAAGCCAGGTTGGAATAGGCTCTGGTTTGGCACATACCATGTAGACTCTTAAACAAATGCAGAAGAATGTGTTCAGTCTCAGCTGTGGGCAGCGTTTTGAGCAGCGAGGCCTGAACACGTCTCATTTGATGTCGGCAAAACCGGTTTCTCATGACTGCCGGTGTGTGGGGTTCACAGGCCAGAGAGTTTCTGGCATAGCAGCCACTGAGGCATTACAGCAATGAGGTTCTCATATGCCAGACCGATGAAATCTGTCTGTTGTTCAGTGGCTGAAATAAGGAGCCATATAAATGGCACGGTGGTTGGAAAGCACTTCATTTAAGAAGGTTTACAGCAGCATCCATTTACTGACTTCAATCTGATTGTCAAAGACACTTTCTCACAGACAGCGGGACAGCAATTAACATGGCCGTTGGAGGAGACTGTCATAGTGATCATGAATGAAGAGATCATCCTTTAGAAATGAATGTGGTGGAGGAGGAAGGCAGAACTTCAAAGGAACAGAAATGAGGAGGGACAGGGTGGGCTCTAGACTTTCCTTCCATTATAGCCTTTAGTCAAGCAGGAGAGAAGCTGACCGCCTTCCCAGTTCTTAATTAAAGTGACATTTCTAAGGTAAACAGATCCACTGGGCTCCTGGCATGCCCCAGACTGGCACAGGTGCCTATTCGAGACAAAATGCATGACATTTCACCAGTGCTTACTGAAACACATAGTTTACTTTGGGAAGACACATTGGGTATCTGTTGTTTTATTTATATAATAAAGGGATAACACTTTACAATAGGATTTTTACTAAGATGCATTTACTAACATCCACTAACAATGAGCCATATATTTTTAAAGCACTTATTACCTTTGATAATGTTAATAAAAATGTTCATATTCATGTTAATTCACAGTGCATTAACTAATGTTAACAAACTTTTAAGACAACATTTGATCTTCAAAATGCATTAGTAAATGTTGAGATTAACATTAGCATTAATAAATGCAGTAGAAGTATTGTTAATTGTTAGTTCTATCCTGACAACTTGATAGAATGACCTATCATGACCACTTGTTGTTGATTATGCTGCTGCTGCAGTGCAATTACAAAGACTTGGCAATATAAACAACGATACGCTGATGTGGCATATAAGACATACTGCTGTCGCAATAAAAGCATATATAAAATTACCCGTAGCAGATATACAGTAGGTGGAGCTGGGGAGGAGGAGGGTTTCAGGGGAACTATACAGTGAGCTGCAGATTACTATAGTAAACACTAACCAGCAGCAGGCTCATTGGCTACAGATGCTACAAGAGCCAATCAGCGTGTGCATAAAGTAAATGCCATCAAGTTGTGTTAAGGACCCATCAGCCTGCACCATCTAGAGTTTTGTGATTTGTGATCGGTTACAAAGGTAACCCTCGTTCCCTGAAGGAGGGAACGGATACGTACATTGGAGTGACCGATGAATAGGAATCTCACTAAAGTGGCAGCTTAAAGTGTAACTAAAACGAGCCAGTCCACATTGGCATGAAATCATATGCAGCAGCTGCTCTGTCTCGCAGCATGGGTATTTAATGAGCAGCAGGTGTGTTGCATCTTCAGGTTTTCGCTGAGGAGCCGAGTAGGTCAGGTGGCAGCATCAGTGGGGTAAAGCGACTGTGGCGACAGGATGTACGTCTCCGTTCCCTCCTTCAGGGAAGAAGGGTTACCTTTCTAACTGAGACGTTCCCATTCACGTTCGACCTACCAAAGTGCCACAGGCGCTGCCCCTTTCCAGTGCCCTGTGCAAGCCTTACCTAAAGAACAGTGGGACAGGGCTAACACAGAGAGTGTCGATCACTGCTGTTAGACACATCCCATTCAGTGAGACTGTTGGATAACACTGGGAAAGCTTACCCTTTCACTGGAAATGAACGCTGCGGCGCCACAAGCCAGCACCCAGGATGATGCAACACCTCTCATGGAGTGAGCATGCAACCTGAGCGGGGAAGGGGAAGGCGAGGGCGTCCACCATCCAATGGCCATCCTCTGCTTGGAGACAGCCTTTCTCTTCTGCTCGCCTCCATATTAGACAAAGAGCTGGTCTGAGGCTTTGAGTTTTGTCTATGTACAGTTGCAAAGCCAGGGCCCTCTCCAGAAGGCTGTGCTTGCAGGCTTACCTAGTCCCTGAAGGGAGTGGTAGGAGCCTTGGGCACATAGCCAGGCCGGGGTCTCAGTACCACGTGGCTGTTACTCGGCCCGACCACTAGGCACAATTCATCGACCGAAAATGCCAGCAGGCCCCCTACCCTCTTTATACAGGCGAATGCAACCCACAGCAAAGTCTTCATAGACAGAATCTTTAAGTCTACTGACTGAAAGGGCTCAAAGGGAGCATTCTGAAGTGCATCGCAGAGATGGAGGCTTCTGCTGCGGCAAAGGAGTGAGAGCAGCCGCAGGGGGGCTGAGGTGCTGCCATGGCGGATGGGTGGGCTGAAAAAGCATAGCCATCATCTCCGGAATCGGGCACCGTTACCATTCCCAAAGGAGGCAACACCAGCGACTTGTAGTCTCCAGAGAAATCTGGTTCAGCCTCCGATGCAGCTATTGACATCCGGTCAACGGGGGGAACTTCAAAGGATACGGGTGGTGCACACCACTGAGATACCCCACAATGCTCCCTCGACAGCTCTGGCTGTGGAGTTGCCGAGGAGTGAGGGTTCCAAGGGGGTTGATTCCCCGAAGGAAGTGTGCTCACCTCTCAGTTCCGTTTCAGCCCCTCTGCATCCCCAACACCTTTTTGTGAGAACGTACCTCTGGCCTTCAGTTCACATTGTTAGATATAAAGATGCAATTGTGAGATATGAAGTCATATTGTGAGACAATAAGTCACCATAGTAAAAAATAAAGCAGCAATTCTGAGACAAAATGTCAGAATTCGTTAAAGGCAGAAAACAGATTTCTATAATCTGATACCATAAACTGTATTTTGGATTTACTTTATAGTGTAGACATTTTACATTAATTTACAAACACACTTAGTGAAACATTGATGACAGGCCTGAACACGTACACACATATTTACAAGCCCTCAGGATGATCCTGTGACCACTGATGGCTATCGTTTTGTTTTTCACAGCACATTCAGAACAATTTGAACTTCCAGCTGGCAGCCTATTCCTGCCACAAATCCGTTTGTGAGCTCCCAGATGAAGCCATGTGCCTCCAAGCATCTGTAACACGGCCGAGCCGTGGGGAAAAGGTCCCGGTCCGCTGCCACCGGCTGCTGCACCTGCAGGCTTCTCTCTGGGCCTCCAGTCTATGAGGATATTCAAGGAATCAGCCTCCATGTGGAGGATTATGTTACTGAGACCCGAAGCCCCCCACTGAACATGACCTGGAGTTACATCATAATTGTTTCTCTGTAATGAGTCAGCAGAGCGAATGCTTTTTTTCCCGCTGCTCGGCGACCCTGAACATTTCTGAGACGGTGGATGCACTTATGAAATAGATATTTTATAGGTCTGGTTAATTTCATAGCTGTTCCTTTCTTAATGTGATTTTCCCGCAAAGATTGTTTAGGCTGACTTTTTAGGGAAAGAGAGTGGAAAAGAAATGCATACCAAGTCCAAAGTGAGCCACTGGCTCCATCTCGCACAAGTACCCTGATCCTCCGTCTATAATGCGTGTGTGAGGGCCGTTTCTCTTGGTGTAGACGATTACCTTTGCCCCACGAGCAAAAGCTCCAAACTGTGTGCGTGGAATCACACGGAGCCATTTATTAGATGAGCCCTGCAATGAGAAATCAACTATTTATAAACTCAATGTCAGAAGTAAAACTTTGCAGTATTTATATTAAATGCTTTATCTGTGCACATTTTCTTTCTTTAATTCATGTGCCCGCATAATCTTTCATCAAAATAGCTTTCCCTCCCTCTTATATTGACATCTCTTCTCTTCTCTGATGACAAATTTTACTGGAGTGAGGGCGGGACAACCTGCCAAGATCGACCAATAGCAAACCCCAACCATAAAATCAATTTCTGATGGACAAAATCAAGTCCCGCTCTACATTCTTCCTTGTTCAAGAAGCCATTTAACTCAGATATACATCACAATACATCACAGAGGGTGTAGCATGCTTTCCGACTATATTAAAAAGGTCCCTCAAGACTGATGGACAGTTGACTGTTAGGCACTGGAAATGCAAGTGCACAGGGGGTTGCGATTCCATTTTAATTTTGTGAGGGTTGGGGCAGGACGCGAATGAAGTGAAACTGAAAATGGGTGATTTTCTATTGCAAAATGGCAGGGTCATAACTCGTAAAACATTAATAACAAAAATTAACTTTGCATTTCCATTTAAAATTTGGCAGACATGAAAAAAGAAAAAAGAAAAAGAAAATCCAACTGCAATTGAATGTTTCCATTATATCACAACATATGCGTGCACAAATTGAAAATGTAATTGCAAATACAAATTGCAATTTGTTCTGAATATTGTCCATACTATGGGGAAGAACGGACTATTGTGAGTTCTGTTTCGTGTTGTCCTAGACAACAATGAGATCAATAGGAAAGACAACTGATATTTTCTCCACTGAGAAATAATTCCAAGATAATTTGATTTCAAACTTAACTCAAATAGTTTCATGATCACAATCTTCCTAGACTAAATTATCTAATCTATGCTATCCACATTCATGTTATACTGTGTCTCTGTACTCTTTTATGCAGTTGTCTCAATGGCAAATACTACACTTTCACTTCTCAAGGAATTTAGACAACGTTGATAATAAAATCAAGTGTGAATGATTTCACTGATTTCCTATTTACAAGTGGCTGACCGGTCAAAAACACATCCTCA
Organism: Opsariichthys bidens; assembly: GCA_037194245.1. Classification (NCBI taxonomy): domain Eukaryota; kingdom Metazoa; phylum Chordata; class Actinopteri; order Cypriniformes; family Xenocyprididae; genus Opsariichthys; species Opsariichthys bidens. The sequence goes on along the minus strand of CM074279.1, from coordinate 10,538,951 downwards.
CCTGAGTGACTCGATACAAAGAAATGGGTTGAGCCGCACTTTCCCCATGTGTTACCAGAAGATCCAGCTGTCCATCGCCATCAAAATCAGTCACAGCTGCTCCTGAAATGCAGATCATTCTGCTTTTGAAACAAACGTTGTTTCAAAATCCTATCATTAATGTTAAAAAAAAAACTTAAACCAATTCTACATTAATACATTGGCTTTCTAATAATGATTCAGCTGAGAGGGTTGACTGCATTGTCAGTAATTAACAGGGTGCAACTCATGACTACAGTTACACATAAGTCTGGATTTATAATGCCATCTAGTGGTAGAGAGAGGATGACCAGGATTAAGGTTTAAAGACGCACTGAATCGTTCCATAACTGTTCAGTTAAGTGTTTTGTTCATCTCATAATCCTAAAACTCACCATCACTCCATTATCTGAACTGAGTGTGCCCAATTAATAAGCACTACCATTCAAAAGCTTGGGGTCAGAATTTATTTGATTAAAATATAGCAAAACACTAATAATTTAAAATAACTGTTTTTTTTGTTTTGTTTTTTAAATATTATTACTTTAGTATATTTTAAAACGTAATTTATTCCTGTGATGGCAAAGCTGAATTTTCAGCATCATTACTCCAGTCTTGCATGATCCTTCAATCACTCTGATATGCTGATTTGCAGCTCGAGAAACATTTATTATTGTTATCAATATTAAAAACAGGTGTGCTGCTTAAAATTTGTGTGGAAAACATGATACGTTTTTCAGGGTTCTTTTATGAATAGAAAGTTTCAAGAGAAAAATAGAAAGTCAGCATTCATTTGAAACAGAAATCTTTTGTAACATTATAAATGTCTTTACCTGTCCCTTTTAATCAATTTAATGTATCTTTGCTGAATAAATTGCTGAATGGTAGTATAACTTTGTCACCATCCACTCTGAACAAATGGGTAAACAAACTTACTCCTTCATTTTTAATTTTTTTTTTTTTTTTTTTTTTTTTTTTTAATCAACGGACTAACCAATTAAGGTTAAACTACCTCAACCGAATAATAATAAAACTCAGCATGATAAACTGTTTCTTTAGCTTGACATGGTGACTAAACTCACAATGTCCAAATGCATTATAAGGGTAATTTTATGGTCCATGAAGAGAAATGAGAAGCTGCACACTGGTGACTTTCAGAGTATTGAACTAAAGGCTGAAGAGATTCTTTTCAGCCAATTTTAAATGTATCGAGGGAGAAAAGCACAGTAGATGACTGATAAGCAAGTAGGTGGTCCTTTGATATTGTCCAAAATGCAATAAGATGGATCAGAGTTTACAGCTCAGTACATTAACATTTTAATGTAATCATTTTTTATTGAGGATTGAGTATTTTTAAACAAGCTTTGAGTCAATTACAAGTTATTTTAAGGGGAAAATCTTAAATTTACCATTTGTAAAACTGATGGAATGCATTTACAACATAAACAGTCCTAAATTTTGATGGACTGAAAGAGCCAAACCCTTCATACCGGTTCCCCGTCCCTCTGGTTCCGCGGCCTCCCCGATGTTCAGCTCCTCGATTTGTGGATCTCCATGTTCTCTCCGAGAAACTCTGCCATGGTAAAGATTAATTACTAACTCACTTTGCCTTTTGGCTTGAGAGAGCTCCACACAAAGGAACAGTCAAAGACAAATGTACCTTGTCAGCTGCATGTTATACAACATGTCTCAAAGGAGATATTCATTTACAGGCTCATGAAACCCCGGCAATATTGATTCAGTTAAAACATTTCTAGGGCTTGTAGTTCCTTCTTTGTATTTTGATGACTAATAATACTAACTAAGAGGGTTCTTTATACAAAAAGCTTAAGTCTTTGCTTTCTGAGGACTGAGGTCCAGATTGTTTGAGTATGGGATTAGAAACAAATTTGAAACAATGTTGTGTTTGATGCCTCATCCAGTCTTCTCATTAGAAAGTGCTCGCATAACGAGGTCGGATGTTGGGGGAATTTCCCATCAGGTAGAGTTGTGGTTGGACTTGGTTATGTTTGTGGTCTGGCCATTGGACATTCTGGCTTGTCGTGCCGACTGGGCTTACCACCAAATCCCCAAAATAGAGAAAGACTTTCCATAATTATTTCCTACCTTACAATGTAAATGTTAAAGAAATAACTCTGTTACATAATGATAATACTGTGTTTTCTGAGGTCATTTTGATCTAATTTTGATCATAAATTATTCCAGAAACACAAAAGATCCCTGGGAGGTTATACTTTTCATTCAATTGTTGTTGTTTTTTTTTTGTTTTGTTTTTTTTAACAATAGAATGTGTTTCTCAAAGTGAAATAAAATAAGCTCTCTTACTGATTGTTTCTATAAAAAAAAAAAAAAAAAAAGATTGTTATCAAAATGTTGATGTTTTCCAAACAATGGACGTGAATGGTGACCAGCAGTATTGTTATTGTTGTTTTTAACTAAAACTCATTTTCATTCATTGAAATTAAAGAAATAAAATATAAATTAAGAGAAAATAACAAATGTTGCCTTGGCAACTAATTTAAATAAAATATGTTTAAATACTAAAATGAATAAAACTAAAACTTAAATAAAAAAATCAATTAAAGCTAAATAGAAAAAAAGCACACAACGAAATCTGTGAATATTAAACTAAAACTGAACGGAACATATAAAATTAAAAGCCAATTCGAAATATTAATAAATACTACAATAATTTATAATTAATACTAAAATAACACTGGTGATGAGATGTAAAGAGATTCCTTATTAGATTTAAGAAGTATGAAGGAGGGATGTTTTTAGTTAATAACAACCAAAACTTTCTGTCTATCCCTCAGACAAAGCTATTGAATGACTTCTATAGACATTAAATATAACAACAGAGTCATAAGGTACTTTTTTGACTTGTACTTGTACTTGATCACCATTCACTTACGTTATATAGAAACAAGCAGGGTGTACATTCTGCTAAACATCTCCTTGTGTGTTCAGTCTAAGATGCATGTCAGTATAGCACTTTTGTACATACCTGAACAGTCTGTTGGCTGACGGTCCTCTGTAGGCAATGTTGTTGAAAAAAACCTCCAGTTCATTGTCATTATCAAAATCAGCTACGATGACAGTACGAACAGGAGACGGCATGGAAAACTTCTGCGTGGCAATGTCCTGTAACAGAAATCAAAAGTTGAGACTTGGGATCAATCAACCAAAGAATGGCTCACTTGTAATGTATTTGTCTCAACAGATTAAACTTCTTCCCCTTCTCTGACAGGAGAATGTCAGCTTTAATATTTGGAGAGTCAGATGTATGATATCTATGACATAAAGCTCGAAGCTGCAGGTAAATCACAGTCTAAAAACTTCAGGGAGTGGGAGCAGAAAAAAGTAACTGCTATCGTCACGCTTCAATAGTGCAGCAACGAGTCATGGAAGAGTTATTGAGGATGCCAGCACTCTCTCAAGTATTAACCCCAATTTTAATTATAGGGCTCATAAAACCTGCAGGTGAAAGCCCATGAAGTGACCTTCTGCTGTCTGGTTGAAGGAGAGGTGATGGCCATCTCTGGACACGACCCAGGAGAGGAGGTACAGTTGGATAGATCGACAGGTGGATGAACGGACGGATAATATTTTTTCATAGATTCATAGATTTTTCATAGAAAGGTGGGGACAGAGAGATAGACAGATCGACTGATCGACAGATAGACAGATAGATAGATTTTTTTTACCACAAAGAAATCTAAGATACCAGATAAATTTGTTCACCCTTATTATGACTAACACATGCCCTTACACTTATCTTGTTCAGCCAAAGTTTAATTAACACATGGAATAACAGAACATCTTAATCACAATGCAATTATACATGGCAAAGGTCACAATACCTTACACTGATGCACAAATCCTTCTGTAAGCTCTCCCATGAGACATTAACCCAACAATTGACCCCCATAAAACAGCTTCCTGCTGACATTTATCTCTGTGCTAAAGAAGCCAATCACTGCCGCTAAGACTGGGATCAAACTAAAGCCAAGGGAGTCTTACACACACTGCCGATCCATCCATAACAACAGTCCAGTGAGACACAATTGTCTGACACAAGCTGGTGATACAGAGCTCCAAAGTTTCATGACTTACTATTGCTGGAAAATAGAGAACATTTTTATGTTGAATTCCTTTGTGTGTGTGTGTGTGTGTGTGTGTGTGTGTGTGTGTGTTATTTACTTAAGGAAAGGCTTGCTTACATAGCCTAATTAAACCATTAGTTCAAGATTAGAGGACTTCCAAACTCTGATTGGCCCCGTAGGACCAATGTTTCTCTTAGACAAAAATAAGATTAAGGAGAGCAGAATGAGATTCTTTAGGACTTCTGCATCTCAGATGTCAGGGTCCAAAACTAAACATTGATGACTTTTATCACACAGTTTTATAAAAGTCCAAAAATCACTGCAATGCCTTGTGTATCTTATATACAATATTGATATTTTGAAAAGAATTTTCTTATGCTCACCAAGGCTGCATTTATTTGACCAAAATACAAAAAAAATATTAATATTGTGAAATATTATTGTATTATTATTACAAAATAAAATATTATATTATTATTATAATATTATATTATTATAGATTATTATAAAATAGATGTCTTCTATTTTAACATCTTTTAATTGGAAATATTCTTAATGCCACTGAATTTTCAACAGCCATTGCCTCAATCTTCAGTGTCACATGATCCTTCAGAAATGATTCTATATGATTTGCTGCTCAAGAAATATTTTCATGATCGTTTGATGAATAAAGAGTTCAAAAGAACAACATTTGTTTAAAACAAATTTTTTGTAACATTATACACTTTACTATCACTTTTGATCGATTTAACGCATCCTTTCTGAGTAAAAGTATTTATTTATTTCAAAAAATCTTACTGACTCCAAACCTTTGAACAACAGTGTATGCAAAAAATATATAACTGAACAAACATGTATCACAGCATTCAGACTTGATTCAGGCAAGCTATCAGCAGATTATAAAACTTCCTATGTGAGTCTTAGAAAAAAAAGGGGTTCTCCGATCTTACTGTGTACTGTAATTACAATCACTGTGCTTTACCAGCTGAAACGAAGACCAGGTCGCTGCACAAACAATAGAACAATGATTAGAGAATAATTAAATACTCTAATCAGACAGCAGATGTTATTATTTCTTCCTCTGTTTTCTGTCATAAGGATTTAATTATGTAGCTTAAAATGTCGGGATCATGTTTTGTTCTGCATTACAAAGATGAAGCCTACCATTCAGTATATATTCACATCTGATAAAAACAAAACTAGATTTGCATTTCCTGAAGGAAATGCAGCTAAAAAAACAACATAAACATCTCAGGTCTCGCAAGCACTGCAAGCAACTTTCAGTGTTCTCCATTACAGCTAAAAGCATGAGAAAATAGTGATTTTAAAATCCGCACCTTAAACCTTTGCTTGCGATTGTTGCTGAGCTGTAGGAACAGACGATGAGGCCCATTCCAGTTTCCATAGACAATGTCTGTCTTTCCATCTCGATTAAAATCAGCTAATGCCACTCCACGGCCATGCTGCATTGGGTCATCGACGCCTGTGACAACAAAAAGCATAAAGCATATTTGACTATTTCCCCATTCAGAATAAAATAAAATCATCAAGAAAAAGAAAAGCGACAGCTTTTGCTTACCGGCTTGTGCCGCAACATCTGTGAATGTACCATCTCCGTTGTTGCGAAACAGGAAGTTAGGGCTGTACTCATTGTCACAGAATATATCAGGTAGGGTCTGACTGAGGATCGGACCGACCACGACCCCCCGTCCCCCTATAACACACAGCAGAGACGGCCATCATCACCAAAAGCACAGCAAAAATCGTTAGTGGCTTTCCAGCTCATTTCCCCAGCCCCGGCTCTCTGCTGCTTTTGCTGACACAGACTCTGGCTGCCCATAATCACATTACAGGGAGTGTGAACATGTGCATTTAAAAAGCTTTCCTTCAACACATCTTGCCTGGTGATCACTATTCTACAGCTTTGACCTCTAGTTGAATTACAGCATCAAGTCTTTCAACTTTATTTGTATAGCACTTTTCACAGCGTTTCAAAGTAGCTTTAAAGAAAATCGTACCTTGAAGGGTTAGTTCTCCCAAAAATCAAATTTCTGTCATTATTTACTCACCCTCATGTAGTTCCACACCCGTAAGACCTTCGTTCATCTCAACACAAATGAAGATATTTTTGATTAAATCCATGAGGTTTCTGAACCCCATATAGGCAGCAACTTTCAAGGCCCAGAAAGGTAGGAAAGACATTGTTAAAATAGTCCATGTGACTACAGTGGTTTAACCTTAGTGTTATGAAGCAACGAGAATACTTTTTGTGAGCAATGATTTTATTCAACAATTTCTTGTCTTCCATGTCAGTCTCCTGCACTGTTTACATTGTACACACAGTGCAAAGCTTCTGGGTTCAGAACACGGGTGATACACAAGTATTGGCGCTGTTCGCGTGAGCAGTACGACGCATGTGTCTGATGCTGATGCAGATGTCGGCGAATAATGAGTCGGCGTTCTGACATAGAACCCGGAAGAATGCCACAGGAAGTGAAGAAATTAACTTTCTGGGCCTTGAAAGTTGCAGCGACTTTGCTGTCTACGTTTGGTTCAGAAACCTCTCAGATTTCATCAAAAATATCTTAATTTGTGTTCTGAAGATGAACGAAGGTCTTACGGGTTTGGGAAGACTTAAGGGTGAGTAAAAAATGGCAAAATTTTCATTTTTTCAATAAATTTTTGGGTGAACTAACCCTTTAAGCCCAGCACTACCAAGCTTTTCTTTATACTAAATATGAGCATCATATTAAGAGTTTTAATGGCTCTTACTCTGAAACCTTTTGAACGACATTGGAGCAGAAATTTGGTTGTTCTTTTCTGATTTTCATTTTGTAAGATTTCTGCTTAAATTATTGTAACTTGTGATATTGTTGCAGACTGGTTAGAAATAAATAATAAATAAAATAAAAACTACATTTATGATACACATGAAATCAAATATATTGTAGTTGAAACCATTACATGTTTTGTCTAATTTAAACCTGATAATATGCGAATAATGTGAATAATATGAAAAATATGAAACATGAGAAATATGTGAATAAAACAAAATGCATTTAAACAAAAAACATATTGTAAAACCATTCCGTGTTTTGTGTCATTTAAATGTGACAATATGTGAACAAGAGGGAAAAAATATGTCGAAAATAGGAAATGTTTTAAATTTCTAAAATATGTAAATAAAATAAAATAATAAAATATAAATACAAATAAATTATGCATTTATAATATTGATTAAATAAAACATATTTTGGTTTAAGCCATTCCATATTTTTTGTCATTCAAACATGTTCAAATGTGAATAATGTGAAGATGAGAAATATTAAATATATGAAATATGTGAATAATGAGAATATATTCAAATTAAAAAATGCATTTTTAATATAAATGAAATAAAACATACTGTGGTTGAAGCCATTGTCATTCAAACATGTGATAATATGTGAAATTTGCCATAGTTTTCACGGAATCCTCCAATCCAAAGTGAGAATATCACAAGTGCTTCATTTTGTTGCTACAGCGACATTTCTCTCATGACACTTTCCTGCTCATACAAGAGTGCCTCCCCGAAACAGCTCTGAATAGTGGTCCAAAGCCTTGCTCTCTCCATAGAGATTAATGGAATGGTTGCTTCATTGAGTAAGTCAGAGCTGAAATACGGCTCACTTGTCCTTGCGCCTTCACATGACTTTCAGTGCAGTAAACAGCTGAGTGGGCCAAAACCTCCATCTCTTTATTCAGCGCTGCCTTCCAGGGCCCTGTTCTCTCTATTACTGGCTGCTTTAGCTGATAAACACTGTCTATAACTCAGTGATTCAAAGCTGATATGAGCACTGAGCTCTACTGTAAATCAGCCACAAGGCAAAAAACCTGGATCCTACAGCTCATGGCCATTAAAGAGTCCTGGGTAATATATTCACTGACATCATCGTACACTTACACACTCCCACTCACGCATTCATAAATAAGCAGACACGCACCTGTGAACTTGTTGACTCCAGCCTGCTCGGCCACGTTTGACAGCGCAATGATTCCCTTGGATGGGTCACTTGAACTTTCATCCATTTCAATCAGAGCATGAGGACCTACAGTCCCGCTGGCATAATTGGCAATGTAGATGGAATAACGACCTGTTCCCTTCAAAAAGAAAAGCAAAACCATTAAGTGTGCATATATAGCTATTACTATTAATACATGTCATGGACTGAAAATTTCTCACAATTCTACAGTGTACACAATGTTCAGATGTTAGTTCACCAAAAAATGAAAAAATGTCATCATTTACTAACCCTCATTTCGTATCAAACCTGTAAGACTTTCGTTCATCTTTGAAATGTAATCTGAGAGATGCCACTTTCACATAAATCGACTGTAAGACTAGTCCGTATGAATGGAGCGATTTAGTGCAAATTTTCTGAAGAGACACGATTGCTTTATGAACAGACGGAATTTAGGCTTTTATTCACATAGAAACTTTCATCAATGCACACATCAGTTGTGGGAAACGGAAGCTCAAGCATGTTTGCTTGACGTGTGAGAACCAATGAGGTTCATTCTTGTGTCACGCAGCACGTTTGAGCTTCCGCAAGAGGTTTGTTCTCGAGCGTCAACCAGGTCCAGTTGAGCTGCTATGTTCGCTGATCAATGTTTATATGTGTATAAAGGCCTAAATTAAATCTGCTCATCATATAAAGCGATCGAGTTGCTTCAAAAATGAAGACTAAACTGCTCAATTCACATAAGATATCTTTACAAACTTTTCAAAGCAACAAAGTGTTAGTTGCATAGGCTGTCTATGGAGGGACAGAAATCTTAGATTTCATTTTAAAAATCTTCATTTGTGCTTTGAAGATGAATGGTTTGGAATGACATGAAGGTGAGTAATGCGTTTCCACTGTCTGGCCAAAGGCGAGTGTGCTAGTGCGTGCCAGGGTGAGTCGCGTTTCCACGGTCACTTCTGGGGCTTGATTGGGCCTCGTCAGGGCTTCCTTGGGCCAACATCCAGGGTTTTTTGGGTTTTAAGCCAACTGTGGCTTAAGGAGTGGTCATGAACAGAGGTGGAGTACAACTGAATAGGTATATGTCCTCTTTTTATGTGAATATAGTTAGATTCAGCATGATTGATATGCACTCCGGACACAAATTAATAAATTAATGTTACTGTAACAATTTTTATTATAAAACATTGGTCAAATGTTGATGTTGGAATCTTAAGTCTAAAAGCCAAACGTTCACATCTGTCATGCTCATTATGCAATCTAGCTAGTTTTCAGTCAGCTGGTGAAACGGTGAGGTCTTGTGACATTGTTCTGTGGAGACATGTTTTGGTTTGTGGCACTGCTGAGGCGGTATGGAAGCCCAGGTTTCATCTGCACTTTTGGGTCTCTTGATTCTCATTTTTCTCTTGACAATACCCCATAGATTCTCTATGGGGTTCAGGTCTGGTGAGTTTGCTGGCCAGTCAATTACACAAACACCATGGTCATTTAACCAACTTTTGGTGCGTTTGGCAGTGTGGGCAGTTGCCAAATCCTTCTGGAAAATGAAATCAGCATCTTCAAAAAGCCTGCAGAAAAAACTGGTCCACAGAAGGAAGCATGAAGTGCTCAAAAATGTCTTGGTAAATGGGTGCAGTGATTTTGGTTATCAAAAAACACAATGGACCAACACTAGCAGTTGACATTGTACCCCAAATCATCACAGATTGTGGAAACTTAACTCTGGACTTCAAGTAACCTGGGCTATGAGCTTCTATGAACAGTCAAGTTCTTCTTCTCCTTAACCCAGGTAAGACGCCTCTGACGTTGTCTGTGGTTCAGGAGTGGCTTAACAAGAGGAATAAGGCAACTGTAACCAAATTCCTTGACACGTCTGTGTGTGGTGGCTCTTGATGTCTTGACCCCAGCCTTAGACCATTCCTTGCGAAGTGCACTCAAATTCTTGAATCGGTTGGTGGTGTATATTTTTCTTCCATACTTTTTCCTTCCACTCAACTCTCTGTTAACATGCTTGGATAGAGCACTCTACGAACAGCCAGCTTCTTTGGCAATGAACAACTGTCGCTTACCCTCCTTGTGAAGGGTGTCAATGATTGTCTTCTGGACAACTGTCAGATCATCTTCTGATCTTCTGATCTATCTTCAGATCTGTCTTCCCCATGATTGTGTAGCCTAGTGAACCAAACTGAGAGACCATTTTGAAGGCTCAGGAAACCTTTGTAGGTGTTTTGAGATGATTAGCTGATTGGCATGTCACCATATTTAAATTTTTTGAGATAGTGAATTGGTGGGTTTTTGTTAAATGTGTGCCAAAATCATCACAATCAAAAGAACCAAAGACTTAAACTACTTCAGTCTGTGTGCATTGAATTTATTTAATACACAAGTTTCACAATTTGAATTGAATCTGAAATAAATGAAATTTTTACATGACATTCTAATTTATTGAGATGCACCTGTATATAATTTCTTAATACAACAGTGAATATATATGCATCACAGGAAGTTGTTTATATTTTTCTCAGAATGTCATGAACGTTTCCCCAACAGTGCCATTTCCACCCCTTCTTAAATTCTGTATTATCTGTGATTCATTCCATATATATATATATATATCCTCAATTAGGGGAAAATTGTAGACTTTTAATTAAAAAATATCTGATTTACTGAATATATTTTTTTACAGTAAATACTGAAATGATTTTTAGATTCATGTAATAATTCATATTTTCATGATATAGAATTCATATATCTAAGTCTGGGCCTGGGACAAGGTTGAAAACAATCAAATACATAAAAAGTAGCCAAAAGGTTTCCAAGCCATTTCTTATGTAATCTTCATATAACATAAGAAACAAGCTTTAGCACTCATTCACATACAGTAGCATACACACGCGCACATACTCTCACACACCACACACATATTTCAACTGCCTCCCCTTGGATATTAATTTCACACCCCATTATCAGAAAGATTCCCTGTGGACATGAAGTCAGTGAAGTATCCAAGCAAATGAACTTACGCACACAGTTTCAATAAAGACACCCACGATCCAACAGCATGGAAATGGTGAAATAAAGAAATATATACATAAGTATATAAATATCAGCAGCTCATGACCAGAATCCTAATGAGGCACAACAATGAAAATGTCAAACGCTCTCTGGTTTCTACATAACCGCTACTTCAGGTAAGAAAATACAGATTAAAGCATAATGGAGGTAAAACACATGCTGCCCCAGTATGTATTAGCAGTTTTAGATTTTAATATCATAATTTCCATGTTTTTCATGCTCTGTTTATCAATAAAAAAGGAGATTTACAGAAATTCTGCCAGTTCCAAGGGCCAGCAGAGAATATGAAATTAATATATTCAAAGCACATTTGTACCAACTCATTTTTGCAATGACTTTCCACTCCATGAACTGAAAATAACAATTTAGCAAATATTACCACACTACATTAGTCGATATTTAGTAATTTATGCATAAATAAATACATACATAAACGCAGGTGTATATATGGGGCACCTCTGAACCCTATTAAACCAATTTTATACTAAGAAAGTAACTAGACTGTATAATGTTGCCTTTTTATGTACTATTCAGAAAACCTCAATAAGCACATAACGCAGGTAATCACTAACCCATGCAGATAGGCAAATGTGAGGACCAATCCATTTCCTTACAGAAACAGGCTCATGTGTCTTCCTGTCCACTTTGAAGTGACAAATGACAATGCTTCAGTTTCAAGGAGACATAAACTACACATTGCATTTGATTATTAATGTCTCTGAAGCTGAAAGGAAATGCACAGGGGCATTCTACAACTGCAATGGCAGATGCTGTCACTCGCTTTTAGATTGAAAAAGTCAAACTTCAATGTACACGATTCCCAGGGGTAAAAACTGTACTGTAACTTAGTTGTAATTTGGAATAGTAGGCTATATAGACTATAATCTTATAATTTTTTTTTACAATTATTGATAATTGTGACAAGCAGGGCGGGCGAGAGCCGTGAGGGAACGGCGCGAAGCCGGTGACGCGAGAGATAATGAGCTTCAGCTGCTCGGCGCACCGGTCTCGTATCTCTCACGGAGGAGCTCCGGAAGCATAAAAGAGGAGCGACGACAGTGAAGGACGAGAGAGGACCAGGCCTGGACTTTATGTTGTGTTTTATTTTGTTCCTCACGGCGACTGCCGCCCTTTTACTTTCGTTTTATTGTTTGGTTATTTATTATTAAAAGTTGTGAACGTTCGCCGGTTCCTGCCTCCTTCCTTCCTTTTAACCCCGTTACAATAATACTTTACAATACAGGTGCACTAATATTGTGACATGTCTCAATGTTAGGATTCTGTTTGTTTTCATTTGCCATTTGTCTTTGTTTGGTTTTCCCTCCACTCCTTGGTTTCATTGGTTATTGATTTGGTGTCATTATTAGTTCATTCTTTTCAGTTGTGTGTCCTCAATTAGTCTTGTTTGCTCCCCTGTTTCATTTGTGTATGTATACCCTCAGCTTTTGTTCACTCTTTGTCAGTACGCAGGACCCTAACCATGGTAGACAGTTCGGTTTGCAACACGATCACGGCAGAGGATCATTTGTGGGGATTGCGGCAGAATGGCTGTTGGTTGGAGGAGTATGTGGAGGAGTATGTGTGTTTCCGCATGGGTCTGGATGAGGACCTATTGTGAACCTATTTGTTATTTTTCCCTGGTCAAGTCAATTAATCTTATTCTCTATTTGAAGAGATTATATTTTTCCAATTTCGAAGTTGAAGAGGTTCATGTGGATCAGTGTTCTCATCCAGCCCCATAGGAGGCACACGTGGCTTCATCCACTCACACCACGCCGAGAACCTCCACATACCCGTCCAATGGCATGGGCAATTCCTGTTCCCTGGTGCCACCGCACAGAGCAGTTAAGACCAGCCCCATCTTCTGTCCAGTGACCATCATGGCTGCCGCTCCTGAGCCTTTTCGTGAGATGGCTGCCACTCCCGAGTCTCGATGTGCGACGGCCGCCGAGCGTGAGCCACAGCGCAAAATAGCAGCTGCACCCAAGCCACGTTCCCAAACGGCAGCCGCCTTCCCAGAGATGGCCACACCAGCCGAAGGAGGGTGGCTCATAGACATTTGGACAGTGCCGGTGTTTCCTGAGGCTGCTCCAGTGTTCCTCCAGAGCCAGCTCCAGTGTTCCTCCAGAACCCGCTCCGGTTTGTCCAGAGATTCTTCTTGACTCCGCTCCAGAGCTCCTTTCTGAGCGAACTCCAGTCCTGCTCCCTCCTGAGTGTGTTCCAGTGCTCCCTCCTGATTACGCTCCAGGGCTTCTCCCTCTGGAATCCACTCCTATACTTGCACCTGGTTCTGCTCCGACCCAAGTGTCTGCTCCGACCCAAGAGCCCTCTCCGGGGAGGTTGTGTGGCAGGCCAAGCAGGGGGTCAGAGAAAAGGCCACAGAGGCTCCGCCCTGGACTCCAGAGCTCCCAACTCTGCCCTGGACTCCGCCCTGGTCATCTAAGCTAGCAGATTCGCCCTGGAGGTCGCCTGACCCACCTGCACCCATCCACAGCCTCCAGGGTTCAACTTTGGAAAAGTCACTATGGGGATCAACTGCATTGCATCCCACGACAGGGTGATTTTTTTTTTTTTTTTTTTTCCCAATTCAGTTCCATGAAGACCAAACACATTTTGTTTCTCTCCAAACCTATTATATGCTAGATCCTAAATCATTTAAATCATAAAATCATTGATGAAATACTTTTAAGCAGCATCGTCTCACTATCATCAGCCCAGTCAAATGACTGCGGGTGAAAAAAAATCCATTTCAATCCCTCTCAGCTCTTCCCCAGGATTACTGAGCATCCTTCACTGCTGACTGCTCCACACAACAGCATGGTGTCCAGAAGTAATTGCGAAAATATGCTGTTCAGCTTATTGTGCTTTGGACTAAATACAAATCATTGGCATGTTTGGCCATTCATCATGCCGTCTGGGATTAGGTACCAGTGAAGCGCGGTCAGACGCTGGGAGCTCTGATAACCTACATGCAGAGAGACAAATTAAGGCTGCACTTCCCACCTAATACGTCTCCTTACAAAAAGAAACAAATGAGGCCTTGAGTTTTCTAATTATCACAGCACATGATTTAATGTCAGAGACAAATATTGCAGATCGCTGGAAATGAACAATCATATTGGTAGGCAGAGGGGGGGCAGGACTCGATGCTGATGGCGGACAGTAAATGATGGCCATAGAAGATTTTGAGTCTGCGAGGGTGAAACGATCAGTAATGAGATGTAAACAGTCACTCAACACCCTCAAGAACTCACTTTTCTCCAGATTCAACTGTTCTGCAATTCTGTTGATGATCAATATATTCCTCTGGCTCCAAGTTACTATTCACATTTTCTCCCCATACATTCTGACCAAGGAATTTCCATGATTTTCACTCATTTGTGATTACTGGATGACCATCTCTAAAGCATTTTATACATAATGCACTCAAGTAAAGCAATTTCTAGCCTATGAAATATTTTACAGCTGAGCATAACCAGAAATGTTTATATTCACTGCAGCAGTGGTTTTCAAAAATAAAAATAGACAAAACATGTCTATTCTGAAGAGGACAGCATTGAGAGAAAAAGGTAAATGCAAATAATAAAATGTTACTGCCGATTTCTTAATGCACAGGTAGAAAAGAAAATTATATCAGCTTATCAACTTTTAAAAGGGAGGAGAAATCCACCTTTGAAATCACTTGAAACTAGCCAAATTAGGAAAATGCCAAAATTGACAGGTTGCTTGACATCCTTCATTCACGAAAAGAAACATGAACAAAACTACTCAAGAAGGTTTTGACTGCAGATTGTGGTTCATTTGTAACACAGATAAACAAGGTTTGTGCAGACCGCAATGTGTTTTGTGGCACCATTTGATGTTCCAAATTTTCCATGAACCATCCATTAGAAATCTATTTAAAAATCCCTGAAAACGATAGGTGATCATCTTAGATGATCTGTGAGAGTGTGTTGGAAAACATGCAAATTATTCCTTTTTCCACCTGGTTGGTTTTACTTTAGGAAAATGTTTTCGCTCAGGATGGAGTGCCAAAAGCTTTAATTTAACGTAAACTTTATAGTAGTGTTACCTTTCTGTCCACACATGCGACTGACCGGCCAGCTACACGATTGGCAACGTCTCTGTGTTCATTTATGTCATCGTTGAGGAGATCTTCAAATCTCCCATTACGAAACTTAAAGAGCTTGTCAGTGTACGTTGCTCTACCTGCATGAAATGACAAGAACAATTACATGAAACTTACATCCATTCACTTCACCATTACCTTCAAAGCCTCGTTTATGAAACCATTTCATACCTGAGAAGGCATTATTAGTGTTAAGGACGTAAATTTCCTCCCTGCCATCACCATCTATGTCACATGCTGTCACTCCGATGGCATTTCCGTGTCGATCTCTGAGTGCGTAATATGGAGAACTCCGGTTGTCAACTGCAATGTTAATAAGCCTCTTCTTAAACTTGTCATACTTTAACACCAGATTTGGGCCATTGTAGCTACAGAGAAAAAAAGTAGGGCATATAAGTAAAATATTTAAAACAGACTAACAAGTAGTTATGTCTTTATATACATATGTGTGTGTTTGACTGTGTATATACTTAATACAATCAAAATATTGTATAATGTGAATATTTAAAATGAAAATGTAATACTAATATAGCCTAGTATGATTTACTAAAAAAATCTAAAATATGTAACCCACTGGCATTTATTTTTTTCCTTGCTTTAAGCATAATTGTTGTTAGATTTATGTTTAAAACCAGAATAAAATATCATTGGCATAGGAAAAATAAACTTAATGCAAGATATATTCTCAGAAAACTAAACTCAAATAAAAACATGCCTTGAAGGATTACTATATAACCACATTCGATCCATTTGTCTCCTGTTTCCAACAAGGCACATCCTTGTTGGTGTATTTCACTGACCTGCAATCCCACAATTCAACCTCGGCTGTCATTTAATAGAAGGAAAAACAAATTCTAGTTTCCCTAGAGGTGCATTTCAGTCAGTTGCACTTTGTTTCAGTCTTGAGCACAATTCAAGCAAAACATTGAACTCTCCAATTACATCTATTTTCATCAACATAAATCCACTGAGATTCAAATCATTTCACAAATGGTTTACAAATAAGCCCAATTAATTGCTTTGACATTTCTGTTTCTCCTAGAAAATATCACTTTCAAGCCACAAACTGAGGTAATGTTCTTGGCCAGTATATCTGTTCTGTGTCAATATTCCGAAAATGTAAGTTCACTCAAACAGCACAAAGGAACCATATAATTCTAGACACTGATCAAGTACTTTCTCTAAAGAAATGTAATGTCATAAACGCTTTGCTTCTTCATTATTCCGCTGAAAACAATGCATGAGATTGGAAATCCAATCTGTGAGAGGACCCAAACACTCACCCTGACACGAACATCTCCAGATCTCCGTCTCCATCCACGTCAGTGACAGCCACGCCATAGTTGAGCTGCGTGGGGTTATTTTCATAGTCCGGAGGGAAAACGCTCTGAGTTACTGAGGCAAACATGGGTTCAGTCCGCTGACCCCAGGACAGTCCAGACACACCCACAGTGAGCAGTAATATCCACACCAACATTGTCATCTGCGAAATTCATCAAGTTTTATGAAGAATAAATCACTCTTTAGAATGAAACTATGACAAGATCACCGTCATACTTACCTCCTGATCTGTGAAAAACTCTTTCATTGAGGTTATGACTCACTCAAGTGAGAGCAACTGTAAAACATTCTGAACTGAGCCACACAGTCGAGATATTCCACTTTCATTGAGTTTTAGAAGACTGAATTGCTTTCTAGAGGCAATTACCTTCCCAGCATTACACTCACAGGACAGAGACATAAATACAGAGACTGCAGACATGTGACAGGTCAGAATGGACCAAATTAAGATCTGAGAGTAGAAGCCATTTCACTGCACATGAGACAGACATTTAGAACGGCAAAATCCATATGTGACAAAGAGTATAAGGATGTAATCTATCTATCTCCATCCATCCATCCGTCTATCATCAAATTAAATCTGTTAATCTGCAGATCTGACTTGAACGTTTATACAAATGTTGTTCCCAAAACTGCTTATTTTTCACAATTGAATACATAGAAAATTCCACATGTGAACATAAAAAAGTGAACGTACACACAGCCATTGTCATCAATGCCTTATACCCCTAATTGTAAAGGACAAGTCCACCCAAAAGTGAAAATTGTCATAACTTACAAATCCTTATGTCTATTGATACTCAAAGCTTGACAGTCCGTGTCTTCCAATTCCATTGTAAGAGGACAGCTCAAACATTCTGCTAAAGATCTCCTTTTGTGAAATTCAGTCATAGGTTGACATTACATGAGGGTGCAAATAATGACAATGTTAATTATACGCTGTAAGAAAAATAAAACAACAGAAAAGGTACAGGTAATACGCTGCCAAGACATTTACAGACTTTTCCCTTAAACCCAAAATACACCATTAACAATATTTAGAAATACAGGTAAAACCCCAGTGAGAATAAGTTAATTCATATTAACACACTACATTGGGCCCTACTTGTCTTAGAGTAAAGTGGAAGATCAAATCTGGATTCAGACAACGGCATATGTGCAGTAAATGGCAAAGAAAAAGAGACAGGACATGCTCAAGCTGGTGAGAAACACAAAGAGGAGAGAGATGAGTGTATGTTTGCAGTAACGGTCTGAAAAATATGCATCCCCCAACTCCACTAATCAACCCATTGAACTCTAACATCAAAGACGCGTAATTAATTTAGATTAAGGTTGTCTTAATATATGCTCCCCTGTTTGAGATGAAAGTGTAATCATAGCACCCAAATAAGTATTGTATTAGTCATATTACCGGACCAAAGGTTTGAGCGCAGTGATAATTAGAGTGTTGATGACAGAATGTACATAGTCAAACTGATTAAAGGCCTGAGAGGTTGTCACTTTGTTCTTTCCTGTCCTATATTACTAGCATTATTTACCCCTTTCATATTAATAACTCAGTTCAAAACAGCCAGGGCAGAAACAGTAAAAGCAGAGTAAACATGTCATTTTATTGTAATTTATTTACTGTTTATAGCTTTAACAGTGCAAATGGCTGGATAAGGGCAGTGGAACAGCAGTGCTCTGAGAGAACCGTATGTACTGTCATCTGTCATCGTAATTTGATGATGTAAAAGCTTCTCGGATGAGGTGAGAGCTGGATGTGTTCCAAACTAAAAAGTCTTCACAGCTACAGGGTCATAAATCCAGACATAGACAGGCAGAGGAACCACGAGAAGAGGTGAATATGTCCTTGCACCAGCTCTGCATCTCGAGGAGGCAGTTTGACTAGAAATGATGCGATCACCTCCATCTCAATGCAGCTATCACACAACACAGTTACTGCGGTTACAACAGAGATGTTAGATGATGTGCATTATGATCTTTATGAAAATTTCTTCCTGTATGTTTCATACAACTATTGAACCAAAGTTTGTAATGCATCTGTATTATTAAAATGATTCAATAGAAATTCACAATGTGGAACCATAAACTATTTGCCTGTGACCTTCTCATAAATTATATTTACTGTCATTTTGAGTGTTTATTCATGCATTTCTGGACTCTGATCGGACTGCGACAAACACCAGCACAGTCAGTCCCTCAAGCATCTTTCATCTTATGACAAGACACTGCTTTAAAGTAAACTTTAAAAAATATACAGCTTCCCTGGTGATAAAGAGTAAGAAAAAAAAAAATAGGTGTAAATGAAGGTGATGAAGGTGCCCTTAACTATTGAACTGAATAAAGTTTCATAATGTGGTTTTGTAAAATAATTAGTTAATTAAATACATTTGAAAATAAACTAACAATAATTATTCTTATGATCGTTATTATTATCAAAGCACGCATGCAAAGCAAAGCAAAAATGTTCATATAAACAAATGTAAAACATTCTTGTTATGTGGTTTCATATTTGTTTAAAAAGTCTTTACAATCCGATGAGCAGAACAAGTGAAAATAGTAGTACCTAAATCAAGATGACAAAAAAAAAAGAAAATCGACCCGAAGCTGAACATTCTGCTACGATCTCCCGAACCTTTATCCATACAGTTATCACATCTCATCTGGTCGACTGATAACATTTAATTAGATGCGCAGTGAAAGATCAGATCAAAGGAGCCGCTTTTAACTTCAAAGACGCTGCGGCAGATATGAAAGACCGGTACTTACATGAATGAAAGTCCAGCGCTGCTCATAAATGACTTCCCTCCTCATAGATTAAGAGATTCCCTGTGGACCTTGAGTATGTCTCTTTGTGATTTTACACAACTTCCCAAGAATTTGCTTTATGAAATCAGCTGTGTAAGAATCTATCCAATTACAAGCCCCTGCGGCGAATATTTAAAGGAGGCAGCCAATGACTGCGTTAGAGGGCGGAGCTATGCTTGAGGAGTGACGCTTACCTGAGGCTTCCTACTTAATAATTCAAAAGCACGGGTCTGATATACAGAAGAGGAATTTGACAAGATTTTCAGTGTTTAATATTCAAAATAATTTCTATTTGAATAACTATTGGACTTAAATAACCTGTTACTTTAAGGAATAAGCCATCTTACATGAGGTTCATTCTAGCATATTCTTTAATTGTGAAAAAAAAAAAAAAACCTTTTCTTAATTAAAGCACTGATTGCCAGATCATATAACCATTTTATGGGAACATTTCATGGATCCATGCCATTTATAGTAAAGTGACGGCTCATCTGCTGTCTTGGGAAGTTGGCAGAACACCACCTTCTTTCTTTTTTTTTCTTTTACTGCTTTAACAAATGTTCATCAGCATGACCTTTTACAGCAAGATAGAAAACTCAAGCTCACATTCAAATGTACAATCTCACAAATATAGCTAAAAAATACATCTTTAATTGAGGTTAAATAAAAATGAATCAAATGTTCCTTCATCTTTTGCAATAAAAGAATTTTACAATGAGAACATCCTGCACCCTACTGATCTCAAAACTTCCTCCTTTATCCAAAAAAGCAAATTATTGACGCAGAGCTAAAACGCCTCTCACTCTAAAATCCATAATTTTTCAGAAATATATGACCACTAAATGTAGCGATTGACCAGTCATAACCAAGTATTCCAGAGAGCTGCGTAATAAATAAATCATCAGCACCAGAAGAACCCCAGTAAGTGTTAGCATTGGAAAAGTTCACCAAACCTTGTACTGTTCCTGAAGACTCTACCCTGGATATCCTTCTGAAAGATTTCAAAAGTAGTAAAAAGAGAGAGGTTTGTTTTTAAATGCCCACAATCATTTTCAGTTTTTGTGGTATCCAATGAAAGTAATAGATTTTCTGCATAATATTGCAAACAATATTTATTAAAATTGCACCGAAATGGAATTGGTTAATTGTTTTCAATCATAACAGAATATTAAACACTAGCCATCCTTGCCCTTTGTCATATTGCTCAAAAACACAAAATAATAATTAAGTTTCCTCAAAATAATATAAAATATATTTTTATGCATCTGAAATCGCTTAATTCCCAGCAAATTCACGGTACTCGTATTTCACGATTTGTGGGGGAGATACTAGCATGAAGAAGATAAAGACAATGATGTTAACATCAAGTCAACAGGCTTTAATATTCCAAGTTCCAACATGTAAATTAAACGACAACCAATTCACGTAGAAGAGACCAACAATACTGTAGTGAAAAAAGGGAACTTAAATACACAGGTAAATAAGGATAATTAATGGCACACGCCTGAATGAATAACGAATCACATTAGTGACCATGATGACAGATTAGACACAAAGTCCAAACAAAGGGTGGACTGTTAAACTGTGACAGTACGCTCCCTCCCGGAATATGCAACCTCACGCCGGCAAATGGATGGATGAGGCTTGGCTAAAGGACCAAACAAAAATGTCGAGGCTGGTGCAGATGGTGTATAGATCCAATGGATGGCCATGAATAGGGACAGGCAGATGATCCCCCAGAGCACAGTCAGGGCTGCGATTGATGGCGGTGTTGCTAGAAGGAGAAGCCATGCCGGAAGATAACCAGATGACACCATGGAGACGACTAGAGACGTTGGCGAAGTTGAAGAAGGAGCTCACAACGTAACCATAGAGCTGATGAAGCAAAGTGCCGTTGAAGACCTAGATAGCCGTGACAGAGCTGTAGCGACAACCCCCCGAGATGGGGGGATCTGGAGGGCGGAGGTTGAACTGGGGTGACTGGGGGCAGAAGTGAAGCTAGCTGAAGCAGAAGGGTTAGAGGGCCGGAGAGCAGTGGACGGCCAGCAAGTCCATGGTGGAAGCATGGAGATATCCGACCCAGGTGGAGCCGATGGGTTGAAGGAGCTCAGCAAGCTGAATGTACAATGGTCCCTGTGGACATCGCAGGGGAAAGCAGCGCAGGAGCCAGAGCGAGGGGTTGAGGTGTCACAAAGCACAGAGGCAGAACTACGGGCTCCCCACACCCAAGAGGAGATGGCTCCAGGCAGTCCAACATTGTAACCACGCCACTAAGAGGACCCGTGCTCTGGTGCACTGGGTTGGGAAAGGTGTCACTCCACAAAATCCTCAAAGCTCCCCCGAGGACCCTCCCCAGACAACTGCTCCTTAGTGGCAGTGTTAAGGCCAGCATACAGGAATGTGCAGAGGCAGTTGCGAGAAAGATATAGTCCTCTAAAGGTTTCTCAAGGGAGCCATCTCCCTGTTTAAGGCACAATAACAAAAAAGCAGGTTTGTCATTGATAAAAAAGGAAAAAAGAACACACCAAAAACACTAGATAAAAACATACATCATATAACGCATTAATCACTTTTGGGTCAGGTCTTCTGTCATGGGTTGTGAGGAAGATACTAAACACATGAAGAAGATGAAGACAAGGATGAAGGTTAACAAGCTTTAATGTTCCAGTTTGTAAATCAAACTACAATCCACACACAACGTACACATAGACGAGAACCGATAATACTGAACTGAAGGGAAATTAAATACAGAGGTAAATGAGGGCAATTAAAGACACACACCTGAATTGAAAAACAAATCACATTAGTGTCCATGACGACATTTTAGACATTGCAAAATGAACACAAAGTCCAAACAAAGGGAAACGGTGACAACATTAAAGAGTTGGCAAAAGGTACCTAGGACCTACTACTTTCTGCGAGAATCTGAAGTGTGCATACAATGGACACTTTACTATCCCATGAGGCAATGGGAGAGGATTTGTGAATGGCAATGAAGCGACGCAACTGACGATGGAAGGTCAAGTGATAATGATCACATGGTGAATGTAGTACATCTGAATTACATACTACACAAATTCATATTATCTAAAATATACTTTGTGCACTGAAGTAACTACACATTCAAAATAAGTACCTGCTCAAGAGAGTATATGATTTCAGTCCCCAAACAGCCCATGCAAAGCATACTAGGAAGTAAATTCTCTGCCCAGTTTCAGTTAATGTCAACAAAATTATTTCTGTAATCTCAGCAGAAATGGTTCAAGTAAAAATTCCACAGTTTTTCATTCAGGGACATAGAAGTCTTAAAGGGTGAAAAAAGTTTTGTATTAATACTAAACTATATCACTAGATTATATTTTTGGTGCAAAATATATGCTAACTTTATGTGTGGATGAAATTTTATTTTTCAGTACATAAAAATAGCATAATTTTTACAACAGAAAAGATTTTAAACATTATCGGGTTTAGTATCTTTTTGTTCTCTGAACAAAGCAAGGCTTTTCAATCCATTAAACTTCAATTAGGCTCCAGATGTCCTGTCTTTCTTTGCATTTCATTGTTCATTTGTTGGCTCTGCACTTCAGTGTACACTTTGACCAGCACAGCATCATCTATCACTACAGGCACTGCATACATGTCGAGACCCATTCTGTCTGCAGAAGAACTTCTGAACCCCTACAAGAAATGATCCACAATGGCTCAGTCATCCTTGAACGAAGTCAATTACCTTTCTGAAGACGCCTGATGTGATCCCATCACCAATGAAATTCAAAGTTAGATCACAGCGATTGGATGTGGCATGTTTTGCCATAACCCTTTTCCCCATGTGCCCCATTTGACCTTGCTTCTGAGAAGCAAGCTCAGGGGTAGTTTGTGGTGTAAAATGTCCTTTAGTGATGTTCTAAATTTCTGCTTCAGGGTTGTTCTGCTCCATTATGATTTGTTCTCTGTAGATTAGCATGAATTTGGGATTTGAAAAGAGAAAACCACCTGCTTGGATCTTTGGTTTAATCTTTAGCAAATCCATGCATCACCTTCCTCTGACAGCACAATACAATGTCCTTGGCAGATTCTCATGGGCTTTTAGTGTACCAAACAGCTGATGGAAGACAATCATCATTGTCTCTCGTTATGCATGACATTAGGCCTAATCTATATACACATCCTATTAAGAATCACTGGCAAAATGAGTCCCGCTGGGTCAAAACCAGAAAATGTGACAAAGCACTTTAAGTTAATTAGTGCACTGTAAACTGCAACTAAACTATGCGCTAAAAAGCAATTAATGCATTTGTATTGTTTGAATGAGATGCGATTGATTTTCATAAGGTAATGTTGTGTTGTTCACAAGCACTGGTGGACAGTAATGAAGTAGCCTATTTTTCAAGTATCTGTACCTTATCTGAGTATTTTTATTTTTGGAAACGTTTACTTTAACGTCACTACATACCAAAGAATGATATAATACTTTTTACTCCCCTACATTTCATAAAAACAGATCATTCATTATTATTTTGATCTGAAAAAATTGTCACCCACTCCTAGAAGTTATAGCGGTGTCCAATTCATAAGCACTATTCATTAGTCAGTACTTTTAACTTTTAATACTTAACCACACCAAAAATCAAGTTCTTTTATACTTTTACTCTTTTTACTCAAAAGGGAGTACTTAACACTTTTATTGCAGTAATATTTTAATAGGGTATCTAAACTTTTACTCTAGTACTTGAATTTTGTACTTCATCCACCACATTTAAATTGAACAAACTACTAATTTAAAGGAACAGTTCAACTAAAATTTTAATGAAAATGTTGTCAATATGTTCTTGCAAACCCATATGACTTTCTTCTGTGGATTACAAAATAAGTTTTAGGTAAATGTATCTCTTAGGTAATCTTAGGTAAATGTAATGAAAGTGGGTTCATGAGAATTCATTGTTTGTAGATCATTCATTTTAGGGAAACCTTTTCAGTGATTCAGTTGGTCCAGTTCATAAAACAACCTGAATGATTAATTTGACGATTTTCAAGTTCAACTCCGTCAGTAAGTTTAGATGGACAACAATTTTCCAATATTAACCCAATTAACACACTACTCTAATTAAGACACTATCGGCTTCAGTTATACAATTTTCCCTGCACTTCGAGATGTAGTCCCAGCGATTCCAAGCCGACCGAGCTAAGATAGCTTTTATTACTGGGAGATGATACTTCTCTACTCTGCGGTAAAGCATGGTCCCATCACGAACGCTTTAAAAAACTTTACCAATCATTTCATGAAAGTGTTTGGTCAAACTGCTAACACTCTCTCAGTGCATGATCAAATATTTCATCTGAACCAAATTCGTATTTCTGAATATTCTCTTCATTTTTAGACTTGATACAGCCAGTGGGTGGAATGAAGCTGCACTCATCACGGCATATCGTCAGGGTATCAATCCCTCTCTGAGACTGCAACTTGCCATCTATGATGATGCCATGAGGCTAAAATTATATCCAACAATCTATCTGACTTCATTCATTCATTTTCTACGACTTATCCGGGGCCGGGTTGCGGGGGCAGCAGTCTGAGCAGAGATTCCCAGACTTCCCTCTCCCCAGACACTTCCTCCAGCTCTTCCGGGGGGACACCGAGGCGTTCCCAGGACAGCCGAGAGACATAGCGTGTCCTAGGTCTTCCCCGGGGCCTTCTCCCAGTGGGACATGCCCAGAACTAGGGGGGCGTCCAGGAGGCATCTGAAACAGATGCCCGAGCCACCTCAGCTGACTCCTCTCGATGTGAAGGAGCAACGGATCTACTTTGAGCTCCTCCCGAGTGACTGAGCTCCTCACCCTATCTCTAAGGGAGCGCCCTGCCACTCTGCGGAGAAATCTCATTTCAGACGCCTGTATCCGGGATCTCATTCTTTCGGTCATGACCCAAAGCTCATGACCATAGGTGAGAGTAGGAACGTAGACTGACCGGTAAATCGACCGCATTACTGCAGAAGCTGCACTGATCCGTCTGTCAACCTCACGCTCCTTCCTTCCCTCACTCGTGAACAAAACCCCAAGATACTTGAACTCCTCCACTTGAGGCAGGAGCTCTCCACCAACCTGAAGAGGACAAGCCACCCTTTTCCGACTGAGAACCATGGTCTCAGACTTAGAGGTGCTGATCCTCATCCCAGCCGCCTCACACTCAGCTGCAAACCGTCCCAATGCACACTGGAGGTCCCGGCCCGATGGAGCCAACAGGACAACATCATCCGCAAAAAGCAGGGATGAGATCCTGTGGTCCCCAAACCAGACTCCCTCCGGCCCCTGACTGCGCCAAGAAATCCTGTCCATAAAGATTATGAACAGGACCGGTGATAAAGGCCAGCCCTGCCGGAGTCCAACATGCACCGGGAACAGGTCTGACTTACTGCCGGCAATGCGAACCAAGCTCCTGCTATCTGACTTGCACAACCTATCACAACCTGCCAAAGTGAATTTCCCACCCTTGGAGTTCACATTGTTTCTAGAACTGCTTCCCACTTCCTCAACCTACTACGACTGCCATAGTCTTAATATATGTATATATATATATATATATATATATATATATATATATATAATTTGTATATATAGTTCCTAGATGTATTCAGTAAACAAGCTGCAACCAAAGTTCCACTTCATTGGCCATGAACTGCTGCCTACTTACCTAAAGGTAAAATCTACCCACTACCGATCCCAGAGCAGAAGGCCGTGGAGGAGTACATTGAGAAGGCTCTTCATCATAATTTCATCCTTACCACAATCTCACCTGCTGCTTTAAGTTTGTTCTTTGTGGCCAAAATGACGGAGACTTGAGGGCCAGCATCGACTACCGAGCCCTTAAAATTCAGACTGTCAAGTACCGCTACCCTCTTCCCCTGGTCTCTACCACCCTCGAACAGCAGCAAGGCACATACGTGTTCAAAGTTGGACCTGCGTTTCGCCTACAACCTCATCTGAATACGGAAAGGTGATGAATGGAAGACGGAGTTCATTACACCAACAGGCCACTATGAATATCAGCTCAAGCCATATGGGCTGTCCAACTCACCTTCTGTATTTCAGAGTTTCATGAATAAGGTGTTCCGAGAGTGTCTCCATCACTTCATCATAATCCAGCTCTGCCTGAAACTAGTGAAATGCAAGTTCCATTGTCCACCCATTCACTTTCTGGGAAATGTCATTGAATTCAAAATCACCATGGATGAGGGGAAGGTATAAGATGTAAAGAATTGACCACTACCAACATCCATCAATTACATTGATTCCTAGGGTTAGCAAATTTCTACCTCAAATTCATCTCCAATTTCAGCAAGATCACCACTCTTCTACTTAACTGGCCCGAGTCCCTGTCCTTGTTCTGGTATCCATCTGCCACAGAGGCCTTTGAACATCAAAGAGTAGCATTCTATCACACTCCCACTCTTGCGCATTCAAATCCCAATTTACCATTCATCATCAAAGTGGATGCCTCCACTAGCAGCGTGAGAGCAATATTATCACCGTGGCAGGGAGATCCACCCAATCTCCATCTATGTGCCTTGTATAAAAAAACTGTCCCTGGTGGAGCAAAATTATGACATCAGCAGCAGTGGACTGCTGATGATCAAACTAGCACGGGAACAGTGGAGACAAGGGATGAACAGATGTATTGGCCGCCAGTTTTTATCGGCCGTTTTTTTTTTTTTTTTCAATTTACAACCATCAGCATATCGGCTATAGCAGGAAAAAGGCCGATATAAACCATCAGTTTGTTATTCATTAATAACGTGAAGGCACTGAGCTGTATAACATCTGTTGCATAATCCTATCACTGCTGTCTGCGCTTTAAAGTTAATCAAATAACAAAAGATCACACACTCTTCTTGACTAACTTTTGTACCTTTCATAACTGTAGCAAACCTAATCCAAATGATGGCCAAAACTTTACTGATGTTTTAAGTTTAGTGCATCTGTTTTCACTCATAAGAGCTATCACCATAAGAGTTAAACAAAACTTAGCACAAGAAGCGCATATTAAACTCCCTCTCCGTTGCATTATCATCTACATAACTGCGAGTTAAACAAAACGCTTATTACAACTGACTGTGAACAAATATATACACACATGCCTTTTTGGGAGGTGCTTGATAAAATGACAAACTTTAAATCTGCAAAATGAAGAACTGCGTGCTCTCCCTTTCAATACCCATATTGCTCCGAAGACTAATAGATCCGTCAAAATAAGAGTCCTGCCTTAGTAAAGGGGATCTACAACCTAAATATACAAAAAAATATCAATTTATACAAAAACAAATTAATTATAATAAAGTCTGTTACTATAAAGAAGGAATAATATGCATTTAATTTATACATTGAAGAATATGCAGTGTTATTTTACATTTGTTTACTTTATTTCTGTGCCTGAAAACTGTTAAACCTAAAAAGCACTGTTTATTTCATATGTATTTTTGTTCTGTTGTTGTATTTATATTGGCCTGCTGAATGTTAAATGGATCCAATCCATGTTCATTAGAAATTATTTGATGCAGCAATAAACTAGCTATACTTTACTGACTTGGCTTTGAACTTTACTGATTTAAGTCTGCCATATTGCTTGCCATCTGTTTGCTTTGGTCAATAAACATCCGTTACCTGCATTCCTGTTGTCTGCCCCTCTTTTACATGAGACAAGGCATGAAATATTAGTCATATGGAGTACTTTTATGATACTTTTATGGGTTTTTTTGTCATTAAAGTGTGGCCAGGATATTCTTTTTAAAAAATGACCTTACACAATATTACAAGGAAGATGAAGTCATACAGGTTTACAGTGACGTGAGGGTGTGTAAATGATGACCGAATTTTCATTTTATGTATTTGGCTCACCTTACTTGCCCTTTAGTATGCTAGATGTAAAAGCACTGATTAGATTCTTTCTTTACAGGATTTCAGCAAGTTAAGCACTCTAAAGTGGACCCTCCTATGATATGAGGAATACCCTTAATTGCCAAAGAATACAAAACACCAAAAATGAGATTAGACCTGCTTTTAATACTCATTCCTGTCTCATGCACTAATATTTAGTCTGCCCATTTTTCCACTCTCTCTGTCTAAACACCATCATTCACTGTTTTAATTTAAAGTATGAATATGTGATTTATTTTTCGATGCCATGGAGCATAAATCTACTTTCCTGTGTGATAACAGAGGTGATGTCCCCTATATTGATCGGGAGCTTAATAGTGTTTGTTCTTTATAGCTGATCTCAGGAAATAAGGGGAATATACCGTTTTGAATGAGCTCTCTCACGGTATCCAGCAGAGGGATGGAGCTACACTGGAACAACAAACACCCTACCGCACATTATTTTAATATATGACAGTAAAGCATAGAAACCTCAGAGATGTTACTTTTGTTCAAAGTAGTAAACACTGAGAAGTATTTTAATAAATAAAAGTAGAAAATGAGAAGACTCCAGTAATCGCAGAGAGTTTCAGAATCTTAACAATGTCTCAAACTGTGCTCAGATTTGCCAAAATACTGATCTTTGATATTCTCTAATCTTCATATGTCCCAATAAATGTTTGTTTTATTTGAAATGAAGTCTATTTCTATCTTGATACATCTAAGAAATTGGTTTGCCTAAATCGCTACTAAATTCCCAAATTAATTACAAATAAACAGTAAATAATGCATTTGACTTAAACGTGAAATTTTGAAATATTTTTATATAATGTACTCCAATAAATATGACATCCTCCAAAAACCCTTTTTGTTCATAGTTTTCCATACAAACTGACAAGGAGCATGTGCCAGACTACCACATGCTTGATTTTAATTGATTTTAAAAGATTGTTAAAAAAGTATTTGTCTAAATGTGTCAGCTCAGACACGTTTTTGTGCAGATCCATTTAAATTGCTTAAAACTGCAAAAATATTATCATCATATACCACCTACATCTATGTTTTTTTTTTCATTTGTTTGTTTGTTTTTTACAGTACAATGAAAATGCTTTTTAACTGCTCACTGATTTATTTGAAGAAAAAAATGGTCAGGTTATTAACCTTGGTGTTTTTTCACCTATAGAAAAAAAAAACAGGTGCACAATGGCCCTGGACTCTGGACTAAAAGCAACCTCTTCTGTGTGTTCCATTAGATATCTCTAAATCTGAAAAATAGTCTATGATAAATACTTTATTTCAGGAGGGACATCTGCTCCATTGAACACTGTATCTATCACTGTAGTGTTATACCATCATGCGCTTGACAAATGGGTGAAGAAAGTTTTCTGCCATTGGCCTACAAGCTTCCAAACTTTCCTAATTATTTTTTCTCAGTGTTTGTTGCATTCGCTTTATTGCCTGAAATCCTGCTTGTTGAGCAAATAAAACACACAAGGCCATCACTCTACTCCTGCTCTCCATGCCAGTGCTTCATGGCCTGAGGATCTGTCAAATCAATAAGAGAAATCAAAGAGTGATTCCCACAGTCATGGCACAGGCAAGCTGGTGACGAATAGAAATGTTCCAGATGTCTCAGCCCATCAGCATCACAGATAAACCCTGTGTGAAATGCCCTAAAGGTGATGTGTCATTTTTGTCCTATAGTAATATGATCACAACTTAATATGCAAGACTATACCGTAAGTAAGCTATTCGCAGGTTGATGGCCCCAAAAAGATTAACACTGAAACATTTTTCAAATATAATACTACTACTACAATAAATATGTTTAATATAAAATAATAATAATAATAATAATAATAATAATAATAATAATAATAATTGTCATGTCTAGTTTTGGGTTTTGTTTTTTCATATTTCATATATTGTATTCATGCTCATGGTTATGGTTCCCTGAGTCCCTGCTCCTCGTTTGATCTTGCCATGTGCTCCCCTTGTGAATATGCTTGTTCAAGAAGAACTACACTAGCTAGATCTTCTGGTGGCAGGCTTGGGAGGAGTACGGACACGGCCGTCAGGTCGGACACTTCGTGATTTCTGTAGAGTGCTGAACCAATGTCATTTATGGCAAACCACACAATTTTTGCGTTGATTGTAAAAATTCAAAAGAAGTGGATTGGAATGAAATTTCTATGTTTTGAATATCAGATATTCAATATCAATATTGGTCAAATACAGGGACTTGTCTAAGAAAAAACATGCTACATATGTCATAGAATCTGACCAGTGAGAATAAAGTGTGTTGTCATCATCAGCCTTTCGAAGCTGATTTTGAGCAACAGCAGAGCCTGACTTAGCTGGCTGGTCTCATTTTGCTCTTGCAGTACTTAATGGCACATGTGATTGTAAGGTGGCTGCAGCGCCGATCAAAGTTGGACAAATTTTCTAACCAGAATGCATTGTTTTTTTCTGTGTAATTGCACTAGAGGGCACTAGTGAGTACAAGGGGGAGAGAAGAAGAGAGAGGAAAGAAGAAGAAGAAAATGAGTGAATAGGCATAATTAATAGGAGTTTGTATATCAGTGTTCAATAAAGAAGTTACGTTATTTTACTTACCTTGTCCATACTATGATATAGAATAACTACTTACTTACATACTACTACAACACATTGCTTTAGTCAGACGCCAGCCGATCTTTGAGAGTACCGTATGAAGTCATTGGTTGATTTAGTCATGTGGTTTTTTCATGTTCATTTATTTCCGAGCCATGTCATGCCATGTTCGAGTTTAGTTCTTTAAGTTAATGTTTAGTTTATGTTCTGTTCACGTCAATAAAACTGTACTTGGGTTCTTCTACGCTTGCCATCAGTGGACTCATTACCCAGGCTCCCCATTGCCATGCCATCCCATGGTCCAGGTCCTGTTCCCGTTCACAGGCCTGCCCCGCCATCCGTCCCCCAAGACCGCCTCTACTCCACCACCCTTTTGTTGGGTGCTGATGTTCCCAGCTCCTCATGTGATCTTGCCATGTGCTCTCCTTGTGAATGTGTCATGTTGTCATTGGTTGATTTCGTCATGTGGCTTCTCAGGCTTGTTCTGTCTTTGGTTCTTTGTCTTCATTTTTCTCATGTGTGTCTTGCTAGCTCATTAGTCTCTTTGTATAAATAGCCCTCATGTTTCATTGTTCTCTAGTCTTGCTCACTGTACAGCTGTTGGCGAGTCTTGTTTAAGTCCGTTCATTTCAAAGCCTTGCCGCGTTCAAGTTTAATTCTTTAAGTTTGTTTAGTTTATGTTCTGTTAACGTCAATATAACTGCAGTTGGGTTTTTCAACATTTGCCATTAGTGGACTCGTTACAATAATAATTTGCAATGGGACTATCTGTTTGCTGCTGACCATTGGAAGAAGGATTAAATTCACCAATTCTTGTTTTGTTGTTATGGAATATTGTAGTATTTCTCATATATTATTTATCTCATATATTATTTATCCATTTTTCTAATTATTGTGTCCTTAATTTGCCTTAATTTGTCCTTAATGCAATCTTTAATTAAATAACCTCCCATCTCTCTTGTAACGACATCTCTTCTCAGATGAAGTGTTTACTTGCACAAGGGCGGGATAACGTGTCACTAACAGGATATCGACCAATAGCATACTACAACAGTTAAATCAATTGCCGATGGACAAAATCAATGCCCGCCCTTATTTTGCTATTTAACTCCATAAGTTATGATTGATAAAAATGTCTTCCCATTCTTTTAAACTAAAGCTGAAGCTGGGTCTATGCTAATAGGGCGGAGTCCATCAGCAGTCATGGGTGGGGCTTACAATCTGCAAATGACTTGTTCTGAGACACTGCCTGTGATTTATTGAAATTAAAAAAGAGGAGTGGGTGGATTTTTACCATTGTAGGATTATGTACACAGTCACTCATTTATGTTTAAACACCATGTAAAAGGGAATTTTGCATTATAGGTCCCCCTTAAAATTTGTATTGTTGCACATTGTATGTGATGCATTAAAAAGGGAAGAATTAGCCTAAAATCTTTTTAATAGCTCATGTTAGACGACTCACGTGCAGGACATGAACAGGTGGGCGGGTCAGGACAGATAAATCAGTGCAATTACTGACATGCACTCATACCGATGGACCCGCCCTCAGATAAACCAAACATAACTTGCTGTGTTTAGACAAAGCAGGCTGTCAGCATGAGGTAAAGAACTTTCTAGCATGTCATCCTCTACTGATGCCTGAAAATTAATTTCCCATCGATTTTCAGAGGTCTCAGAAAGGAAACGGGGGGATGATGTCCATCTCCGGGGAAAGGGGAGTGCAGTGCAGTAGTAGGCTAGATATCCATACAGATACCTCAGGATGTGAAGTCTGGAGGAGGGAATCCATGACAATGATGAATCATTGTAATCTCTGTCTTTCACAGAAGATGAGTAGAAAAGCAAGATTGTCTACAAAGACCTTTGCTGACCTTTTTACATCACAAGCACATTACAGCACAAGTTTCTCGTGCGAGGACATGCAATTAGTACATTACAAGTGTCATCTTTATATTCTAACTGATGAGAAATCAAACACAGCCTTGATTTTACTTTTGCAAATCTACCCTTCAAACTTCTTTAGTTCTTCTTTTAGATCATGGGCAATAAATAATTAAAAATAGGGCCATAAAACAGTTTTAAACACGAGCAATGACAACTTACCCATTGCAATATTTGATAAATGCAAGTAGAAACATCAGCAATATCGAAAAAACCAAGCATCATCACATGTAAATAGTGCCAGACAGAACATTGTTATGGCTCTGATCATTATGTTCCACTAAAATGTTTACAAGTATGCATGATTTCATTAAGGATGCCTCCGCGTTCCAGCCACCTGCCTGCAGGGAATTATCAGCTTTAGATGTGTATTTTGCTTTGCCTTGCTCTACGTGAATATTCATTCACCTTAACAGCAGCAGTGTGGCCTGCTGGGGAAATTCACTTTCAATTTTAATTTCAGGATTATTGATCTTGACTCGCTTTATTGCTGTATGACATCCATAATCAGAACAACAGACCGACAGAGAAGATTAATAAGACAGCAGGAGGAAGGAAGGGAAACGAGGGAGGGGAACTCGAGTCCATCTCTCATAACCTTGCTTTAATTACACATTTCCCTGATCTTGATGGATTCCACGCCATCAGCCATAAATTTGCCTTTTTTCCTGTGTGATATCTGTTTGTTTAAGAACACATTAGAGTGTGAGATTTACTGCAGTTTAAATTAATCAGATGGCTGCTTGTTAATTATGGCTGAAGTCATTAATATAATTATTCCTGAAGTTAAAAAGGGGGAAACAGTGCAAGCCACTGTGCCATATTGGCACAGGGTTGGGGAGTAACGAAATACAAGTAACTTAGTTACGTATTTAAAATACAAAATTTGAGTAGCTGTATTTCATTATAGTTACATTTTAAATGGGTGGTAATCAGATTACAGTTACATCTGAAAAGTGTTTTAGATTACCAAAGTGATTACTTTGAATTTTAATGTCATTTAAACAGCAATTGGTGATTCTCTGACTGAAAAGGTGGAGTTAAGTTTCATGTTTTCCACTGTTTTCATGTTTTGTGATAGTTGCTTGTGAGTCATTTTATAATTCACTGGTCACTGCAACTTTTTCTCACAATTTGTTTTTTTCCCCTCATAATTATGACTTCTTTTTCTCAGAATTGCAAGTTATAAAGTCAGAATTGAGAGAAATAAACTTGCAATACTAACTTTTTTTCTTGCAATTGTGAATTTAATATGAGTTTATATCTCCTAATTCCAACTTTTCTCAATATTTTCAGTTTATATCTCATAATTCTGACTTTTCTCAATATTTTCAGTTTATATCTCATAATTCTGACTTTTCTCAATATTGCGAGTTTATCATAATTTTGACTTCTCAGTATTGAGAGTTTATATCTCATAATTCGGACTTTATAACTCGCAATTGCAACTTTATATCATGCAATTCTGAGGGATAAAGTCATAGTTGTGAGATAAAAACTTGCAATTACCTTTTTTGTGTTTGTTCCACACTTATTAGTATCCCAAAGTATTCTAAAGTATTGAGATTAAGTTACTAAACTTGAGTAATGTAACGAAATATGTTACAAATTACTTTTTAAAGCATGTATTTTGTAATCTGTAGTGAAATACATTTTAAAAGTAATACCTCAGAGCATCTGCAATTCAAAACTACATAATTTCATAAATCAGTCCTTAGTGGTGAAGTGATTTTTTTCAATAATAAAATATAGTAATATTTTCAAAGGGTTTGGCTGACCTGCAGCCTTTCTCTTTGCAAATAGAATTTATTCTATTCCAAATTAATATGCAGAAACAACTAATTTGGTAGCACTTTAGTTTAGGGTCCAATTCTCACTATTAACTTGCTGCTTATTAGAATGAAAGTCGTGACGTGTTGTCAAGTATGGTGACCCATACTCGAAATTGGTGCTCTGCATTTAACCCATCCCAAGTGCACACACACACACACACACACACACACACACACACACACACACACACACACACACACACACACACACACACACACCTGGAGCAGTGGGCAGCTATTGCGACAGCGCCCGGGGAGCAATTGGGGGTTAGGTGCCTTGCTCAAGGGCACTTTAGTCGTGGTATCGAAGGTGGAGAGAGTGTTGTTTATTCACAATTCCCACCTTCAATTCCTGCCGGTGTGGGAATCGAACCCACAACCTGATTACAAGCCCAACTCCCTCACCATTAGGCCACGACTACCCCATGCACATTACTAGGAGATTGGCTGTTTATTAGTACTTATAGAGCACATGTTAATTCCTTATTCTGCATGTCATTTTCTACATCCCTTAATTTCTCCCCAATGCATAAACATAACAACTGCCT
This sequence comes from Opsariichthys bidens, assembly GCA_037194245.1. Classification (NCBI taxonomy): domain Eukaryota; kingdom Metazoa; phylum Chordata; class Actinopteri; order Cypriniformes; family Xenocyprididae; genus Opsariichthys; species Opsariichthys bidens. The sequence goes on along the minus strand of CM074279.1, from coordinate 10,503,626 downwards.
TACTAAAGATTCACAAGCAGTAATTAGGAGTATATTGAGGAAAAACTCAAAGTCAAGAATTGTTGTCTAAACTAAAGTCTGACCTCTAATTCATTGCAAAAAAGTGTCAGAGATCATCTTCAGCTTGCTTGTATAATGCTAGCTCCTAAACTGAAGGGCAGCCTTCCGAAGAGTAACTTGCTAGATCTGTTTTCCACTCTGTGCTCACAGTAGCCTGCAGAGGGGTTCTGCTCACTGTTTAGTTGGTATGCAGAAAATACAGGCTGCAGGAAGCCATGTGTCACTTTGCTCAGTGTTTGCATACAGTTAAGCTTATCAGTGCTTAAGATGAATTGAGACACAGGGCTTCGGTACTTCATCTTGGTCAGGTGGGCATGCTTACCCTTGCAGTATAGAAGACATAGCATCATCCTCATCTTAAAACATTTCGGTTTCAAGAACAGGTTCCTTTTATGCAGTGTCCATTAAAGAGTGACGATGACTGCCTGGTCAACATTTTGTATGCTAAAGTCATTTTATGACAATAAAAAAGGGCCATATACACTCATGATGGGGGAAGAGAGAGAGTGAGCAAGAGAGAAATTTGAAGAAAGACTGTAGAAAGAGAGATGACTGAGAGACATTACAAAAGAGAAAAGGTCAGAGGAATATCACTGGAAAAAGAAGGGGAGAGATTTATGACCCGCGTTAATATTAGAAAGGTTTTCCAGCACCGGAGAGACCTAAGCAGGAAGACCAACTCTTGCTTGTATACACTTGTGTACTGTCCGTTCATTTTTGTTCTTCCTTGTCATTCATTCGTCATCTTCACTTTATTTTTCATGAAGCATTACTTTGCTTGGCTTCAGCTATGATAAAGACATATTCAGTCTTGCATTGCATGTTTGTGCATTTGGGGGGTGGAGCAATGAAGGGAGGGGTGTGTTTGCTTGGATTAAGTTCAAATATCAACAGTGTTTTTCAGAAATCACTTACTGTACCTTTAATTGCAAATGTTAATATTTGTAGAGCTGTATAAGTAAAAATAATATTATTTATAATTATATTATATTATAAACCTCATCGGGCCTAAGTGACCTTTGGTATTGTGAGTTACAATAATGCTTGTACCCAGTATAGTTAGTGTAATTGTAATATGTTTGGGCTGATGGGCACATTGCAGAGCTAATTGAAAGGAAGAGGAAACAGCAGGAGTAAACTGAGGCAGGTGGGGGCAGTGACAGGATCCCACCAATAAAATATTGATATAAGTCATTTAGTAAGGATGGAGGGTTTTAAAGCTGTGCGGTACTGATTTTTATTTTTTGTGTGGGAGAGGTCAGTTCTGTTATGTGACGTGAAGCCAGGGAAGCGTAGAGACAAAGGAGTAAATATAATATTATCTTTTAATGATGATGCAGTAGGGGAGAACACAAAAACACGTCTTAGCACAAACAAGAACGGACAAAGACTGAGGAAAACACAGGGGTTATATACAAGAGCAAACATAGGGAGAAACGAGGTAATGGACAAGACACAGCTGATGATGATAACAACAAACGGGTGGCGGGGAAAAAAACAAAACAAAGAGCACATGTGGAACATGACAACAAACAGAGTCCAGAACAGCTATACACGTAACATTACCGCGCCCTCCTGGAAGGCACGACCTCGTGCCAAAAAGAGTCCAAACAGGGAGGGGGGAGGGCGGGCCATGGGCTGGAGTGGGTAGGTCAGGTGGCCTCCGGGGTGGAGTTCAGGGTGGAGTTCAGGGTGGTGACCAGGGTGGCGCCGGAACCTCAGATGGCCAGGGCGGCGGCGGGAGCTCAGGCAACCAGGGCATAGTCCAGGGCGGAGTCCAGGGTGGCGGCCAGGGCGGAGCTGGGACCTCAGGCAACCAGAGCGGCGACCAGGGCAGAGTCCAGGGCGGCATGACCTTCTTGGCCTCTACGGCCACAAACATATGCCCCCTCCCCCAAATATTTTAATGGCCAGAGTTACCCCAGGCCCTGGCTCAGGCGGCAGAAGATCTGGAGCTGATCCAGAGAGCTCTGGAACGGATCCGGGCAGAACTCAAGCAGATTCATGGATCTCTGGAGCGGATCCTGGAGATGCAGACGTGGGCTCGGGCGATGAAGGAGACGCTGGAGATACTGAAGAGGGTTCAGGAGGAGAGAGCACTGGAGAAAGCTGGGTAGGAGAGAGCACTGGAGAGGGCTCAGGGGACACGGGCACAGTCCAAAAGTCTATTAGCCACTTTCCATCGGCCGGGGTGGCTGTCTCACTGCAGGCGGTGGCCGTACGCGCATATGGCTCGGTTGCAGCGGCCATCTTGCATTACAGCTTGGGAGCAGCAGCCATCTTGCTCGCAGGACAGAACTGGACAGATTTATTGGGGTGGTATGTGGTCTCAGGTGAACTGGAGATCCTACATGCTTCCGGGTAGGGACTGGCTGATGATTTAGATTGTCCTCAGTAAAATCAACAAAGAATTCTCTCAGTCGAGGACATGATTAATAAAATGTCATGTTCTCTGGCATTAACAAGGTATTTTCATCCACAGAACTGCAGCTCACTGGATATTTTCTCTTTATTGGATCATTCTTCAGCAGATTGTCTTGACTATACCTAAATGCATTGAGTTGCTGCCATGTGATTGATTGATTAGATATTTGCTTAAAGAAGCAATTGAACAGGTGTACAGGTGAACAGGTATATATAGTCTGTTTTCAAACAGGTTTCTCAAAACACTCTCCACTCAAACGTACGCACATTACATCACAGGGCTTCACTTGCTTCTTTAAAGTTGTCTTTTACATTAAACTGGGATAGAAAAAAAGTATTTTAACATCAAAAAAGTACACTTCACCTTTAACATCAAGTGTTAAGCTAAAAAGCCCTTTTCCAAGAAATCTGCCCTTGAAATAATTTGCCATCGATATGCCATCTTGGCTATATCTTCATGCATAGGCACTTTCAATTATGCAGGCCAGTGGAGGGAGACAGAGTGTGACGTTTCCAAAGTTTAAGCCCAGCCTATACAAAACGTGTTCCTACAGGACCCTAGAGGGAACAGTTTCACACTTGAGAAATGGTTAAAGGGGAAATCTCTTCACTGCTTCACTTCCATTAACTTTCACTGAGTGAGATGAAGTAGGATTACGAGATAGGATTTTTGGAAGCCTGTGAGAGAGAATATGTCATTTCATATTGTTGTAGTGAAGCATTGAAGGTGACAGACCATGACTAAAGGAAAGACCACCAACTATTATCTTTACTCTTGTATATTTGGGTATTTCTGGGTAATTTGTTTCCCCTTTTCTTTTCCAATAATATCTCAAAATGTGTGATAGTGGTGAAATCTGTCATTTTAAGGAACATTTAATTATATAATCTATCAGAATACCGTTTATAACACCCATTTAGGACTAAAGCTGAACATCCCAGTAACTGCATAGTAACTGCATATGCACTGAAAAGCACTCAGAACACCTTAGCAACCGCATAGGAATGCTCTGACAACCAGTAAAATACCGTAGCGTTGTGGTGGCACATTTCTTCATAAAATATAAAAATCTAGTTTAATAAAATCACTCACTGTTTATGTATATGTGCGTCCAACACAATGCATCTCTGCCTGCCCTCAGGTGCTTGAGTTTTGAATCATTGACCACTAGGTGGAGACATATTTATAATAATCGTTATTTTAATTCATCCCTCACTGTCAGATTACCAGCAATCACATCTGAAGTACTGACTCTCATTATACAAACCATCTGTAGCAGTGTCTTAAACCATGGTAAAACCAAACTGAAAGAAAAGAACCAGAAGTTAAGTGTCTTGCTCAGAGGGATAATGATCATTATCTACACTAGATTTATCTAAATCAGTGGATGTCAATTCATACCACACACTCACAATTTATACCTAAAAATAGTTTGCTTTGCATAACTAGAAAAATGTATATAAAGATCTAAAAAATAACCAAATAATAAGCAATGTCTCGACTTTTAGTTGTTTTAGCTCAATTTAATGGTTTTGTCTTTGTCTTATTTTAAATCAAATTTAAGTTATCTTGAGCAGTCTGATGTAACCCCTAGGAAGTCCAAGTAACCCCTTGGAAGTCTGTTGAGTCCCCCTAGTGGATCCCGGTCACACTGGTCTATATAGAACCATAGAATTATATCAATTGGCTACTTTTAAAAAATGTATTGTGAAGATAAATACTCATAATATGAATATAGTAAGTTCATGCAAAAGGGTGTTGTGTACCCACCTCATGATGGCCGCCATAATGTGATAATACTATGCTTAAAAAACTGTGTGTTCTAACAAAATAAACATTTTGCAAGCTACATATAAATTCTCATTAAAAGCATGAAATGGACAGTCACTATTGAAGGGCTTGGGACAATGCATGTTCTTTTGGTGCCATCCAGTAGTGATGTCATGTTCGACAACAAAGCTTGTGTCAAAAAAACTACAACACATTTAACATTAAAGCACTGTAACAATGTTTGATTCGTTTTGCCTAAAGCACATGATCTGACATCCATGTAACAAGCCTGAAAACCACATGACTGCTTCAGTATCTGGTGCAAAAGAAGCAAATTGTTATTTATATACAAAGCTCAAATTTTTTAAATTTTAAAATTAATTTATGTTTCACTTGTTTTACTTATTTTAGTGGCAGTACACAGACACAAATCACTCCGACAGTAACCATTATTTATATACAAAAAGTAAAGAATCAGTTGCAGAACCAGTGGATGAACAGTTCTTAGCTATTTTTTCTTAGTGTAAAAACCATTTTAATAATCCACAAAATTCTGAAGCCTGGTTAGTTTACGTCTGTGCAACTGCAAATAGCGTATCAGCCCGTCAAAACGGTTGACTGCCTATATAAATCATGCAGAAATGCCATTTCATCAGAATCTTACAACTGAGGAGTGGATAGCATGACTTACTGGGTTACATGAGTTATCATGCAAACTTTCCCTTTCGATATGGTTCACTCGCTTTGCATCAGTTCGCTGATGCTAATGTGGAACTTAATCCAGTAGTGCTGTGCTACAAGCGCAGAATTTACACTGACAACACCTGAACTTGGAAAGCAGGGATGTCCAGGTTGTAAAATATGATGAAATTTCATGGCAAGAATAGCTCAGATATCTTCAATAGCAATTCCACTGGACCACACCCAAGAGGAGGCCGTACCTCTAGTGGAATAGGCCCTAACTCCTGGGGTGAACAATAAGTCAATGGACTTGTAAGTTAGCGTTATTGCATCCACAATCAATCTGGAAATCCTTTGCTTCGGCAGACATTTAGTGCAGCCTCCGAAGCTGACAGACATCAGCTCTGATTGCCGAAATCAGCTAAAGCAGTCAATATACACTCTAAGGGCCCTGCCGAGATGGAGTGGATAAGGTGCCTGCACATTCTCCGCAAGCAGAAGAGCTGGCAGCGCTATCACCTGTGTTCTGAATGGGGAGGAAAACCCTTTTGGCACAGAACTTTTCTTGGCCTGAGGGCCACTTTACAGTTATTAGGACTGAATTCAAGGCAGAAAGGGTCCACAAGCAGAGCCTGCAGATCTCCAACTTGCTTGACTGATTCTAAAGCCAGTAAGAGGGCATCTCTTGCATTTATTGGGTCTATTTTGCGAGCTAAGTTCTAGCTTGAGAAAACAAACCATTTCTAGGCATAGCGGTGCCTTGTGGAAGGGGCCCTCACCTCAGAGATCGTCCTCATAACCTCCTGGGGAGGGCAAAAAATGAAGGTTCCATCTGCGGGGTCATTTCCAAGGGACCAAGGCTTTGACGCAGCCGTGGGTCACCTTGAGAGTATGATGGCCCATGTGCCACTCCTGAGGCAGGACACGGGCTTTTAACCAGTGCATGTGGAGAAAGCCCAGTGGAATGACTGAGGAAGCTGCCGCCATGAGGCCCAGCAGCTTCTGAAAACTCTTGAGGGGGTGAAGAGACCCCACTGTCAATGAGTTTGCTATGCTCCCTCAAGAGCCAAGTCTACATTTGAGCTGAATCTTGGCTCTGAGGACTTGAGAACTGTCATCTGAGACCAAAGTGTGAATCACACCCCTGAAGCGGGCCGGCCTGCGAGCGAATTGGAGTGAGTAACTTCTTTGTATAATCCCCAAAATCAAACAGCAAATGGTTGAAGCGCTAAAGGCTGTCTCGCAGTGAAGCAGGAAAATGGCACCTTTTACAGCATTGAGAGGAGGAGGAATGCACAGGGTCCAGTTATAGCCTGGGCCAAGGCCCTTGACGCTTTGGAAATGGGTACCGATTGGCCGGGTGGTGGTGTTACTCCACTTCAGGCTCCGCTTTTGTCTGGGGCTGGAAGGGCACTGAGGCTGGCCTGGGTTGCTGCTGAGTGTGCTCATCTGAAGCGGGCAGGTTAGCCCTTCATGAGCTGCATTCACAGTGCGACATTTGCAACAAAATCGCTGGAAATATGTTCTGAAATTTGCTCTTTTAACAGTCGCTGGATGGCCGCAGGGGAGATCGCTGAATCAACTTGCTTGCTGAAGTGTTATTGTTCCGAAACCTTTTGGCCTATTATACATGAGGCCCTTGCAGTGGTGGCTCAGGACCAAAGGTTTGTCCCTGTGGGGCAACCAATTTTGCATGATCAAGGACACGCGGCGATGCCTTCATGCCTTTGAATGTGACCTCTGGTTCTCACTGACACATCCAGCCCCTCTAAAGTTGGATCCAATGGTTCAGACGTGGCTGAGGCTGAATGGAAAGGGGTTCTGGAAAGGGTTCGCCTGGATGGGTTCAGTCTATTGCTAGTAGCCTCATTCTGGATGGGCCGAGTTTGGTTCTTATATCTCTCCTCGACAGCTCCCCCCATTTATCTCAGGTAACCCACACCCAGCTATATCTGGGTTGCAAGATCCAGTTAACTGCCCTGTACAGTGCTGTAGTTTTTGCAGGAACAATTCTCTGCAGGGTTATCTCCATCCACGATAAAGGTGTAGGTAGTGGCTTACCACACTCCTTTGGGTGGAATGCCAGTTAGTAGAGACCCCTTAGTAGTTTGTTTCCTTGGTGGCACTTTGAGGTTGAGGCCTGCAGTTCAAACAAGAGTACCGTCATGGGATTTGGCCATTGTTCTAGAAGGCCTTTCTATGGCTCCCTATGAGCCTATTAAAGAAACAAAGAAATTTCTGACTCTGAAAGTTCTCTTTCTCCTTGCTATCACGTCTCTCAAGAGAATCAGAGACCTGTAAGCCCTTTCGGTATCTCCTTCATGTTTAGACTTCGCTCTATGCATGGTTAAAAGCTTTTCTTCACACTAGACCAGGGTATATTCCAAAGGTTCCCACTAATATGGCTAGAACTATTACACTGCAGGCTTTCTTTCCTCCTCTTTTCAGTATTCTGAACCAGGAAAAACTAAGGGTGCCTTCACACTTGTCATTTTTGGTTCGATTAAAACAGTTCGTTTGAACATATGTGAACGCTGCCATCTGAACCCTGGTGCGCACCAAACAAGCGGAAAAAGATGGGTCTCGGTCCGCTTCCAAACGAACTATGGTGCGGTTCGATTGATATATGAACGCAACACGGACGAAAGACATGTAAACGAACCAAAAAGAGGGCAACACAAGATGCAACGCTACAAGTCAGCTGATTTGATGACATGGAAAGATCGGTGTATCCAAAATGAGTAGAGGGCAAAAGTGGAGCAACGAGGAGGTAAAGTGCCTCATCAATATTTGTTTCTGCATACAACGGAGGAAATCCTGGTGCTGTTTTGAATGTTTTGAACATGTTATGGTTCTCAGTCGGAAAAGGGTGGCTTGTCCTCTTCAGGTTGGTGGAGAGCTCCTGCCTCAAGTGGAGGAGTTCAAGTATCTTGGGGTTTTGTTCACGAGTGAGGGAAGGAAGGAGCGTGAGGTTGACAGGCGGATCGGTGCAGCTTCTGCAGTAATGCGGTCGATGTACCGGTCTGTCGTGGTGAAGAAGGAGCTGAGCTGCAAGGCGAAGCTCTCGATTTACCGGTCAATCTACGTTCCTACTCTCACCTATGGTCATGAGCTTTGGGTCATGACCGAAAGAATGAGATCCCGGATACAGGCGGCCGAAATGAGCTTTCTCCGCAGGGTGGCAGGGCGCTCCCTTAGAGATAGCGTGAGGAGCTCGGTCACTCGGGAGGAGCTCAAAGTAGATCCGTTGCTCCTTCACATCGAGAGGAGTCAGCTGAGGTGGCTCGGGCATCTGTTTCGGATGCCTCCTGGACGCCTCCCTAGGGAGGTGTTCCGGGCATGTCCCACCGGGAGAAGGCCCCGGGGAAGACCTAGGACACGCTGGAGAGACTATGTCTCTCGGCTGGCCTGGGAACGCCTCGGTGTCCCCCCGGAAGAGCTGGAGGAAGTTTCTGGGGAGAGGGAAGTCTGGGAGTCTCTGCTCAGACTGCTGCCCCTGCGACCCGGCCCCGGATAAGCGGTAGAAGATGGATGGATGGATGGAACATGTTATGAGCTCTTTGCGAGTTCTCAGCTGGTAAAAATAAACCATATGTACACGCATAAAATGATGGCGTTTAATCCAGCACACAGCATTGTTTTGAATGTTCGGTAAGCAAGCTCCGTCACGAAATATACGTCATAAAAGCAGACTGTAACAGAGTTCGTAAATATGGGAAGAAGGAGGCGGGAACCGGCGAACATTCAGCAACTTTAATTAACAAATAAACAAACAATGAAACAAAAAGTATAAGGGCGGCAGTTCCTCACGGCGACTGCCGCCCACACAAACCAAATAACACTCAACATAAAATCCCAGGCCTGGTCCTCTCTCGTCCTTCACTGTCGTCGCTCCTCCTTTATGCTTCCGGAGCTCCTCCGTGGGGGACTCGAGACCGGTGCGCCGAGCACCTGAAGCTCGTTAACACTCGCGTCACCGGCCTCGCGCCGTTCCCCCACGGCTCTCGCCCGCCCTGCTCGTCACACCGACCAATCATGTTAGGACTGTATACCTATGCCTTTGTTTCGGTAACTTAAGGTTCGCTGTTAAAAATGCCAGTGTGACCAAACGTACCAAACCAACCGAACTACAAGTGTGAACGCACCCTAAATCTGCTCAGCCGGCTATCCTTCACCTTTGGGTCCAACCCCATTCGACTAGGAGTATGGCTGCTTCAAAAGCATTATTATCAGGAGTTTCTCTCCAGGATCTATGTGATGCTAGGGGTGGTCTTTCCACCACACCTTTGTAAGGTTTTACAACATAGATTTGGGTTCTACTCACGAGACCAGTGTGGTTTCGCCCTAGTGTGCAAGATTGGTTTCATATAGACAGACACTTGTCAACATTGTATAAACATTCCCACAGCGTCAAAGACGTCTCGAGTTACGCATGGAACCATGGTTCCCTGAGAAGGGAATGAGATGCTGCGTCACATTCCCATACTTCCTGCATGCCTGTGATCATCTTGTTTCAGTCTTTTAGAAGCCAACACTGTTTTATCTGGGTATGCTTTATAGTTTCCTGGTCGATGACGTCCCCCACCTATGAAGTTCCGTCACGTCATTGGAATGGAAGCAATTTCTGCTGGGAAGACTCAAATGTTACGTCACTTATTAGTTTAGATCTAACCAATCATTATCTAACACTTGGAGTATATAAGATCGGTACTTACACATGACTGAGTTTGCAGATGCTGACGCCAACCTTCACCTCCATCCTCCCCACCACCACCAGGATGGTCCCTGTCCATACCTCCCAGGGGGTCGGCTACGCCCCTGCCTTCATCTTTAGGCTGAAAATGCACAGTCCGCAACCCTCAGGATGTAAGCTATGGACGGGGCTTATGCCAAAGAACTTTATCTTTCCATATTTTGCTTGCTGATTGTTATTAAATATCATTGTTACATTATCTTGCGTCACGAGTCTTTTTGGTAGAACTGATTTTACACATGCTTCACAGTGCAATCACGCTGACGCGTTCCCACAGTGTTGAAGACTCAGACACAGCATCTCGTTCCCTTCTCAGGGAATCATGGTTACATTAATAGGTGTCAACAAACTGACGCAATGTGAGTGAAGCATTCGAAAAGGAACGAGGTTAAAAACAGTATGTAAAAAGAGTAGTACGTCTGAATTCACAGTATTCATAAATAAGTTGCTCAAAATGGTCCCAGTTGACCTACTACTTCCAAAATGTGCATCTGATGGATGCTTTATCCCATGAGGCCACGGGAGACAATTTGTAAATGTCAGTGAAGGGACACAAGGTTTGGTATTGGTAGGTCACATGATAATGACACCATGGTGAATTTATTGGCCATATACTGTATACATTGAATTTATCATCTGGATTAAATTCATACTGTATTGAGCATACTTTTTTATCTGTCACAAAGTAATTACTTATTCAAAAGAATGACCAACTCAGGACACAGCCAATATGTGAAAAGATTAGTATGTCCAAATTCCTTGATATTAATGGTAATGCTAAAGGACTGCTTTCTTCAGATACTGGCCCTGTCCCAAACAGAGAGTTGCAGGGATGATGTAAAAACCTGGAAGACTAATTCGCCACTGGTTCCCTCAAGATTTTGCCATAGTAGTTTTATAATGGGGGGTTTGAATTTATCAGTAAAACAGAGTTTGCGGTAAACATATCTTGACGATACTTTGACATTGCACCCATGATCCCCAATTTTTCCAAGTGTGCACTGGGGCAATCTCCGCAGCCGGATTCTAATCAACCGTCAAAGCAACATTACAGTGTGGACTCCTAGGAAGAGTGTTTAGGGTGACATTTGGAACAAGATCATTATAGACCTTTTACAGACTTCTCTACAGTAGTGGCCAAAAGTTTTGAGAATTACATAAATATTGGAAATTGGAAAAGTTGCTGCTTAAGTTTTCATAATAGTAATTTGCATATACTCCAGAATGTTATGAAGAGTGATCAGATGAATTGCATAGTCCTTCTTTGCCATGAAAATTAACTTAATCCCAAAAAAACCTTTCCACTGCATTTCATTGCTGTCATTAAAGGACCTGCTGAGATCATTTCAGTAATCGTCTTGTTAACTCAGGTGAGAATGTTGACGAGCACAAGGCTGGAGATCATTATGTCAGGCTGATTGGGTTAGAATGGCAGACTTGACATGTTAAAAGGAGGGTGATACTTGAAATCATTGTTCTTCCATTGTTAACCATGGTGACCTGCAAAGAAACGCGTGCAGGCATCATTGCGTTGCATAAAAATGGCTTCACAGGCAAGGATATTGTGGCTACTAAGATTGCACCTAAATCAACAATTTATAGGATCATCAGAAACTTCAAGGAAAGAGGTTCAATTCTTGTGAAGAAGGCTTCAGGGCGTCCAAGAAAGTCTAGCAAGTGCCAGGATCGTCTCCTAAAGAGGATTGAGCTGCGGGATCAGAGTGCCACCAGTGCAGAGCTTGCTCAGGAATGGCAGCAGGCAGGTATGAGCGCATCTGCACGCACAGTGAGGCGAAGACTTTTGGAAGATGGCCTGGTGTCAATAAGGGCAGCAAAGAAGCCACTTCTCTCCGAAAAAAACATCAGGGACAGATTGATCTTCTGCAGAAAGTATCGTGAATGGACTGCTGAGGACTGGGGCAAAGTCATATTCTCCGATGAAGCCCCTTTCCGATTGTTTGGGGCATCTGGAAAAAGGCTTGTCAGGAGAAGAAAAGGTGAGCGCTACCATCAGTCCTGTGTCATGCCAACAGTAAAGCATCCTGAGACCATTCATGTATGGTGTTGCTTCTCATCCAAGGGAGTGGGCTCACTCACAGTTCTGCCCAAAAACACAGCCATGAAAAAAGAACGGTACCAAAACACCCTCCAACAGCAACTTCTTCCAACAATCCAACAACAGTTTGGTGAAGAACAATGCATTTTCCAGCACGATGGAGCACCGTGCCATAAGGCAAAAGTGATAACTAAGTGGCTCGGGGACCAGAACGTTGAAATTTTGGGTCCATGGCCTGGAAACTCCCCAGATCTTAATCCCATTGAGAACTTGTGGTCAATCCTCAAGAGGCGGGTGGACAAACAAAAACCCACTAATTCTGACAAACTCCAAGAAGTGATTATGAAAGAATGGGTTGCTATCAGTCAGGATTTGGCCCAGAAGTTAATTGAGAGCATGCCCAGTCAAATTGCAGAGGTCGTGAAAAAGAACGGCCAACACTGCAAATACTGACTCTTTGCATAAATGTCATGTAATTGTCGATAAAAGCCTTTGAAATGTATGAAGTGCTTGTAATTATATTTCAGTACATCACAGAAACAACTGAAACAAAGATCTAAAAGCAGTTTAGCAGCAAACTTTGTGAAAACTAATATTTATGGAATTCTCAAAACTTTTGGCCACGACTGTACTTTCTCACACCCCCTGCTGTTTTTAAAATGATTTTAACCCAAAATTGACCTAGCTATACTAACAATGCTTTGTTATTAGCTCACCTTCAGAGTATTCAGTACGTGCACATTCTATCCCATAATCACTCTGTGCCGTGTCAGTTTGTGGAGCTCTCAGAGGAAGCCTCCTGGCTCGTCTCTGTGGCATGGGCAGAAAAATGGCTCTATCCCGATTCCACCCTATAATCAGCGCTTTTAACAGCTCTCATTTTCTGCTGTATATATAACTGTAATTGTCAGGCAATACTCCCATGGCAATGCATATGTTCTGCCATTTGCAGTAAATTTCAGAGCAGAGCTATGAAGAACCAGAAAAATTTACTCAAATACACACATACAGTACAACACAAAAGCTACATACAGTATGACTAAATCATGTCAGTTGAATATGTTTTTCAGAGGAAAATCACAAAAAGCCAACATTTATTTTTATGAAATAGGAATAAGTAAATATAATTCAAAAAGATATATAATTCTGTTATATGTCAACCATATGAAGTACATATGAATAAAAAAGACAAATTTAGCCAGAGCACATGACACTTTTCAACAAAAGTTTCTTGATACTGCATTAACATTACCTGATTTTTAAAAATGTTTTCATGAATGTGATGTGGTCTAAGACTGGTGGTTTCAAGGGTAGGGATTATGTTATGTCATCATTTTAATAAAATCAAATGAGGATTTTTTTTTTCCAAACTTGATTGATATTTTAAAAAAAGAATGTCAGATAAAAGGTATTTAAATTTTAGTCAATCTCTCTATATAGAGCTATAATTGTAAGTGTATAATAATATCATTAGAATTATTTGTGTAAGGCCTGTAACTTAACTTTTCCTGACATGCTTTCATAATGATTGAGTGAAGATTTAACAAAATATCTTGGGTTTCGTAAACAACTGAAAGTATAACAGCTAGTAATGTATTGTTGACTTAAGCTGTACTTGTTTTAAGCTGTACTTTCCTCTGCAATACAACAGTGGAACAATTCCTTACCAATGGATATAACAAAGCCATACAAAATGACTGCAGAACTGACATGCACTCCCATAAAATTGTCTGCGAGTAGTGCCATGTGCAGAAAAGACAAATGCATTGATATGAAGGCTGAACTGTGATATGAGTGTCCAATGCTTTCGGTTAGATAGACATGCTGAATGTCCTGGCTGGCAGTTCATCCAGCTTTAGATGAGCTCTTACGGGAACTAGGTGATCCTTCAGGGAATATTTAGCGTACGTTTACATGATAACTCTGTACTAAAAATTGAAAAGTTTTTCCTTTGCGTTTTTCGTGTACAGACGACAATGCTGTTAAACTTATCTCTGTTCACACGATCCCCGATCTGCCACAACAACTAAAAACGCTGTATTATCCTGCCAGGCCAGTAGTTGGCAAAGTCACTTTGTAAAGAAACACTACGCCCTATAGACTGAACTGATCACGAAATATGTATGCGCGTGACGTCACCGTTTTCACAGATTCATGTTTTTGTAGTTTACATTGAGACGATAATGGTGTTATTTTCAAAAACATTTCAGTTTGAAACCCATTTTCAAAAGTTTGCAATTTTAGGCACCCAAAACACAATTATCGTGTAAATGAACGGCCAAAACTCACGTAGAAAAAGTTCTACATTTTTAGTTGTGTGAACTTAATACCATTACTGTTATTGTGTAAAACTAAATGCGAATTTGTGAAAAAGATGACATCACCTGCATATTATGTGTTCAGCATAGTGTTTTTTTAACAAAGTGATAACTAATGTTCTGGAATGCACAGTACAGTGTTTTTAGTCATTTTTGCGGATTGTGAATGGGGACCATCTTGACAACGTTGTCATCTGTAAGTGAAAAACTGTTCCATTTTTAGTACATTGTTGTTGTGTAAATGTACCCTTGGATTGAAACAGTATCACTATATTTTTTTTTGAAGGGAGTCATAAAGACTTATGACAAAGTGGCTTTTGAAAAAGAAACATTTACCCTACCGTTAAAAAGTGATCGGTGCAAACTTTTAATGATTTTGAAAGAAGTCTCTTATGCTCACCATTTCTAAATCTTTTTGATGAAAAAAAAACAAAAACAGTAAAAACAGTTATATTATGTAAAATTATTATAATTTAAAATAGTCTTTTTCAATTTTGGATATAATTTCAAATGTAATTTATTCCTGTGATATCAGCATCATTACTCCTGTCTTCGGTGTCACATGGTCCTTAAGAAATTATCATGTAATATGCTGATTTGATGCTTAAGGGAAAAAAAAAAATCAATGTTGAATCAATCAAATTCAATGTTGAAAACTGAGACATTTTTTTAAGGATTCTTTAATGATTAGAAAGTTCAAAAGTTGAGGATTTATTTAAAATATCAATCTTTTGTAACATTAATGTCTTTACTGTCACTTCTGATCATTTTCATGCATTCTTGCCTAAATAAAAACATTAATTTCTTTCACAAAAAATGTTTTGAACTGTATTATTTATTATTATTATTATATAACTAATTATACAATAGTTATAGAGAGTATATCAATTACAACTACAATATATAAATATTAGTATTACTAAATTTTAATTTGCTTTGTCAAAGTAAAATGCTTCCATATATCCCTTTTTTTTTGTTACAACTATTTTTTTCCTCATCTGAAGCAGCCACTTAAATTTATGACATTTATTTTTATTTGGTATGAAAACAAAAACACAGACGTTCACAAAAACACATTTATTGATAATGGAGTCCTTGTGCAATGGATCGTGGTACACAATGAGCAGAAAAACAGAGTATAGGCAGCTAAATGAGACCTGATATGCCATATTTATTCACATTTGAGATCAGTTGTTTGCATTGACTGTAACACTCATCACAACAGTAACAAGAGTTTTACATCATGTTGCAGTTTCTGGAATGATTTTGGTAGTACTTTCCCATTTATTTGTGTCCTGGCTGTGTCCAAGTGATCTTAAAAATAATTTTGAACACAAATATTTCATCCCTGAGAGTATTGCTAATTACAATAAGAGCTTAAAACTCTCAACTACTCCATGAAAAACTCCCAGAAAAGTGCACAATTAGCACCAGAAGATAATAATAATAATAATAATAATAATAATATACAAAAAGTTTGCCGTGAATTATGGACTGAAATCAATTTATGCACCAATAATATTAAGAACATACAGTAACATGCAAATCATAAATAAATGTATAGGTGAAATAACAGAGTAACATGGTGAAAGTAAAGCTACACAACAGAGGGACAGAATAAGTCATATTTGTGATCTTACAAAAACAGTATATCATGGAAAATGTAAAGTACATAAGTAATATCTATGCACAGATGATTCACTTAAGAAAATCACTCATATGTATAGGAAATGAACCATTATGGATAATACTTTAAGATAAATAACATGAGGTTTTGAGATAAACAGTAGGAACAAATTACATATCAGTTCATTACATGCACAATAACCATTGTTAAACAGCGTCTCGTACTGTGCAAATAATTACAAACATAAAGACGGATACAGTACAGTTTAAGACCCATGTAATGCTCTGGCCCATAAATATTATTCCTTGAGTTCAAGCTAGATTTGAACTCATCACTAAATGTTGCAGTGAGCTCTTCATAGTATTCCCAGAATCCCTTTACACTACTCTTTTTCCCCTCAGGACATTGTAACAGCATACTCCTTTATACTCATAGATGTTTTTTTTTTTTTTTTTTTAAAAGCTTCAAGTGCACGCTAGACTAAGAAAACAAGCTCCATTCATCCACAAATCAAAGCTCCAAGATGTTAAATGAATATTACAGCCGTCAACCATTTAGCAAGCATTGATTAATACTATGAATTGTCAAACTAATAAAACTCTCATCCAGAAAATGTGTTTTACCATGTACTAAATAAATAAATCTTCAGCATATACAACATCCTTTGTTATCTTTTAGGATTCAGATTCATGATTTCTAGAAGTCATAGAAAAAAATGAAAAGGTATATCGAAAATGGAAAGATGGCATGAATACAAACAAACAAACAGAATTGTGTGTTTAAAGATGGTAGTGAATGACTCATTTCTACCAGAATACTGACAGTCCATCAATAAAGTGCATAACTCAAATAAAAGAATTGAAGTTAGACATAAAACTCAAAAATGAACAGAAAAAGTGAACAAACTGCATTTGGATGTCATAGTTAAAATTGGTAATATTAAAAAAAGAATCATTGATTCTTTCATTGATTCAATTTCTTTCAATTTCAGGGTTTTTTGGGGGGGGAGGTAAATGTAATTAAAAATTAAACATACATTTTATTTATTCTATAACAGCATATTTCTCCTATAATTATTCTATAATGTCACAAAATAAATATATGTGTAGACAACAAATAAAACAAATAGTTATTCACTAATGCTAGTCTTATGGTCCCAAGAACTATAAATTTTGCTTGATGTTTTATTTTAATCAGCTGATAAACACATAACAATTGCAACTTAGCCTCTTACTACAATGTCTCAGTAACTCAATAGATATTAAAGGATAAGTTCACCCCAAAATACAAATTCTGATTTAATTTACTAACTCCAAACTCATATTACTGACTTTTTTTCTGTGGAACACAATAGATGGATTTTGGAGAAATATCCTAGCCACTTTTTTCCTTACTTATATTCTTTCAGGTTGATTTTCCAACATCTGCTAGACTAAATTCAATTCTATGGAGAAAACCATTTAAAGTGGTCATGACACGAGAAATCAAATGCGCCTTGATCTTGACATAAGAGGTGTTTCTACCTTTAAAACATCCTGTAAGTTTCAAATCTTGAAATGTTAATTTAATCAAGCTGCAAAAATGTCTCGTTTTGATATTGTAGGATTTGTTACATCACATTGGCAATTACATTTGCATATCCCTGCTCCAGAGCAAGACATCGACGAATAGTTTTACGTCATCACACCACAGGCCCCGCCCACAGGCATTCAGTCGCTTAATGGCTGACTCTTGCCTATACTAGAGTGAGTGTCGCATCAAAATCAAAAAGAACCCATTAAAATCACTGACTCTGTCTACACTGGATACAGTATACAGATGCCCGTTCACTCTGCCGACAACAGGACAAAGAGAGCGAGTTTGCGTTTCTATACAGTCTTCAGGTGCAGATACTTCAGAAGGATCCCAGCATCAGAAACAAGTGGATATTTTATTTGAATGGTGTCCCGGATCATGTCAGAGGATTATATTTTTGTTTTGTAAACAAGGCACAGTGTAATGGAGAGTTCTTTTGTTGAAAGAAGAAGCAGCAAACAGTATTGGATCTGACAGCAGCTGCATCACAAACCACAAGCAAATTATTTCATAATGCTTTGTCTGTAAATGGCGGTTTTATGTGGATAATGTTTTCAAAACACTTACTAGCGAGTGGGCATTGATACTGTTTCTTATGCAATTACGCTAGCCATTCATAGCAGTGGCCATTTACTGACAAGCCTTAAAAGAGCCACCTCTTAAAAACAGATCATTTCAGACAGAGGGTCAGAATGAGAGCCATTTTTCCGCATATATGTTTTTTGTGTGTGTGTGCGTGCAACAAAAATGTATTAACATTATAAGTGAACCTCAAGGAACATTTTAAAATAATAAAAATAAATCATGTCATGACCCCTTTAAAAATGTAGCAGATCTCTTCCACTCAGTGCTGCTACTGGTAGACTGTTCTGAGATCAGTTGAGAAGATCTCCTTTTCTTTCACACTGTTTATTGTCCAAAAATCCACATTTCCACGACCCATTTATTGAGCATCTCCTCCTCTCACCTCTCTTTACTAGGCTCAGATGAAGTTATTGCTGATCTGACGCTGATGTTCAAATAAATCCTCAATTTCAGCACTGTAGGCATCACCTGTTGAAAGAAGAGTGTGTCAGACCGGGAATTTAGATACAAGTGTGCTTGAACATGCATGTCATGTTGTGGTTCATTCATTGATATGGGGATCATACCTGCATGGCAGCCATACATAAACACCCTGTGTCCATCATATTTACATCGACAACGCATGACATTGTTCATGAAGTCCGATTCAGCCATATCCAGGGACGGATTTACCTCAACCTGACAAAACACACACAAGAATGAATAGAGCTGTTCAGTAATTAGGTCAAATGTAGAGCAACCCAGAAGGATAATTCGTCATGGGTTTCCTCAGGAATGACTAATGTTTTTTTTTTTTTTTAAAAAAGCAGTTTAAGGTCTTGTACGTCCAACACCTTGTACTCCTGGAAACTCCAGGTAGTTTGCAGTTCTGGAAAATGGCAGCACTGGAGACTAAAGGGATGCTGATTGTTTCACACTTAATTCTTCACCTTAATTCTAAGTCTTTTGAAGTTAATATCTTCTCAACCTTGTGTTTTGTTTTGTTTGTTTTTTGTTTTTTGTGACCCTACTGCCCCAATAAGCATTTCTTGTCCAATGGTCACACACTAATTTTGCAATTTCTACAGCATCATATATATATATATATTATTTTTTTTGCACATTTCTCACACTTAAATGTTTCAGATCATCAAACAAATTTAAATATTAGTCAAAGATAACACAAGTAAACAAAAAATGCAGTTTTTAAATGAAGGTTGTTATTATTAAGGGAAAACAAAATTCAAACCTACAAAAAATAAGGACGGGGGCAAACACTTTTTCACACCACTGTATATGTATGTATGTAAGGTGTTTTTCACTTCCAGCCCTCGTTAACAATTATATATCACTTATAAATGATTATATACAGACATTATTAATAGTTATTAAGATTTGTGTGGTTTGGAATTGGTAAAATGTGCTTGGAAAAATAATATGATCAGAATAACGACTTGTCTAGTAATTATATAACAAATCAAGGATGAACAGTAATAAATATAGCCATTGTTTACAATGCCAGCCTGGTGTCATTTCACAATGGCATTGTAAAAGTTTCACAGTTGGAGACATGCAGAACCAATAAGGACGTGGAGCTTGTAAGGAAATTTTATGCAATCAGATTGCTCATCACACCACTTTACAAATTGGGCCCACCAAACCAGTCTCTCAAATTACTATTATAAAATTGCAATATAATATTTTAATAGTCCAAAAAGATGCTATAAGCACGGTATGAAGAGGGTCAAAAGGGCATCAAAGTTTGTTATGAATTTAATGTGATTATGTCTGCTAGGCTTAATGACTTTTTAAACGCTGATACAACAGTTCTTTTAATTTTCAACACTGTTGAAATATCTTCCCTAGTAGCCAAAGGTAATTATTCTGTGAGCACATTCAAAATGTCTCACTTATCCCCTTTTAATGACACTTTTAATGACAGTTGTGCAACTTTAACTCTGGACTGTGGAGATCTGTGTCTGTCTGAGCATATGTTTGAGGGAGAAAGCGTCTGTAAAACAGGCAGGCGTAAATTCCTCTGAACCTAATTGAGCATGTCTAATAGAGGGGGATATAGCACGCTTTTCTCCTCCAGCAGGGAATGCTTAGCATTGGGTTATTTTTGGTGTACAATTAAAGAAAAGCAACTCAAGGAAAGAGCAACAGGTTTGCCTAGGTCATAAAGTATAGACGCTTCATTTAAACAGCGTCTTTGCCCGGACGGGGTTGGCATGGGAACTCTGACCTTTTGAGTATCACCACGGCTCCTTGCTGTGCCATACATAGCAGCAGCCCGATGCCGGTTTGTAATTAGCATCTGCCAAATGGGCTTAAAATACATGCGAATCTATCATGGTGACATTTCGGGCAAATAAATCTTCAAAATGGTCAAAGAATAAAGGTACACTGTAATTAAAACAAAGCTTTCACATCAACCTATATTTTACAACTGGGATGTATAAAAGGCTTCTTGATTGGCCCCTAAAGCGACTCTTTGATTGGCTGGTTCTGCATGTGAAGCTCAGCTGCGGAAGTGCCTCAAATCTCCCACAGTGATTTGGATGATTAACACGTTCCAAAGTTAATGACAGAGAAAAAGTGTATAAACTGCATCCTGAAAAGAGAATCTACTCTTGAGAGAATAGTGAAAAAACGTTTTGTGCGTGACTGCCATCTTCAGAGTTCAGATGTTCTGAATCATTTCACCTGCATGATGTAGTCTCCAGGCCTCACGTCAGTGATGTCTATCCACTGGCAGTCGATATCATGGCGGTACGTGTCCCAACAACCCACTGAAATGCCTTGATCTCCATAATTGTAGCATGAAAAGCGTTTATGAAGTCCTGAAGAAAACACACAGTGATGAGTATTTGCACTAGTAAACCAAATAGCATTCGCATTTGGTATAACTAGTCTTATACCTTCAGGGCAAAAGGTGTCTTCCAGACAGAAACTGGCTTTGTGTCCTTCGGCCACTCTGCTTCCGTTGAGTGTGAGGAGGTCATAATGCGTGAACACTTCAATGCTGTGATAATGCCTGAATAAAAAAAATTAATTATACATTATATTATATTATATTATATTATATTATATATAGGCAAAAATCTAACTCCATAGGGGGGCCTGAATATCAGAGAGCGTATAACCAACCAGAACACTCCAGTAACTTCATAGGAACATGTTAAAAACCACTCCGAATACCTTAGAAGCTGCATATTCCCTGGTGACCACCAGTAAAACAGTCAGAATACCTTGGCAACTGCATAGCAACATACTAGCAACTACCCACAACACCAGTCGCTGTGATTTTGCTAAATAAGTCATGTTCCTGGATCAACATCTTTTGTCGATACTGGAACATTTCAGTCCAAAAACCTAGCCCATAACTTATCAACCAATCAGATTTGAGGGATAGGTTAATTTAACAGTTAATTTCAAGTTCTATCATTTCCCTCTGATTTCAGGAAAATGATAGATGAATAACCCTTGTTGTAAGCCTGAACTTGAAATTAACTGTAAACGTATCCCTCAAATCTGATTGGTTGATTGGAATGATGTTCCAGGATCAATAAAGACGGTTCACTTGTATTACCATACTTACGAATGGAAGAAAGGGCAAAGCACAATATGGCAGAATAAGTCACGCCTTCTAAATAAAAGAACAAATTACAAATTGGTAAATTCATTGCGTGCTTAGGACTGCACATGCATTGGCTAGTCTAGCCTGAAAAATATGCTTTTTTAACGTTATTTAAGCAAAAGAAACAAGAGTTTTCGATATTTTAAGATTCCCCATTCAAGTGGATAGGACTTGGTCTTGGATGCCCAAAATAGTGATCCAGAGGGGTTGCAAATATTGCTATTTCCTTGAACACCCTAGAAAAATGGCAGGAGTTCTGCACATACTTTCTTCCAGAATATGTAAAAATATAGTTGACTCATATTTCATGGTGGCTTGTGAACATGGACAGAACAAAGGTTCACTATGGACCACTGTCTAATGACCTCACTGCTCCTACATGAAGGTGTTGGCTGCTACGGTAACACCCTTTACAGGAAGTTGTTGTTATGCTAACAGGGTTACGCTTACAGAACTGTTTATTCAGCTCGTCTGAATGGATGGCTTTCAAATGCCAACTTCTCTGGTGTTGTTTTAAAAGATTAATAAAACAGGTTTGGCCTGCGAACACGCAAAGCCCACAACTCCTCCACAACAGAGTGGCTTGTTCCCACAGAATGGGTTTGCAATTATTTTCAGAACACATGTAAAGGGAGTGGAGGTGCTCAAAGCAGTTAATTAATCTGAAAGATGACGGCAAGCTTGCTGATCACCCATGACCTGTTTTATGAACAGGAATGTACGTTCCTTTCATTGCACTTTGAAAAGACTAACTGAACTGAAAGGAAATGTAACCACAAATACTCATCTAGAATAAAAGAGTGTCATGCATCAGGGTTATTCCGACATTATTTAGTTCCATGCATGTGCTGTCTGTATTATTTTAGTTCCTGATTCATTAAAAGAATATATGCAAAAGCTGGTTCAGAGTGTTCCAATTGTGGAGGATGCAGCAGTTTTTTCCAGTGTAACACGTTAAAAATATTTGACCGTCTAATATTTGAGCTGTCTATCACTGAAGATAATGAAAGAACAAAGGTAAGGATTAATCTATATTTAAGTTAGACTATAACTTATGCAGTGCAGACAATTCGATAACTTTGATTTCTGTAGTATATTATATTACTAAATATAATATTATTATATTTTCTATATATCTGTTAGTCTGTTAGGTTCAGGTAGGAAAGGAACAGGTAACTATGATATTTATTATGGGTTTATGTGAGGATTGTTTAAAAAACACTTAATTTAAATGTTATATTTTTGAAGCCTAATAAATGTTTAAAAAAAAAAGATAGCTTTCAGTTGAACTGTAATACTGAATGGCTATAATTCATGTTTAAAATTGGGGAAAATATCATTTAATGGAGACATCAGTAGCTGTATCATTACCAGTGATACTGGACTTCATTCATAAAAAGATGGCATTATTTAAAATATATTGTATTAAAATGTATAATATACTTTATGTTGTTTCTACGTTAATTTTGGACATTAACTGTGAAATGATTACATTATAAAATATATTTACTTTTAATTGTGATTAATAACTTTAAAAGTTATTAAAAATTTGGGATTGATCTAGTTTTTTTTTTTTAATCTATTGACAGCACTAGTCAGGATATTTATTAATATCCCTCAGATGTGTTCATCTGAAAGAAGAAAGTCATAAACACCTTGGATGGCTTGAGGGCGAGAAAATCTTTCATTTTAAAGTGAACTAATCCTTTAAACATGGGGTTATTATAAACTGGATTGCAGGGAGCTAATGAATAAGATTCAGTTTTTGTCACAACGTGGTGCAAATGTTTCATAATTTCATACTGGAACAACTTTTTAAACAGAAGGTCTTGAGTTCCAGTTTCCATTATGCATCATACAGTATTCTCTGCAAGATGACCAAACTATACAATGTTTTCCGAGCAACACTCAGGCTGCTCTTTCACTCTGTAAACATTAAAACAAAAAAAGAAAGAAGGAAACCCTCACCTGTGGCACTGGTGCCAGGTCCAGGACTCTCTTGAGGAGCGTGGACGGAAGTCGGCCCTGCCCAAATTCATGATTCGCGAGGAGAAACGCAGAAGGCGGCGATGGCCGTATGGCCACTGCATACGGTTGGCAGAAGAGGAGAGACAGTTCTCCTCATGTGCACAGGTGAGCAGGTGCAGAGGCCTGTCTTCCAGGTAAGCGCTCTCCTGCACGAGCTGTGCATCCAAAACCAAGTCAGGTGCCGCTAAAACAAGATGTTGATTCATTCATTTGGGTCATTCAGTGCAAATAAAATTATAATATCTATCAGATTTTGTCATTCCAATCACTTACTTTCAGAACAGGTGACACCTGCTGCTTTAGCTCCGCCTCCTCGAGGGCAATGAACGTAATTATTACGACGGCACTGCTGGATGGACATTTCTGTTCCCACACAGTGAGTCCCACTCAATAACACTTCTTCTGCTGCAGGGTCTCCTTGCCAATAATATGTGTCCTATTGACAGGAAGGCCAAATCTTATTATTCTGCATATAAAATGCTATGGTTTTAAAATGCAATGAGACACAATGTATAGACTTTACGAATCAAGGTAGTTGATATGAAATACTTCTGGGCAGCTGATATGTTCTCTAGTTTCATATGTTATGAATAATTTAAACTATCTTAATTCAGCATTTTCTACTTATATATAAATAATTATTATTTGTACTTAATATAATTATGTATACAGCATTTACTAGTGAAGTGAAGTAACAAGGTGAAACCAACAAGTTAATTAAAAAAAAAAAATGAATGAAGGAACAGCTATAGGACTTAGGATACACACCTTTATTAATTCATATTCATTTTAACTTAAAATCTATATGATGATGTTCAGCTACTTATTTATGGGTCAAGAGCTTAGTCATTAGTCCTTATTATCAGAAATAATGCAATTTTACCCTACTTCCTTTTCATGACATGACAATGAAGCACATTAATAGTCCAATATATATATAAATACAGTCATGTGAAAAAGAAAGTATGGTTTTATGTAACAGGACATAATAAAAAGTCATTTGGTCCTTGGCAGTTTAAAAAACGTGGTAGTCGTGGCGTAGTGGTGAGGGAGTCGGGCTTGTAATCTGAAGGTTGCTGGTTCGATTCCCACGCCAGCAGGAATTGAAAGTGGGGATTGTGAATGAACAGCACTATCTCCACCTTCAATACCACGACTAAAGTGCCCTTGAGCAAGACACCTAACCCTAATTGCTCCCCTTGTAAGTCGCTTTGGATAAAAGCGTCTGCTAAATGATGAAAAATGAAATGAAATGAAAAAAAAAAAAAAAACTTACTTATTAAATGACTGATTTAACAAAAACTTGGCCAAATGCAGAAGCGATGTGTGACAATCTAAGTACACCCTTACTGTTTCCATTGGACAGAGGGTAAGTAGCAGTAAGGCACTACTAATCAAATGCCTTTGATTAAAGATAAGGTTGACAATTTTTTTAATAAACTATATTAATTCTCACAAATCATGTTTTTTTTTGTGCATTCCAAGTAACATCAATCAAACTGCAGTTGGGTTGTTTTAATTAATCAATAATAACTCAAAAAAATACAGGTAACTTGCAAAATTAAAGTTCATTGAAAGAATGTTTTTTACATATATTACGAATTTGTTTTTTAGTAAAAGCAGACAACTCCACATGTTTCAGAGTTAAACCTAACCAAGTAATTGCAAAACACTCAAACACACATAAACAGTAATAGGTCGGCACACACACACACACACACAAATGCAAAAGAACAAACAAGGTTTCAGCATGTAAGAAGTGTATGGTGTACAAACAATTGAAGGAGTCGTAAAATATAAATCCTTGATTACTTTTAGTCAGCTTTGACGAAACTCCCCTCAGCTAGCGGGTCTTTTCGAAGTGACTAGCAGCCTTGTCGCCTGACCTGAATACTGCGCTATACTATTCGCTAAAAACTGAGTTATCGGTTTCTGTGCACAAACAACAAGTGCTTGTCAGTTTCTGCTGTAAAACGTGAACTCGCGATGCCTTGGCAGTGGATAATACCGGGTTTTCTGACAAAACGGGTTCACAACGTGCTATATGTGAAGAATAAATGAAGATTATTCACAAGTGGAAAACATCCAAGTTTAGACTAACTGACTCTACAGGCCTCAGTTAGCATGTTAAATGTTAAAAATTCATGACCGTGCAATTATAAAAAGACTGAACAAGTATGGCATGTTTGGAAGGGTTGCCAGGAGAAAGCCTCTTAACTCTAAAAAGAACACAGAAGCATGGCTTAGGTTTGCAAAGTACAAGAAACAAACTATAAGACTTCTAGAACAATGTCTTCTGGACAGACAAATTGGAGATGTTTGGCCATAATGCACAGTGCCATGTCAAGCAGAGTGGGGGAGGGGTGGTAATTTGGGATTGTTTAGCAGCCACAGGACCTAGGCACCTTGCAGTCATTGATTCAACAAGAACTGCTCTGTACACCAAAGTATTCTAGAGTCAAATGTGAAGCCTTCTTTCCAACAGGTAAAGCTTGGCAGAAATTGGGCCATGCAACAGGACAATGATCCCAAGAGCACCAGCGAATCTACAACAGAATAGCTGAAATGTTGCAGTGGGACCTTAAGAGAGATGCCTGCAAACCTCAATAAGCTGATGCCACGTTGTAAAGAACAGTGGGCAAAAATTCATCCACAACGATCTGAGAGACTGATAAAGTTATACAGAATACGATTACTTCAAGTTATTGCTGCTAAAGGAGGTTCTACAATCTAATGAATCATAGGGTGTACTTTGTCACAAATGGATTCTCCAGTTTGGCTTTATTTTTGTTAAATAAATGACTCAGTAATGTAATGTGTCATGGTGTAATATGTCTCATAACCGCAGATGAACAGCACATCTATTTACCTAAATTATAAGACCGGTTGCAGCAGCTGGACATAAAACCATTGGGTGTAAGCTCTACGCTGTACTTAATTACGTCCAGTTTACCAATGAATACGCCTGTTGCACCATCAAAAACTATGACTAGGCACAGCTACGGTTAGCATAGACGATGCGGGTACACGCTGATATGTTCTATCGCACTATTAATTGAGACACCGTCCGCATTACTATGATTCCAAATGTGAATTTATTGGCTCCAACCAATAGATGAAAAATTACTGATGAGCCGAAAAAAAGAAAATTGTACAAGTCCGTTTGTAAAATAAGAAAAAATAGAGTAATTCAGTAAGTATATGCATATTTTGGTACGCGAGCAAAACAATTCAGTAACAAATGAAAAAAACAAGACATCTAGCAAAAGATCATTTGTTTTCACAGTGTAAATTTAAGGAGCAAGTTATGGGCTGGACCTGTTTATACGGTGTACAGAGTAGCCTACACAAATTTTTGGAGCAAGTTATATTTTAATAACGCTTTAAACTTTGCAGATAATCCCGACCTGCCTTTAGTACCGGAAACAGCTCTGAAAAACACGACGACAGCCCGCTGAACGTGGAGCCCATATACCAGACGCGCCATCATCTCAACATTTTTATTTGCCTTTATTTTCAACATGGAAACAAGTCAAGACTTCTCACTTTACATCTACCTTTGACTAGGCGTAAAATTTAGTCTCAGACATGCTCTACGCCCAGATGGTGAAACAGGTATTAATTCTACGCTGGACTTAAAACGCATTTCACATTAAGCTTAGTCGTACAACCGGGTGTACGTCCAGCTGGTGCAGATGATTTTTTTTTTTTTTTTGAAGGGGGGGGGGGGGGGGGGGGGGTGATTTCCATTACAGTTTTATAACAATTATTAGAATGTGATGATTTTTTTATGAATGCTGAATTACTATGAAAATAAATAGATCATTTATTTTTTTAAAAATATTTATTTGCTTAATTCTATTTCTGTTAAATCTCATAAAGAATTAAATAAAGGTAAGCAGTGTGAAATGAAAGTATAACTGTCTAGATCCCTGTTCGAAGCTGTTGCTAAACCTGTCCCACCTCTTCGTATTCACAAAACAACTACTGTATAACACTATAATGTTGCCCAGAAATATCCAGCCCCCTAAACATGCACAGGAAGCTTAAAATGCACACAGACTGAGGCAACCAAAGCAAATAAGACAAGAGACATATTCAGAGTCATTACTGGAAACACAACATTCTTCAGCAGTCTCACCTGATGGGCACGTGAGGCAAAACCAAAGCCCAGTTGCCTGCACACCACCATGGCTTCATTTATTCCCCAGTTCTCACTACAAATCGTGCCCCAACGCTTTCTGCTCCCCACCTCCATGAGGACCTCCACACGACCTTCAGCTAGGTCCCTGCCCCCAGCCAACCGCACCTGAAACACAAACACACTCACAGGAATCAAAACTACACATACAGTGGCCTCAGAGAATATTCAAACACTTTTGTAAACAAATGATGCTAGAGCATTTCTCAGAACCAACCTCACTTCTCTTAAGTGATGTTTATTGGATTAAATGTGTATATTTAAAATAAGCTTTTATTGAATATGTACATTTGAATACATTATATGGCATTTATCTATCAGTTTGTGCAGTTTGAATCCATGACCTTGGCATTGCTAGCACCATGCTCTACTGTACATACGCTAACTACCATATAACACATTATATAAATATCAGAATCAAATAAGTTGCTTAAGTAGGAAATACTTCTTGGCAAACTTTTAGTCATAATAGTGGTGACTTGCATTGCTCCCAGGTGCAAGAATTCAAAGGGTAAATACTTAGAGTGAGTTAGTTTAAATTTTCCAATGAAGGATTCAGCGAGTTATGGGCAGTGGCTAATTTAAGGAGGCAAAGAATCGTAAATAAGGAAAGAGTCATTTCAAACTGAATGACTACGAACACAGTGTTTTAGGCCAAAACAGAGGAGAAAAAACTTAAAGAAACTGCCATTCTGTTAAGGCAAGAACACACCAAGCCGACTAAGTTTTCTCAGTGTGTTCCACACCGTCGGCTGAAGTCGGGTGTTCTTCGGCCGATTCGACATGTTGAATCGGTGTCGGGCCATCGGTGAGAGAGAGATCTCTGATGGGCTGTTCAGTACAGCAAAAGTTATGAAAGCAAGAAAAGAAGTCATGACGGCATAGACAGAAAGTTGTACTAATTTTACGTCATCTATCCTGAGCACTCAAATGCATGAATATTTTCTTAATAACATGAGCGGAGTGGAATAAAGAACGTGATCAGCATGACTGATATTCAAAATGGTAAGCAAGCGCTGCTTTGTTTATGGTTTGTATACATGCAATCTTAGTTTCCCTTTACTGTTTTGTATGACGAATATTGACTAACATATGTGCTTAAATAGACCGTTCTCTCCTTTATACGCGAGTGTCGAGCATCGGTTTGGTGTGTCAGGGCAACTTTGAACCCAAAAACTGTCGACGTCAGTCAACCCCGCAGTCTGCTTTCATAGGCACTAGTTCGTCAGCATTGGCTTGGTGTGTTCCCAACTTTAGTTCCGCTTAACCCGCTGAGGCAAAACGCTGTTGCATACAGGTAAGAAAACTGATACAATTTTCATTGATAAGACAATACCATTACAATAACTGTTCAATTAATAACCCTCGGTCGATCCGACTGTCTGTGGCTGGAGATACAAAAATGCAGAAAAATCATTTGGAGTTTTTGTGAAAGCTCTGGAGCTGTAAAAAGTCATTTTGCTGACAAGTAAAATTGAATTTCTTGGTCCAGGTAACACGGAGGACAAGTAAATATTGTTCATTTACATATTACAGACATTGTGACAATACAAAGTGGTTTGAAAATCGACAAAACTACACTTTAACTGTCCAAATATTTTGAGGGGCTACTGTGCAGAAACATTACTGAGCAATCTAAATTATATCAGAGTAACTTGTGGTTGTTTTGCTCACCGTGGTTTCCATGCCTGTTTTAGGAACATAGCACTTGACAGAAGCATCCTGGCTATGTTTAAATGTCCAGGGAGGGACTTCCTGGAAGTAACAATCCAAAATGGAGCGTTCTGTGCCAGTGCACTGCACAGAGTTTATGTGGATCGGCCCCGTTCCTGTAGAACAAACAAACAGTAAATGTGGGGAATGACAAGTTAAAAGTCTCAAATATAAAACAAAGTAACAAACACCTGGCCTGTTTGAGCTCTTTCTGTCTTTCTGTCATTTCTCAAACTAACCTTTGATCTTTACTGATGTAAATCTATGGAGGATTATTACTGAGTAATTGAACAATATATTGTTATAAAAATGGCAGATAAAGTAAACTTTTCTGGCCCAAGTAAGAATAATATCAATTATACAGAAAAACATTTTGTAAATTGATTCTTATGGGAAGTGTTGGGGGTAGTGAGATATGTAATCAGATTACTTTTTTCAAGTACAGTTGTGTTCAAAATGATTCAACCCCCCAATGCTGTAAATGGTTTTAGAGAATTTAGAGTACATTTGTAATTGAATTCAGAATGAAATCCTACAAGGACTTCTTAAAGAAGCATATGCAACTAAAATGACATCAATTGGTTTTGTAATACAGTAGTAAATGTTTCT
This sequence comes from Opsariichthys bidens, assembly GCA_037194245.1. Lineage (NCBI taxonomy): Eukaryota > Metazoa > Chordata > Actinopteri > Cypriniformes > Xenocyprididae > Opsariichthys > Opsariichthys bidens. The sequence continues at coordinate 10,473,606 of CM074279.1, read as the reverse complement.
TTTGTGAATTCTTCATTGACACAATTATTCAACCCCTTAAAGACTACCACTCTGAAGAACAGAGGTCCATTGAAGTGTTTTCAATCAGGTATTGAAAGCACCTGTGGATGTCAGGGAGCAGCAATAAAGCCTAATAAGCACCAATTAGGCAGCTTTAAAATGACTGTGATACTCAGCTCCTTCTAGACATTTACTGGTGTGGTTACAAACATGGTGAAGTCAAGAGAATGGTCCAGGAAGACAAGAGAAGAGGTGATTACTCTTCACAGGAAGGGCAATGGCTATAAGAAGATTGCAAAGATGTTAAACATACCAAGAGACACCATAGGAAGCATCATTCGCAAATTCAAGGCAAAGGGCACTGTTGAAACGCTACCTGGTCGTGGCAGAAAGAAGATGCTGACTTCGACTGCTGTGCGCTACCTGAAGCGTAGAGTGGAGAAAAGTCCCCGTGTGACTGCTGAGGAACTGAGAAAAGATTTGTCAGATGTAGGTACTGAAGTTTCTGCTCAGACAATACGGCGCACCCTGCGTAATGAAGGCCTCCATGCCAGAACTCCCAGGCGCACCCCCTTGCTGTCTCCAAAGAATAAGAAGAGTCGACTGCAGTATGCCAAAAGTCATGTGGACAAACCACAGAAGTTTTGGGATAGTGTTCTGTGGACTGATGAAACAAAATTAGAACTGTTTGGGCCCATGGATCAACGCTATGTTTGGAGGAGGAAGAACAAGGCCTATGAAGAAAAGAACACCTTGCCTACTGTGAAGCATGGCGGGGGGTCAATCATGCTTTGGGGCTGTTTTGCTTCTGCAGGTACTGGGAAGCTTCAGCGTGTGCAAGGTACCATGAATTCTCTTCAGTACCAGGAGTTATTGGAGGACAATGTGATGCAGTCCGTCACAAACCTGAGGCTTGGGAGACGTTGGACCTTTCAACAGGACAATGATCCCAAGCATACCTCCAAGTCCACTAGAGCATGGTTGCAGATTAAAGGCTGGAACATTTTGAAATGGCCATCGCAGTCACCAGACTTAAATCCGATTGAGGACCTCTGGTGGGACTTAAAGAAAGCAGTTGCAGTGCGCAAGCCTAAGAATGTGACTGAACTGGAGGCTTTTGCCCATGATGAATGGGCGAAGATACCCGTAGCTCGCTGCAAGACACTTGTGTCAAGCTATGCTTCACGTTTAAAAGCTGTTATAACTGTAAAAGGATGTTGTACTAAGTATTAAGATTGAATGTCACTTGGGGGTTGAATAAAACTGATAATGATGTGAGCAGAGAAAAGACATTTGTGGTTATTTCATTATAAATGTTATGTTATATTTGTCTGACCTACACGTGCCTCTTTGATTTAATTGTAAGCAGGATGACTGAATGATCAAAATCAATGTCAAACCGGCCAAAACAATCAATTTCAGTGGGGGTTGAATAATTTTGAACACAACTGTAACTAATAAAGTAACATTACTTTTAAATTTACAACAAAATATCAGTTACTTTTTCAAATAGTAATAATTGTTTTCTCATTTATTGACTGACACCTCTCCTGTCCCCATGTTGAGAGAAATCGGGAGTAAGTGTGGAGGTGTTTAATTTTTTTCATTTTTTCATCATTTAGCAGACGCTTTTATCCAAAGCGACTTACAAGGGGAGCAATTAGGGTTAGGTGTCTTGCTCAAGGGCACTTTAGTCATGGTATCGAAGGTGGGGAGAGTGCTGTTTATTCACAATCCCCACTTTCAATTCCTGCCGGCGTGGGAATCGAACCAGCAACCTTCTTATTACAAGCCCGACTGTGTGAACTTGATGGATATTATAGTTCTAGACTGAATGTGAGCATGCATATATTCATCTCACTGGCACAAATATTTCTCAAAATGAATAAACACAGCGAAATGCAAACTTATGAAACCTGCAATAATTAAATGTTAATATATACAAATATACTTTATGTATTTAATCTCACATTATTAACCAATGACTTTGCTGCTGACCTTCGATGTGTCCTATTCTTCTGAAACCCAGAATGTGTGCAAAGCTGAAAGGTTTGTTTGAGCTACGCCCTCTACCATAAAGTCATGAATTTGCATTTCCTTCAGCGTGAGGCTTATTCATTTCACTTTGTATGAAAGGATCTTGCATTTGCCAAAAATAGGATTTTTTTATGGAAAAAACAAACAAGCAAGCCCAGCTGAGGTGAAAAAAGTAACGCAAAAGTAACACAACACAGTACTTTTCATAAAAAGTTACCAAGTAATGTAATCAGTTACTTTTTAGGGAGTGACAAAATATTGTAATGCATTACTTTTAAAAGTAACTTTCCCCAACACTGCTTATGTGACGTTCTAAATCATGTGTAGAGTTAAAGCAAAATGCCTCATCACACACCAGAAGGCCACACATGAGTCTGATCAGATTCAGAGTCATGCAATCATTATCATCACATTCTTGAGGTTCTATGGAGATGAAAATCTTGATAAAAAGTATCAGATGTCACAGTTCATTTCCCTCTTTGTTTACGGTGATGTAAAAACATTGGTCAATTCAGCCTAAGGTGACCACTAAAGCAGAGCCCAATGTTTTGCAGTGAGCTAAAACTTCAGATATGAATCTCACAAGGATGTGAAATCCACTACACAGCAGAAATATTCCAGAGTAACATTAGTGTAAGAGTAATTATATAGTTTATAGTCAGAAATACATACTGGAGAAATTCAGGGTAAATGAAGTAGAGAGCTGTATGAACCACTGTGGAAAAACCGCGATTATGTGCTACTGCGCTGCTGCCGGCTAAGTTTGGTGACCGTACTGATCAAAAAGACAGATTTGTAACAGAGCAATGAAATCATGACCAGCTGTTTAGTTTTGAAGCAGAAATGATAGAGCCCAAAAGCAAACACAGCCCCCTATTTGGCCACGCTTCTGGGAAGCAAATTGCTAGAGATTGGCAAAAACCCTGAGGAATAATATGGAAATGTTCCCTCACAGAGAATATTACATATAATCAAGGATTTAAGCAAAGATTGGAGACTAAAAGTAAAAGTCATTGAAAAAAAACCATTGATCGACTACTAAAAAAAAAAAGAGAGAAAGAGACGTCTAATTATTGTTCATGTAATTTTTCCGGTAGACAGAATGATGACATCATAATTTGACGATCATAATTAAAAACTCAAATGGCTCAATTAAAAAAAAAAATTCTCAGTGTCATGTGCTACTAATATATATATATATATATACACAAACATTTTTTGCATCATTACTCCAGTGTTAGTGTCACATTTATTATTATTATTATTATTATTATTAGTGCTAAAAACAGTTGTGGAAGACAATTTGAAATAAAAATCTTTGAGCATTATAAATGTGGTTACTCTCACTTTTGATCAATTTAAATGTGTCCTTGCTGAAAATATGAATTTCTTAAAAAAAAAGAAAAAAAAAAGTACATACAAATCTCTGCATAAATATAAACAGATCATGAACAAAAAGGGAAGCAAATATCGGGAAAACAGAAGCAAAGATTAAGTATTCCAGAAGTGGCCGATGGAAAGGGAGTGGTTCTGTGACTGACTGCAGTGAATAGTTTCACTAGAGTGTGGTTTATGGAAAATGGACATTTTCTTCTCCCTAAAATAAAACAACATATATATATATTCCGCATTAATGGTGTTTTCTTTTCATGGGATGACTATAATCCCTATTTTAAGAGCAGATTAAATTGCTATATAAGAATTATTTCTCTTACCAAAGTTCATGTCAGCACCAGTTCAAAGCCAGAGGAAAAACTCAGTGTGTACTGCATTCAAAAATATCTTCACCTTATATGTTTTTCCTGTTAAGCGTAGGTCCCTGAGGGTGAACGTCACTTGAAAACCCTTGTCTATTGTGTCTGACTGAGGTAAAACCTGCTGATACAGCCTTCAAACAAATCTCAAAACATGCAGTCATCGAGAGACTTCAGGAACGCTTACTTTCATCTCACTGGGAGGTCAGACTTAGAGAACACCTCAACAGAATGTGTTGCTTCATGCTGCACTGCCCTTGAAAGATCTACATTATCATACAGAGTTCATGCTAACTCCACCATAAAACCACTTATGAACAAAAAAAAAATCCACAGACAGAATCTGCTCCACAAGCCAGACACAATGACACCCCATTTTCAAACTTGTTTCCACCACTAAGCACATTAAACGGATAGTTTACCCCAAAACGAGAGTGAGTAAATAATGACAGAATGTTCCATGTCATTCCAAAACTACATGACTTTCTTTCTTCTGTGGAACATAAAAGATATTTCGAAAAACATCTTTTTGGGGGGTGAGTAAATGATGACAGAATTTTCATTTTTGGGTAAACTACTCCTTTATGTTAGATTAAATGTCTGGAAACTCAGGCAGTGCGTTGAACACTGCACCAACACCATTATTCAGGATCATTTCTAAATGCGGTAACCGCAGTCTGGTACATGTAGTCCATCTCAACAGATTTCCTATTTTTACCGCCTGTCCTAAACAGTCCAGCTCTGTTCTGTCATTGAAACGCTAATTTGTGTCTCTCTTCACTCACTATATGTTTTTGTGGCCTCGGGTGCACCGGGAAAATTATATACGACAACTAAATACCTCAACGCTATGGATGGACAGAAATCATAAGCTTTGATCTCAAGTCGCCCTAACCAAATGGGTGAAATCAAAATTCAGCAAGTGGAGTCACTTTCTAAAATATCTTCTTTCTTTTTTTTTGCCACACCTGCCAATGAAGGGTGATTAAAATATTTATATATATTTAATATACTTGCAGACAGTATAAAACTACTAAACCAGTATTTTACTGAGATTATACCTCAAAGTGTACTTTTATTAACTAAATAATGTGCGAAGGCCAATTCACACCGCACTGACAAACGCCAACAAACACGTCTGTTGGAGTGGTGCGATATCCCTGTCGGTGTCTGTTGGAGTTGGTCGGACTCTGTCTTCACTCGACTGAACAGGATTAATCAGCATTTGTTGGGTCGTGTATGGCAAGCCATTTTGACTTTTATTCATTCTCAGGATATGAATTCTTGATATCAACAAATCAATTTTCACTAGTTAAAATGCTAATTCTTGATATCAGGAATTACATTTCCACTAGTAAAAACTATAATTATTGATATCTGTAATTGTATATTCACTAGTGAAGTCTCGCCATAGGCTGCCATTCAAACTCAATTGTTGATATCAAGAATTGATTTCTTACTAGTTGAAATTCCGTTTTCACATATCAAAAATACAATTCTTTAATACAATGAAAATATATATGATACTATATTACTCGTTTGTCAGTGTTTGTTGGGTCAGTGTGAACATGACCGTTTGTTCTCATAGAGAATCTAATGGCCAACTTGTTTGTTGGTGTTTGTCAGTGTGGTGTGAATTGGCAACAAGTACAACTAGAAACTATCAGTAGACCTAAGTTCACTTCTAGTTTAGATGCAGTACAATCGAAAAATGTAGTTGTAAACTAGTAGTATACTCAAAGTTTACTACTGTTGCACTTAAAATATACTTTTACAGACTAAAAAGTGGGCCAATTTAATCCTAAATAGTATTGAAAGAGAAAACTTAATGGTACATTTATGTTACTATACTTAATATACAAAATATACACTATATTTGAGCTTTCCTTTTACCTTATTCAGGTTCATTTCAAGTGTCTCTACTTTCATACGAGTCACTACTGGTGCATTGCAATTTATATTTTAAGGCAACAGGCCCCTAAAATCCTCATAATCCACAAATCAACATTTCATCCTTTCAGTTCTTTGAACGGTGGCAGCTGATAAAACATCATTTCAGTAACTTTCTTTAAAAAAACTGCACAACATTAGTGGCTATGTTTTTCATCAGTGCGATATCTGGAAGTCTTCAATAAATTGCTTCTGTCATGGCTTCAATCTGACAAGATGGGATAACTTCTCTGCCAAAGAGAACAAATGCTGCTTGGAATACAGATCAGCGTTGAGTTTTGCTTCACTCAGCTAAAGTACACTCACATACAGTGTGGATCTGAGGCACAGAAAGTTCAGGGAAAGTTCCTTGGCTTAAAGAATCGTCACTGCTCTACATTCATGTTTTGTACATGATATCGCATAATGTAAGACATCCTCATGTTATGCCATAGACCGTTTCCAATTCAGCTGCAGACAGGCGTATTCCACAGATAAGAAGAGCTTTAGAATTTTAGAAGCTCACACTCAGACTACTGTGGTATCATGAGCCAAACGCAGTATAATCATATCCATGTTTATACAGTTATGAATCACCTTCTTCCCAGAAACACCACATTGGCAGATTAATGGAACCGTTCATGCAAAAATGAAACTTCTGTCATTTACAGTACTTACCCTCATTCTGATCCCAGTTGGAACTACATGAGGGCAAGTAAATAATAACAATTTTTTTTCTATTTCTTGAAGCTTACACAACTGTAATTCCCACCTTGACCCATGTATGCTCCGGTAAGAGCCTCTTTGGCAGTGCCAAAGCCCAGCTCCCTGCACACCACGCTGGCTGAGATACGGTCCCACAGGTGGTCAACCACAGTTCCCCACTTTCCCTCACGCAAAACCTCGACTCTGCCTTCTCCCAGACGTGGCCCTGACTTCAGCCGTACTGACAGCTATGAGAGGAGAAAAAAGATTGAAAGGTTACTTTCAGGAAATCATATTTTTCTACCTCAGGCCCAAAGTACCAGGGTTATTGTAACCACAATAGATATTTGAGGACCACCAATGAGATTACCTTCCAAAATCTTCAGATTAGTGGTCCACAAATACATCGGTAACACACAATGAGGTTCATTAGTTAACATCAGTTAACAACATTAGTTAACATGAACTAATAATGAACTGCACTTAAACAACAGCATTTATGCATCTTTGTTCATGTTAATTTCAACATTTACTAATACATTATTAAAATCTTGTGAACAGTTAATGCACTGTGAATTAATATGAACAAACAATGAACAACTGTAGTTTCATTAACTAACATTAATGAAGATTATAAAATACAGTAACAAATTTATTTCACATGGTTAGTTCATGTTAGTTAATACATTAACTAATGTTTAACTAATGAACTTTATTGTAAAGTGTTAGCAACGCATTTTTTTTTTTCAGTGGCTGATTCTAATAGCCCAAACCCTAAATATCTGTTTAAAACCCATGACATTTCATCCATGATAAAACATATTACTGTACACTACACCTGTACATGTTTTTGAGACCATATTATGCTCACCAAGGTTGCATTTATTTGATCAGTAAAAATTTTAACATTATGAAATATTATAATTTAAAAAAGCTGTTTGCTGTTCTAATATATTTTAAAATTTAATTGGAAAAGTTGAATATTATTTCAGTCTTCAGTGTCGCGTGATCCTTCAGAAATCATTCTAATATGCTGATTTGTGTAATATTTGAAAACAATTATGCTGCTTTTTCTTTTGGAAACATTGATACATTTTGTTCAGAACTCTTTGAAGAATAGAATTTTGATCAATTTAGTGCATCCTTGCTGAATAAAAGAATTAATTTCTTTTGAAGAAAAAATAAATTAACTGACCCCAAACTTTTGAACAGTATTGTATATGCCGGTTCTGTTACATTCAAAACATCGGGGTTGAAAATAATAGGTTTGTAGATCAGTACAAAAAGGCAAATATTATTGCACCACATTGCATTATTTACATTTAGTACACACAGGCAGAGGACATTTAAAACATTTTTCATGCATATTGTAATTTCAATAATGGCATAATGAGGGCTGAATTAGACCATCATAATTAGTGTTATTTGGTGATTTATTTTTGTGAGTTATTTAGTCAGTACAACCCATTGAAATGGATGATGGCTGGAGACAATTTGGTTATTCTGATAAAACACAAACATTAAAAACATAGTTTTTATATATTATACAAACATAAAAATGTATGTGTTTACTTTTAAAAACGATTTAACATTATACACTAAACATTCAAATCCACCCTTAATAATTGCTAGTCAATAGCAGACAGTCAATTAATCTGAAATAACAAGACTATGTTCAGTCTGCAGGCAAATCAGATATTTTCAGACAGACTGAAAAGTTGCAAGTGATCAAATTAGATTTGTGTGTCCAGAGAAAAGTCTCTTTCAAAGAAAAATCTGTTCATTCGGGAGCCTTATTTGCAACTCCTCCAGAAATCTTTGGATATACCAATTGAAAAGTGTATGAATACTGCCGGCATTTCTGCCACCGGCTTTGATGTTATGTTATGTTATGTTATGTTATGTTATGTTATTACGTGAGGCCTACGTCACGTTAAAAGTGATGCAAAACGAAAATCCGATTTGAGCAGCCAGAGCATCCAGACTGAGACAGATTTGTAAAAATCCCATTTCAATCCACCTCTAAATGTGGATATGTACAAAAAAAAAATTCAAATCTGAACATTGCATAAATGTTTCAAGAATTACCTGCACAGGGTGAGGTGCCTGCGGTCTGCCAGAGGATATACGAGCAAATTGCGGTCCTGGGACACAGCGAGCCACAGCATGGCGACCGTTCTTACAGGGGGCAGGGCTTCGAGGGATTGACAGCTGGGTGTGGCACTCCGCCAGGCTGGGCTCAGTACCCAGACAATGTACTTTCTCAACCCAGAATCCCTTCTTCTTGGTCATCTGACTCAATCTAGGAGACATCATAGTCCATAAGAGCAATTAAATTAAGAGTAATAAGATGTTCTGATGTAAAGGATTATTCTTTAGTGTTGTATGTAGATATTCGGCTGAGACGAATAAAGTGAATTCACCTGGTTGTTGTATCCTTGACTTTTTTATCCCATATTTTTCTGTAAATGGAAAAAAATATATATGTTAAAATTTGAAAAATTATGCGATTTATGATGCTGTTGATAATGTCAAAAAATATATATAATCTCAAAAAAAAATATTACACTAATAAGGAAAAATAAATGTATAGAAAGCCATAAATCACATGAGATTTTGTAGTTAGCTGAGAGTTAGAGTAAAAACTCACTATTCCTGGTCGTGTTCGGTTCATTAACATTTGTGTCTTTATTCAAAATAACTTAAACCAAAGATTCATCTGTTTACATTGCCGTTATAATAATAAAATGTATGGACCACAGACACAGACATCAAAGAGCATATGTTTTAACTCAATCAACCACTAAACTGCCTTTCAAATATGTACATTCTATAAACAGATATTTCCACTGGCATGTTGGTATCCCGGAATGGGCATAGTAAGACTTCCCAAAAAACAAACTGAGACAAACTTAGAAGAGAGAGAAAGAGAGAAATAGAGAGAGAAAAAGAGTGTGAGAGAGAGAGTGTGTGAGTGAGTGAGTGAGTGAGTGAGTGAGTGAGTGAGTGAGTGAGTGAGTGAGTGAGTGAGTGAGTGAGTGAGTGAGTGAGTGAGTGAGTGAGTGAGTGAGTGAGTGAGTGAGTGGTGAGTGGGTGGAGTGAGTGAGTGAGTGAGTGTAGCTGCTCTCTAATGCACCTGTCATCAGTGACACATTATATAATCACTGTCATCATTCACCGTCTGTCAAACTAAATGTGGTAGTTATTAAATATTTGGGTAACCCAAAGGATTTTGTTTTGATTTTGCTGAATCTGTTTTTCTGTCTGCACACACAAAATAGTTTATCAAATGTCTTCTTAAATAAGGATTTTCAAAATATGTAAATTCAATACGGATTTAACAGACTCATTCTTAACGAATGAAAATCAAGAGGGAATATCGGTCAACAGAAAAGTAACTAAAGTCAAATGCTGTGTGGAATCTCCAGTTTAATGACCTCATAAAATATTCTAGATGTTTCTACCATATGACACTCTGAAGCAGAGTAACATTGTAGTAACTCAAGTCTAAAGCTACAGAACTCCAGCTTAATGATCGTTTACAGTTGGCATTCAAATAAATAAATCATTTTATGTATTAAGATGGCCTTTTATATATCAAATGTACTGCTCTGAACATGAAGAGATACATTAGACAATAACTATACACACAGACACAATATTATTATTTATTGTTGTTTATTTATTTTTCCATTTGTTCTTACAGTTGCCGCCACTGAAATACCCACCTGCTCATGTAATTAGTCCAAGAGTTCCACCCTTGGTTTACTGCTGAACCAAGAAAACTTAATGATAGAGAGAGCTGGTCTGTTTGGAGACAACAATCATGCCACTGTTTTAAGCATTAGTCTATACACATACACACCAAACTCTTTCTCTCTCACTACATCATAGTAATGCTGTTTAAGCATTTATTTAAACAAAAAGGCACTCAAATCTGTGATGTATTGAGAATATATCCTACATAGAGTACAGCTAAAGAACCAATCTCTACAGTTGTTACATAACAACAATACAAGGACGTCAGGTACTTTATAAATAGTATATCAGACTAATATATATATATATATATATATATATATATATATACACATACACACTGACAAAAATTGTACAGGTAATATATTTGCTCGTCACCTTTGATTAGAAGAAAAATGATTTTGCCTCATCCTGTACAATGCATGTGATATAATACATCATATAAATAATGAAAAATCTCTCACATCACACCACTGAAAGTTGAAAGCCTAAACTTGATCATAATTTGGGATTATGGTGCTTGACAACTCAATGGACTGAAATTTTGCTTAAAATAAATTTAAGCCTGCAATTAAATGACACTGAGCTGAACATTATAGTGCAAACTTGATAAATATTAAAGGCAATTTTTATTTCTGAACACAGTCTGACTGGGATGCTGCTTTAGACTGAAATGACAGAATCTGAACAATTAAAATATTAAGCATATTGAGATGCTCGTCTAAGGATATTTGAGCCTGAATTGTGGTTTAAATCTTTTAATTTCCTTGGTGACTGAGTGTGTCCTGCTGACACAGCAGCCAAAGGGCGCAGCTATAATTGTAATCTGCCTTTCCCTTACTCGCCAGAAACGTTGAAATCTTCTGAAGGGCTCAACATTTAATTACAGCATCTTCAGCGGAGGATCCAGAAGAAGCAGTGTCAGGGCGGGGTGGCTTGCGATCCCTGAGTGGGAGCGCGAGGAATCGCGTTTCAGTACATGTGCCAAGTCTGGTGCTCTTTGGAGACTTAACAAAATGCACGTACTACATGGTGAGGTCAGGTACTGGGCACGCTCACAGACGAGAAAGAGCCAAATGGAGATTCCCTAGGACGTAAGCCACAAAAGCCGCAGCTAGCTCTATAAGCTCTAATTCAAGTTCAAACAGTATCTTCAAGTTGCTGTTTGTGGCATGTCTTTGAGTCATGCATAAACAAAAGCTTGCTTAGGTGTTCTTGTGACCTCAAGATTAGGATTCTCAGGAAAAAGGGAACAAAGCCTACCAAAGATAACCAACCTGTCAATGGTCTTATCTGATGGGTAATGGGAAATCTTTTTTTAGAGCATAAAAAAAATTGAAAATTGCTTAATGCTCAAGAACATTATCAGGTCATACTGTTATGCAACAGCAGACAGACCTTAGAGGAATCATCAGCAGAAAGCTTGCACAACACTTATAACGCCCCAGCACAAACCTAAAAAAGCCCGGAGGCCGCAGACCCATAAGATTAAGGTGGTGCTTTTTATAATGAGCACATAGGATGACATGCCAGCATGGCCAAAGTCCATTCAGACAATTGGAATGAAATAGTTGTGCTGTCAGTGTGGTCACTCAAAAAATGCCTCTGAACCACAACAGCGTCCTATAAGAGGAGCAAAATGAGGCAAAAGTGAGAACACAAATGAGAGCAACAGGTAGTAACTGTAAGGCAAATTGCGCTCCAGCTATCCAGGCCCAATCGAATTCCCACGGCGCTGCAGTTTTGCTCCTTTTATGTGGGATTCTGACTTACACGCGTTCAGTCATAATCCTGCAGATGGTAGCTTCGCACCAGTGGCTCCTCAGCCAGCCACATGCACCAAATGTCTGAATTTACGGTTCCTCTCATACTGAGCAGGATTACTTTTGCAACAACATGGATATTAGTAGGGTAAAACTAACCTGTCTCACGATGGTCTAAAAAAGACAAATATTTAGCAATTAGGTAAATGATAGGTAGTTAACCAAAAAGGCAAAAGAGGGAAAGAAAATATTTAGGAAGGTAGATGGGCAGATAGTTAGGCAGGTAAAAAAAGTAGGTTGGCAGTTAGGTAGGAGTGTAAAAAAAAATAGGTACGTAGGTACATAAGAGGGTAAAAAATATAGGTAGATAGTCAACAACCTAATTACCAAACTAAGTAAAGTGAAAGTGACATGTGAAGGCCAAGTGTGGTAAGCCATACTCAGAATTTGTCCTCTGCAATTGAGACCAACCTTCTCTTCATACTAGTTCATTTATAGTATCAAATAAACATGAATGGACATCAGAAGGAATGTTGTTTCAACCACGGAAAGACATGAGTACACACAATTTTTCAAGTTCAAGTTCACTAACATTAATCTACTAACTCCCCTGACTGCTTTGTCGGACAAAACGGCGGATTCGGGGTTCTGATTGGTTAGAGCTCCTGTCAATCAAACTGCTGCCGGAGGGTCCCTGACACACACACACACAAACACAGCATACTGTGGACATACACACCCGGAGCAGTGGGTAGTGATTGGGGGTTAAGTGCCTTGCTCAGTCATTTCCTGCAGGTATTGAGAATCGAACCAATAACCTTCAGGTTACAAGACTCTCTAACCATTAGGCCATGACTGACCCTAGGGGCAGGTAAGTAGATAACTAAGACAATAAAAAGGAACATACATGCTAGGAAGTTTACTAAGTTGGAAGATCACTAAGATGATAAAAAGACTGGTAGGTAACTAGGTACCAGGAGATGAAAATAAGTAGGCAGGCAAATTGATACTGTGGATAGGTGGATAAGTAGTTAGGGAAGTAAAAAGGTAGGCAAGTTTTAGGTAGGTAGGTAAGTAGGAAGGAAGATAAAAAAAAAAAAAATAGGTAGATATGTGGGTAATTAGGTAAATGATAGGTAGTTATCCAAGTAGGCAGTAGTATAGATGGGTAGGTACAGCAAGTAGACTGGTGGATATGTGGATAAGTAAAGTAGGTAAAAAATAAAAGTAGTAGGAAAGTAAAAATACAGGTAGATAAGTGGGTGAATGATTGATTAGCTAAGATAGGGTTAGGTCGGACAAGGATAGTAAACTAAAACTAGAATGGTAAAAAGATAGGTAGATAGATATGTAGGTAATTGGGTAAGTATATAGCAAGAGAATGAGACAGATAAATGCTATAGATCAGTGAATAAGTAGTTTAGGTTGGTAAAAAATGAGGGTATGTTGACAGGAGTTACGTAGGTAGGCAAAGACAACAAACATGAGCACATAATTGCTCAAAGAAATTAAAAGTTTTCTAAAAGGAGCAGTGACGGACCTTATCTCTGATTCTGTATTTATGCTCTCTAAAGAATGTGTGTGTGTGTGTGTGTGTGTATATATATATATATATATATATATATATATATATATATATATATATATATAATATATATATATGTGTGTGTGTGTATATATATATATATATATATATATATATATATATATATACACACACATATATATATATATATATATATATATATATATATATATATAGCTTATGTCTCCTGTTTGTAGGCATCTAGCTCCAGTAGACTTGCATTCACAGTACCATCACTGTTATTTGTTATATGTATAAACCACAGATAGAGCTCTGAAGACAACCTGTATAAAGCTAAAGTGAAATACAGCCCAGAATCTCCCAGCAGTAGTTTGCACGCAATTTAATATGTAATCTTACATAATTAAAAGAGCTGACCAAGAAAGACACCACAGTGACAGTACTTGGTTGGGAACACTGTTCAGGAGAAAATTCTGTGAGGAGGCAGGAGAAAGTCAAGGGTGACAGTGTCAATAAAATCATTAAACAAACCCGAAACTCTTTCTCCAACAACAGACACTTTGAAGGCTTTAAACGGATGTCCCTTTCCAATAACAATCAGCAGGAATATTAGACTTCTTACTTAAATCTAAGCGTTCAGAACAGACCGTTCATTTCAGCAATACTGGGGTCCAGATAGCATCAGTACGTTTGAAAGATCTTTTAATCATTGCTTAAGTGCTCAGGTTTGTGAAAGGTGCCTGGGGAACAGAGATAAGGAAAACAGACGTGCCATTCCAGTCAACAGAGGAGGTGAATCTTTCACTACATGCAGAGACAAACATTTTCTGTGCTTAGAAATGAACTTTTTCTACATACAATATGATCCTCACTACATCCTGTGTGGTCCAACAAACACAGAGAATCCAAAACAAATAAACAAAACGGGGGGGGGGGGGGGGGGGTTGTAGGATCCCTAGAAGAACATGTACCTCTCTATATTGTTTCCTTAAAATATACTGAAATTGAAATAATTAAGGTTGAGTATGTTTTTTGATCAAATATATATTTTTGAAAGAAATTACTTCTATATATTATACAATATCAAATATTTTTATTCAGCAACAATGCATTTAATTAATCAAAAGTGACAAAGATAAAGTGGTAAAGATAATTCTAATTTTACAAATTTCTATTTCAAATAAATGCAGTTCTTTTGAACTTTCTACTCAAAGAACCTTGAAAAAAGTCTATATATATATATATATATATATATATATAAATGCATATATATAATAGACTGGAGTAATAATGCTGAATATTCAGCTTTGCATTACAGGAATTACATTTTAAGTTATATTAAAACAGCTATTTTAAAGTGTAATGAGATTTCACAATATTACTCTTTTTATCGTATTTTTATCAAATAAATGCAGCCTTGGTGAGCGGAAGAGACTTCAAAAAAATAAGAGACCCTAGACTTTAGAAGCATCAAGTATTTAACCTAATTTTACCTGTATTTACACTTACTTAAACAGCATATAAAAATAAACTGTTGCTGGCTGCTTCAGTTCTGCTACATGTGAGCCAGACAGTCTTTTCCCGACCAAGTGGGCAGTTATTGGCCAGAATATGCTGCAGTCTGGACCAGATTTTATGTTAGTCAAAAGTCTGGGAAACCCTGTACTAACATAATGAAATTTACAAAACTAACATCATCCAATAACAGTGAATTAGTGCTAAATGTTGGGTTTTAATATAATACTAATTATCACAGGACCAAAACCACAGAGACTAACGCCACTGCACAAGTTATATTTTTCATTAGAAGTGCATGACTCACTTGTAGGTGTTCATGTTGGGCTGCTCCGCGTCAGGAAAGCCAAGCATCCCACACACAACTCTGCTGCTATTCAGACTCCAGCCTTTATCGCACACCTGTCTCCATCTCCCGGCATGCTTAACTTCCACCACACCCTCGGTGACAAGAGTTCGCCTCTTTGTAACCATCAAGACTGGTTTGAGACGGACTTCCTCAATCCTCACCCTATTGGCAGACTAGAGGTAGATTGAAAACACATGAGCATACCTTCAATGGCAATAGTTTGCCCAGCAATGAAAAATCTGTCATATCGATCCAAACCCTCTGTTCTTTGTACGTGCCATGCATAAAAATGTCAGAAATGTAATATAAAAGCATTAAAAAAGTGGTAAATTGGAACTAGTGTACTATATTACAAGTAAAAGTATTACTTTGTGTTCAACAGAAGAAGGAAAGCAAGATGAGTTTGGAACGACATGAAGGTTTTGGTTTAATGTTAACCATAAGCATTTCAGATCTACTGCAATCTCAGTTTACCGGATTATGAGACTGCTGTCTGGAGTATTGATCCCATCTGGTATGATCCTGGGAATGACCATTGCCTTGCCTGAGATGTGCAGGTGTCCTTGAACTAGAGTAAATGTCCTGCCAACGGTTCGAGGAGACTGCGTTTGGTCTGAGAGCGATGGTGTGCCCTCTTCTGGTGACACCAGGATGCACTTGGTCCAACCTTCTTTCTGGACTACAGACCACTCCGAGATCCTCAGAGTGTTTGCAGTCATGAACACCCCACCCGTTCGACTTGCAGTCTTTCAGAGTTTTCTCTGTTCCTTCACACCTCACATTATCCATCCAAATGGGGCCTGTGGCAGGTGTTACAGGTTACAAAAGCACTAGATTAATAAAACATCAGTTATGGGTCTTTAAGTGGCCTTATTATGCTTTTTCGGATATTACCATTCATGTAGTGTGCAATATAGCTGGTAGGTGAATGTAAAATGTCTTGTCTTGAGTTTCAAAGATCAAAGTGCACCAACAAATGTTATTTTCTCCTGAAAGAAAACCATTTCTGAACTCCCTGAAATGAGTTGTCAGTAATTCAGGTCTTACTTCCTGCTCAAACCTACGCAAGTTTGAAACAAATTTGCATAACGCCAGCCTCATTGGCTGTCGTGAACAATGTCTAATTTGTCCTGCCATCAAACACTATAGTTTGTAGCGGAGGCCTCGAAAAGTTGGTTTGTGTTGTCGACATGTTTTCGTTTCGTAACCAATCACAACAGACTGGGTCATTGACCAATCAGAGCAGAGTAGGATTTAGGAAAGGAGGGGTTTAGAGAGACTGAATTCTTGCTTCATTTCAGACACTGTGAGAAAAAATTTGGTGCTGCAATGTAATGCATATTTGGAGAAATATAAAGGTTTGGGGGGGGGGGGCTGGATGCATGTAAACCTATTATATGAGACCCCCAAAAACAAAGTTTTAAAACAAAGGAATAAAATGGGCACTTGAAAGGAACAGTTCACTCAAAAACGAAGCTATGTTATTCCGAGCCTAAAGGTGAATTGAATTGTGTATTTTTGTATGGTAAAATGAGTCTATACAACTCAAATATTAAGTCTTCTTAAGTCATATGTCATACCTTTTGTGTGATGAACAGATGAAAATTGAAGTCCTTATTCACTGGAAAACCTGATATTTCAAATCAAATCAAGTCGATCAGTCGATCCAGTTCAGAGCTGGTCTGGGTCATTCGTTTAAGAATCAGACTTGGTTCTAAGGTTGATCAACATTCAAGGTGAAGATTATCAATGAATAATGACATCAATTTTGGTCTGATCATTAAATAAAGTTATCGTATCTGTTTGGAAGACTTGAAATACAACGTACAAGTTGAATGAAGCACTTTTGTAAGACATTTATGGTGCTTTTGACATTTTTTAGTTTAAAGCTTCAGTCTCAAATCAGACTTCAAAAAAAGCAATCAGTATTAAAACTTCCTTTGTGCTCAGAAGAAAGTCATATAGGTTTGGAATGACATGAGGATGAGTATATAATGACAATTTTTGAGTGAACTACTTTTAAGTGAGACAACCAATAGCTCCATAATTGTCATAAAAGACAATTTTGTAAAGAAATGGTACATAATGCATAAGTATACAGTAAAAGTCAGCAGACTTCATACACAATACTTATTTAATATGGGAAAGAAGTGTCACCATCAAAAGCATTACAAAAGAGCTCTGGTGCAGCTGTCTGAAGGGTTTGTTTTAGTTTTAATGACAGCGTTGTCTTGCCAACTAAGTGTTATACATGCTTTGGGTTAGTGGCTGTCTTTATAGCTGCCTTAAAGTGAAATTACAGGGAGCGATTTGGGCGATGTAAAGAACAGTAGCACTGTGCACTTGCACTAGTGAGAAACAGCTATTTAAAACAGCAATGTCCTCAAGTCTTTCACATAATCCACTGTTAAAAGCGAAAATAACAGAGATTAAAACTCTTAAACCTCAGCTATTCAGACAGCAACTGTTTCAAATACTTAAAGGGACAGTTAACCCAAAAACTCCAATTTGGAGCATGACGGCTATTGGTCGTCATTCATTTTTATCGTATGGAAAAGAGCAGCACTGACATTCTGTAAAACATCCACAAAATAAAGTGAGTCAATGAGGTTTGAGTGAGTAAATGATGACAGAACTTTAATTTGTGAGTCAAAAGAGATTCATAACCCACAGTGCATGTCTTTTAAAAGAAAACTTCACTCACCCTCTCCCTGTCCGTATCTGGCACTGTGCGCCCAAGTTATGCCACTTTGGAAACCCAGCTCCCTGCAAACCACATTAGCGAGCTTAATGTCAACCTCGTCATCACAAACGGTGCCCCACGTCCCGTTGTGCAGGACTTCAACTCGTCCCTCGTTTTCTCTGTGGCCGAGACCTGCCAGTCGCACTTTGGCAGCGGGAGCACGCCTTGACCGACCGGGCGATTCGGGACGTGCATCCGTGCTCAAAAAGAGGAACGCAAAGAGAAGAACACACATGGGACAGACGGCCCGAATCATGATTGCACACAGGTGAGGCTTCTGGAATAGAAAAAAACAGGGGTCCTTGTTACCAAGTCAACTGCTAAATGATGTAAGTGACAGATAGACGGATTAGTACTCGACTGGTCATGTGATCTCAACATGGCAGCCTCCATGAGGTGACCCACTACATGTAAAATAAAACTGCTTTTACTAAGCTACTGAAATGACTGGAGTCTTTGTCTAGACATATTTTACAAAAGCAATTTTTAAAGGGAAGGTTTAAAAAAAATAGCAGAAATTAAACAACTCTGTTAATAAGTCTAACAGTCACATTTCAGTTCAACATTAAAAGCAAACTTTCATAAACTATATTTTGTATAAAGACAATAAATCATTATGATTTTTGCATTACGAAAACTAAACTAATAAAATAAAATAAAAATGCATTTTATTTTAAATTTTTAAATCTTAAATTGTATCCCAAATCACACACTATACACTGTGCACTTACACACTATCTACTTATGTTGCCTTCACATGCTATCTAGTTAAAAACTGGACATGAACGCCCTCTCAAATCGTATTTACCACTGGAAAGCTCCTTTAGATACCCAAGTATCAGAGTTGCACGGGCCATAAAACCGCAATTAAACATGGCAGAGGGGAGAGCGATTGCTGCTGTGACTGCTATTCTTTATTTTTTTTTCCAAAACAGCTACTTCGGCTTGTCTTGTTGTTAAGTTTGTGCTACATATATGAATAACCATTTGAAGCAGATTGAATGTTTTATACACAGTGAAAATAGCCTGTATTTGACTGAAATTCCAGAATTGGCAGCAAGCTATTCAGATAGCATGGTGAATGTTTATATGGTTGTCAATGAATGGGATTCTAAATATCATTTTGGCTTTAAAAATCATTTGGCTTTTTTCCCAGCAAACAGGCCAGATTTAAACCTGGTGTCCTCCATGATTCCTGTTCTTTCGCACAACAAAGCACTTGAACTCGTAATCACACCTTTAGAAGTGGGAAGTAGGACATTTCCGATAACAAATGAAGGCAGTATGTACTCAACACTCTGTACTCAACTGTGTGGTGTATGAAATTTATAAGGTTATTTTGTCAATCAATATCAGAGTCTGTTAGCCCCTCCCCCTCCGCTACGTAAGTAAAGCTGCGACGGTTGAGTGTATGAAGCGTCCAACATTCCATTTTTTTGGTTGATGAAGCTCATCCGGGTATTAAAAGTACACTTTTTTCTTTTTGGAATTTTCAGTGTGAACGCTTTACTCACACTATTTATACTACAAAAGTCATAGAATAGTGCATAAGTACACAAACTGGGACGCACCTTCAATATCCCAACTATTATTTATTTTATTATTTTTTTTTTTTGTAGTTAATTATGACCCAGACAAGCTCTTAACAGGTTTTGTTAGGTTCACCCCACAGATTTGTGCATGTTGCATTAGAGCATGAGATGGATGGACAAAAAGTGGTAGTAGAGGTATGATAACAGGAAACGTGTCTATGCGGGCCTAATTAGCAACATGATTATATAAGTATCCAAACAAGAAACAGGAATA
Source organism: Opsariichthys bidens (assembly GCA_037194245.1). Classification (NCBI taxonomy): domain Eukaryota; kingdom Metazoa; phylum Chordata; class Actinopteri; order Cypriniformes; family Xenocyprididae; genus Opsariichthys; species Opsariichthys bidens. The sequence continues at coordinate 10,453,700 of CM074279.1, read as the reverse complement.
ATAAGTTATTATTTCTACTACTATGGAGACACATAATTAGATATCAATGTAAAACATATTTCAGCCTCATTCCAGTAAGTGACCATAATTTATGGGCTTAATTCATGAATCAATAAATAAACCCACTCTGACATAAAGCATGCACTAAGAGAAGAGGAAGAGAGCGATAGAGAACACATATTCAATCATAGCATTAGGAGCCCAAGCAGAAGCACCAAAGACTTAAGTCAAATTTCACTCACCTGGCAGCCGCACGTAAGTCACGTCAGTCACGGACTGGAGGAAAATGAATGAAGGAGAGAGTTGAACATTCACTCTGTCCCTCTCCTCCCCCTCTCTCTCTCCCTCCATCACTTCTACATCCCTCCCACAGATGTCTGCATCTTTATCTCAACGTGATTCACATCAATGCCTCTCCAACAGAATTGTGAATTTTTCAGCAGTTTTTTGCTTTGTATATTTGCACTAAATATTATACAGTATATATATATATATATATATATATATATATATATATATATACAATATATATATATATGACATTTTGTACCATTTAAAAAGGTTCTAATATGTACTGTTTATGTACTAATATGCACACTTTTTGTACCTTTGAGGTACTTATATCCACTTTTTAGGTACTAAGGTACCTTGAAAGTGTTTTTTTCCCCAAGAATGTGTGTATGTATATATATATATACACACACACACACACACTCATGTTTATATATGTGTGTGTGTGAGAGAGAGATCATTTAATTCCCCTAAATAATTGATATTAACTAATTTTTAGTAAATAAACCAGACATTTGTAATTATTTGACTGTAGCGGTTATGTTTGTGAAAGTGCATGTTGCATTTTAGGTCACTCATCTGAACTTCATTCTATTCTATTTTCATAAAAAATAGACAAATACAAACAATTTACATTTAACACAGGGTTTTGAGTAACGCATCATAAATCATAAGATGCTATATCGTTCGACAGTGCATTTTAAATTGTGTTCTGCTCACACACACAAACCTCTTAAGGCAAACTTTGTAACACGAAGCAACAGGAAGATCTCAAATCCTGAATAACTCCATATGTAACCATTCCAAGTAACTAAAAGAAGCTGCACAACCACATAGATGTTTCTTCAGTGAGGTGACCACAAACCTCATTCCCAAAAAAGCATCCCTCTCTTTAAACCACAGTAAGGATTGTCTTAAATATCTCAAGACTCATTTTCACCTCATCCATACTTTGTTTGGTCTCTCTATAGATAAAACAAACAGCACCGGACAGCTACTTGTTTTTATTTGTACATACTTTAAATGTTGACATGACCAAATTAGCATGTTCTGTTTATAATGTATTTCAGTTTTAACAAACCTCAGAAGGACCATTTTAGATTCGCAGGCATATTTCTAGCAAATCACATTCATAACTGTGCGAAAGGTGGGCTGCACCTAAGCAACAATTACCGTAACTTCCATGCACAGATTTAGAAACAAATGAGAAATTTTAAAACGCCCGGAGGAAAAAATGCCCTTCCATCTTGAGAAAATGTTTAACAATTTCCTTAATTACCTAAACTCTGTTCACATTCGCTGTCAATTGAAAACTAGCAATTTAGTTGTTTTTGTGCCAAAGTTGGTGTGACTGTGTACTTGAATGCAGGTTCTTCCCACTGGGTAAACCAAGACAGGAAGGGGGGGGGGGGGGGGGGGGGGACTCCAGCTAAATCAAAGAGGAATCTTACCAAATGACCAAAAGAGAGAGAAAAAGAGCCAAAAATATACATCCAGCACCTCAAATCAACAAGATTGCTCAGATTGCTATTTCTACCTATATACATAAACATTATATGTGACTCATGGGTGGCATACGTGACATACACTGGCAGCCAAATGTTTGGACACACCTACTTATTCCTTGTTATAACCATTTTTCCCCATTTTATAATAATGGTAAAGTCGTAAATCTATGAAATAACACAAACTAAATTATGCAATGATTAAAAAAAGTTTTAAAACTATATTTCAGCTTTCTCAGTTGACATCCTTTATCTAAAGTAGATTATAGTTGTACTTACAAAATATAATTTACAAAATAAAGAGTTCTATTGTGAGCTACAAAGTTTCTTCTGGGAGAAATAGACTTGCAGGAGAAACAGTTGCAATTATATATAAAACAGATATATAAAACAGACGGGTAATTATAAAGCCACAATTGTGGGGTATTACTTTTTTTTTTTTTTTTTCTTCTTCATTTTAATCAAATAAAAGCAAAAACTAATTTGGACAAACTTAACTAATAAAAGAAAAAAAAAATGTTTATCAAAAGAAATTAACATTGGTACAATATATACTATATACTTTTCCTCCCACAAAAACATTCAGCAACACAAATTTTTTCAATATTTATAATAATTGGACATGTTTATTGAGCAGCAAATCAGAATGATTTCTGAAGGATCATGTGACACTGAAGACTGGGTGATGAAAATCCAGCTTTACCGTCACAGGAATAAATTATATTATAAAATATAATTAATTAGAAAAAGTTTATTTAAATGGTACAAATATTTCACAATATTTCTATATTTACTGTATTTTCAGAACAATGAAATGCAGCCTCGAGCATAAAAAGTGTATTTTTGTCTGCTGAGCACTTTCAAGCATTTAAGCATAAACCTCTAAATCAAAAGTTTATAAGACCATGAGAAACAAACAGTTCAGCCAAACTTTGACTGTTAGCATACCTCACCTACAGTATAAGAAAGATAATATAATACTAGTAGAAGCATCATTAGCTGAGAACACAGGCGGCTCAGCATGAGTGTGCAGTGTGTCTAATGAAAGTATATGGCAAGTCCTCGCTGACTGTGTGTGTGTGTGTGAGGGGAAAGCACAGGCTCTTAAGAGACGCTGCTGTGGTGGGGCGCTGCCTCAAGCTCTGTAATTACCCACCGAGACCCGGCTCTGCCCTTAGCCACAATTTGCGGTGCCATGAAATAAATACATGCTCTTCAACAATAAACAACTGCCTTTTCAAATTATAGCACCTCCTCCGGTTTACCCCCACCATCACCTCCTGTTTTCGCTCTCTTCTCATGAGTCGCAAGTTTCATAACGCAGGCCTTGCACAACCATGAAGGGCACCACTGTCTGAGAAAATACTGCCATGGTTTTCACAAAACGCAGCATAAAGCACTTGAGTTTGTTTTTAAATGTACTGCAAGACTTCAGAGCAAAGCGGTAAATTACAGTATTACTGATGTGACAAAACTAGAGCACATTTTTGTATAGTTGTTTAAAAAAAAAAAAAGAAACTGGCTTTTTCACTACATCATAAATGACTTGCGTCTGAGAGCGCGCATTTGAAACACAATAAAGGCTGACGTTTAGGAGTGACCTTAGCAAAAAATAAAAAATATACAGATTTCCATGTACGCACGAGAAACTTTGCGTGAGCATAGGAATGTTTTACTATGAAGAAAAGGAGAGTGTGGATGCACATGAATTAATAAAATCTATTTACTCAAAACCTGGTTTCATTAGGGCAGTATACTTCTAATATCATGGCATTATGTCCGCTTTAACAAGTCCTCTGCGATGGCTGAGAAACCAATGGCACAATAATAGGGTCCTGATACAGTAAAAAGTGCTTTGTACGGTGTACATTTTAGGACGTCCTCAGACATACAAGCAAAAGGCGTCATGCTTCAGACTAAAAGGCTTCAGTCACTGGACAAACAGACATCGTGCCTCAGACTGAAAGGCTTCAGGTCTCAGGAAAAACAACGCCAGGTGTCACGTCTCATACAATTAGGCATCAAACAAATGGACTTGGACAAAAAGATGTGACAAAACGTCCTCAGAGAAACAGACTTAGAAGGAAGCGAATTTCCCTGCCTCAATGTGACGTCACTTGCACAGTTTTCTAATCGATAAATGTTACACTAAATTGTATAAAATACATCCCAGTTGTAAATTTCTATTATTTGCTAGTTGTATTTGTATGTATAAAAAGTTAGCTAAATAACACATTGCAACTAGATTGCATTGTAAACTATTGTGAATGCTTATGAAAATTAACCATGGTTTTATTATACTAAAAGTGTGGTAACTATGATTTTTTTTTTTTTTTTTTTTTGTCGTATAGATACTATTTGTATAACAATAGTTTTACTACAGATATCATAATCTATAGTGTAGCAAAACCATGGTTAAGAATTGTATTTCAAGGCCTTACGTACGCTTTAATTAACAAATTTAACCTTCTATGGGACTAATTATAAAGTCACAGCTAGAAAATATAAATCACTATTTATTTTACATATATTTAAAGCTAAAATCATTTACATACATCTGAAATTTGACCTTTTTTTAAGGTGCTGTTATTTGTAACTGACTTAGTTTTTGGCAAATTGTCTTAAACTTCACACACATCCAAATGCATTTTTACTATCTAAAAAGTAGTGATTTTTAAAAATAATAATATAATCATTTAAAAAATATATTAAAAAATCTTTACTAACATTCCATTTCATTTTGTGCTACTATATTTCATTTGAAACTGAAAATGTCATAAACTTGTCAAACTCAGACGCACATTCACTGCATGGAAAGTAGTAAAACTATGTCTTAGTGTTTAATAAAAAAGCATTAAAAAAAACCTTTAACAGTTTCTTTCTTGAAATTTCAAATAAATGATCATAACACAAATGAAAATCAACAAAACTTTTCTTTTTCAGTGTACCCCCCACTTTCCACACAATAGGCAATGGCATCTTTCCGGACCTCTGGTTGTAGCATGGATTGCATTTTCCAAACCGGCACCAGATAATGTATTGAGATGCCCGACTTCTTAAAACTTAACAACATCAACCTAAAACACAGGCAAAAAGGCTGTTATACTGCCTGCCAGTGCTGAACAATAGTGCATCTACACAGAAAATATGTATAAAAGGACTTTGTCATTTATGCATGAAACACTTTTTCTTTTTTTTTTTGGTCTTTGAGTTATTAATTTTAAATATATAAGTATAAAAAAGCCAGCCCTGTACAAACATTACTGCCGCTTGTCAACAGGAGCTGGCAGAGTAGCTGGGAGACAAGAATAGTCCTCCATAGGCTAGACCGTCACATTAACAACGTTCGGTCTGACCTTCACTGCCTTCCAAGGGGTGGCTTTTGAAGTCCGAGTCCTTCGAAATTCGAATGATGCAGCCTCTGAATTGGGATGCAGCCACTGTGGTGCCTTGACAGCATGTAACCTAATATGTGCTAATGTCTCTTTCACTTCTGCGTCAAGCACATTGCGCATAGATTTTAATTGTATTGGCTGAAGGGGATGTTATATGATAATACTAAAATGTAATTATGTATTGGTTGAAAATTTTTATTGTATTTTAAAAGCAATTTTCATTGCATAATTTATAAATGACGATGCCCCATAGAGGGTTAACTATGTGGCTGCCGAGAAACCACACTGCGAAATGGGCTGATGGCGCAATAGGTGTCTCATTACTGCAGCAGAACGTCACGTAGCCTATTATCATCGCGATATGATAATTACGACAGCGCGTGAATTTCCAACAAGCCATGCGCTCTCACGCCACACATCATGTTCTCACAGAGTGAAAAATACATCTTGGAGCAAAGAGGACATTGACAACACGTCGACAGACAAGACAGAACAGTCTACTTTTGAGATGAAACAGTTTTATGTGTAAAATATAATTTTTTTAAGAAGTTTAAAGATAAAATACCGTATAGTGGCTCTTTAACATGTCGTGCCAGATCGCTGTACCTCGTTCATGTGGCTCGTGAACCGACCATCTCTTCATACTAGTTCATTCATAGTGTCAAATAAGGAAGGAATGTTGTTTCAAGCGCGAAAAGATGTGAGTACACACAATTTTTCAAGATAAAGTTCACCACAGACAAAATGGCGGATTCGGGATTATGATTGGTCAGATCGCCTGTCAATCAAACTGTTTGCAAAAGGTCAATTCAGAGGCTGCCTTCGAAGGCCGATTGAGTCACAGCAGTGCGAAGAACGCTGTCTGAATTTGAAGGCACCTTCAAATGCAACCTTATAAATATATATATAGATGGATCCTTGTGGCCTAATCTATCCTAGAATTCCTTACGTGCCAGTGGCAACAGGATTTTTTTCGTTTTTGAGAGAGAGAGAAATTGCCGGATTACACTTACATTTCATCTTTCTTAAATATCTAATGCTAATGATACAAAAAAAAAAAACTTTAAACCAGTTCAAATTTTGACAAGTCAGACAAAAATGTGATTATATAGTTCATATATAGTTATTATAGAGAAATGGACCATGGTGAACCTTGTTTTGTTTTCAGTTTATATGCCTCTATGCACATTTTTAGAATTTACATGCATCTTGGTATTTCCACCCAGGGTTTTTTTATTTTTTTTATGTATATTCCAAATCTCCTCAAGAGTTTCAAACAAAGATCTCAACAATGTCTTCTCTTGAGTTTGCCAGGATTCTACAGCCTACAATCAAAATTCTGAAATCTCAAAATGGAAGTAACCCAAACATTTCTCATCAAATTCTTCCAAAACCAATATGAGCGATCATACCCAGAAGCCATTTGACATTCATAACCCGATAATCCAAGGTATTTGAGTGAAACATATTTAACAAGAAATATTATGAGCCAGGACTTGAACTAAAGTTATTTCAGAGGTGAAGTAAGTTATTATATTTTGTTAATGAGGACATTGACAAGACATTTGTTTATGAACTTTTTTTGCACAATTCAAACTGATTAATAATGTACAGTAACGCAGGAACCTACATTAAGATTAAATATGATGCCTTCAACTAAAACTAATTAATTAACTATTCATTTCTTTGAGAAGAGCAAAGCTAAAATAAAATTAAAATGAAATAAAACGCATGTTAACAGTTTAAATGCTTTACATGTAATATTCAATAAATGTCAATTCAGTACAAGAAACAAGCACTTTCTGGAAAGGTCTGCCTTGGCCCCTTGGGTCACAAGGCCTCTCACCAACAAATGTGTTATCATTTTCATAAACAATACATACAGACCACAAACCACTGGCTCCAGGCCACAGCAGCAGGCTGGTGGAAATATATCCTGTAGGTCGCATAAGTCATTTTTTCCCCTGATAGAGTTGAAAGCTGCTTTTAGGCACAGCAGAATTTTCCCTGATTCTCATACTCAGTTTGCCACATGCTCTTCACATGGGACGCCTGAACGCACAAACCACAGGTCACTTTCAAGGGCTGATGAAAGAGAATAATTGTGATGCTCGTTATTTTGGATATTTATATCCTGATTTATATCATTACGTAGTAGATATTTGCAGAAATTAATATTCAGTAACATTGTGTCAAGATTTATGGGTCTTATATTTTATTGACCATATTTAGACTTTATTGTGAATCTTGTGCAAGAACTCCCTCTACTGTCAGCTGATATATACACATGATTTTGGATGGAGTTATTGAAGGTGGAAGAGGACTCTAGTTGTATTTATACTGACTCTTTCAAAAGTTTGACTTTAAGATTTTGATAAGCTCGCAAAGGCTGCATTTTTTTTTAAATAAAAGCACAGTAAAAACTGCTATATTGTGATATACAATTTAAAATAGCTTTTAAAAATATAATTCATTCGTGCAGAGCTGAATTTTCAGCATCATTACAGCGTCACCTGACCCTCCAGAAATCATCCTAATTTGATGTTTTGCCGCTCATGAAACATTATCGTTTATAATTGTAGGCTATTATTTTTTCCAGGATTCTCAAAAGAATAATTTATTTGAAATAAAAATCTTTGTAACATTATAAATGTGTTTATATTGTCACTCCTCATCAATTTAACGCATTTTTGCCGAATAATCTTGACTCCGAACAGTATAGCGCATATTTTTTGCAGTATTTACTAATCTTTGCTCATTAGTTTATGCAATGAACAATGTTAATTTTGAGTTTAAAATTATGATATTAAAGGCTCATTTAAATGAGTAATATCCTCATTCCTTCTTCAAAAACATTCATGATGTTTTTATCATACTTTGATTCAACTTAGTTGTAAGTGTTGATATTGCAGACCTGACGGGATGGTTTTCGCGGGAAATGGCATACACACATGACTCGACCGTGTTCGTCAAAAATAGGGAAAAGTTGCTCTGGCTGACAGGATGGGTTAGTTGTCACAAACAACAGACAGAGAAAGACATGGAGCACGTTAAATCTCGAACCTCATGGGAATTACTTTGGAGAGTTTGCGGTCCAAAAGAATCTGAAAAAAATCTGGCGTGGCTTTTTGGAGATGGAGTGGACAGAGGGATTTGAAATGGCACGGAGATTTTTATTTAGGAGAGTTTTATTACTCAGCTTACTTTTATTACAGAGCTCATTGTGAAGCATTATCAATGTGAAGGGTCAAAAATCATAAAAAAATGTGTTGTGTCATGAACTTATGTTTTTAAATTTCATTGTGTTGTACACTACTGGGCCACAGTACAATAGCCTATCAAGGTTTGGTGGCGAGAATAATACGCAGTGTCACATGCATGCAGTTGTTTTTTTTAACCGCTAGGACTACAAGTTACATAGTGTACTTTTAACATTAAGAGGGATATGTTGTGTAGGTATTGTTCATTGCTAGTGTATGTTAACTAAAGAGGCTTATAGTACAAGTTACAATAAAATCCTCCGGGGAATCAGTGACCAGCAGGAGTAGAATACAACAAAGCATACTGTGTGTGGTGAGTGAAATGGAAGCTTCAAACTGGCAAAAGTTAAACTGTACTGTATTTCCATGACAACTGGACAGCAATTGCTGAATTAAACATGAACATGGCGTACTTTTCACATGCTACTGCAAGCTAGTATTCCAAAGAGCACAAAAAAAACGAAGAAAAATCAAGGTTCAATAGATTTATTACAATTACTTTTTTCCATTGCCATGCTAAAAATGGGGGGGGGGGTCATGAATAGAATATGGAGTGAATAAAGAAAAAAAAAAGAGAACGTGACCCTCAATTTCATCATATGGAGATAAATTATCAGAAAAACTCTGTTGTTAACAAGCAAAATGACAGAAAATCCTCCATTTGAGTGATAAATGTCCTTTAATGCATGACTGAATTATTAAGTGCTCTTTGAGCAGCACAACAGTGAGGAATTGTCGCTGTTGTCAGACTCATTTATTTCAACATGATCTTTAAAAGAAAAAAAACTAAACAAGAATAACGAGAACCACAGCCATATGCTTCAATCCCAAATCAACATGTGACAGACACACATTACTGTATTACTCAGTTTGCCCTCTATTTCACAGCCTAAAATAAGTCACCTCTCTCTGTTCATGGGGGACCTCAGCTTAAATATTAATGCTAAAAAAACTCATCTGATGGGGAAGCAAATGCTTTTAAAGGTACTCTGGACTATCCTGGAGCCAAAATAAATGACATTTAAAGCCCAATACAGCACTAGTGTGACTACAGACTGCATAAAAGCCCATGCAGTCATAACTAAAAACTAAGGAAAAATTCCTAAATAGTGTAATTTACAAAAGTAGCAGATGTGTTTGTCTGTGGTACACTAGGTAAACATTAGTGTTTCTTTGGTAAAGTGTGTCAGAACAGCACAATGAGGTCATAAAAGTTTTCAAATGCATTGCAGTATTGCTTGATGAAATCATTATCATACCTAAAATAATATATATATATAAAAAAATGTGCATGCTGTTCTACAAGAACATGTCATGAGTTGGAAGACATGACAAACCATTTCAAACAGCCAACTTCCTTCTCTTCCACTGAACCAAGAGCAAGAACGTTAAATAAAAGAGGAAATGATGTGCTGACGGCATGAAAAGTGCCAAGAGTTTCCGGTGTCTCCGAGCTCTTGCATAAGATCCACAGAAAACCACAAGATTTTCTGCATTGTGTGGAGCAGCATGACACAATGTACTACTGAAACCTGCGTTTGTGATGACATGAATGTAAAAGCATGTTCATATTTATAGATGCATGCAAATAATTTCTTACGGCGTGTCGTCGCCATTTAGATAATACCACTGATGACCACAGCTCATCAATACCTTTAGCAACAATTCTCATCAAACATCTACTCTTGGGGGAGGGGGGTTCCATCGTGGTAAAGTGCAAGAAAATCAAAAAGAAGAATTTAAAATGTTGCACAAGATGTATTCAAACAATTGCTCTAACCCTTTGCAATACTGATATGCCCCAACAGGTCTTGAATTTAGGGCCGTTTGAGAGAAGTAGTGGGGGAAACCATCTTTAGGTCAATTAGAAATGACTATAAACATGATGAATGAACAGCTGGAGTGTGTTTGAGGTGGTGGAATCAAATCAAAACACACGTAAAACTAAAAAGCTAATTTTCCCTGAATGCCTTATTCTCTCTCTCGACATAAAATCCACATATGGCATAGTATTATTCTTTGGTACGATTCTCCCATCCTCATTTTGAGCGTTTGTGACCTCAAATGCAGAATGGCAGTCATTCTCTCAGGATGAACTCAAATGTCAGACCAGATCTACGGCTCTTCTTTGGGTTGGTGGTGTTGGCACAGGAAGAGAGAAGAGAGCCTATGATATTAAGAGGCCATGTAAACCTCAGCAGACGGCGATGTGGTGCAGCGACTCCGCATCACCCAAACCTCACCTCAAAAGAGACACATTTCCCATAGTACCCATCTGCTTTGAAACCCCGTGAGGTTCAAAGCGCTCTGACTTCAAGAGAGCTTTCTTAAGACGCTGATCCACAATACTGGTCCTGACCTACAGATAAAGTGAAGATTACAGTCCCTACAGTCATGCAGTCAACTCCCACAGTTCTTAGGGAGAGGAAGAGAGGCTAGTGTTGACTCAAGGTTGCCAGTCTTTGCCTCGATGATCGGGAATGTGCTTGTAGCGACACCTGTCTCCAAAATGACAGCCGGTGGTCCTCCAGAAGTAACACTCATCTCCATTGACAGGACCTCTGCGCCTTGGCCTGGAAGATATACAGATGTGTGGAAGAACATTTCTTGAAGAAAATCACTGCATCCAAATACGTTAAAACTTTTGAAACCACAATTACTTCTCATTTAAGAGAAAGTACACCCTAAAAAGAAAATTCTGTCATTTAATTACAGCGGATTTATTCCAAACCTGTATGATTTTTTCTTCTTCTGCCGAAAACAAAAGATATTTTGAAGAATATGGGTAACCTAACAGTTGATGAGCACTATTGACTTCCATAGTATTTTTTTCTTTCCATACTATGGAAGTCAATAGGGCCCGTCAACCATTTGGTTACCAACTGTTACATCCCTGTGTATTTTCCCCTTCTTCTCTCCCTTGTTCCCGGTCATTCTCTTGGGCTCACCCCATTGGCCTGAGCTGCTGACATCACCGTTCCCCCTGCCAATCCAGTCTTCCGCCAGAGTTTAAATAGCATACAGAAGTGAATGTGTGCTAGCCATCTTTAACTGACTTTTTTTTTTCGTTCTAACCTTTACTAGTGTTTGTTGTTCCAGAGTTAAAAAGGAATTTATACTGTCAGCATGACATTATGCTGCTACCACATTGGACCAGCGGTTTGGAAAGTGGATGGATGGATGATTCAGCTGCGGGAACCTTCTTCAGGTTAGACTAGGGAATTAATTTGACGCCGACACACACAGTCCATTATGGGTATTATCTAGCTGTTGAGCTTACATCGGTTGGATATACTTGTTATTAAGGTGAATTGTGAGATTGAATGATTGCACTCAATGTCCACTGTGGTTTCGGACACCACTATAAATGGCTGTCCTCTCTATAGTGCTCTATTTGAGGGTATAGGGGCAATTTCGGACAGTCTTAGAGATTTTGATGCATTACACAAGCGAACACACACATTAGGTTAGAGGTGAGCGCCACCCCCTGTAAGTTTTGCTGGAATTGTAAGTGTAGTTGAGTTAGGGCATGCTAACGCAGAAGACTTTTGATTTCTTGATTTTGTTTGTTAGTTTTTGCGGCGTATACGCGAGCTAGCCTTGGGTTTTTGTTTTGTTTTCTTTGGCACCACTCGAGTCCCTTTTCATTGCGAGTCATTTTGTAAATATTGCTTTCCTATTTCTACTTAACATCATAACTACTCACCCCTTTTATTTTCACTTGTGTTAATTTTGTGTTAATCGTTTCATTTATGAAACTTCCCTTCCCATCCCCGCACAGACAACTGTCACAAAACTAAATGTTATCCCTTCCATCCCTAAAAAAAATTGAGGGTCACAGCAACAACATTCTTCAAAATATCTTCTTGTGTGTTCAGCAGATGATTACAGAATTTTCATTTTTGGTTTGATTATCCCTTTAATATCACAGAGATTGAATTACCCAGCAGCCCCTCCAGGTTGTTGAAGGGTAGGTGTTGGGAGGACTTTCTGAATCCGTCGATCTGGATATCGAACCACTAGCCGGGTATTCTCAATAAAATGTCCCTGTTTTATCAAAAGGTTTTGCATACAAGCATATAAACAATACATAATATTCAAAAAGGCTTGATTAAATAACTACTACCGCTAATAACAAATACATTTTTGTAAAAATATATACAGCTCAAAAAAGGCTCGTTTTACAATTGTATTTAATATTAGGCTACTATTATTTGTAATAGTATTTTAAAACAAATTATCAATGACTCTACTACTACTGCTACGACTACGACGTTTCACATGTACATACTATTGTAGTAATTACAATAACGGGAATAACTAGGCACTAGTCCTGAACATTCCCCTAAACCTAATCTGAACCCATGTAGTTACTTACAGTATACATGCCAAGAAAGTACTGAATAATATAAGTAATTGAAAGTGCATGTACAGTAAAATAAAGTGCAACCATAAATAAACAATACTCACATTGAGATTCTCCATTGCACGGGAGGCCATGTTGGCATTCTTAAAGTTAACAAATGCACAGAAACGTTCATGCAGAACCCGAATGCTGTCAATTTCTCCGTAACTGGTAAACATCATCAAAAATTAAAACAAATCATGGGAAATCATTTCAGAACAAAAATATTGCAAAAGCCGATGTGGCATCAGATCTCACATTTTGAACAGGTCCCGCAGATGTTTCTCTGTCAGTTCTGTGGTCACGTTGCCCACCCACAGGGAGTTGCAAGGACTTGTGAAGGAGAGTAAGAGAAAGCCATAAAGAAATATGGACATAGGATTAGAGGGAAAGAACAACCCAAAAATAAATAAATAAATAAATAAATAAATAAAAATAAATGCTGCAGTCAGCTTACCCTGGCTGGAGGAGAGCACAGTCTTGATTTGAAGCTGTAAAATATATAGATTTTTTTATAACTAGACAAATTAGCCATGAGAAATTAACTGAGAAATTAACTGAGTGTGCCGAGTTATCATTGGAGTGTTATGTACAATGTGAAGCAAAGTTTAGCATGGCAACTTGCAGCAATAATACAGAATTTAATTGATTCATAAAATAATTGCTTTTAATATTTTAGTTGTACTCAAGTTAAACTTGTTTTGCATTAATACCAGACTAATTAATCATTTATTAATAATTATCTTTTGGTTTATATCCATCAGTTCTAAAAAAAGAACAAATGGGATGAAGTAACTTTTATTTGTATTTTTTTATTATTATTTCCAGTTACATAATATAAACTATCATTGAAAGTTTTTATCTTTTAATAAAATTACTACTTTTATTCAGCAAGGACACATTAAATTGATCAAAAGTCAACAGTAAAGACATTTATAACATTACAAAAGATTTCCCATTTCAAATAAACTTTTCATTCATCAAAAAATACTGAGAAAAAAAAACCATCGGGGTTTCCACAAAACCATTTAGCAGCACAACTGTTATCCACATTGATGATAATAATAATAATAATAATAATGAGGAGGAGGAGGAGGAGAAGAAGAAATATTTCTTGAGCACCAAATCACCACTTTAGAATGATTCCTTAAGGATCATGTGACACTGAAGACTTAAGTAATGAAAGCTAAAAATTCAACTTTACCATTAAAGTAATACATTAGATTTTAAAATATTAAAATAGAAAGTGTTCTTTCAAACTGTAATATTTGATAATAATACGGTTTCTAAAGTACTGTCAGATCAAATTACTTTTACAGTGATTTCTGGTCATACTGCCAATTATATTTTTTTTTTTAGAAAAAAGGTTTAAGTCTCTGAACTAAATCGCAGTGTACCAATAGCACCCTCAAGTGGTTCCTTTCAGAGATGAAGACAAGGAGCTCTTACCCTTTGCTGCAACAACTGCCTGCACTGTATTGTATTTTTCCAACAATTGAATACTCTGCTCCTCATCGTATCCAAGATCCTAACAAGAAGAAAGGAAAGGCCTTTATCCATTACAGGCCTGAAATTATATACTTTTTTTTTTTTTTTGCATTGTTCCTGGATTGCATGGAACTTCCAAATAAGTATTTTTAAATCTATCCTAAGAATCTAAGAAATTCAAAGCAGCAATTCATTCAAATTGAATTATTGCTTGACTAATGTTCCTCCGTGGAACAAAAGAAAAAGGAGCAGTTCAGCATGTCTGAGCTGTTTTTATCCCAACCAAAGTTATGCAGCTCTGAAAATTACAAGGATGAGTCATACTGAAATCCACATCTTTTCCAATGGTGTTCCACTGAAAGGAAAACAACGATTTGGAAGAACAAAAAAATAAGGAAATGATTCATGAATAATTATCTTGAGCTTTTATGCGCGTTCTCATGACAATGACGTACAACTTTGCGCATTCAACTTACACATTTTATCAGGATGTTTGGTAATGTGTTCCCTGGGAATCTAACCCACAGCCTTATTGCTAGCTCCATGCTTTACCAATTGAGCTACAATAAGAGATCTAGTCCTTACCGTAAGTTGTTGCACTTTACAGTACAAGAGGTCATTGACGGCTTCTTCACAATCTTGGTCTAGGTTTAGCACCTGTTCCATGGCTTTCTCAGCTTCATTGTATCTCTATTACAAACAAACCCACATGCAAATTTATTGACACGTACAAAATTTTCAGATTCACTTCATATATAGGGAGAAAAAAACAAACCTTAAGCCCCATAAGTGCACTTCCCCTACGGTAATAGCCTTTGGGCCAATCAGGGGCAATCTGGATGGACTTCTCAGCATCTATGAGGGCCAGAGGGTACTGCTCCAGACAACAGTAGCAATAGGAGCGATTCCCAAAAAACCTGTTATCAAAAAATCAGAGTGAATTAATGAAAACAACAAAAAAAGCAAAGATGTGTGGATATGGTTTCAATCAAATCAAAGCGTCACCTGTAGTCTTTCGGGTCACATTTGATGGCCTCGGTAAACAGACTAACGGCTTGTGTGTACTGGCCCTCCTGAACAAATCGAATCCCTTTTTCTGGAGTGAAGAGAAAGAGATGACAGACAAGACAGCATAAGTAAAGAACAACAGCACAAATGTTTAAAAAGGATAAACTGTGTGAAACTCGATTGCAAATAATGTTAAAGAATAGTTCACCTAAATAATGAAAAATAGGTCATTAGCTCAACCTCATGTCATTCCAAACCTGTATGACTGGCTTTATTCCAAGGAACACAGAGCATTTCTTTTTGAAGATAATCCTGAAATATCTTTTTCATATAATGAAAGTGAATGTGGACTGGGGCTGTCAAGGTTTAAACTATGGAGGACCTGAAGGGACATGGTGAAAGGGGAAAATATAGTTTGACTCTTTTCCGTTCCCCCAAGAAACTAAATTCCCTCGCAAAACCTTTGTGTTTTTTGCGAGCTAACGCAAAAGTTTATTGGGAGAACGCAAAGGATTTGCGAAGAAAACCAATGTTTCTAGAGGAAAGCTAATCTGCAAGCACTCCCATTTCCTCCCATCTCATATCTTTTTTCTATGACCATGTCCCTTTAAGGGCTCTATTCCAAAGATATAAAAGAAAGAACCATTAAAAGTAATCCATACAGTTCATGAGGCAACACTTCGGAAGCCAAATGATAATATTGAATTCGTTTTCCCCAAGAGTGTCCAGGACTTTTTCCAAGTTTCACCTTTTATGCACCATGGAAGAAATAAATCATAGAAGTTTGGAACAACATAACAGTAAGTAAATCATGACCATTTTAATTTTGGGGTGAACTACAAAAACATTTATCTACTGGATGCACATCCTTGCTCTAATCTGACCAGAGATATGTTTTTGTGTGAGTGTGTGTGAAAGAAAGAAAGAAAGAAAGAAAGGAGTTACACACCTACTAGTAAGGCACTTCTTTTAGTTGTAGCATCTGATAGGCCAATGTCCTGTAAAAAAAATAATAATAATTAATGAACTGCGGTTTAATATATTTATATTACAACATACAAGGATAATAAATTATATTAATTATTTTTACTTATTTATTTTAAAAATAAAGTTCATCCAATATTTTATATTTTTTAGGATATTTTTATAGGTGACCAATTATGTCAAAAGATCAAGGAAATTGATTTCTCAAATCATTACCCTAATATAACTCTTATGTTTTAATATTTTAAAATGTAATTTATTCTTGTGATCAAAGCTGAATTTTCAGCATCATCACTCCAGTCTTCAGTGTCACATGATCCTTCAGAAACCATTCTAATATGCTGATTTGCTGCACAAGAAATATTTATTAATATTAAAAACAGTTATGCTGCTTAACGTTTTTGTGGAAACGGATACTTTTTTTCCAGATTTATTACAGAAGAAAGTTTATTTTATTCAAAGAATATATTTCAGGATTCTTTGATGAGAAGGCATTTATCTGAAATCAACATTATTAGTGTCCTTACTGTCAATTTTGAGCAATTAAATGCGTGAATTCAAGAACTTTTAAAATAATTTTTTGACCGATGGTATACACTTAACGTAACTAAGAAAAAAAATAAAGAAATTGAAGGAACTACGCAAGAAAGAAAACAGCATTATTCTACAAAATATTTCACAACATCAAAAAAAGACAGCTGCTGTGTAGGAGCTACTGTACAGAAACTAGGCAGTATTTGCAAAATCAACAAAACAAGTTGGTCTAGCTAAACATTTTATAAAAGAACATTTTAAAACTACTTTAAATTTGATGTGTGGGTTTTGCGGAAATTGCTGACAAATGCCCAAAATCAGAGGCAAACCGTTTCTTGTTTATGAGTTTGACAATCGCATAGTGTATTATCAAAGACATGATCTGAAAGATGGATGGATAGAAAGACGTGATGCCGATGCCCCTGAAATATTTAACATGCTAAATATCAGGGCCTGTCTTGAGTCATGCAGTATAAAATGAGTTTTGATTGGAAATGACATCTGCGACAACCTCATCATATTCTTTTTTTTTTTTTTAACCACCGCAAATATTTGCACAGACAACTTGAATCACAAGCTTTTTGCACGCATCATTTTAAATGGGACCCATTATGTAAAATTCACTTTTACATGGTATTTGAACATGACGTGTGTCGGCAGTGTGTGTACACAACCACCCTATAATGGTCCCATAAATCCACCCACTCCTCTTTTTTAATCCCCATAAATCATAAGCAGTGTCTCAGAGCAAGCCGTTTGCAGATTGTAGCTTTTGTGACGTCAAAAAATGCCTATGCCATATTAGCATAGACCCCGTCCTTACTGAGCTACACAGTCACAGAAATGTATTCTTAAAGCCACTAAAGTTAATTCAAACAAAAGCAGTAAGTGATTTTCTTTTGTTGTTTGATTCATATTAACAGCAGTAGGTTATTACTCTATATATTACTCTGCCCTCACTTTAATACACAGATCTAATATACACATGCAATTTCTTTACTTGCTGTTCACATATATGACAGTTTGAGCACAATAATGTGTGAATGAGAACTTAGTTTAATACTCATGGGACGCGCCATCTGACATCCATCGCTCTGTGCGCGTGCTTCGGATGCGTGCGCTCGGAAAAACCGTATATCAGAAGTTTAGACTAATGTGGCTGCAGATAATAAACTTTCATAATAATGAAAAACTGCAATGTTATGTGAGTGTGACTGCGATGGAGATGTTTTTCGTTTTTAGCAGAGTATTATTCTGAGGCTGTATAGGCTTCGCCCTCTTCTGGAAAGCGGGGCTGGGTGCAGTAGCTCATCTGCATTTAGAGATACATGCAAACAAAAATAGCCATTTATAATACGGTATAATGAATTATATGTGGGGTATTTTGAGCTGAAACTTCAGAGACTTGCATTACATCTTGTTAAAGGGGACCTATTATGTCCCTTTTGACAAGAAGAAATCCAGTCTCACGTGTTATCTTATGACATTTCCTGTTGGGGAGTGATTGTGAAACGTAGTTTGTAGACCAGACAGATTCTCTGCGATTCTTCCCATTGAAATTTTGTGTATTGTGTGACCCCCTGTCACTGATCCATCATTTAATTTGCACAAAGCAGCAACTAAATGGTGAACACTAGACTGCGTTGTAGTGTGAGAAAATCGTGCAGTGTATCCGGCATTATATGAACTGAGCTTGCTTTGTAGAAGCACAGTATGGTGAAACATGCAATGTGTCACGACAATGGCATTTCTACCCGCTGAAAGAATAAAAGCTGTCATCCAAGTCCACAGTGACAGCATCGTACAGATTATGAACTACTGTAATAACCAAAAAAAAAAACAAAAAAAAAAAAAAAAACGCCCAGGTTCAGCAGTTATGGGCTCCACAGGACACCGAATTAACACTTAAACTCACTTCACCAGTCCTGCTCTCATTTTCCTTGTTCTCTTTTGACTTGTAATGTCCTTTACTTTTAGCTTTGGGTCGAATGTGACTGACAGCATTGGCAACAAAAGCACTGTTCACATCCCACCCTGGGTCCTGAAAACGAAGGAAAAAAAAAAAAAGTGTTAGCAATTTAAAAATAAAATACTTAAACAGCAAACTCTGGAAGTCCATCAGCTATGGCAGTATGGTCATCTCCATTTCTATACCTCCTCACTAGAACGGGCCGTTGGCTGCCGGTTGCTTTTGTTCCCTGAAGCCAGTGGAGGTCCGGAAGGAGGATCGACTGGCTTCTCTTCCACAATTGAAAGGCCAATATCTTCCACCTCCTCTGACTCAGACTCCTCAGACTCATCGAGTTCAGAATCCGCTCCAGCATTCTCCTCCCCCTGAAATTAAAGAAATATCACATTTTTAAAACTATGTGTTACTTGTTGAGCTAGGGGCGTATACATAAAATCTATTGTCAAGTTAACAATATGACAGACCCAAATGTCTGGCCTTCTAAAAGATCTGGTTTCGGCCACCAGTTCTCTAAATTCAATATTAAAGAGTACTGATTTTAACAATATATTTATATGCATTTTATAATATAATAATAATAATAAATAGTTGGGGGTCAGTAATATTTCAATTAAATGAATACTTTTATTCAGAAAGGATGTATTAAATTGCTCAAGTGTGACAGTAAAGAGTTTTTACAATGCTACAAATAAATTCTCAAATAAATGAACTTTCTATTCGCAAAGAATCCTGAAAAAAAAAAAACTATCAAAGTTTCCTCTAAAATATTAAGCAGCACAACATAATAAAAAGAAATTTGTTGTGAGGACTAAATCAGCATATTGAATAGAATGATATCATAGAATGAATGTGACAATGGCGACTGGAATAATGATGCTGAAAATTTAGCTTTGCCATCACAGGAATAAATTACATTGTAAAATCTTAAAATAGAAGAGAGACATTTTAAACGGCAATAATACTTTTACTGCATTTTTGATGCAGACTTGTGCGAGACTTCTTTCAAAATCATTGAAAAAAAATATATTATCGACTCCAAACTTTTGAACAGTGGTGTGTGTGTATTTGGGTTGTCAAGCGATTAAAATGTTTAAATCGAATTAATTACACAATGTTGCGATTAATTATTTGCACATGAAATTTGGCTGAGAATTTAGCCCTGAAAATTAGTCTTTTTTTTTTAATGGGAAAAATATCATCAAATAGACATTAGAAAAAGTAAATTTAGAATAAATATTTTATTTGATTAAATATAGAATTTATTAAACAAACGTTTAGGCTTTAGGCTTCAACAGCTATGAAGGCAAGTAAATGATGACAGATGAAATTCTGGGTGAACTTTTTGGGTGAACTATACTTTTAATGGGTTTTTTTATTAATATGGAAATATGAAAAAAAAAATGTAATGAAAAGTTACTCTAAATAAACTAAAAATGTAGGTCTGGCGCGGGGTGTTAATTTTTATGTGTCATTTTCTCCATAATGCATTAAATCTATAGGCCTTGTTTTTGAGATATGTACAGTGAGGAAAATAAGTATTTGAACACCCTGCTATTTTGCAAGTTCTCCCACTTAGAAATCATGGAGGGGTCTGAAATTGTCATCGTAGGTGCATGTCCACTTTATTTGTATGATACAGCTGCAAATAAGTATTTGAACACCTGAGAAAATCAATGTTAATATTTGGTACAGTAGCCCTTGTTTGCAATTACAGAGGTCAAACTTTTCCTGTAGTTTTTCGCCAGGTTTGCACTCACTGCAGGAGGGATTTTGGCCCACTCCTCCACACAGATCTTCTCTAGATCAGTCAGGTTTCTGGCCGGTCGCTGAGAAACACGGAATTTGAACTCCCTCCAAAGATTCTCTATTGGGTTCAGGTCTGGAGACTGGCTAGGCCACGCCAGAACCTTGACATGCTTCTTACAGAGCCACTCCTTGGTTATCCTGGCTGTGTGCTTCGGGTCATTGTCATGTTGGAAGACCCAGCCTCGACCCATCTTCAATGCTCTAACTGAGGGAAGGAGGTTGTTCCCCAAAATCTCGCAATACATGGCCCCGGTCATTCTCTCCTTAATACAGTGCAGTCGCCCTGTCCCATGTGCAGAAAAACACCCCAAAGCATGATGCTACCACCCCCATGGTTCACAGTAGGGATGGTGTTCTTGGGATGGTACTCATCATTCTTCTTCCTCCAAACACGTTTAATGGAATTATGACCAAAAAGTTCTATTTTGGTCTCAACCGACCACATGACTTTCTCCCATGACTCCTCTGGATCATCCAAATGGTCATTGGCAAACTTAAGACGGGCCTGGACATGTGCTGGTTTAAGCAGGGGAACTTTCTGATACCAACAGTAATCTTGGAAACGGTGGTCCCAGCTCTTTTCAGGTCATTGACCAGCTCTTCCCGTGTAGTTCTGGGCTGATTTCTCACCTTTCTTAGGATCATTGAGACCCCACGAGGTGAGATCTTGCATGGAGCCCCAGTCCGAGGGAGATTGACAGTCATGTTTAGCTTCTTCCATTTTCTAATGATTGCTCCAACAGTGGACCTTTTTTCACCAAGCTGCTTTGCAATTTCCCCGTAGCCCTTTCCAGCCTTGTGGAGGCGTACAATTTTGTCTCTAGTGTCTTTGGACAGCTCTTTGGTCTTGGCCATGTTAGTAGTTGGATTCTTACTGATTGTATGGGGTGGACAGGTGTCTTTATGCAGCTAACGACCTATAACATGTGCATCTAATTTAGGATAATAAATGGAGTGGAGGTGGATATTTTAAAGGCAGACCAACAGGTCTTTGAGGGCCAGAATTCTAGCTGTTCAAATACTTATTTGCAGCTGTATCATACAAATAAATAGTTTTAAAAAAATCATACATTGTGATCTCTGGATTTTTTTTTTTTTTTAGATTATGTCTCTCACAGTGGACATGCACCTACGATGACAATTTCAGACCCCTCCATGATTTCTAAGTGGGAGAACTTGCAAAATAGCAGGGTGTTCAAATACTTATTTTCCTCACTGTATGTATAGTTTGTAAAGAAATAATGAAATTACTGTCTCACCCCCAGCTAATTCTGATTGGTCCCGCTATTAATGTACTGCATGATAAAAATGCCATTTCTTAAATACCCAATAACCATGGTTAAAAAAAAGCTAGATGAGATGCACTGATCTGCCACAATGTTAAAAAAAAAAAAAAAAGTGCATCCTGTGAAGCCTTCCTCTCACACCATCCTCACAATTCAATTTACCTGTTCAGTACTTTCATCCTTTTTAACCCGTTCTAGTTTCTTTCGCTGCCGTTGACGCTAAAAAAAAAAAAAAAAAAAAAATATTTTTTATTTCTGGCAGCAACAGTGCATGTAATGAAATCTCGCATATTTATGGCTCAGTCCACAATAAGAGCACAATTTAAAACAATGCTTAATAGATCTGCCCTGACAGTAAACTCTGTGTTAAAGGTAATTCATTCTTGTCCTTAGTGTGGTAAAGTTTATCTCCTCTCACCTTCCTCTTGGCTTTGCGCCTCTCTGCTTTCCGCCTGGCCTTCTCCTCCTCACTTAAACCCTCCTCACCATTTAAGACATCCTGTAGAACACAAACCCAAAAGTGACAGGGTATCAGGAACAAATGGATATGCGGGTACTTTATTGGTTTCAGAAGAGAAACGATGTGCAAAATAGCAAACAGGTCTGTTACTTCAAAGTTTCACTTTAAGAAGCAAAGTGAAAAATGTTAAATGTTACAAAACCACTGTGGAGGACTTTGGCCTAGTTAAATCCATATGCTGACTGACAATGTACAAATGAAGCCAGTGTTGCTCTCCTTAAGAGTGATTAACCAAAATAAAAATGTAACAAAGCTTAAATTCTTACAGATGCTGAGGAAGAATGCACACTATCATAGGCAGATAAGACACTATTTGAACGTTTCAGAATGAATGTGAAACGTACAAAAATAAGTGTTTTTTGGAGCAAAAGAGCCTCCTGAGAGCCAACTGAAAAGAATAAGCTGGGAGTATCTCTGTTTGAAGCACACTGACCTGACCTTAACCTAACTGATATGTAGAGACATGACTAAAAGATAAAAGTTCATTCACTTCTTTCTATGTTTTTGAAAGAAGTCTCTAATGTACAAAGGCTGCATTTACTTGATCAGAAATGCAATAAAAAAAAAAACAGTAATATTTTTGAAATATTACGATTTAAAATCTATTTAATCATCTAGTCTACTATATTTTTCAATACAATTTATTCCTGAGTCATCATTACTCCAGTCTTCAGTGTCACATGATCTTTCAGAAATCAATCTAATATGCTGATTTGGTGCTCAAAAAACTTTTCTTATAACTGTTAACAGTTGTGCTGCTGAATGTTTTTGCAGAAACCATGAAAAATTCAAAATTCAGCAGTCTTTGATTAAAAAGCATTTGAAACAATTTAGTGTAACATTCTAATGCAACATAAGTCTTTGCTGTCAGTTGTGATCAATTTAATGAGTTCTTGCTGAATAAAAGTTAATTTAAAATAAATAAATGAGCCATTGTGGCTAGTGGTTTTCCAAAGTTACAAGCATTTCACTAGCACTACAGCATTTTCACTGGCCACAATTTTTGTATCAATACCATGGGGAAAAACTCCCATATTATTATTTTTAATAATACAATTTGGCAGGTGTATTAGGCTGCTGTCACTTTAAGACCTGATACACAGATCATACTGCTACACATGCATTTTTTTTCTCAACTGTTTGTGTTCAGTTAAAATATAACTGACTACATTCACGTGAATACTCACCAAGACCGGCGTTTTTACATTATTTTGTGTGTATTTGACTGATTAAGTGCAATAAGCAGCGAAAAATAACTCAATTTAGTATTGAGAGGCGGCTTTATATGCGCACACTTTGGGCGTGAGCAAAAAATCTGCAGGAAATGACTAAACTTATGTGCAACCCCACGATGAAATTCAAGCCCTGTAACACCAAGACTTTTCATCAGGAGCACATGAAACGAGTGAGTGAGGGGAGACGGATGTGTGCATCAACTCGCTGTTGGAGAGATGAGAGAGTGAACGTGTATTTATTCTGCAGTCAACGAGTAATGGAAGAATTTCAGATCTTTCGATCTCGATGTGTGTGGGAAATTAGATATTTTTGACAACACTAAATTGCAATTGATTTATTATTTCAAATGCCATTTTAAAAGACTACAATTTAAAAATACATATATTATAGCCCGATAAAACGCAACCCGCCAAAGTGGTTAGTATGACTGACACACACTGTTTACTCTAATCAAAACAGTCAAGACTAATCGATTCATGATTTATTAGAGATGCCACTAAATACAGATTAAAACGAAAGGTCTGGTTTGAAAATGTGAGAAGTACAGATGTGTGTTTAAAAAAAAAAAAAAAAAAACTTTAGTAATTATTTTTACTTTGTGTGCTTATATGTACAGAGATGGGAAGTAACATTATATATAGTAACAATACATTTAACAATATATATATATATATATATTATTTGAAACTTAAACCGTATTAATTGTGCAGGAATCGATCAGAAATAGTTAAAAAGAATAGACCCGAATTAAATTAATAACATTTCAGACTTAAAAATTATTCAAGCAACTGATCCAAAAACAACAGGAGAAAAAGCAGGTCTTCTGACCTCTCATTCCTGATTTAACTATCTGTTCAATTCATGAAAAAAGCCCAGGATTCTTGTACCTGTGAGAGCGTGTCGTCATTCTGCCCAGGGAGGGCACCTGTGTCCATCTCCTCCGGCCTCTCATCATTGGAGCCTGTGGAAAAGTGCAGAGAAAATCCATAAGCCCAAAGTTCACGTCAAGCCAATCACTATAGCATTTAGCCAACATCACACGTTGAGTTAAAAACCATTCAATAATGCAGAAATGAGAATTAGCAACTCATGTTTTGTTGGGATTTGACCACAATCTAATACATTTACCATTTCCTAGATCATTATCAACTGAATGCTCACAACACCCAAAATAAGAACATACAATACATGTGTGACTATGAAATGACATTGCAGTCAAATTGCTACAAACCCATGAAAACTTCCCTCACAATCAAATCTTGGTTTTCACTTCTCTCATTGCATTAGTCACTATACAATACGGTACATAAACTCAAGGCCTGTGTCATATATTTTTAACCTTGACTGCTGATGTCTTTGTTTACTTTGCATTTTCAGGGTCCAGCTGTGCAAAGATTTTAATTTCACATCATGTCTGCCACAGAAAAGCCAACTAAACCAGAGTAAAACGAGTTATCAACATAAGCAGAGAGAAAAACACACTCACTCAACAAACATGGGACCTAAAGCCCTGCAGCGCCGCAACTGAGTCGTCAGCTATCCTAAAGTTCCCTTGCAGCAATGGTAAAATTAGACCTTGCAGACATTTCTCCAAGCTACACAGTCTCACATAAACTACACAGCTCAAAACATTCCTCAAGAAAGCAATTTACACGGCATCCTAGTAAAGCAATCCTTTCTTTGAAGATCGTCCAACAACATATTTTTGGATTTTATCATTAGCTAATCTAAGCAGTTGGTTTTCAGACTAATTTTTCAAGTTTTGTTTTCTTTTAGTGGATTCCTGACAGCTTAGTGATAGTTTTATACTTGATTCAGCCCAGGGCTTTGATGAATACACCTAATAATACGCAACCATGCGCACAATATCTGAAAGCTACATTTTTGTTTGACACAAACAGCACAAATTAACCAAGTTTCACTTTTTATTTGCATTTCTTAGTCAAACAATAACATTCCTGTTTCAGAAAGAGAACTTTAAGACCTTGTTAACTGATTCCTTTGGTACACAGAGAAGTGAAGATACATTAGACACTCTAAAAACACGGTTTCCATATCTTCAACCATCAGCCATTACAACACTCTTCATATCACACATAATTGTTCACATACAGCAAAGAGATGCACACGGTTTGCCTTCAGTTACAAATCACAACTAAAGTAGCACCACAAATCTCAGACAAACGCAAATGCGTGCTCAGCGTCGCCTAAGAAGCAGGCCGTGATCTGAGATGAGTCCTGCGGTTGCGGGGAAGTGAGGCATCGACCAGCAAATTTCCCTTTAAGTGACTCATCTCACACTTCGATGGCCTTGTGACAATGGCGGTCAAAAAAACTGATTTACAGAAACCGCAGGTGGCAGACAGCTAGTCACGTCTTCCTCGGGTCATGCAAACTGTTCCATGCAAAAGATCCTGACCGATACCATTTTCACTGCCGCCAGTCAGTATGCAGAATACATTTGATTAAAACAGCAGTCGACAATCTTGATTCATACTACAAATAAGTTAAGACTTGCATTCAGAAAGGGACTGTAAAAGATAAGTTACAATGTCAACAACGTTTATTTAAAGCTACTTAGATTCCCTGTCAACTTTCTAAATTACCAGTGAATGATAGGCAAATAGCAATGTACAGCAGCAGTCACAGTGGGGAAAAAAATATGCACACTCCAGCATTTAATGACGGATTATGCTCTTAAGCATATTTACATGTCTACCACCAACTTTGAGTAC
Organism: Opsariichthys bidens; assembly: GCA_037194245.1. Classification (NCBI taxonomy): domain Eukaryota; kingdom Metazoa; phylum Chordata; class Actinopteri; order Cypriniformes; family Xenocyprididae; genus Opsariichthys; species Opsariichthys bidens. The sequence continues at coordinate 10,427,278 of CM074279.1, read as the reverse complement.
AGCCTAATATTAGACAACACAAAACAGCAGTACATCATGTAATGACAACTCACAAAATAATTAAATAAAACGTTCCAATTAAAAGCTAAAGGCTAAAACCTTTAGAGTGATGTCAGTGGGGAACTTATCAAGTTCCTCAAAGCATTTTCGTTCTCTAGCTTTTTAGAAAACCATCCATGTATTGGTGCTTTCAAGAGTCCAGACACCAAAACTCTGGTCTGAAGAATCCATCAGAACATCAAGAGGTTTTGTATGTAGATGCCACCGCTCCAGACATGTCAACATGCTCACAATAATAAAACATCACTCGCATTAAAAAAAAAAAAATAATAATAATAAACGTTTTCCCAAGGTGCCACAACATTGTGCAGCCTCTCTGGTTGTAAAACAAGGCAGAGATTTGAAATGGGATAACCTTTCACAGATAAGAATGAGTTGATTTGTGTTGTTACAGCCCAGTTTCACAAACAGGGTTTAGATTAAGCCAGGATTAAGTCTTGGTTCAATTAGAATATTTAAGTAATTTTTATAAATGTGCATCTCGAGAGAAAACAATGGCACTGAAATATTTTAAGATACATCAGCGCAAGATGATTTCAGTTAAAGTGATAGTTCGCCCAAAAATGAAAATTATCGCATGATTTACTCAACCTCAAGTTATCTTATGACCATCTTTCACACGAACACAATCGGAGAAAAATGCATTCATCCATAATAAAAGTAATCCATACGGCTCCAGAGGGTTAATAAAGGCCTTTTGAAGTGAAGGGATGCATTTTTGTAAGAAAAGTATCCATTTTTAAAACTTTATAAATTAAAATAAATAGCTTCCAGCTCAAGTCGATTTGCGCCAAATGAGTAATCCGTGACGCGATGTATGACGCAGAATGTAGGTTTAGACGCCTCTCATGGTTCAAACAAATTAGGCTGTGCAACAAACTCAAGTTCCTCTTCTCTTATATCGACATTTCTCAGTTTAGACATATAATTCGTGACTGGTGTTGGTTTTCCTCTCTCCACGTTCGTCGCTGCTCGGGGTCAAATGTTGCTCTTCCGTCAAAGTTAACTTACGCAGTACGCGTACGGCTATCCGCCAAAGTTTTAAAAATGGACTTTATGGATGGATGCATTTTTTTTTAAATAAACATTTTTAAATATATCTCCGATTGCGTTTGTCTGAAAGACCCCTTTAAAGAAGGGACCCATTCATTTTAGTCTAGGAGTAGGCTTAAACCTTGTCTGAGAAACCGGCAGATTATGTATTAACTCAATATAACTTTTTTAAACAATGGTAAATTTTGAATGTCGTGTTAGCCAAAGCCTTTGTCTTGTTCTATTGTGTTAGTGAAGCAAAAACATCTGCTAAAGGCCATTGCAGATATAGATATTCATTGCGTCTAAATATGGTTGAGGACGCACAGTCAACTTGCAACAAGTGTTCACGTAAAGTGTTTGACCATTTCGATATGACGGACGACTGGCGTATAGCGGCTGTCCATAGAAACATCCACTAATGAAGATTGATTGGATTGATTTCAATTTTATTTTTACATATTTTTTATATATATATATTTCCAAAAACCTTCCATCTTGGATTTTCCATCAAAAATCAAGAACGTTAAAAAAGAAAATACTAAAATCATGATCTGATCATCAGAAGTTGTGTTGAGTATCCTAAAGAAACATTGTTTATGATTGAATGAAAAAGAAAATGGGCCATTAGACTTGAAGCAACCTATAAACCCCGAACCCTGCTTTTAAATCAACAATCCTGCTAAACCCATTACAAATAACCAAATCAGGATGCATCTGAAAAGGTTTATTCTGGATAAAACACATTTGAACAGGAAATCATCAGCTGATTAAATCACGTTTAGTGAGTCTGAGATTCACAGGCCTGTTGCAAGTGATTTGTAGTAGCCAACTCGAATCAGTTTTAAATATGAATCAAAATCAGTTTAAACAAAAGCCTCCGATAAACGTACACGTTTCATTTCTTTACTCCATTGTTAATTGTAAATGCATCAATACAGAATCGGTGAGAGTTTAACAAACAACTTAAGTTCATTGGCTATTCTTCGTAATGTGTACTATATTTAACATTAAATACGGATTTGACAGATATTAAAAGGTTCAAATACAACTATTACCATACACAAATAAAAGCTATCCGGGTGACAACCGCAGTTACAATTACATTAAACAACATTTGCATAATTGGCATCATGATTTCTTTAATACACTTTTATATCTATATAAAACTGACTCCCATAATATCACTAAAGCACCTTACGGCGAGATAAGCCGATTGTGCCTTGTGTTTGAAGCTCTCATTCATGGAAAAGTAACTTTAAAACTCGGACTGACAAAAACAAAGTTTCCATGCAGACGTGAAACTCACCGCTGAGCCCCAGTAACCGGCAGAAATCCAAACTGAACTTCATGAGTCCAACCATCCAGCATTATTACCCTCAATACCACTACAGGAGCATATACACGACAGAACACGCGTTAAAACAACAAATGAATCGACATATTTCAACTTCTGTCGATATGTGTAGCTGTTTCTCTTCCTGGGCGTCGAGCGGCGCGTCAGGCGTGTGTGTCTGTTGAACTGCAGTCAAGCGCCTCCCAGAACCAGCGTCTTAAAGGGCCGCAGGGGCCACACTTGTGTCCTGGAGCCGAAGTTCTAGACAAGTCAAGAGGCATTTATTTGGAATTTGCGCGATTACACTGGGGAAACTGAGCATTGAAATGCTTGAGACGTGGCTCAGACGTACAGTGACATTAACGGGACCGCACACATATATAAACACAAAGTGGAGGACACTGGGACATTAAAGTGACATGATGTGCTATTTCGAAGGCGGAACAATAAATAAGTGGCAGTAACAAATACGATCAAGAGTAAGTTAAAAAAAACAAGTATTCCTGAGTAATAATACTGAGGGAAAAGTCAGTGAGATGAATACAAAATGCGGCTGTGACAAATACAACAAATAGATAAAAGTATAAAGATTATGGGATAGGACTGCTCCTCAATTTCAGAATCCTGTCTGAAAATTGTAATCATAGATTAAGTTGCATCTTAGTCACCATCAATTCAAAATTCTTTTTCTTTCAATTAATGCGTCCTCATAAATTTTTAAATAACTTACTCTCCCTCTTGCAGAAGCATCTCTTCTGTGATGATGCGTTTAATGGCGAGAGGGCAGGACAACCTGTCACTCACTTGAGATCGACCAATAGCTAACCAGAACCATCCAACCAAATTCCATTGGACAAAATTAAGTCCCAGCCTATATTTTTTTCTGGTTTTTTTTCAAGCCATTTCACTCAGATATGAGTCACAATAGGGAAGAAGAGAACATTTCATGCTGACTTTAATCCAGTTACCTTTTTTGTTCACTATGTTGTAGATTGTGGCAAATCAATCGAACTAGTTAACAAGAAATGTTCAAAAGTATATGACTTTTCATCACACTTGAAATGACCTTTGCGCTTTGTGCTCTGTTGTTTACTGCACATTTGGCATGTACTGTAGAAGGTCGTCCAGATTTTCAAACATGCAGACAAATTTGCATACAGTGTGCAGTTTGCATCCAATATATATCCAATATATAAGTAGAATGAGTTGTACTTAGGCTAGCAAGCAAGGTACAGAGCCTTAAATTAATATTTATTATTTTGGAGTCTTGCCTGCGTGCTGTGATTTATTATGTAAATTAAAATGCATTATAGAAACCCTTTATATTATTTTCTGTATATAATGTAACAGAGATGAAGCCTGCAGTTATGCAAATTGCATAATCAGAGCAGAATATCAAAAAGCAAGAATTTAGAGGAAAACAATAAAGCTTTAAAGACACCGTACTTTCATAGCACCAAATTAGTTTATTATCTATTATCAAAATTATATGATTTAAGTTACAAAAACAATGTCATAGGTTTTTGTCAGAACATTCAATGTTCCATCTCAGGTTATACAAAACAAATTGTAAGATTTTAAGCATTTAAGATGAATAAATGCTGTAGAAGTATTGTTCATTCTTAGTTATAGTAGTTAACTAATGTTAATTAATGAAACCTTACTGTAAAGTGTTACTGTGATTTTACATTTTTAAAAATTTCACTAAAAAATAGATGGAATAGGGCAACATTTTGGGAGTGTTTCAAAGGCTGTGCGAGACAGAATAATCACACACGATGTCAACAAAACTTAACATTTGTCTGCATCTCTCTTTTCATTGAAATTTCCCATTGGAAAGTGATATCCCCCATTGAGGGCCGAGATCACAGTCGCTTGAAATCCGCCAGAACACTGAGAGCTGAATTGCAGCCGGCTGCACCCATCACACCTCCACCTGAATGAGACAAGCTCAGATAAATGCCAGAGAACACAGGGGAGGTCATGCGCGTCAAGCTCAAAATTTACCTGACCTGGTTTTATGAAACGTAATATCACTCTGATGACATTTCTAAACCCAATACGTACTGTTTTAGCTTTTATTTATTCAGACACATACCTGGATGGCTGCCACTGCCACATAAGTACAATCCTTTGACTGGTGAGCGGTAGTCTGCGACGGAGGGCAAAGGTCTCGCCAGGTAAAGCTGATCCAAGGACATTGAGCCATGAAATATATTCTGTTGCATAAAAAATACATGAAATTAATGTTTGGATTGATATGACCAACACATATACAACAAATAACTAAGATTTAGAGACAAAATTATTTATTATATTCTGTATGATGGTGAAAAGTACTAACAAAACAGTACATTTATAAGAAGTCCATGTCAATGTCTATTGAATGAATTATATGATATGTTCATACCCCTCCAGTGAGACCAAAGACCCTCTCAAGATCAGGAGGGGTCAGGATGTCTTTGCCCACTATTGACTTTTTAAATCCAGGAGCATAACGTTCAACCCAGTCGAATGCTGTGAAACGCGAAAACAAAGAACCAATTACAACAAAGATCTTATTACTTCAAGGCATGTGATATCACTGTGTAGCTCAAACTGAGTCACTACTTAACAAGTAGGTAGCTCATGTCTGCCTATCAGAGTGGGAATGTTAGGGCAGTCTTAAAAAATGCACAAAATATCACTAAGTGATTACTTTAAACAGCAATTGGTGATTCTCTGACTCTGACAGTCTGAAAAAGCAGAGTTAAGTTTCATCAACATTTCAATACTTTTAAGGGGGATCATAAAAATTCTGTTATTTTTATTTAGTACTGTCCTGACATGACAAAATGACAGAATTTATGAAGAAAAAAAAATTGCCCAATTGTCAACTTAACTGTCCTGTCATGACCTGGATGATCCACGACTGTTTTCATGTTTTGTCATAGTTGTTTGTGAGTCATTTTATAATTGTAAAAAAGGTCACTGCAACTTTTTCTCACAAGAAAACTTTTTTCCCCCTCACAATTCTGAGTTTGCATTTCACAATTCTGACTTCTTTGTCTCAGAATTGCGAGATTTAAACTTACAATTGCAAGTTATAAAGTCAGAATTGGGAGATATAAACTTGCAATACTGACTTTTTTTGTTGCAATCGTGAATTTAGTCTGACTTTTCTCAATATTGCAGGTTTATATCTCATAATTCTGTCTTTTCTCAATATTTTCAGTTTATATCTCAGAATTTTGACTTTAGAACTTGCAATTGCAACTTTATATCACGCAATTCTGAGGGAAAAAGTCAGAATTGTGAGATAAAAACTTAAAAACCTTTTTTTGTGTTTGTTTTTGTTGTATTAAGTTACTAAACTTGAGTAATGTAATGAAATACAAATTACTTTCTAAAGCATGTATTTTGTAATCTGTAGTGAAATACATTTTAAAAGTAACCTACCCAGCCCTGTATATATATATATATATATATATATATATATATATATATATATATATATATATATATATATATATATTCTGTATATTCAGCCAGGTGAGAAAAGGGTGAAAAGTACAACCACACTGTCAGTTTTTGTCAACTGCATTTACTTACAAGTGTGAGTTTTGAAATGTCCCATTCAAACAGCAACTTAGCAGCGTTTTGAATAATGACTATATGAATGTGCAATGGGAGTCAAGCCTGTATTTTATTAACCATAGCGACAGAGACCAAAGTAACATCAAAGATGGCGACATCCATAAAAATGAAAAGTCTTATCATTTTTGAGCCAGGTTAGTTCAGCCCAAAATTAAAATTCTGTCATTAATTCCTCACCCTCATGTCGTTCCACACCCGTAAGACCTTCGTTCATCTGCAGAACACAAATTAAGATATTTTTGATGAAATCTGAGAGGTATCTGAATCCTCCATAGACAGCAATTTAACCACCACTTTCAAGGTCCAGAAAGGTACTAAAGACAATGTTAATATAGTCCATGTCACTGCAGTGGTTCAACCTTAATGTTATGAAGCGATGAGAATACTTTTTGTGTGCAAAAACAAAACAAAAATAGTTACTTTATTCAACAATCTTCTCTTACGCTGTTCAGGTTCAGAGCTTCCAGGTTCTACGTCAGAACGGCGGCTCAGTATTGGCTGACACTGTTCACGTGAGCAGCACGACGCATGTGTGTGATGATGACTCATGAGCCGGTGTTCTGACGTAGAACCTGGAAATATTCTTGTCGCTTCATAACATTAAGTTTGAACCACTGCAGTTACGTCGACTTTTTTAACGATGTCTTTAGTACCATTTTGGACTTTGAAAGTGGTTAAATCGATGTCTGTGGACGATGATATACCTCTTGGATTTCATCAAAAATATCTTAATTTGTGTTCTAAAGATGAATGAAGGTCTTACAGGTGTGAAACGACATGAGGGTGAGTAATTCATGACAGAATTTTCAATTTTGGGTGAAGTAACCCTTTAAATGTTTATTAACCGACAGCAGCTTTTATATCTGGGTGGAGAGTGGAGCAGTGACTGTATCTGAAACCTTCTGGCACAGCTCATATCTCTGTCACTGTAAGTTACCGAAAATGAAACCTCGCACAAAATCCTGCAATACACTGTAGACAGGTGTTTGAGCAGCACAGAGCGGCTCTCTCGCACTGTATGATGTGAAGTCCTGAAATTTATGGGTGTGAATTCAGTCATGGAATGTGGTTGTCACTGTGTGTGAATCGTGGACTAAATAGCATAAATAGTAACTATTTTGAGGAGCAACACAATATAATTTGTAACACACTACTTTTAAAAGTAACTTTCCCGTGGGTAAGACTTCCGAGACCTTTTACATACACAAGCCTTATGATGCCTGTGCCTGCAAACAGCACACAAAAATTCAAATAAGGTTCTATGTACTTGTGTCAGCGAATCTCTCCCTGTCCTCATTGGTCCAAGCGCGCTGACCCTCCATCAAAAATGGGGTAAACTGGATGAAGAGAGACACGACATGACAGCCGGGGGGCGCTAGAGTCGGATCTAGCACTGATGGAATGGTCATTTCTATCATAGGCCTAAACAGAAACACCAGAAGATGAATCAGGATATTATGTAAATTTCTGTGGTTTGATGCAATAAATGGAAAACCATCACCTAAACCCCAAACCAGAGCAACAGATGTGCTGTCTGTGAAACCCTAGTCAGGACTTGCAAATTCAGATATCCTGATGCCTTCATGTGTGTGTAATGTGCAAATATTAGTTGTTCCATCATAAGCGGCGCTGCAGGTTTTGCCAACCTGGAGGATGGGCGTCCCTGCTGGCCCTCCATGTAGGCCTCCTCCAGCACCTCCACACTCTCACAGTTCAGATGGATCGAACACTGATGATGTGGACCTGGTTTTCCATCCGCACTATTCGGAGCGGCCAAGAAATTAGGCAGCTTGTCCAAAGCCACTGTTCATTTGCAAAAACAGAGATAGATAACTGCAATTTATACCCAAATGCCAGGTATGTACTGTAGATCATTTCTACCTGGGGTGTTTTGTTTTTTATAACTAGTATTAATTATTGAGTAACGAATTAATTATGAATCAGTTAATAAATATTTAAATTAAATTAGCGACTGAATATTCCGTATTTAAATTAATGATCACCATAGTTGGACAATGAATTCCAGCTGATATTCTTTCAACACTCATCTTTTTGCAGCTTTGCAAACAGGTTCTTTAATGAGAAAATGCATATTTAGTTCAATGAAATGAAGCATTAAATTATCTGTAATCATACCGTTTATCTTGGTAACAGGAGAGGTGTAGTCAATCTGATCTACGGCTGTGATGAATGACTCTGGCAGGGCATTCTTTACCAGGACAACCACAGACATCAATTATTCAGAACTGTCATTAGCATTTAAGTAAAACAGTAGTTCATTTTTCAACATTATTATTATTATTTTCTTTTCTTTTTTACATTGGGCCAATAAAAAATAGGATTCTTAATTTCTGCTAATATATTTCTACTAACACACTCATGTGTACAGTGTTGTCAGTTAAAGAATAAGGTCACTCCTTGAGTAAACAGATAAAGTGACTCTTGCTCAAGGCTACAACAGCAGTTGGCAGAATGGAATGACATGGAAATTTCTATAATCATGACTATATCTAATAGCAGTGATGTAAAAACATAAAATCTTCATTACTATTAAAAATAAGCAGAGCTGGCATGATCTCGAGACATACCATCAGGGCTGTACCTGTGGGGTGAGCTGTTTGAAGGTGACGTAGGGAGTGGCGTTGGACAGAACCACTTTACTACGGACTTCAGTTCCATCTGTCAGCACAACCCCCTTGGCACAACCATCATGACCAATAAGGACTCGTTCCACATCCTACAGGCCCCCAGGAAGGCGACAGATTAATATCCGTGGGACAACCGGTTCCTTTGAATGAATATGGCTAGCATGGAAACAATAGCTCGAGAAAAGGTTACACCTTCTTCCTGAATACTTACTCTGTCTGTAAAAATATCTGCTCCCAGAGAGCGGGCGGAGCGGGCGATTGATTGAGGCACTCCACCCATTCCTCCCTCCACGTAACCCCAGGCACCTTTCTCTTTCTCCAGCTCACCCATGACATGGTGCAGCAGGACATATCTACAATATTAAGCACAGTTTATCATACAGTATCCATGACATCAATTACAGGATTTTCTGAATAAGTAAATGTCAAAATATCCTCCTCACCCACTTCCAGGATTATTTGGGCTCGTGTTTGCGCCAATCACAGAGTCAGTGGCTAATGTGGCTCTCAACGGCTCTGATTCAAACCAGCGATTGAGCACCTACAGACAAAACAAGCTGAAATTTCAACAAGCAAAGCTTCTAATGCTGTGTGCATTTCATGAATCATCTTCAAACTCACAAATAATTAACTGAAATATTGTCCACAAATGTCATATCGTTTTTGGCTACTTTATAGTTTTACTGAGTATCAAAGATAATAGCAACGTTTACTTTCTAGTATAAGTATATGTAATCTAAACATTTTTGATGAGCAACTTTTTCTGCAGTTTAGTTCTGCTACAAAACAAGTGATATCGCCATCTATAGGGCATTGAGTGTACTATATCTTGTGTGTTTTGTCCTTTCTCACCCACACTTGTCAACAAGGCTACTTTACGCAAATACGAGCACATTAGCAAAATCAGAACGTCCAGTGTAAGTGGGCTTTGGCTATTTAATTTAACTTTACATTATTTTATTTATCCATTGTATTAGAGACCTTTTTGAAGGATATTGGTTTACTTATGCCCTTTTATTTGTGCCACTTGTGTGTAACTGAGACTTGAATGTTTGTGGACGTGTAAGAGGCTGTTGTTTTTTGCAATATTGAGGTGTCCAGTTTTATTTTGATTTTAGAAAATAAACATGCGATTACTCTCCTCACTGATCAACTATTTCATGTTTTTCACAGGCATGTCTCTTAGGTGTCGAGTATTAGCGCATCTTTGAGCCCACATTCAGTATGAGGAAAACAATTAAGTACTGTTAAAATCAGATACTGATTCTAATAATTATGATTTTTATTGCTTTTCTTATGCTTACCATTTTTTTTATCAAAAAATATAGCAAAAACCATAAAATTGTAAAATATTATTACAATTTAACTTAATTTTCAGCAGCCAATAATCCACCTTCAGGCGAGCTCTACAGTGGCATTTAACCTGAGCACAATCCTAAAACTTTGAGGACAACAGACCTGATTACAGAATCATCTATTGATTATGGATAATAAAGAGCAAATGTAAATTTACAATGCTTGACCACTAGTGGCCAGAGTCTCAAAATTTCACAGAGACCCTCAGTTATTGGTTTTATTAGTTTTACTTCTTGTTTGGTTTCCTTGCTGTCAAATTTCTAATCACAAAATTGTTTTTGGATTGAGCTCCATGAGTTATGGTACTTATTCAGTCAAATATATTCAAAAATGTCATGCATTTCTTTTCTATCAAGGACAGGAGGCATAACCCACCTTCATAACTGGAGCTGTAACAAGTTCATAGAAATCTGGTATATTCTTTCCCAACTTCAATCCTTTAAACATAGAGGGACATGGATTTTACTTTAATGCTTCACAGTTTTATAAGCTTTAGTTTTATAAGACTCTCTAGCTTATTTCAGAAGCAGAAGAAAAATTGAGGACAATCTGGTTTATTGTCTGTTATATAACCATGAAGCATCATTACCAGACTTCACCAAAGGTTTCAAGCTCCTCAGGGCTAATATTCTTTTTCTCAAAGAGTCCTGAGTCAGTCCTGGAATGTCAACTGGTGGAGCATCTAAAAGAGGGTGGATGGCACAGGCCAGTCTTTCCAAATAGGTTAAAAAATCTGGATAGAGCTTTAGTCATAGGACAGAAAACAAAAACAATATTAAATCCTTAGAAAATCCATATTAAATGATATAAATTCCATTATCAGATAAATCATCACAGTATTTTGCTTTTACTGTCACATGCAAGTTCATGAAAGTCCTCTTGCAAAAAATCTATGTCCTCTTGACATTGACATAAAACCTTGGCATCTTTCTCTGAGAATTTGCCAATCTCTTTCTGGGTCATTGCCAAGTCAGCTCCAAGCAGTAAAGACCGTGGTGGCCTCCCTGCTACACCATCCTCCAACATGGGGGTAAATGAATAGGGGTCCCTCATGTGCACCTTCAGGCCATGTTTCTGGATGAATAATTAAATGTTAATACATAGTAGTTAAAGACACCTAATATAAAGTGGGATCCTTGTTTCTTTTCCTTGTGAAAAAGAGGTGTACTTATTGTATTGAATGTGCGAATGTAGTGTACTTTACATCTTAAAAGTTTTTTTTTTTTTTTTTTTTTAACTGTAATGTCTAGATTTTGGTTTTGTTCATGTTTCATGTCTAGTTCATTGTCATTGTCATGTTTTGCCATATGCTCATGTCATGTCATTCCCTTGTCTGTCATGTGATCCTGCCATGTGCTCCTTGTCATGTGATTCCCGATTCATAGGTTCTCACCTAAACTCGCCTCCAGTGGATGACTTACAGAAACATCCACTGAAGGCGAGTTTAGGTGAGAACCCATGTGCAGTTTATTGATCAACATGGAACAGAGTCTTCACATGGCTTGGTATGAACATAAAACAAAACAGGAACAGCGTAGACTCGTCAACAGTGTTACAGGTAATTAATCCACAAACATCGACAAGGAACAAGGCAAACATGAGGGTTTAAATACACAGACTAATTACAAACAATGAACACCTGTGAACGAAGATTAAACCCGTGAACCAATCAAAACATGAAACGGGAATCACATGACAAGGAGCACATGGCAGGATCACATGACAGACAAGGGAATCACATGACATGACATGACATGAGCACATGGCAAAACAAACATGAAACATGACAATGAAAATGAACAAGACACGGAGCATGAAACCTGAACAATAACAATGAACAAGACATGAAACATGAACAAAACAAAAACTAGACATTACAAAAACTGCACTTGGAGATAATGAAATAAAAGGCCACTTAAAGAGAGTACAATTTAATGACTGTTTCTTAACTCACTTAAAGCAACAATATGTAGATTTTTGAAGTTCAGTGAAATGATCGGATGATCACTTGATGACTGCGAGTTTGAGCACAGAATTTTGGGAGATGCCATCTTCATCTCACAGCCAGTGGAAAAGAATCGGGACGGGGCTCGGGCAGAAAATCATGTTCATGGATGAGATTATTAACGTTACTGTAGTTTGAAGCAGAGCAGGGCCAGTTGCTGTGGGAGCTGAATGATTGCATTTTTATTATGCCACAGTCACCGCTTCTGCTTCTTCCGTTCAAGCGTATGAGGTGACACAGCGCTGATTATCATGTTAGATACATTTGTGTGTTGAAAATGATGTTATAACATTAGATTGTGCGTTCGCTTGGCAGCTGCTGTGAGACACTTGTTGCACACTGCAGTAAGATAGATCGGTATTGGAATATATTAATAAATGCTGGGTGGTTTGTGTTGATAAATGGCATTAAATTCATTTTAAAACGTATTGTACAATGGAGAAAATGCTGTATTACTAAAATGGTGTTTTTCTCTGAGGCATGGTAAAAGCATGGTACTAGATTTAAATAACAAGACTAAACATGTTTAGCTATATAACAATAAATCGTTTTCTGTCTATAAATGTTACCAAACAGTTATTCCCCATATTAAAGCATCTGTCTTGTTTTGGTTTATGTTTCATGTTTATGCTACATGTTTCATTTTCAAGTTCATGCTTTGTTTATGTTTGCCATGTGGTCCCTGTTGTCATGTGATTCCATTGTCTCATTTGTTATGTTGTCATTGGTTGATTTAGTCATGTGGTTATCAGTTCTGTTTTGCGATTGGGTCGTCTTCGTTGTTCACAGGTGTTCCTTGTTTGTCATTAGTCTCTTTGTATAAATAGCCCTCATGTTTCATTGCTATCTTGTCTAGCTTTGTTCCCTGTAATCTGTTGTTTGTGAGTCTAGTCATTTCAAGTTATGTTCTTAGGTACGCCAAGTTTTAGTCATCGTCTTGTGTTGTTTATCTGTATTTGATTTAATAAACTGCACATGGGTTCTCAATGCTCGCCTTCAGTGGACTTTGTTTCCATGGTTTCTATGAAATAAAACCATAAACCGAGGGATATGAAGCTGCTATTTTTTCTCACGATTTACAAAACATTTAGGATATTGTAAGTTATCAACTGAACAAAATATATAACACTGGCCTAGTGTTTTTTGGATATCTTACTGGGAAAATTTTACATATTGTACCTTTAGACTAAGTACACAAGTTTTACCTTTTAAAGTACATTTTAAATCATTGTTTTAATAATCTTTTGTCATTCTTAGTCATTCAAAGGTTAGTTCACCCAAAAGTGAAAATCATCCCTTAATTTACTCCCCCTCAAGCCATCTTAGGTGTATTTTTTCTTTCAGTCAAACACAATCTGAGTTATATTAAAAAATATTTTCTCTCTTTCCAGTTTTAAAATGGGAGTGAACAGTAACCGAGATTTTGAAGCCAAAAAAACAAATCCATCCATCATAAAAGTAATCCATACGGCTCCATGGGGTTAATAAAGGCCTTCTGAAGTGAAGCAATGTGTTTTTGTATGAAAAATATCCATATTTGTAACTTTATAGACTATAATCACTAGCTTCCGGTGAGGGCCGTCCACGAATTCACGAGAGAGTCGAGTCTCGACGTAGGTTATAGGAGTAAAGTAAGCTTAGGTGAGAGTAGACACCTCTTGCCGTTCAAACAAATAGTGCTGGGAAACAAACGCAAGCTTCTCGGACATTTCTCTTTAGAAATTCTCATTTTAGATTTCTAAATCATTACCTGTGTTTTGTTTTGCACGATGCTCTGAGCTTCAGCGTTTGTCAATGTCATGTGTTAGCCCAAAGTTCACTCTTCATTCCTGTACAGAAACCAGTGATTCTTGTTTATTAAGTTGTAAATATTGATATTTTTCTTACAAGAACATATTGCTTTGCTTCAGGAGGCCTTTTTAACCCCCTGGAACCGTATTGATTTTGGAAGAGACAAAATATTTTTGGGTGAACTAAATCTTTAAGTTCACTTATTTTGAGATGTAGACAAACATTCTAAAACAAATATGAATATAAGTTGAACTGTAGTGTGTTATTTGACATTCCATTTAAAGTTAATATATTTTAAATGCACTAAACTGCATCTTAATCATTACAAATGTGTTATTACAAATGCATTTGAATACAAGTTTCAAAAGAAATAACATTAAAGGTTTATACTATATTTTAAGGTGTCCTTGTTACAGTGTAATTATATATTTAAGTACTGAGTAATAACAAGTAACTACATGTACTTACTATAGTGTTAAGTTTAGGATTATTGTTTGGTTTAGGGTTAGCTGCATATAACAAGGACACTGTAAAATAAAGTGTTATCCACTTTTTAGTTTACAACGGGAGAAATTATGAAATTACATTTAACAGATTTCATTAAAGGAGGCATGGAACAGTTATGATAGTTTTTTCTTCCCTATTATGACATCTGAGTGAAGCTGCTTCTCGAACAAGAAAAAATGTAGGGCAGGACTTGATTTTGTCCATCAGGAATTGATCGGATGGTTGTGGTTTCTATTGCTATGATGTCATGTGAGTGACAGGTGGTCCCACCCTCACTCCAATAAACTAAATAAAGGGTAGCATAAGTTATTTTGAATAAAGATTACGAGGGCATATAAATTTAAAAAAATTATAATAATGATGATCACAGATAAATTATTTATTGTAATATTATTCCATTTGGATTTCAAGGAGACTTTAAGTCCAACTTAAGTGTAAAAAAAGCAAGTTCAGTTAATTGTATTTAATATAAATACAAACTATAAAAGATTTTCATTTCATTTAAAAAAATAACATGCCTTTAAGTGTCTGAAAACATTACATTCAATACAATTAAGCGCAATCTTTTAACGTAGGCTACATTAATGAGGTAATAAAGTACTCTTTTTAATAGTATGCTAAAATGTACTTCTTTTTCACAAGGGTCCCAGGTCTGATGGTCAAAGGATGAAGAAGAAAATGAGGCGTGTAGCATCAATAAGAACATCACCTTGAGCTCCAGGTCCTGGTAGATGTGTGGACGCAGTAAACTGAGCAGATAGGAGGCCCTGGAAAAGTGGAACCCTGAACATAAAAATAAACAGGCCATTTGTACAGTCATGCAAACATACAGTGATCCAAACAGAACCTAAACCTAAAATCCTTGTATTAAACTGTATGAGTTCTGAGTTTGTAATTATTGAGGAAAACAAAAGTGCTTTGAGAACCAGATCTTTGGCCAAGCTGTAAGAGATTTAGGTAACCTTGGTCTGGACTGGGTGATAAACCAGAACTCACACCTGGAATAATCTCTTCAGATACGGCTGCTCCTCCAAGGACATGTCTGCGCTCCAGAACTGCTGTTTTCAGGCCTCCCTTCTGCAGATATGCGGACTGGGCAAAATACAACAGAAATTTTCTTGAGATGAAACTGTTGTGCAATCATTGGTCAGAAACATATTGAGAACAAATCTAGTCTGTACTTACAGCAATAAGGCCATTGTGACCTAAAAAGAAAGCAAAGGATTTTAGGCTGTTTAAAAGAGTCTAAATTCTACAATCATTACACTACGTTTAATAACTGGTTAACACTTGATGAATGTTCCATTATTTTCTCCTGAAATGATTATGAAACAGACACTCTGTGGACTGTGGTTCAAAGTATGCAGAGGGTTGAGACAACATTTTTTCAATTTTTTTTTCAATTTTTTTTTTTTTTTAGAAATGATTAAAAAAGTTGAACACTGCATGTTTTAATTTACAGCTCACAAGCTTACATTCCTGCAGAGGGAGCATGGAGGCTCAGCAGGGAGAATTCCTTATTGAAATGCATTAAAAACTTTGGACGTTTTTTGTCTCACTGGGGACATTTTAAGCAGAAAATCATAATCGTTTAAAACTATCAATTCGCAATATTATCATATGGTATACAAATTTAAATTTCCTCAAGTTTATATTCATTTATTTTAACAAATGCAATCCTCACATTAACTCCAACACGACTGTGACTGGCCGTCTCTGACGAGCGCTGAGAAAAGAAACAGGTCCCACGTGACTAAGTTGCCTATGCGCTACTTCAGTAAGTCTGACTAATATTTTATAGATGGAGAACGACAATAAACGAATTAGTAAAATAATGAATAATACACTGTGAGGAGTTCAAATTATTATTCACAACTATATTATATGACCACTGAAAAAGCCCCGCCCATTTAAGTACTCAATTTCGTGCAAATTGCCATTCTGCATTTTCATTGTTTCTTTAGGCCGTGCATGAATGTTCGCATCCTACCTGCGCCGATAATAATCGCGTCATATTGAGGTTTGAGGGCAGTGCTGCTGTGGCTGCCGCGTCGTGTCGCTGAAATAAAGCCTCGGTGCGCGCGACCTGCCCGGACAGCCGCAGCCATGACGAGTCCTGACAGCCCTCAAACCTAAAGCTCAAACTCCACAACTCCTCCCCTCACCACAGTATATAGGGGGGAAACTCCAAGTAGGCTACAAGGTGCTGTTTTCCTTCGTACACCCCGCCCCCATATGTAACACAATTCTCGACAACCATATAAATCAGAGGCCCACAAGGGAGTGGACCCCCTAACACTATGGCGGGGCAGACAGTCCAAAAATCAGACTAATCACAGCTCGCTGGAAGTCACCCTTACAAAAAATTACTGCAGTTTTTTAGAGGTAATACTGCAGTTTTTGTTACATATAGAAAAATGCAGTTTTTTGGACACGAAAAAACTGCAGTATTGCAGTATAACCTAAGATTTCTGTAGTTTTACTGGAGTACAACTATACTGCAATACATCTAAAGTACTAGTAAAATAAAACTGCAATACAACTGCAGTTATACTGTTTTTATACTTCATGCAACTTTCAGTTGTACTTCATTTTACTGCAGCTGTACTTATACTACAGTTTTACTGCTGTTGAACTTCAATGTACTACAGTTGTACTGCGACTATACTTCATTATATTGCAAATTTGAATTAAACTGCTATTAAACTACTTGGTACTGCAGTTTTACTGCTGTTGAACTTCAATGTACTGCAGTTGTACTGTGACTATACTTCATTATACTGCAAATTTGAATTAAACTGCAGTTAAACTACTTGGTACTGCAGTTTTACTGCTGTTGAACTTCAATGTACTGCAGTTGTACTGTGACTATACTTCATTATGCTGCAAATTTGAATTAAACTGCAGTTAAACTACTTGGTACTGCAGTTTTACTGCTGTTGAACTTCAATGTACTGCAGTTGTACTGTGACTATACTTCATTATACTGCAAATTTGAATTAAACTGCAGTTAAACTACTTGGTACTGCAGTTTTACTGCTGTTGAACTTCAATGTACTGCAGTTGTACTGTGACTATACTTCATTATACTGCAAATTTGAATTAAACTGCTATTAAACTACTTGGTACTGCAGTTTTACTGCTGTTGAACTTCAATGTACTGCAGTTGTACTGTGACTATACTTCATTATACTGCAAATTTGAATTAAACTGCAGTTAAACTACTTGGTACTGCAGTTTTACTGCTGTTGAACTTCAATGTACTGCAGTTGTACTGTGACTATACTTCATTATGCTGCAAATTTGAATTAAACTGCAGTTAAACTACTTGGTACTGCAGTTTTACTGCTGTTGAACTTCAATGTACTGCAGTTGTACTGTGACTATACTTCATTATACTGCAAATTTGAATTAAACTGCAGTTAAACTACTTGGTACTGCAGTTTTACTGCTGTTGAACTTCAATGTACTGCAGTTGTACTGTGACTATACTTCATTATACTGCAAATTTGAATTAAACTGCAGTTAAACTACTTGGTACTGCAGTTTTACTGCTGTTGAACTTCAATGTACTGCAGTTGTACTGTGATTATACTTCATTATGCTGCAAATTTGAATTAAACTGCTATTAAACTACTTGGTACTGCAGTTTTACTGCTGTTGAACTTCAATGTACTGCAGTTGTACTGTGACTATACTTCATTATACTGCAAATTTGAATTAAACTGCTATTAAACTACTTGGTACTGCAGTTTTACTGCTGTTGAACTTCAATGTACTGCAGTTGTACTGTGACTATACTTCATTATACTGCAAATTTGAATTAAACTGCAGTTAAACTACTTGGTACTGCAGTTTTACTGCTGTTGAACTTCAATGTACTGCAGTTGTACTGTGACTATACTTCATTATGCTGCAAATTTGAATTAAACTGCAGTTAAACTACTTGGTACTGCAGTTTTACTGCTGTTGAACTTCAATGTACTGCAGTTGTACTGTGACTATACTTCATTATACTGCAAATTTGAATTAAACTGCAGTTAAACTACTTGGTACTGCAGTTTTACTGCTGTTGAACTTCAATGTACTGCAGTTGTACTGTGACTATACTTCATTATACTGCAAATTTGAATTAAACTGCAGTTAAACTACTTGGTACTGCAGTTTTACTGCCGTTGAACTTCAATGTACTGCAGTTGTACTGTGATTATACTTCATTATGCTGCAAATTTGAATTAAACTGCAGTTAAACTACTTGGTACTGCAGTTTTACTGCTGTTGAACTTCAATGTACTGCAGTTGTACTGTGACTATACTTCATTATACTGCAAATTTGAATTAAACTGCAGTTAAACTACTTGGTACTGCAGTTTTACTGCCGTTGAACTTCAATGTACTGCAGTTGTACTGTGACTATACTTCATTATACTGCAAATTTGAATTAAACTGCAGTTAAACTACTTGGTACTGCAGTTTTACTGCCGTTGAACTTCAATGTACTGCAGTTGTACTGTGACTATACTTCATTATGCTGCAAATTTGAATTAAACTGCAGTTAAACTACTTGGTACTGCAGTTTTACTGCTGTTGAACTTCAATGTACTGCAGTTGTACTGTGACTATACTTCATTATACTGCAAATTTGAATTAAACTGCAGTTAAACTACTTGGTACTGCAGTTTTACTGCTGTTGAACTTCAATGTACTGCAGTTGTACTGTGACTATACTTCATTATGCTGCAAATTTGAATTAAACTGCAGTTAAACTACTTGGTACTGCAGTTTTACTGCTGTTGAACTTCAATGTACTGCAGTTGTACTGTGACTATACTTCATTATACTGCAAATTTGAATTAAACTGCTATTAAACTACTTGGTACTGCAGTTTTACTGCTGTTGAATTTCAATGTACTGCAGTTGTACTGTGACTATACTTCATTATACTGCAAATTTGAATTAAACTGCAGTTAAACTACTTGGTACTGCAGTTTTACTGCTGTTGAACTTCAATGTACTGCAGTTGTACTGTGACTATACTTCATTATACTGCAAATTTGAATTAAACTGCAGTTAAACTACTTTGTACTGCAGTTTTATTGCAGTTCTACTTCAATATACTGCAGTTCTTTTTTGTAAGGGCACTGTTCTATAGCCAGTGGCTACTGCGGTTTCCATCGGTGTGTCATCTAGTAAAGTTCATATTTTGTGTGTTGTAAATGTAATTTATTCTGAAGCAATATTCCCGTCAGTCTTCTGTTACTTAAATCAGCATATTTGTATATGGCCCCTTAAATTGATTCTCATGGCTTTGTTTTCTAACCAATGTTTTCCTAACCTTATTAAATGCAGACTTTTTGTCCTCTTTCATGTCATATTTATTCCGATTAGTCACTATAAGGCTTTACAAATCAAATGAAATCGGTACCAAACAAGATTTCTTTTCAGTTGCAGAGGAAACCGATACTGCATCAGAAGTGGCATTAAGACGTACACAGGCTAAATTACTGCAGAAGACCAGTTCATTCCGAGGGGTAAAAGGTCTTTTTCTTGCCACTGTATGAAAGATTGTAAATTTAGAACACTTATGAATATGAAATTAAACTGCCAGTAGGTGGCGGCAAGTGGCTGTCTGTATGTGTTAGTCGTTGAATCATTCATTCAGTTGAATCGTTCAAGAATAAACCTGAATGCCTGCGTCTCAATGTGCATATACTGTCCATCCTAAATAGTATGTAACATTAGTCATTTTCAATACAATTTACGGCAGATAGGGTGGATAGTATGCACCATAGGACGCAGGGAACGTCTTAAATGGGTAATTGAATCAGTCGAAACAAAGCTGTGTTTTGCTCGGAGATGTGCAAAGCTTCTGGTATGATCTTTGTAACTATTTTCGTTGACCATAAACAGACAATATTGCATCAAAAATGTAAGTCACTTATATTAACTACGTGTTTATTGAATTGTATAAAACGCAATTTCACATTTGCAAACATGCTATTTGTGAAAACGGTACTCTCGGTGTGTGTGACGATGCTTAACTGGATCATGTTGCTTAACTACATCATCAATTTTGTCATAATAATAAACTTTATTTACAGCACATTTCATAAAAGGAATGCAGCTCAAAGTACTTTACAATAAAAATCATTAGTTTCTACAATAGGCACAAGTACTTCACAGTAAAAGTAGTAAAAATACCATAACTAATATAAGATTGAAATGAAAACCCACTCTATGATAATAAAAGATATAATAATTATACATAAAATGGTAATATATATATACATACATATATATATATATATATATATATACATATTATATATATATATATATATATATATATATATATATATATATATATAATACAACATTGTTAAAAGACAACACGCTATCAGAAAGAAAAGGACAAAAAGCTGTCACTGGGGCACTGGTGTACCTAACAGGTGCTTTGTATGCCTATATTGGTACCAAAAGTGTATAAATTAAAGTTACCTGGTACATGCAATGGGTCTCAGTAACAGCTTTTGTACCTTTTTTTGTCAGTAAAATGATATTTTTTGGCTTTCTTTAAAAAAAAAAAAAAAAAAAAAAAAAGCTGTCTTCATTAATATCTCTTTTTGTCAAGATTAATATGCTGGAGTGAAGGCGAATGGGGTTTATATAAAATATTTTATAGCGTTCTACAAATAACCGTTACTTCTATCATTTAAATATTGCTTGACTAGTCAGTTTAATTTTCCATCCACTGTGTGAGGAGAGCGCGAATACAGATCCACCGCTGGCCTTTCAGTGGGAGAAGCAGTATCCACTGCCAATAGAACAGTGACTTCCCGCGACCAGTCATTAGTCTGATTTTTTGACTTTCTGGCCCGCCATAGTGCTAGAAGGTCTAGGGAAAAGCAGGGTAAAGATGTAAAAATGATCATATTTGGAGGTGATACTGTGGTGTAAGTGATTAGGCTACACTAACAAAGAATATCATGTTTTTGGACATACCATGCATGTTTGTTTGTTTTGTTTTTAACCAGGGCTGTCATTCATATTCAAGTCTGTGAATGTAAAAAGTGTATATAGCATATATATAGAATACAGCATTTTTTGCATTTACTAAAAAGTGAATGGCTCATTGTAAATCAACAATCTCCCAACTTGGTAAATCATTCATTGTTAACTGCATGTTGTTTTGCTTGTCTGGATAACTATTCACAGTGGCACTGAACACTGTGTTTTCATCCTTTATAAAAGAACATAGCCAGACCACACCCCAAGACAAATTATTTGAAAGCTTTGACCTTTAATATTGAAGATTAAAATTTCATTGTTTTAATATTATTTCTATTCATAATGAAATATGCGTATGTACATGTATTATTAAAGGATGCACATGTTGCATATGTTTTCCGCTGATGCAGGGGTTCCATGATGTAAACAACTGATGTACATAAGGAAGTAGAAGGCCAGTGTAAGCATGAAGTACGCTCTATTTTAAAGAAACCAACATGTTTTTTCACCTTGAAAGGAATTGCAAGATCTCTCTCTCAGGCTTCTCTCCTATGCCTGATATACATATGACAATAAAGAGTTTTTCTTGGCAAGGCAACTTGGTATCCGGTCCTGTGATACAACTATAACGGGGACAAAGGCTGTAATTTCAGATCAACAATATTGTAAGAGGCACAAGGAAAATCACAAGACAGAGCCAAATGATTTCAGAGCAGGGTCACAGAAGCTCCATTGTCTTGATCTGCTCCGAGGTTATGTTTACACGACAATGATGGACTAAAACGGAAAAGTTTCTCCTTTGCATTTTTCGCAAACTAAAACAATTAAAAACACTTCAGTATGATGCTAGGCCAGTAGTTTGCGTTTTTGTAGTTTACACGGAGGCGATAACGTGATCATAACAATAACGATATTTTCAAAATCTTGCACGTTGAAAGGTTCCAAAACAATGCTGTCGTTTAAATAACCGGCCAGAATGCATGAAACGTTTTCTGTTTTAGTTGAAAACGGTGTCTTACGAACGGGCCCTCGGTTAAACAGATATCAACTGTCAATTTAAGTTTTTTTTACCAGAAACAAATGAGAGATGAAATGGAATACAAAAAAAAAAAAAAAAACGAGCAATTCAGATTTTTCTTTTATCAATTCAGTTTTATTGGCCTACAATTTACTTTTTTATAATTTTTTTTTTAAATGACCATGTGTGGCTGTTTAATTTGAATTACAGCATTCATTTTGATTATTATCAGGAGGGGAAATGTAAAAGAAAAGTACAATTCTGACGTGATTCAAATTTCTAACATGGGTTAGCATGCAGTTATTTTAATGAAATAAAAATATGTATTTATTATTTTAAATAAATGGTTAAATGATAAACTCTTTTTTAAACAATGTAATTATTTAACGCAATATGAATAAAATTATATATAATTTGTAAAAGAGAATATGTTGGCATGTTAAGCAGAGGCATTCCTCCACAGAAGAAAAAAGAGAAGAGCAGAGATTTTTACAAATCCATATTATTTTATTCCAGTAGGTGGCGGCAAAGACTTTGTTTTGTCAGGGGCAGATCATTTATTCTTATAAATTAGGGAGAAGTAGTATTGAAGTATTTATACTTCAATTCATGTATAGGCTTAACACTTTACAATAAGGGGTCATCTGTTAACATTAATTAGAATTAATCAACATTTCTTAATCTTAATGTTATTTTCATAAATTCAGTTTAAAAATCAAAAGTTGTATCTCTTGATATAACGTGAACTAACATAAAAAAATGCATTTGCATTAACTAACATTACCAAAGATAAAAAAATATTGCTCATTGTTAGTTTGCATTAGCTAGTGCATTAACTAATGTTAACAATGAAATGAGACAATATTGTAAGTGTTTGCTAAGATGAACTGTTTCAATAACAGCCTTTTATATTAATTCTGGCCTATATTGACTATTTGAGACGTCATAGTTAATTCATGTCTCCTTCCATTATAAGACACGTCAAATAAAGATGCTTCAAGGCCATGGCATCAGAAGAATACTTAAGAAATGTTCTCTTCAGCTAAGAGAAATCATCTTCACTGAAGAGCCCGTCTCTTCAGATCATAAGTGGTTCTCTCCCTATGCTAAATATGCTAAGAGACGATGCATCAACGTCCTGCTGATGGGACTGCAGACAGCTTTTAGAGACACGTTTTAAAAACAGGAGGTTTGCGGCTTTGTGCATTTCACTCAAGTAACATAAGAAAACCAAAGCTTAGGCCTTAAATGAATTAGAAACTCAATTTCAGTCTGTATGATGTGTAATTGCTGTGAAGCAGTATACAATATCCTTGAACTTCTATTTGTTTTGCTTATGCTGTGAAAAACAACTCCCATTGATTCGGGTTCTCAGAAGGAAAAGAAATAAAGTAGCCTGCTATTAGACAATCTAAGGTTTCCCGACACCTCTATCAGAGCATGTCGTCAGGGAATTATGGTCAAGACGGAGAGATGCTCTACAGGCACGCCAGCTTGGCTTTCCTTGAAGGAACACATCTGGACGACACACAGTCAACGTTAATTTGATCAAGGCCAGGGAATTTTGTTCTTGTAAGCGAAAATTAACACTTCATTCCCTTTGTCGGCAGAAATTCTACACCGTGGGCTCTGGGCCAAAATGAAATTAGCTGAAAATGGTCCTGCTTTAAAGTATAATTAGCTCATTGTTGAGGAACCTCATTCATTTTCTTCCAGAGAGATGAGTTTAGGACCAAGATAATGATGTTGTTGATGTTTACTGGGTCTCTGTACTGAAGACTGATATGATTTTTGTTATTTTCAGGCCTGGATGACTACAAAAAAAGCTGGCATACAAAATCTCATTATAAAAACTGCATGCTGAACAAGAATGAGGATCTAAAAATCAAGGAAGCAACTGCATAAATGAGTAAAGACATTTGGAGATGATTTTTTTTTTTTGGCATGCTCTTCAAATTGTTTATTCAACTCGAATTCCATAACATTTTGTCAGCATGGTTTGAGCCTGTTTTTGTGAAAATAAGATCAACCGTCTATAGGAGGAGTTTGAAAATGTATGTTTTCTGAAAATTCATAATGGTGGAAAAATGGCTGTTCAGATTGATCTGTGTGTCAAATTTCAAAACTTTTAACCATATATGAGCTCCCATATAATAATAAGAACAAAAGAATCACAATAAGAAGAATCAGAACTAATGGAAACAATAGGTGCTGCACCTTCCGTGCTGCTGAACGCAAAAGAAGATATTTTGAAGAATGTGTTAACCAGACAGTTGATGGTCCCCATTGACTTCCATGACTGTGGAACATCCAATTTTTACTAATATTCTTCAAAATATCGTTGGTGTTCAGCAGAAGAAAGAAATGAATACAAGTTTGGAACAACTTGAGGGTGCGTAAATGATGACAGAATTTTCATTTTTGGGTGAACTATCCCTTTAAGCACGTTCTCTGAGCCTGGTAATACAATTATTATCAGTTAGTCATCCCAAACCCTCTGTAAAACTATCACAATAAAGACCAGAAAACCATCTTAAGCTGGTTTATGTTAATATAAGTTCATTTATATTCCTCAGCTTTTTGTTTATAACCTGAGGCTTGCGTTTCTGAAGCTGGATGCAGCTCGTGTGTGTCAAATGTTTTCATTCAACCAGTGCAATGAATCAGCAGAAAAGCGATGCGAGTGATTCAAACGAGCATTTGGAATGAACTTGATTGCGTCACGGTTTTATTGACAGAAGAAACAGAGTTGAAAAGTACGCTTTTTTTAAAAAAATAAAAAAAATAAATAAAAGATATGTAAAATTCTTTATAGTAAATGTAAATTACATTTAGAGGCTAAATGAAATGCAAGAAATAAATCAGGGCTGCAACACAATAAACACCCCTTTAAATAATGATAATAAAAAACCCAGAAAAACGTATAGCATCGTATAAAAAACGTAAAAACACACAAGTACGTCAGGCGTAGTTTTTCGGATTAAATAGATTTAATTAGGTTTCGTACATATTTCTTCTGTTCACTATTGAACCATAATTTCTTTTTTTTTGAAAGATTGTTTACATGTCTTGTATATACTTTATATATAGTTTGTGGATATTACAATAAAAAAAGTAAGTCAATGCGTGATAGATGAGCTGAATTCTTTTTGAGTCGATTCTTTGAAACGAACTGTCCAGAGGAACCGACTCGAGAAAATGAGTCGATCTTCTTATCCCTGCTGCTTATATCACACATACGTTACGCTATGTTATGTCACTCTATCGACTGCGCGCGTTCTGATTTGAATGGCAACGGCTTCTTCCAATCAGAGCGCAGGACAGACTGAGAGGGCGTTTCCGTTTCCCCTCAGAGGCCTGTTCTGTCGGTCACCTCCTGCTGCGCAGTTCTCGCTGATCGAGACGCGTCCTCTCCCCGGTGCGCAGGCGGGAGAGGCCTGAACGGAACGCGTGAACATCGGGCGTGGGACACATGATTTTAAAGGACAGGGTGCAGCAAATGGAAGCGGATGGTTTTGTGCGCAGGCGGCGGATGACAGCGGACACATCGGGCGGCGATGCCGCGGTGGCCGGAGCTTCCGCAGGCGCGGAGATACACTGGCTCGGCGGAAGGTTCTGGGGTGTTTCGGAAAGTCTCGTTGGCACTTTGACACCTCGGATAGCTGGAGAACCGGAGCTTCATGTTGGACATTTGTATGGCTCTCAAGAGGCTAATGATTTATCGGAACCGGACTATGAGGGTTTGCCCCAGGGTGCCTCCACCAGCACGCACATGTTGGCAGGAGCAGTGGCAGGAATCATGGAGCATTGCTTGATGTTCCCTATTGATTGTGTGAAGGTAAATAGATCAGAGTTCATAAAGAATTAATTCGCAGGACTGATGTGACCAGCAGGCCCTTGAAAGATCCAGCAAGCTGGCAAGGTCGAGTTAAGTTTCCTTGTGTGTTCTCCAGACTGTATATTTACAGTCTACACACTTCGCAGATAATAATAATTTCCCCCCTTCCGTTCTCAGAATTTAGTTTTTTTTTTAACATCTAAATTGAACTGTTGCACTTCACTGTCCTTGCGGTCATTAACGGTAATGATCATTTGTAGTCCTATAATCTCTCAAGCATCAAGATCTGTCAGGCCTAATCTTGTAATAACTAACTAAAGTCCCAAGCATGTAATTCCTGCAGCAACTTGCTTCTTTTTTTTTGATGTTGTAATATGACTGCATCCTGTGGTTATGAGTGTTTGTAGTACCTATCCATCTGCGAGGTGTCATTGTGAAACCTGAACACGAGATTGGAAGGTCACACGTGGCTCCTCCGCTCCTTAACCACGTGACCTTGTTGACGCTGCTCCCGGGCAGTGCGCATGCGCGTCCGCTGTAGTTCAAATGCAGTCTGTGTTTAGATTTTTTTTTTTTTCTTTTAAGTTGAAGGTTAACATAGAAGACTGTACACAACTATAATATGTGTATATATTGTACATGTACATACATGCATCACAGCTGACCCGTGAAATGCTCTAGTTCTGGACCGTCCACAGATACTCAGAATGCTGCTGGGTTTGGGTTTAAAAGTTTAGATTTCTCAACTTTAATTGATTATTTTGACCGATATCAATTCTTAAATTCCAAGAATTGATCTTTAGTGTATGCTGTTTTCATTTGATAAATATACACAACTTTGTAGAGTGCCTGACATTCAATGCATTGCAGTAAGCTTTGTTACTTTTGATATCTCTGCTTTCAAATTCCGTCAATTTAATTACAAAATTCAAGCAATAAATATTGCGTGGCACTCTTTAATGTGTCATGACAGATCCCTGTTGACCCTCAGTTCAAGCAGCCTCTTATTTACTATTACTGCATGAAATAAACTTGAATGAACATCAGAAGGTATGCTGAAAGGCACCGTACAGCTTACCGAAATGTCTTGTGTAAACGCTCAGTGTTTCGACTGCAGAAAGATGTCAACATAACAGCTTGTAAACAATGTCCGATGACTTAACGTTTAGTTCAGAAAAGCCATTTGTCATTTAAATGTTGTATATAAATTAGGTAATTTGAACCTTCATTGTTATAGCAACGTACCAACTGACAGTGTTTTCTCTACAGTTTACAGCATTATGTGAGAGAAATTATCTTTGCTGTACCAGCTGTATCCAAATTATATATCAAATTGAATTGAAATCAGAATTGAATTGAAGCGCAAGCTTGTGAATCAAAATCGTGAAATTTTTGTCAATACCCAACCGTAATTTCTACTTTAATGCAGGACACTGTTATGTGTCACTTCATGAATCATGCAAGCTGCTTTGCAAGAAAACAAAGGCTATACATTCACTTTGCAGACCTTCGTGCTGAATTCCGATTTATTACTCCGAACTGATTTTTTTGTAGGTGTTCACATCGTTGGTTTTAAATGTGGCCTATGTCAGATCCTGTATTCGCATAAGAGCGATAAAGATACATCATGAAGCACACTATCATACGGAAGTAAACACGGAGGGCAATAAAGTAAGCGTTTACGTGTTTATTTATCTGATCTGCTGAGGAAACCAGCAAATTTATGCGTAGGCAATACAAAAAACAAAGACGAGGATGCGAAAAAAGAGAGCAGAGTTTTTAAACATTTATGATACGAGCCCTCCTTTTTTGCTTGTGTGTAGAGCTGTCACTGTAATGCTTTTGATTTCTTCTGACACATCACTGTCCTTCCTTTGACTCCTTTAACTACTGCCCTGATAATGTAAAATCTGACTCTCATGAGCTCAGAATTGTGATGAATGTTGATCTAGAGCGTCGCATGAATTCTGATTTGACTGTTCAGACTGAGGTGGCATTGCAAAACATCTGACCTGTATCGGTTCAGCTGCAAATATGATTGCTGTATATATCCAATTGGAGTCCGGTCATATTTAGCAAGTGTGAACGGCAAAAAAAAATCACATGATATGCAATATTTACGAATCAGTTTAGAGCTATATTCATATGTGGTTTGAAATCCCATTCAAATTGCATTTATGGAAATCTGCTTCAGTCTAAACCACTCTGATCGGATTTTGCATGGTTTATGTAACTTTATCATGCCAACATGTCAGACGTTGTTATAGGAAACATGCTGAAAGTTGCTGCGGAAACAAGGTTGTGTTGTTGCAAAGTGCCAGTCGAGCAGAAAATGACAATATAATGGAGACTTGTTGAGTTTTTAGATGACCGCACAGAATAAAGCCTCACATACCAGACCGCTAGCTTTCTGCTGCTGCCTCAGAAGTCGTAGTCGTCCGGCATGGTGGCTACACATTGTCATGTTGTAAACAAGATAACATCTGTATTACAAACCCCTCCATGTTGCTGCTGCTGCTGTTGTTTTTATGTCTACCTACAAACACAATATCATTGCCATAGATATCAAGTTAGATATTCCAGACAACGAAAGGGTGCTATGGGACATGCAAATTGAATCCGAACAGTTGTGATACACAATATGGACAGTCAATAATTTAGATCAGATTCCAATCTAATACACAAATAATCAGATGTGAACAGAGTGAAATCAGAATCGAAAAGATCAGATTGCATGTGGTTTGTGCCGTTCATACTGACATGAGGACAAACAGATCTGAGTTACATTTGTGCAAAAAAATTGGGCCACATTTACCTGTAGCCTGAACGAGTCTGTGAATGGACTGATCAGGAGACGAACTGTAAGGAAGTATTTCTTTTAGTGTTCAGCTGCTCTTGTCAGGATGACGTGAAGGGTGGTTTAGAGACAAAGACACTTTATCATGTCTTTTACAGCTGTTCTCTCCTAAATTAGCCAGTCCAGATTGTGAATTTAGAAAGCACAAATCTTTTTTTTTTTCTTAAATTTCCATATGCCCATAATGCCACTGGTTCAACTACAACACATTTTACAAAACTGTAAAAATTTTCTTCATCTACCTCTCAGAGATTACTTATAATGGTGCAGTCTGTTTTTAATGTCAATAGTTTAAATCAAGTTCCACAACATTGTTATGTTCAATATCTTGTTTAATTTTGAAATATGTTAGTAGTTAAACAGCTTGAAGTGTTTTCCTGTTACAAGTGTCTTTGCAAAACATGTCAATTCCATGCGGAGGTTGATTCACACCAGTGCGAGTCATTAGGGAAGGTAAACGTAGAGGGATACTGTTTACACTTCAGTCAAAGTTTAAGTTCAAATCACTGAATAGTGAACACACAGTGTTGCACACTGCACATTGCCCCTGTTTAGAAAAGAGAATCAGGACAAAGTTTAGACCATTGAAGGAGCTACAGGACCTGTTCTGTCCATGATCGACTTGATTTTATTTGTTTAAAAAAAAAAAAACTAAAAATTATGCATTGAGCGCATATATATATATATAT
Source organism: Opsariichthys bidens (assembly GCA_037194245.1). NCBI lineage: Eukaryota > Metazoa > Chordata > Actinopteri > Cypriniformes > Xenocyprididae > Opsariichthys > Opsariichthys bidens. Next base: position 10,397,497 of record CM074279.1, on the reverse strand, counting down.
ATATATATATATATATATATATACACACACACACACAAATGAGTACAATTCTACTTTCGTTCTAAAATAATATATATAATCTTTTTTTTTTTTGGTGATGCTCAGCTAAAAAATATAAACCAAAAATATTCAGTAATCTCAAATGACAAAGTTATGCAAGGAAATTCTTTGTAGATGATTACTTTAATCTCCGTGTGCTGTTTCTTAATAGAAATGAAATGGTTTGCTTTGTTGTAATAAAAGATCACTTCTCTGATTTGCACGGTTACAGATCAAGTCTTTGTACCTTGGTCTGTTTTGCAATCCTGAGCATTTCAAGAGGAATCTTGGAACTTCCAGTTGGAGGTTGCAGTTCCTCGTGTTTAGATGATTTACACGCATGTATTGGGAAATAATTATTTCCTTGGCCTTTTATGGAAGTACGGTTTCCTTACAGGAATATTACTCATGAAACCACTGGTGACATCTCAAATTTCACCATATTGCAGCTGCTGTTCTGAGCTTATATTTTCAGCTACTCTAAATCTGACCATGTCAGTTCAAACATGACTTTTGTGGTCGTCTATAGTTGTTTGGTTTCAAGGCCACAGAGTAAACCTACTAACTAAACATGTTGTGCTCCCAAGTACATTTCTGGCTGCTTCATACATTCCCACCCCATTGAAAGCCATGTTTCTATTGAAGCCGACTTCAGGCACTGAATCACATCCATGTTTTCATGTACATCAGGTGATACAATTGCGCTGCAGGAAAAGAGGATTAGGCGGTTAGATTAAGGCCCCCGTGTGACCTTATTGCTACTAACTTCAGTTCTGGTCTATAGATCCAATGACTTGGCAATGCGATGCATTGTTTGCAAGGCTTTATTCATGTCATGTGAGCTTTATTTTTTATGTTCTACATTTTTAAGTTTATTTACTTTAATTGTAAACTTCATAAATACTGACACTTAATTTAATCATTTTTCTGTGTGTTGCATTTGTCACCACAGGCCTGAGATAATAAATGAAAAATAAATAAATTTGGGGTCACACTCTCAGGAACATCGATAGAAGGGGGAAAGGTTGTGATGATATTTGGGAGAACCAGCTTTCAGAGCTTATTTGTTTTGTTTTTTGTTTTTAAAGAACACATTATTTTTTAAAGTAAAAAATAAAAAATGAGTTGCTTAAAAATAATTTGACTATTGTTTTGCATGGACCAATGAAAATATCAGCAGGTCTGAATTAAAAATCCTTACTTTTAGTGCCTGTATTTATACTAATACTTTAATCTACATACCTGGGCTTGTAAGTTTAAATAATTGTTCTTTGTTGCAGACACGCATGCAGAGCCTTCAGCCAGAGCCAGCTGCCCGCTACCGTAACGTGATGGACGCTTTGCGGCAAATTGTGAGGACAGAGGGAATCTGGAGGCCAATCAGGGGCCTTAATGTTACAGCTGTAGGGGCGGGGCCTGCCCACGCACTTTACTTCGCCTGTTACGAAAGGTTGAAAAAGGTCCTCAGTGATATCATCCATCCAGGAGCAAACAGCCATTTGGCGAACGGTACCAGTTTTAATGCCCATCAGCACTGCTGATTTCCTCTCACCAGCACAACCGCAATTCAATGCGGAGTAGATTGTTAGTTGGCATGAATGAATTTCTACATAGTTCAATCAGTCGAGATCTAAACAAAAGTTGTCTTTTTCGCCTTTGCCTTTTCAAATGAACATATTAGATGCGTTGGCAGTGTCAAAAGTAACTAAAGTCACTCCAGCGATGGACAACGTTCTGGAAGTATTTATTTGGCTGCGGCTATGTTATTTGTATGAATCCGGTATTACTCGAATATCTGCCCACGTCTTCTCCGCTAACCTCTTTAAAATGTCTGTCTAGTGATGAGGTCAAATCCCAAAATAACCAAAAATGCTGCTCTCCGATAACACGACAGCAGCTATAAATATAAGAGGAGATCGTAAAGGTCGTTAATCTTTCAACATGCTATGAGTAATTAATGTTTTTAATTGCTTAAATTGTTCGTTTTGTTTTAGTGCTTTACCATCATGTAGAATCATTAGTTGACCACAAATTGATCTGAACTGCATTTCTAATGCTCAATGTTTACCAACCAAGCCAAGTAACTAATTGGCGTTTTTGGAATTACCTTTTAAAAGCTAAACCTAATGTAATGTTGCTACACAAGCTAAACTGACCTGCTCTATGTCCATTATAATCTAATTTAAGCTTTTGTAAAGGAAAACACTTTTCATTATATGCAGAGTAATGGAACGCTGGGTTATTGATAAGTGATTGATTCATATTTTGTTGCATTTGTCAAATTGTGTTGTAATTGGTGTTTAGACTTAGGGTGCTTTCACACTAGCACTTTTAGAGCACACCCAGGTTCAACTGATGTCAGAGTTTGGTTCATTTGGATGATGTGAACGTTGGTTTCTGAACTCGAATGCACACCCTCGAACTGTATCGGACTCCACAATAAAAGGGTGGTCTGGGGTACTATTCATTTAAATTCCAGTACGGTTTGGTTCTGAAATGAACCGCTGTTGATGACGTATGATTCAATAAAACTGTTTAGGTATGATCTGTCTTATGTTTCTGACTAGTGTGAGAAGAGAATTTGCATCTCAAATCTCATAGAATATTTGCACTAGATTCCTGGCAGATAGACAAAAGTGCCCAAAGTTTCAAGAACTAAAATATTAAAGTGTGGTGAGCAGTGCTTTGCATTTTGCCGCCTTGTGCATTGTCGTTACCAAGCAACGGGTAAACGGCTGCTCCTTTGATGATGCAAATGCACCGTGGTTTGGAGCCAAATAATGTAATGTGAACACAATCCATCGGAGGGGGGGGAGTAATCAAACTCTGGTTTGGACCAGGCAAATGAACCAAGTGTGAAAGCATCCTTTGGGCCAGATTTACTAAACGGGGCAATTTAGCGTGCGGCTTCAAACTAATAAAAGCCCAGGTGGTAGTGGAAAGTGATCTAAGGGATGGTTCACCCAAAGATGAAAGTATTGTCATGAGTTAGTGATCTTTGTGTTGTTCCAAACCCATAAGAGATTTCTATCCCTTCACAAACTTTTAAAAAAATGACTTGGTTGAAATAAAATGCTGCATGGAGTCAACCAATCAATATGCTGCGTGAACTAAACCATTCAGCATTTTCAGCACACAAGTCCCACCCCCGAAAGTTCCTGAACTTTGGAAAAAGTACTACCTCGATAACAGGGACATTTTTACCTGGAACTTCATTTAGACCCTAGTCCCTGGGGAAAGTTCCTGTGGTGGAAACTCGGCTTAACGATTTGTCGCTTCAAAAAGTTCATAGAACTAATCTATATGAATCGATTTTAGTCTATATGAATTTGTTTTAGTCCAAATTTTCTGAAGAGACTCAATCGCTTTAGAAAACATTTCATTTAGCTGTTTTTCCTTATATAAACATTGATCAGCGAACATGAACCGAAGCTCAACCGAACCTGCTTGACGCTCGAGAACAAACCTCTCGCGGAATCTCAAACGTGCCGCGTGACACAAGAATGAACCTCATTGGTTCTCACACATCAAGCAAACATGCTTGAGCTTCCATTTCCCACAACTGATGTGTATGTTGATCAGAGCATGTGAGCGAAGCGGCGCATTTTGACGCTCCACTCTATGTCAGCGCGCTAGCACTCAGTCGTCAAGCATCGCTCCACTAATGTGTCGCTTACGCACACCGGTTGCATCGCTCAAATTCCACTCCGACATGAAATTTCCGTGTATTGTTCTATAGTCTTTGTTGATGCTTTGCTGAGCTAGGCAAACTGTGCATCATTAATAATCTAAACGGCGCTCACGGCTGCATGGACGCGTCGGGACGTTCATTAACGCTATGATGCTGCAAAGGGTTTTCAAAGTTATTTTTACCCCAAAACAAAGTACGAACAAAAACGTTGTTGTGATTGCATCACAAAATGAACATTTGCTTCCTCCATTTCTCCACAGCTCCTTTCAATTTGTTCTCGGCCTCCTTCTTCATTCTTAACTTTTGATGTTCAGGAAATTCTGGGTTGAGCGAGCGCCGTGGAATCTTCAGAAAGGCGCTCGCATGCTCTGGCGTTGATCAATGTTTTATATGTGAATATAAGCCTAAATTAAATCTGTTCATCATATAAAGTGATCAAGACTGTTCAGAAAATTTGGACTAACCCGATCAATACATATGGATTAGTTTTATGATTTCTTTATGACCTTTTCGAAGCATCTAAGAGGTAGTTGCATAGACTGTCAATGGAGGGACAGAAATCAGATTTCATTTAAAATATCTTCATTTGTGTTTTAAAGATGAATGAAAGGTTTATGGGTTTGAAACAAAATGAGGGTGAGTAAATGAAGACAGTTACAATTATAACAGTAATTTTTAGGTGAACTAACCCTGAACTAAAGACATGCTTTTTTGGGGACCGTAAATAATGGCAAAATACCGGTAAATTGACTAATGCAAATTTTAGCAAATCAAGTTGCATCATTCTTTTAAATACTCTCTGACCATAAATTTGGCTCTCTGACATGGAAACTCCTACTAATGCATATGCAAGAAGTATAACTGTTTCTTTTCATCACTAATTTCTCACAGTATTTGTAAATCCTGACAGTATTTTTTTCGCGAGCTGTTAGTAAATCTCGGCCTTAGACTCAACACTGCAGAGCTCATGGTTAAAGTTATTGTTGGTGTTGCTGTGTAGTGTCTCTTTTCTTTCTCTTTCCTCCAGGTCAGGGTGAAAGGGTGGTAAGTAACTGCTGGCATATTACTGTTTACCAGTAGAATATACAGATAAGAGAAGAAAATAATTATTTGGCATCAAGATACTTTATATTTTTTGGGGTCATGGTTTGCAAGCAAATGCCTCCTGTGCTGTTAGCGTGTCTTCATTTTGATTGTTTTCTCAGAAAGCAGCAGCAGTATTTGCTTTTACCGTTAAAAAACAACACAAAAAAAACGGACAGACACGATGAATGAAGTAAATGCCAGTATCCTGAACAAAAGACTCTTTCTCTCCTGACTCCACATTCCCCAGTGTTTAACCAGTCAATCCCTAATCTCTCTGTTAAATCATAGGGGGTATTTGGTGGCTGTTCAGGTTTTTGAACAGTATGTTTGACTGTGATCTGATCCGTGTGTATATCTGATTGTTGTACTTTTATTCCAGTGACTGTCCACTCTGTGCGTGCCCTAATTTTGTTGCTAATATCTGAGGGTCTATGTTACAGGGGCCGCAGGATGTGTTGCCACGTTGCTTCATGATGCTGCCATGAATCCAGCTGAAGGTATATTTGCTTTAATCTCCATTTCCTATAAAAATATATATTTTTTTTAATACACACTACAATTCAAAAGTGTGTGTGTGTGTGTGTGTGTGTGTATATATACATACACACACACACACACACAGTGGGGCAAAAAAGTATTTAGTCAGCCACCAATTGTGCAAGTTCTCCCACTTAAAAAGATTAGAGAGGCCTGTAATTTTCATCATAGGTACACTTCAACTATGAGAGACAGAATGAGAAAAAACAATCCAGAAAATCACATTGTCTGATTTTTAAAGAATTTATTTTCAAATTATGGTGGAAAATAAGCATTTGGTCAATAACAAAAGTTCAGTTCAATACTTTATATACCCTTTGTTGGCAATGACAGAGGTCAAACGTTTTCTGTAAGTCTCCACAAGGTTTTTACACACTGTTGCTGGTAGTTTGGCCCATTCCTCCATGTAGATCTCCTCTAAAGCGGTGATGTTTTGGGGCTGTCACTGGCAATACAGATTTTAACCTCCCTCCAAAGATTTTCTATGGGGTTGAGATCTGGAGACTGGCTAGGCCACTCCAGGACCTTGAAATGCTTCTTACGAAGCCACACCTTCGTTGCACGGGCAGTGTGTTTGGGATCATTGTCATGCTGAAACACCCAGCCATGTTTCATCTTCAATGCCCTTGCTGATGGAAAGCGGTTTTTACTCAAAATCTCACAATACATGGCCCCATTCATTCCTTGCTTTACACGGATATATCATCCTGGTCCCTTTGCAGAAAAACAGCCCCAAAGCATGATGTTTGCGGTCTAGTGTGTTACTGATGGTAGCCTTTGTTACTTTGGTCCCAGCTCTCTGCAGGTCATTCACTAGGTCCCCCTGTGTGGTTCTGGGATTTTTGCTCACCGTTCTTGTGATCATTTTGATCCTACGGGGTGAGATCTTGCATAGAGCCCCATATCGAGGGAGATTATCAGTGGTCTTGTATGTCTTCCATTTTCTAATAGTTGCTCCCACAGTTGATTTCTTGACACCAAGCTGCTTACCAATTACAGATTCAGTCTTCCCAGCCTGGTGCAGGTCTATAATTTTGTTTCTGGTGTCCTTTGACAGCTCTTTGGTCTTGGCCATAGTGGCGTTTGGAGTCTGACTGTTTGAGGTTGTGGACAGGTGTCTTTTATACTGATAACGAGTTCAAACAGGTGCCATTAATACAGGTAACGAGTGGAGGACAGAGGAGCCTCTCAAAGAAGAAGTTACAGGTCTGCTAGAGCCAGAAATCTTGCTTTTTTGTAGGTGACCAAATACTTATTTTCCACCATAATTTGCAATTAAATTCTTTAAAAATCAGACAGGGATTTTCTGGATTTTTTTTTTTTTCTAATTCTGTCTCACATAGTTGAAGTGTACCTATGATGAAAATTACAGGCCTCTCTCATCTTTAAGTGGGGAGAACTTGCACAATTGGTGGCTGTCTAAATAATTTTTTTGGCCCTCTGTATGTATATGAATGTGTGTATATGTGTACATATATGTGTATATATATATATTGGCCGCTGATTTTTATCGGCAGATTTTTGATAAAATTACAACCATCTGCTTATCGGCTATGAAAGTGGCCAATATAACAAACCAATGGTTTATTTATTAATTGTGTGAAGGCACTGATTTTCATATTGAAGAACTCTATATTAAATAATTTTCATAACCCAACATTTGTCTGGGTAAAATAATTAAGTACTTCCTGAAACAAAGTGAAGTCTGGACAAAATGCAGTAGCTGGTGAACAACAGCGTGACAATCAATGGATCTGTCACTGTCCCAATCGTGCCAGTGCTGCATTTTCATGAAAGTTTATCTTTTGCATGTTTTTAACCCTTGCGAATTTAAATATTCAAGTTCAAAATATTCAAAAGAGAACACAATTCTACTCGTTGTGTGAGATGTTTTGTGAATGTGCACATCCAAAGCCTCAAATTCACACCAAATTATATCAAAAGGCCCTTCTTGGCGAGGTTCTGTCTTCAACAAACGTGAACCGTTGAGAAATAAAATACTTGTGTACCAGTATATTGCATCTGTGCAGCTCATAAAGAGACAGCAGCCTAATATTCCTGCTATTACTTAAACAACAGACAAAAAAATCCCTATTCTTGACTAAATAGCTTTTATAACTTTAAGGATTAATGTATATTTAATTTATACAAAGAAGAATATATTTTACATTACTTTTTTTCTCTACCTGAAAACTACTGTTAGACCTACCTGAAAAGCACTGTTAATTTCACAAGCGTCTTTGTTCTGTTTTATTTATATACAGTATTTGTTGACCTGTTGAATGGCCAATAGGTTGTTAAAATCCGTATTAGCTAAAAGAAATCTTATCGTTGCATCCCTAGATTTTATGTATAGCTGATATATTATTTTTGTAATATTTCACAATATGATGACTGCGCTTTCAAGATACTTTCAAAAACATTTAAAGATTTTACTGACCCCAAATTTTGAATGGTTGTTTGTTTATTGTTCTGCTTTGCATCTGTATCTAGTTTACATGGATACTTTATTTTCTTTACCTAAAATAACATTTTTGGGGCACATTCTATAGTAAGAGAAAAAGATTGAAAGAAGAAAGATGCTGTTTGAAATCAAAATTAGTAGGACTGCAGCAAATTACTTTGATAATCAATTTGTCTTTTTTTTGTTAATCAGATTAAAAACAAAATTAATATTTGTATGTGTGTGTTTGTATGTATATATTACATATATATAATGCCATTGTTTGTTTATTTATATATATATATATATATATATATATATAATATATATATATATATATATATATATATATATTAATATATATATATATATATATTAATAAATAATGGCATTACTCCACATCCTGCGTAATATTCTCCTTCAAATAATACAGAAATTGAGCAGCAAACCTTGACCCCCTTGATCTGGTAGTTCAATGTGCACTCCCAGCCAGGAGGTGGCAGAAAAGATCTATCTAATTTCACTACAAAACTGTCCAAAAAAACCCACACACATTTCCAAAAGGCAGCCTTGTGGGGGCAGATTGGCCTTGCTCTAATTAACAGCTGTGCGATGTTGAAACAGTAGCATTAACTGAAATCCCCCAGTGGCCCGAGTCTCAGTCAGACAGCAGTGTCGGTTTCTGTGCTCTTGAGGTTCAAGGTTAATCAGCGCAGGTGCCAGACTAAGACCTTGTTTAGACACCTGCTCTCCTTCGCCTCGCCTGTTCCCTGCAGACCGCTTGACTGTAGGTCAGACAGGAGGCTTGTTTGATCCGCTCATGTCCGGATGAAAAAGACATTTCTGCTTTGATGGGCCTACTGTATTTCAGTCATGACCTGACTTCTTTCACTTGATTAATGCTCCCCTTCCTGTCCTCTTTTGTTTCCTGTCTGACTGACTGCGATGACCTCCCTTGTTCAGTGGTGAAGCAGAGGATGCAGATGTACAACTCTCCATACCGTGGCGTTCTGGACTGTATGCGCTGCGTGTGGCAGCGGGAGGGGGTGTTGGCCTTTTACCGCAGCTACACCACGCAGCTCACCATGAATGTGCCGTTCCAAGCATTGCACTTCATGACCTACGAATACCTACAAGAGCTGTTGAACCCCCAAAGACAATACAACCCCTCCTCCCACATGGTGTCTGGCGCGCTGGCGGGTGCCATCGCCGCCGCCGCCACCACGCCACTGGACGTTTGCAAGACGCTGCTGAACACGCAGGAGTCTCTGGCTCTCGATTCGGTCAGCCAGAGCGGAAGACACATCTCGGGTCTCGGCCATGCCTTCCGGACTGTCTACAGGCTTGGCGGCCTGCCCGCTTACTTCAAAGGCGTTCAGGCTAGGGTCATATACCAGATGCCCTCCACTGCCATCAGCTGGTCTGTCTACGAGTTCTTCAAGTACATTATCACCAAACACCAGCACGAGAAGCGCAGGATCCAGAGAGACGGAGAGAAGTAGCTGCTTGTGGATGGCAAGACCTAAGCTTTGACTTGCATAACCAACCCAGAAAAGCACTCGAGCTGCAAATGGACTGATTCAATAAATGATACGCACATATAGAGTCCAAACACTCATGTCTGTTTACTTCCTTTCAGTCAGAGTTTAGTACTTTCCTGTATAATTTAGCTAATTATCATGACCTAAGTTTTCACTGTGATGGCTCACGTTTTTGTGAACTCAGCCCAAAAAAACATCTTTGAGTCCCACAAGAGGGCATCAGAGGCCTCTCTAGACTTTATATGCTAATGAGGGGGCGGCCCTTTAAATATGTGGGTGGGCTTTAGAGCCTCTAGACTTCACTAATTCCTTTTTTCATCTAGACAGTACCCAGAAGAGCAAACCTGAGACATAATTTTTATATACCCAGACAAAACCAACGCGCACAATTGAAGACATATCTGTACATTCAAATTGGAATTTTAAATGTCATTTAAATCAGTTTATGGCAGAATGTAGGCCTGTACAGTAATTTATTGCCTTCTCTGGCTGAATAGCACTCAGAGATAATGAAAGATATATATGTTAGAGGTATTTTTGTAGAATTTGGCGGTGGCATTTCGTTAGCACTCGTGGGAAATGTTCCTGCAGTTGATCCAAAAAATTTTGAGGTGAAGATCATTGACCCCCCCCCCCCCCAACACACATTCTAGAATTAGTTTTGAGGTCTCTAGGGGATGCCGCATAGATCCTGTATTACAGCTTTAGAAGGACACCCTGTCCTTTCTGGCCAGCAATTAGTGTTATTCATTCAATAATGCCTTACACATGCAGATCACATGACCTGAGTCATTTAAATCAGATTCGATGTCTATTGAGGTCGTGAGTAATTAAATGAATATGAATTGGTTTGAGTTATTTCTTGATGGACACTGGAATGTATTTCGGTTTGCTCTTAACTGAATTTGAGTTTCAGATGAAATGCACCTGGCAGTTGAACACGTATGGAGTTTTATTGACGGAAGTCTGACTGCCCCGTTCTTTTTTTTTTCTTTTTTTTCCCCCTCAGCTTTCAATAAATTAGCAGTTCAGGAATTTCCCTGGCTTGCATAAACTGATGTCTGTGTGATTTCAATTATTTATCTTTAAATAATCTGTGCATTTAAGTTTGGAGTTAAATGAATGCTCTGGGTTTACATCATTTTTACAAGAAGACTCTTGTGCTCCATGAGCTGCATTTATAGGATGAAAAAAAATACAGTAAATATAATTTTCTGAAATATTAATTTTCAGAATCATTGCCCCAGTCTACAGTTGCAAGATGCTTCAGAAATATATATATGTAACCATCTACACTGATTACAGTGGTAACACATCCACCTGGAACAGTAGTCCCAGTACTTAAAATATGATTTTAGACACCTTTAAAGCTCTTATCTTATTTTCATTGAAGAATTGACAACTGCTTATTATACTCTTTAATCACTTTCATTTACTCTTTTACAAACCATTCCAGATTACCATTGATTTCAATTGTTTTTTTAAAAAAACATCCAGAGACTTGTTGCATGTGTGTTAGATACATGGCTTAATCCTCTCTGTGGATTCTGTAATTCCTCTGCCGGTGTCCTTCGGGAATGAAGCAGCAGCACCTCTAAGCCGTTCGAGTTGACAGATCTCTGTTGGTGGCAAGTTCAGTGTTTGGTCTAAGATGCAGGTGCACATGTGACCTTTGACTTCAAGTTTCCGAACAATTGCCAGGGGTGTACATGAAGGATTTCTCACTTTACCTGCATGCTAATGTCTGGACAGGAGGGTTAAATGTTTCTTTTTTTTCTCTTCTGTGAACAGCTTCTAATGTGGCCCTAAAAGTATTTAGACACTTAAACAACACATTTCAGAACTTCACTTTTCTGAGCATTTTTTTATTGTTTGTTTGTTTGTTTTGCTGTTAATGTAACTTTTAGTAAATGTATGAAATCAGTTCCTCAAGTTAACACAGGTAAAATTTATATATTAACTATATTATATTAACCACTAACTTTTGACAACCACATATATATATATATATATATATATATATATATATATATATATATATATATATATATATATAACAAATACCATGAAAACCAATATATATATATGATATATATATATCATGATATTGGTTTTCCAACAAAATATTAAGCCTCAAAAACAGTTTTTAACATTGACAATAACAACCATTATTAATAATTGAGCACCAAGTTAGGATCAGGGGGCACTGAAGACTGGAGTAAGGATGCCAGAAATTCAGCTTTGTCATTAAAGGAATACATTATATTGTAAAATATATTAAAATAGTTAATAGCTATTTTAAATAACATTAATTTTAATTTTGAAATATATGTATGTAATATTATTTAATGATAGCAACAATCTTTCTTTAATGTTTTCCTTAGAAATGTTTAAAATAAGTGCCCATTGATTTGATATATTACATATAATGCAAAAGCATTTGGAATTTATGTGTATCTTAAGATTCCAAATACTTTTTATGAGTGCAATATATATATATTTTTTGCAAAAACCTGTCACAATAATGTCCTAATGATGAAATGGGTAGGTAACAACATGCCGCTGATGATGGGGTTCAAAAAATCCTCCCTTTTCTCTAAAGCAATGAGAGAGAGCAGATGATAGATGAAGAACCATCAGTCCCGCTCCCGGGAGCCTCGGGCTCAGCCAGCTGAACCTGAACTTGACTGTCAGTCTGCCAGGTGGATGAGCTGGACTGTAATGGAGCCTCACATGAACGTCACTGTAAAACCTGATTCAAATGACCGAGGTTAGGGAAAAAGTGAAATGATCACAATGCAATTTCGTTCTTGGTTTCAATTCATAAGCTGTCTTGATCTGGATGCTCTTGCACATTTTATTTTCTGGTATAACCTTAGAATTTCAAGGTGGTGTTGTCTTTAGTCTGCCATTGCGAAGAACTTATTAAATTTGAATACGAACCTGACATGGAAATTAGGTCTGGAGTGAAGCTTTCTATCCTTAGATACCTCGGTGGATACACAGGTCTAACGTCACTCATACCCTGTGGGTTCATGTCCTTCAACTGACTTTCTATTATCCTGTTTGCAAAAAAAAAAAAAAAAAAAAAACACATTGCAGGTCATTGCATTATTTGCTTTTGGAAAGAATCTGTATATGAAGTTAAGCATCATTGTTCTCTCTTTTAAAGTAACATGTGATTTAACGCTCCTTGCAAGCTTGCAATCAAAGAGAACATTGGGTGTCAGTGCAAACAGATATACAAAGTGAGATTGAAAATACAAAATCTGGGTGGTTTTGATGCTGGTTTCATTTGCAGGTGCAACATGACTTTTTTTTTATCTAGTCTTTATTCGCTCCTCCAGACATATACTCTGTCAGGCAGACATCTGTTCAAACAGGGAGCGTTAATGAACACTCTTTGAATGTCTGAGAGTGTGTGATAGTGTGTTTCACCCCACCCTAGCTTTCGTTTATGTCTCTCCTCCCATCCGTGTCGCGGGTGGCCCGCACGAGCTTGCCCACAATGGTGCTGATGAGCTTCCTCAGCAGAGTCTGTAAGGGATTATGAGGAGGTGTTTATGGTTCCTGATCCATCCAGTGATCGGCCCTACGAAGTTCTTTAAGGAGTCAGAGATGGTAAATGAGGTATTTGTAGGGAATTAGGTGATGTTATTGTTGTTTTAGAACATGTGCCTGGGCTGATGTTTGATCAGCTGAGTCAGAGAGAGACTTGGAGTAGTTTCCTAAGTGGGAAAATGTGAGAAAGTGTGTGTTGCTTTAGTCGTTGGACTGCTGACAGACAGTGGAGTGTTTGCTTTTTCTTCGAACTCTAATAAAGAGCCCTTACGGCCTGGTAGTGGATGTGTCTCATGAGACACTTGTTTGTTTGGGTTTATCTCCATCAATTTACCACACACACATGTTGAAGTAGTTTTATTGCATTTGATGCTCAGCGTGCAAGATCCCCATCAACCAAATGGTGTTACTTCCAACATGGCTTTTTTTTTTTAATGCCAAACTGTATTCATCATTGATTTTTGTAGTTATTTATGAGTCAATGTATTGTCCTGCAGTGGAACAGGACAATACATTGACTCATAAATGTTCTTCCCCACAACTGTTCCGGGATGTTGAGATCAAGCTTTGAGTGGGAAACCTGTTGTATTAAGAACTTCTGTAAGGGGCAGTGGTGGACAAAGTACACAAATAATTGACAAATAATAATAAATGTAACATTCCCCTATTGAAAGCTATATTTCTGCTTGACTAAAAGTATGTAACAGTCTTGCTGGCGGGACACTAAGGCATGCTTTTCAATTGCCTTTTCCCCCTATCACATATAGCAATCATCATAAATTAGGTATCAACTAAGCTTAAACACTCAAAATTCACCCTGTGAAAATTTAACTAATTTGAGTTCAGATCTATGCTAAAAACAAAATGCTCAAAAAGGTGAGAGTATCTGTGAAGTATGATATGATATAAGTGAAGTGAAAATTCCCTTACAATTAAAACTAGAAGTTTTCTTAGCTTTCTTCTCTGGGGTTTTTTTTTTTGTTTTTGTTTTTGTTTTTTGTTTGTTTGTTTGTTTTTTGCATTTTGGCCCCCATAAGGACTATTTATTTATTTGGTGAATCACGAACATGTTTTTTTTTTTTTTTTTTTTTTGTGAACAGTATATTATGCTTTGGAATGTAGTAAGTAAAGTAAAGTAAAACTTACAATTTGTTCCAGCTGGATCATTGAGTGGGCTGTGAACCACTGGAGTGAAAAGAATGAAAGAATGATTCCTACACATATTGTCACACTGTCACCACAGTTTTCTGTTTGTTTTGGTTTTCATTCGTCATGTGTTGCTCTGTTCTAAGTTCCCGCCTCTCATCAGTGACCATGGACAGATCTACAGTTCTACGATCTCCTTCATCTGTTTGCCAGCGACTGTGCGTTACAGAAGACCGGACCACTAATGGATTGCGCAATTAAGTTTTGTCTTTTTCTGAAGAGTTTTTGTGTATCTTGCACTCACCTGCCCCTACAACGACAAGACCCTGAAGTCATTGTCCTGGATCGGGGCAAACTTCCACCATCCTGTTGACCTCTCAGACACCACTGGATTAAACTATAAAGTAGGCATCATCCACTGTCTGGAGAGTGTTAATCCCCAGTCCAGAACACAGCCGGACCCAGAGCCCATTCCACCACCTGCGGCCATGGAAGGATCACATGAGCCCCCCGCAGATGGAGAGCTACTACCTGCAGCGATACATCAGCCAGAGCCCGAGCACAAGTGGCCTGCACCTCGCCCCTGAAGAGAATCAAATCAGGGAGGGGAGCCTGTACTATCTGTGGCTGAGGGGATTCTGGTGGAGCTACAGACTGAGGACTGGCTGAAAGACTTCAGCACAGAGGTATCGTCACCCCACCCCATTTCTCAACCTTCATCACTGATTCCAGACAACACTATTGACCATCTGAACTGCGTTTCACCCATTGACCTGGAACCTTCATCACTGCTTCCTAACAGCAGAGAGACTGGCATGGACTATACTCTACATCTTAACCTTCCAGGTCACCTTCTGCCTCCGTCGCCAACCTTCCCAGCCAGTCCTCCAGCCTCGCCTCTGCTAGAGGTTCACTGTCCTTCGCCATCTCTGGAATCTCCATGCCGGGACATTGAGCCTCAGGTTACGCAACCTCCATCAACGCCTGAGCGAGATGGCTCCGTCTCCGGCCTCTGATCACCTCGTTCAGCCTAGTGGCTTCACCTTGGCTCCTCCAGCCTTCAGTTCCACCAGAATCCCTTGGCCTTTCAACTCAATCGGGTTCCCTCGACTCAGCAGTTCGTCCTTGGTCAGTTGTCTCACCACTTCCGCCACGGACTTGTGGACCTGTCGCTACACTCTGTTCCACCCCTACGGCTGCCACCGCCTCCTCCTTCCCTTCTGACTCACCTCGGTCAGCGGTCACACCAGCCTTGTCTCAGTCCTTGGGTGATCTGGCTCCACCTCTGTCGGTCGCCCCCAGTTGTTCCCGTCTACACCTTGGCGTAGTATTATTACTAGGTATGTAACAGGAAATGAGACTGGAATTGCTGACAGTTCAGAATCGATTATTTTAAGAGACAATAGGAATGTTTTCATAATTCCTATAACTATTGGCGGAAGTGCCCACCAAAACACTCATGGGGGTCTAAATTAGCTCCGACTTTAGAGCAGGGTCCAACCCAGCAGAATATGGGGTAACACATTACAAGTAACGCAAGTTACATAATCAGATTATTTTTTTAGTAAGTATAATGCAACAAAATATCTGAGTTACTTTTTCAAAATCTTTCCAATTTACTGAATCTCCTGTCCCCATGTTGAGAGAAATTGGGTGTGAGGTGCAGAGGTGTTGATTGTGCTGTATGAACATGATGGTTATGAGTCCTAGACTAAAGGACATGTATTCATGCATTTATTCATGACTTTACATTTTTACCAAAAATACAACTTTTTTATCATCTGAAGGGGTCAAAAAACAATCAAACAAGCCCAGCCCAGATGGGAAAAAATTATGAAAAAGTAATGCATTACTTCCCATAAAAAGTTAGTTTTAAGTTAGTACTTTAAAAAGTGCATATCCCCAATACTATTACCAGTGACATGTGTACCGGTATGTCGATTGGCCGAATGCATGCCATACGAAACACCGGCACTCGCCATTTTCAAACAGCTGTGTAAGAACACAGTTTACACATTTTATGAATACCATTTGCTATCCTCGTTTAATAGTTCTATCTAATAATGTACTGGATAGGACTGTGAAACAAAACTAATGAAGATGGAGATTGGGAGTCCTCTGCACTCAAGCTCTGGCGTTCTTAGCGTCGTAAAAATAAACGTCCCGCACAACAACCAGAGTGGTTATATCACTTCAGAGTTCCTATTGGCTGTGCAAACGCAAACAGGAAAATGACCCTAGGGGAAAATTTAGTTCTCGGGGATCACCCTGGTGACCAGTTTATAACTACCTGTAAGCCCCTAAACTTATTTGTTGAGCGCTATGATCTTAAAAACTTTGCAGACCTTTTACATTCACAAGATGCAACTGGACAAATAAAATTCACAACTTGAACTGTTTCAACTGAATAATTAGCTCAAAAGAACGATTTGTTCATATATTGCATCTCGAAGCATCTATTGATGTCTTCACTTTCAAATAACAAAAAATGTTATGTTTTTTTTCTGAAATGTAGTGCAGTAAAAAACACTTTTACATGCAGTAAAAATGTTCTGATAAAGTACAGATACTTTTTAAAAAATGCACTAACGGAATAACAATATGTTATTTACCTTAATGTTCACTATTAGCAAGAAGTATGTGATTGTATAAATTGGAAGCTGTTCATCTGAAACGAGGCCACTTACTCAGGTGTGATATGAAGTTTGCTCTGCCTGAGGCTGACTTTCTATCTGAAGTTGACACCTTGTCATATCATTTGAACTGACAGCTGCTTTTTTTGGCCTCCTTAACATTAACCAGAGCCTTCTGTGCTTTTTTTTTTTTTTGCAACAACCTTTACCAACATTCAAGGAACAGGATTTCCAGCTGTGATTTATACTAATTGCTCTTGTGCTTTGCCTTTATAGATGTGTTTGTGCATTGGTTGACCCCGGAGACCTGATTGTGACTGTGAGACCACTTGACTGTGAACTTTGACGTGGTGGTCATCTTCATGTGGCCTTTTATAGAGGTCTCCACCTTTGTATCTCTGTAAACGCACACAGTCTTCCCTAATCTAAACTATTTAGTCTGGCAGTGAAATCCTCTCACAATCAGTGCTATAATGCAAAGAATGACTTCTCTTTGGAGGCTAGAGCCATTTTATACAAGATAATACTAGGACTGTCAATTTAACAACAGCAAATGTACACCATCCCAAAGTTTGATGTCTTTTATTCAGCAAGAATGCATTAAATTGATCCAAAGTGACAGTGAAGACATTTATAATGTTAGAAAAGATTTCTATTTCAAATAAATGCTGTTCTTTTGAACTTGCTATTCATCAAAGAATCCTGAAAAAAAGTGTCACGGTTTCCACAAAAATTTTAAGCAGCACAACTGTTTTCAACATTGATAATAATAACAATAAATGTATGCAAGTCAGCATATTAGAATTATTTCTGAAGGATCATGTGACACTGAAGACTGGATCAATGATGAAAATTCAGCTTTGCAATCACAGGAAGAAATTCTTTTTCTAAATATAAATATAATATAAATATACTAAAAGACAAAACAGCTCGTTTAAATTATAAATGTTTCACAATATTACTGTTTTACTGTATATATTGCCTTCTGTTGGGTGCTGTTTCTGCTAGGACGCCCAGGTAGGTATAGGATAAATGTTGGCATTAACAGACCACAAAAGCCTTGATCTTGTTTTTAGTTATAGCACCACTTAGCAGTCATGGTGAAAAGCCTATGATTAATCAGAGAGACGCACTTATAGTTTTGACAGCAGTAACTGGCAGGCCTGCAGGCTTTGAGGAAGCTCTTGTGTTTACCCAGTTTTCCATCACAGATCTGCTTTCAGACCCTCACACAACGCCATTTGTTTTCATTCCCTACAGCTGACACCTCCCCTCTTCGATCCATCTCTCTGTGCAGACGAACAAGTGGGAGTTATCTTCTTTATCAGGAGTCTTGAAAGTCCTCATTCCTTGTGTCATTGGATCTGGGGACCATTTTACTAAGCTAAAAACGTGTGGTGCTCGCAGTGCTCTTACTTTGATTGATCAGCTTTGTGCTCTTTGTGTATGAGGTTAAAAAAAACAATCGCTTTCTGTTTTTGTGAGGTGTAACAAATATGGCCAGAATGGTCTTGGATCATTCTCAGGACACCGTTCCATTTGAGTCGCCATGATTTACTTGATATAATATAACAGAATCAGAATAACAGCAAATGTACATTACTTGCATTACTGTACTTTATTCGACAGTTTCTCCTGTAAATATACTGGTTGGATGAATTTTGATCTCTTTGTCATGTACAAGCAAGTAACAGCATAATTCTGCATATTCATCTGTTTCATCCATTACTATTTCTGCCATATTTATAACAGAGATACCAAGAGAAAACTTTAAACTATCCATCTATCTATCTATCTATCTATCTATCTATCTATCTATCTATCTATCTATCTATCTATCTATCTATCTATCTATCTATCTATCTATCTATCTATCTATCTATCTATCTATCTATCTATCTATCTATCTATCTATCTATCTATCTATGTTTTCTGGTAACAGGTGTGGATTAAATCCTGTGAATTATGTTCAAGTGTTTTTGTAATTACCATTTTCCATTATCTTTCTTTCTTTCCATTCTGCCATTTTCTTTGCCCTTATGATGATCATAAATATGGAGGATGATATAAAAAAGTCTCATGACTGAATACACGCAGCATCAGTCTGAATAGATCAGCTTTCAATCACAGTGATTATTATTTTCATTTTCAGTTCAGTTCATTTTAATTGGATCTTTCTTATACTGTAGCTGAGATTTGCTAATAAAACAAGGTTGGCACAAAGCATTTTAAAAGGAAATTTCATGTTTAGTAATTTATTTTGTGTGTGTGTGTGTGTGTGTGTGTGTTTTATATTTATTTATTTAATTTGAATAATTATTTAATCTCAAATGACAGCCAAAACTGGTTGATAGTACCAGAAATTAATTTAAATTATTGAAATAGTTGTAGTTATTTATTTAAATTGTTAAATATTTGAATTCCAAACTTACTATGTTAAAATAATGTAGTGCTTCAGGGTTAAATTTAGAAACAATAAATTACTATTGGTACTTTGTAATGCTGTTACCACATATTTACAATGAGGCTAATAGTTTAAGAATAGCCCATATTTGTTGACCACTAATCTGGGATTGCCAGTGTCTCTGCGTGATGATATGTGTTTTTAGAGTAGTTGCTGGAAAATGTTCAGCTCTTATGTTAAATGTGATGGGTGAGAGGCAGTCTTTCCTTTGGCAAGGTTTTTGATCATATCTACTTTCTCTCACAGAGAGCGTGTTTTGGATAGACAGTATGGCGCCCGGTTGCTTCTGTGTACATTACAGAAAGACGTGAAGCTCTCAGCTGAGAGGGGAGACCTATGCTGGATCTGGATTCTCAGAGCTGCTCTGCTGAAGAATCCCATTGTCTGGCTTCCCGTGAGTGGTGAGCGGTTCCCAGGACTTGCCTTGTCTAAATAAGCCATGACAGAGTGGACTCCCTCCTGCAATAGCCTCTCTGACTCACTTATCTCTGGCAGACGCACTCTCAACACAAACCAGTGCCGTCTCTCTGTCACACAGCCTAATCTGTAATGTCATGGTTCACTGAAACACTCCCACTCTCTCTGAAAACTGGCACTACCCTTTTCAGCTCTCTGAAGATCCAGTCAAATTTATAAAACTCGTTTCAAGTTTTTTTTTTGTTTTTTTTTTGTAAAAACATTTTTAAATAAGTCTCTTATGTTCACTAAAGCTGCATTTGTTTGATGAAAAATTATTTGAATTTGTTTTTTCCTGGTAAAAGAGCTGAATTTTCAGAATTGTCATGTGATCCTTCAGAAATCATTCTAAGATACTGATTTGCTGCTCCAGAAACATTTCTTACTATCATCAATGTTGAAAATGTTGTTTTGCTGCTTAATAATTTTGTGGAAATCGTGATTTTTTTTTCAGAATTCTTTGATAAAAGAACAGATTTTATGTGAAATGAATTTTTTAATTGATTCATTTTAATGCATCTTTGCGGAATAAAAGTATTAATTTATTTAAAAATCTTACTTGACCCCAAACATAGTGTATGCAGAGTGAACATTGACACCATCAGAGAAATCAGCATAACATGTGCCCTTGATCGAACATTTAAACAAAATAAAAAATATATATTTTGTGGTAACTCCAATTATGTAAGATATTCATGTAAATATCAAATTATGTTTATATTTAGGGACTGTAAATCAACATATAGTATAAGTAGCCGTAAAAAGTGTTTAATGAACTTAATGTAGGAATATCATTGCATTAGATAACAACATATCAATTTCAATATTTGACAAACAGAGCAGAAGCTAAGGAAGTCTGTTTCTGCATTGGAGGGAAAAAACTAAAAAGGTAATTGTGACTTTTTGTGATAGATATCCCACAAATGTGGCCTTCTTTCTTATTAATTGTGACTTTAATTCTCATAATTGTTTTTTATATCACTTTGTGACTTTGGTAGCATTTACAGGTTGAAAAACAATGGTCCTAGTACTGAGCCTTGCGGTACTTCATACCGAGCTTATGGTCAGTAATACCTCTTCATTTTTTGCTACAAATTGATAATATTATGCCAACATGATATCAAAAATGTTGTGGTCAATAATGTCAAATGCAGCACAAAGGTCCAGTAACACTAATAGAGAGATACAACCATGATGGGATGACAAGAACAAGTCATTTGTTTGATGGAAGCAGTCTCAGTACTGTCTAAATCCTGACTGGAAATTCATAAAGTCATTAGTGCTGTGCTGTTGGAAATGTCTGCACCTGCTGATGCTTTATTTTTCATTAATTTAGCCACTGTGTCAAATAAATACTTAGTGTTGTGTTTGTTTTCTTCCAAAAGAGTCGAAAAGTAAGCAGATTTAGCAAGCCACACGTGCACACAAGCTCATACACAATCTCAACACTCTCTCCCTTCTGTTGTGTGCCTGAGCTGATGTTTTGGAAACATAATCTATAGGTCAGAGCCCCTCAGCGTGTGCACCTGCATGGGGAAGAGACCATTGACAGCCCAGGTAGAGTAAAACCCCTTGACAACATGCTCCACTCCTTGAAAAAAAAAGAGAAAACAGCAATGTCCTAGAATCCCCCAATGATACTGTTGCCTTGCTTTATAGAATCTCTGTTGACAGACAGCCTGTCTCGTCTCATGTCTATTAGCCTGTAGGCATGAGACTTTATCCAAACTGCAGTTCTGCAGTTTGTTTACACACCAGTAGTCAAAGACTTTTCTATTATACTGTTGACAATCAGAAGACAGTGAATAATTTCAGTGAATATTAAGATTAAACTTGACAAATTCATTTATAAGTCACAGTGTAACACTCGCACGATACTTACTAGCTGAGATGGGCACATGACAAGTCTTCATTTTGACAGATTACCTGAAGCTTTGTGGCTCTGTGAGTCAGGCAGAAACCCTGAAAGCTGTTTGAAAACACACCTGCCCTGCCTTTTCCGTCCCTTCCCTCTGCCAGCGCTGAAAGCTGCTATCTGTCTGTCTGTTTCTGGTTACTCTTCAGTTTGATGAACCTCATGGCCAAGCCGAAGGACATGACAGTAGCTCAGTTCTTTGAGGGTTTTTTTCGTTACGTATAGGTTAATGTTTTGGACTGCCTTTCTCAGACACTAACGTTCAAAAGTCTGAGGTTTTAATGTTTTTGAAAGAAGTCTCTTATGCTCACCAAGGCTGCATTCATGTGATCAAAAATAAAATCACTAATATTGTGAAATATTACAATTTAAATGAGCTGCTTTCAATTTAAAATGAATTAATTCCTGTGAAAGCAAAGATGAATTTTCAGCTCCATTACGGTGTTGAAAACAGCTTGATATATTTGTGGAAATTTTATTCCGATTAAAAAGTTTAAAACAGCATTTATTTGAAATAGAAAGTTCTCATTTGAATGGTACTTCAGTGGCCTCGAGAGGTATTTGGACTTGATGTTTACAGAAAGGTGTAAGATCAGGGCTGGATCTGAACTCTGCAGGTAGGTGGGATCTGCAGGAGCAGGATTGGGAACCCGTGTTTTAAAGTCATTGCAAAGATGGCCAACAGGAAAAAGTAAGTTCTGAGAGCGAACATTGCTATACTTGGTTTGATATCTTGTATCTTTCATAATATGTTGTGTGTGGTCTACTTGTGTAAATAATATTTTAGACCACTGTCACCAAATAGGCATGTTATCACTGTAAAGGTTGAATGATGCTGCACTCACGGTATTTCTCACCACTACGAATGAAACTGTGAGGACAACGATGTAGCCTACTAAAAACGGAAAAAATTTTCCTTCACGTTTTTCATGTACAAACATTGTCAAAACAATCCCTGTTCACAAAAATTCACTAAAAACACTAAAAACAATGTACTATGCATGTCAGGCCAGTAGTTGGCGCTTCATAAAGAAAAACTACACACCTATAGATTGAACACGTAACACATTTGCAGTATGCGCATGATGTCACCATTTTCACAAATTTGCGTTTTTGTAGTTTACGCAGAGACAATGACGGCGTAGTTTTCAAAACTTGCACTTTGAAACTAGTTCTCTAAAGTTAGCTTTTCAAGCCCCCAAAATGCTGTTGTGTAAAAATGCATAAAAAGTTTCACGTTTTTAGTTGAAAACAGTGTTGTGTAAACGGCCCCTGAATAGCTGGTTATTTGGTTGGTGCCTGAATATTCACTCAATGTTTGTGTTTGGATTTTGTTTTTTCATGTGTTTACAAAGTGTTTGCAAAGTGTGTGAAGGCCTGCGTTGTGTCACTGGTTTAGGCTTGTAAAACAGGATATTTCACACCTTCCATGAAATAAAAGAAACTCATGCAAGGTTTGCTGTGAACAGGGAGCTTCCCCTAATAAATCCAGCTGTTTATGGTTCTAAGACACTCTTAATGGCCTCTAGTCTTGAGAGCACAGTGCACTGTCTTGCACTCACAAAAGTGATATATTAATACACACAGAGTGTTGGCATTTACGCATGAAGACAGTTGTGAAAATGAAAGAAGGGATTGGAGAAAATGGGCTGGACTTATTATTCGAGATCTCAGTATAACAACGAAGAAAATAAAATGAAAAGATACTACATGTCAGAAAGCATGGTGATTTTTGACTCAAACTTAATATCAAACTTCAAATAAATAAATAAATAAGTTCATTCTTGTCACCATTTACTCACCCTCATGTCTTTCATAAACCTTGCTTGAGTGGAAAGCAAAAGGAGCCATTTATAGCTGAAAGTCAATGCTGATCTTTCCTACAATGAAAGTGAATGAAGACCAAAGCTGTCAAGCAAGATTTTCCATAAATTACAAATTATCTTTCAATCTGTTACACACAAATGTTATCGTATGTCTTTAGAGGAATTGGAATATTTTTCTCCTTTTAAGCCTTGGTACCTATCCCATTTAAATAGGCTGTAAGAAGAGGGCAGCTTGGAGCTAAACTTCTCTTTGAGTAAACTTCTCTTAAGGGGTTTGCAAAGACCTAAATGTTGACAGAATGTTCATTTTTAGGTCACTATCCCTTTAAGGCCACATAGGGTTTGATGATAGTGAACTCTACACTGATTTTGTGTGCAGGTGTCCAAAACTTTCTCTCTTTAGCCCTTTTACCCCTCTAGCACATCTTGACAAATGCCTCACAGAAAGTAAACAAGGGCATAAAATCTCCCGACAAGACCCTCAAAGAGAAGTGCGTCTACTCTCTATCTGCACAGCGAGCCAGTCGTCAGGTGACTTCTCTTCCGCAGGTGTGGACAGAGCAGAGAGGAGGGGTCTCAGATGGTCGGATGAACAAAAGCACACCGGACAGAGCTGTCTGCTCTGTTGACCTTGAGCAACAAATGAACGGCTGTCTGTCATTGAGAAATTTCTTTGCTTGCCTCAACTGGCCATTCATGACCTGTTTAGTGAGATGCAGTAAATTTCATGGTTAGTCACAGTCCACTCTGCTGAGATAGCTCAAAGCAGTGATTCCCAATCTTGTTCCTGAAGCACTCCAGCACTGCAAACTTAACGCACATCTCCCTTATTCAGCTCATTATAGCAGAGGCTCCATGACTGAATCTGGGTGTGTCAAATAAGGGAAATATCCTAAATGTAGTGCTGTGGGACTCCAGGAACATGGTTGGGAAACACTGACTCAGAGCAAATTTAAGGCAAATTTAATTTAATTTAATGTTTATTTCATTTTCTAAAAATACCATTCATTTTTTCTGACAATTTATTTATTTATTAGATAAAAATAGTCTTCTAATATCTGATTGTGTGGACCACATATATAAATATCAAATTCTGAATTAATCTATTAATTTAATTTGCTTAAGTTACTATATATACATATTATATATGTATATTTTATCATATTGGCAAAATAAAAGCCTTGATATAATGTATAGCCTCGCTTTACAGTAATACAGTATATCCTTTTAGTAGTAAAACAAAAAAAAATCAAGCTCTTTCTCAGGAATACTCAATCATGACAGTGTCAGTTCGAGGTCAGGTAGTCTTTGTTCTAAACTGGCAGTTTTGAAGACTTTGAATTTTTGCATGTTACAAGCTAGACTAGAGACTATAGAAATGACTAGAGAAAAGCAAGGACAGTGGGACACCATTCCAGACAGTGGAGGAGAGGATGTATGCCAAATCAGAGCTGGTGAGCAGCCCTAAGAGGTTCTAAGTGGAGGTCCTATCTCTGCTCTGATAAGTGAAGTTGTGTCAGTGTTTTTCGATGCACTCCTTGTTTTTCCTTATCTGCGATAATTAAAACATTGAAATTCCTTTCACAGCACCCAGGGAGTGAGAGACGGACCTGTTGGGAAGCATCTTGTGGAAATGTAACAGGTTGGAGCATATCAGAGCCCTTAGCAGCCCATCTATGGCCAGGGGAGTGTAAAAATATTCACACAACGGTGCCAGAAAACACCATGTTCCCACACTCACAAACCCATCACGCAGCCCAAAAAGGAAAACCACTTTTCTCCATCTTTTTATGGTAAACAACAACTTCATGTGCATATTTTGTACTTGGCATGAAACATTGTACATTTGCTAGAGTTTGATTTTGTACACCACTGCAGAAAAATATGAAAACATCACTTCAACCAAAACTACAGAGACCGTAATTGCATTTGCCAGAAAAAAAACCATTGCTGTTTCCGGTTTGTGTATAGGCTATCGTCTTGCTTACTGATGTAACCCTCATTCCCTTAAGGAGGAAAACGGAGTTGTTACGTCAATACTGACGAATTGGGGTCTCCCTTATAGGAGCCCCAATCATCTCTGAATTGTAAAAAAAAACGGACCCATGAATATTTGCAAGTGAGATTTGCATACCGAACCACTCCTACCCCGAAACACAGATATATAAGGCCGCCTCACACTCATTCATTCAGGTTTATACTGAGGAGCCAAGACAGAGATGCCAGTCACTCAGTGGTGGTTCAGGGTTATGGCAGGAGGGATGTAACGTCTCTGTCCCCTCCTTAAAGGAACGAGGGTTACATCAGTAACAGAGGCGTTCTCATTCAGTCAGTCACGCTCAACGTTACATCGATCCTGATGTATTGGAGTCCCTAAGGAAAGCGCCACATACACTGAACTGTGTTAAGAGTCTTGGAGATGCAGATACTGGCAAGCTGTAGTGTGCTCTTTTGACTACCCAACCTACCCAGCACCGCACATAAGCCCAAGGAAAATATTCCTCCATAAAAATGGGATGGAAGGGCGAGGGCTTACCTGGAGACGGTCGTAGCTGCTGTTCCTATTATCATGATATTTCACGGGAGAAGAGTGCTTTGGATCTCAATTTCCATATTTTTCAGCCATGACCAGTGTTGTTAACTCTGGGGAAGCTTGTCTAGTCAAGTCAAGTCAAGTCATCTTTACTTATATAGCGCTTTTTACAATGCAAATTGTGGCAAAGCAACTTTACAGTAATAATTTGCAAATAATTTTTGGCTCCACAGCAGCTCACAAAGAAAATGGTGTCATTGTCCAGCTTATTCTTTATATTTGTATATATCTTATATATATATATATCTAGTCTAATGGAGAGGGATGCTATGAACACAGAACTGATCAGGCATTTCCAGGAGTCTTCTTGCTGGGAAGAATAGCAGTCAGTGAACAGACTCCACTTCAAAGTCCTGATAGAGGGTGCTCTGACTTGAGTGATAATGTCTACCACTGCCAATGATAGGCCATTTAAGTCCTCCACGTCCTGTCCAGAGACAATATGTGGAGGTCCCTGAGGTCTGGACATGGGTGCCATATGGTGACCCGTCGCTGAGAAAGCGGGGGAATCCTTCCTCAGGGGAGAAGCAGCAAGTTGTGACATGCGATGTGAGCATAGCTCGCCTTGGTATTTGATATACGCAACAGTTGCAGCATTGTCCATGCAGACCAACAGTGCTTGCCTGAAGCAATGGTCAAAACCAGCGCAGGGCAAACAGCACTGTCAGCAATTCCAGGCAATTGGTATGATACTGCAGTCAAGGTCCTGTCCAGGAGCCCAAAGTTGCATGCCCGTTGCACACAGCACACCAACCTATTCTGGAGTCATCTGTTTTAACAACATCATGCCTGGACACTTGTTCTAAGGGCACTCTGGCTCGTAGAAAGGCAAGGCCTTACCAGGGGCTGAATGTTTGGCGACAGTTCGGTGTGATGTTCACCTCCGAACTTGGCCATGTAGCCAGTGCTGAACAGGTCTCATATGAATCAAATCGAACGGTGTTGCTGTGGCTGTTGATACGCTGTGTCACAGGAGCCTCTGAAATTGCATCAGTGGGACCGCTGTTTTCTACCTGAATGTATTCAGGCAGTTCAGCACTGACTGTGCACACTTGTTGGTGTGATACGTCGCCATACTTAATGAGTCCAGTACTCTGAACAAGAGAGAGCATCTGGAAAACTGAATCACATAGCTGAGTCTGACTGTCCAAATGAGCCAGTGGAATGGACTGGGAAGTGCTAGCCAGGCTTCCATGCTCCATGCGAGTGGCACCAGAGGGACAAAAGACGTTAGGGGTGGTTGTAGCGATGAGTGCTGGGGCTTAACCCGGAAAGCATAGCATCCCGAAGTAGAGGCAGTGAGTGTGGTGTGACTCTTACCTGGCTCGGTGGGTCCCATGCGGGACTGGCTAGGGAGGATTGAGGAAGCAGCTTGTCCTCTAATACAAACTCCCTGCCTGTGGCAAAAAAGGGGGACTGGGAATGAGGAAGCAGAGTGTCACTCATTGCCAACGCACGCCCCGTATGATCCGGGGAGTAAGGAAACCAGTCTTTCTTATGAAAAGGAGGAAGAAAGCCACAGCAGCCCAGACTACGGATAACTGCTGTCCAAGAAGGCATCCTTGCGCAATGGGAGCGAAGAGAAAGCTCAAATGCTCAAAAATGTTCCTGTACTCATGCAAAAGTGTCCTATTGAGCAAATACAATTTTAAAAGTCTGCTAAAAATAAACCCTCTCCTATTGTGAAAGTTTAAGTTGTGAACCTTATTTCAAGTTAAAAAAAGAAGCTGTTTCATCTAGGAAACAACTTTTCTTTACAGCTGACATCTTGACACCCTTCTCCCTCCTGCCACATGCCCTGGCTAGATTCTGCTATGTAATTAATTTAATTAATTTTTGATAAAAATCAAGCTCTGTTCCAAAGATTTCTCTTAGAATATCCAGATCATGAACAATTATTAAGCTTTTTCATGAACCATGTCAACACATCTAAAAGAAAAACATTTATGCATTGAGTATTTTTTGCATTAATTATCCAAACCAAACACTCATAAAACACATACACTTAAATCTGTGGAATCACAAAGCCTTGTAGTTAAAAAGCTTGGTGTGTGTTTTCACAGAAGAGAAGGAGAGTTAATGGCTGATAAATGCATCACACTGGAGGAGAGTTCATCTCTTATGGTTTTACTGTAAATGTTTACATTCCAGCATGCAGTGATGTTATCAGCTAATCGTTTTTGGAACAGACTGTAGAGTCCTGTGGGTCGGATTATTGGTGGTGGTGTCGGGGGGATTCGCCTGAGGAGACAAGGTCAATGTGAAGTGCTGCTCACTCCAAACAAAGGTATTAACTTTGGGCCATTTCTTTCCTCTTTCATGCCCTTTCTATTGCCTCTGCAAATGCATTAACGTCTCTTTCCACTTTGCAAATGTGAAAATTAAGCTTCATGTTACATCCTCCCACATGGAAGCGTGATCATCTGTTCAGGCGTCATAGTAAAGCAGTTAAGGACTCAATGACTTTATAATTTGAAGGCGATATTTTTTATTTATTTATTTATTTATTTATTTTTGTTTGGTTTAACATTCTTTATCAGCTTATATAGAGACAACTTTAAGTAGG
This sequence comes from Opsariichthys bidens, assembly GCA_037194245.1. NCBI lineage: Eukaryota > Metazoa > Chordata > Actinopteri > Cypriniformes > Xenocyprididae > Opsariichthys > Opsariichthys bidens. The sequence continues at coordinate 10,369,000 of CM074279.1, read as the reverse complement.
TTACCAACTTAGGTATGTGGATTTCCCTAAAAAGTTTCAACATTGTTGATCTGTGGTGGTGTCAAAACAAAATTGGTTTAACTAATGGCATGAGCTGTGTTTGAACTTTAATTGCAGAAGTAGGGGTATATTTAAAAAAAAAAAAAAAAAAAACCTTATTTGAAAACAATCATTACTTTTCTGGTTCCTTTTTGGTGACACTAATGGTGCAGAAATTAAATGGTGTCTTTAAAGATGAGTATTAAACCTTTGTCGTCTCACTGATATTGGTATAAGTAAGCTGTTTTGTTATGCTCTATGCAAAGTAAAAAAAAAAAAAAAAAAAAAAATGACACCCCGGAAATAATTAACCTCTGATTCGTTTTTTATTGCTCATCAAGGAAATTGTGTGACATTCTGGAAGAACTTTAAAGCTCTTTTGTGCAAAAAACAAAATAAAACCCTCAATCACTGTCCTGGCTGAAGACAGACTCTTTGTTCTTCAGAAGTTAAACTGGGAGGGTTCGACTCATGGTTGATGTGTTTTGAATCCTTTTTTTGTTGTACCTATTTTAATTTTCTCACAAATGAATGTCAGAGTGAAACATGGCAAAATAACAATTTGGGGTTTTTTCCGTGTCAGTTTGAGCTTAATTACTTAGGGGTTTTGTTATAGCAGGTAAAAATGAACATGCGCTGGGCAAAGTCCTACCCGCTTTTGTTTGCTTTGTGAGGGTTTTTGAGCCTGCTCACTCTAGTCTGCACGATTCGTCTGCTCTACTCAAAAACTGTTTACATACTTTTTCACGATACATTTTTTTGTATAAACACAGACATCCATATGGTTCTCAACTGCGCCCTTATTCCTCTTCTGAAGCTGATCTATTCACATGTTTGTGTAGAGGACAAGAGTATTGTAGACCTCGTGCACATAAGGGCCATTAACATTAAATGGTTTTAATCCTAAAAAAGATTCTAACTGAAAGAATGAAGAATGGACAGAAACTTAGGATGCATGTCTTCACAAAAATGATCTAATTCAAAAGAAACAATCTGATATTGTAGACATTAACAAGGTTAGAAAAAAACCATGGTTCATTTATTCCTGCTTGCATTTTTGCAACATTTTTATTGTTGTTTTTGCATTTCATTATAGTAAATGTTTTAATTAACATAAATACCACGTGATAGACACAGACTCCGGAATTTACCAATGGTGCACAGGTTTATAAATGTAGATTATGCACTATAATACAGTTTAGTTATTTTGTCTGTAAATATCAGTATTTAATCACTAGAATGAGTGACACCTAACTCGGAAATCCATGTTTTGCCCTCAAATGCAACACAATAAACAATACACGGTATGTTACGACGATTTCATCCATGAATCAAGATAGACATTGACTGTCTAAAGCATTAGTGGATGCAGGTGTCAGAGGGTGTGATTGTAGATGGATGCTATATTTTGGTGATAGTGAACCTCCTTTCTCTTGCCTTTATGAGGGTGTTGTCTCCTCAAACGCACATGATTAATGTACTCTGGGCTTTAGCCAAGCCAGACACTGTTGTGCAACACAGACATGGTCTATTGACTGTATCTGAATCATGCAGATATCACGAAAGGGCTGCTCAAACTCATGCGAACTGCTTTATATTGTGATGGTTGAAATAGAATTATATTTCTCCGCCTGCCCACACATTTTTTTTTTTTTTTTGAAATAGACTAATCCTTGGATGAGTGCAAGGTAGTACAGTCTCAGTCACGTAGAACAACACACATTTTAACATTTGGATTTAGATACCTGAAACACTGCAGATATTCATTACAGTTAATGAACAGATTAAATTAATTGACTGAAGTTTAATTAATGTGTTTTATTCTACAATTGCGAAATGATTAGCTGTGTCAATTAAAAGAAATTGATCCATGGATGATTTACGTTAAATATATCATGAATTTTATTAGAACCTTTGCTTTCCTATTTATTTCAGTATTTTAGATATGTTTAATACAAGAAAGAAAGAAAGAAAGAAAGAAAGACACATAGATGTCCATATCAGGACAGTTTGTCATTGAATAATCTCATGTAGAGCCTTTTATACAGCAAGTTATTTGGCACATAAACTGCACTTAATTTGTAAACGTGTTTGATCTCAGTGACCTCACAGTGATACAGTCCTTCTCAAACATAGGACTGCAGACTTTTCAAAACAGTCTGTCAGACACTGTTGTTCTTCATGAAAATGAACTGCACGTCTTGCATGCGAGGTCAGAGACAGGACAGATTAAAGATAATTCGATATTTCATCTGTTAAACTGTAAAGGCACATTCACACCAAGAACAATAGCTGTAAAAATAGCTATAATGATAACTAAATTACCGTACGCTATCATTCCGTTTATTATAAGCATGTTTTGTAATCTGCCATTTTAAATTCTCAAGCTCTTTACAGCAGGATGAATTTTGATTGGCTGTTATTGTTTTTATTGTCTATCAGTTGGGAAAAAAAATGTAACTCATTGGAACTTGTGACCAGTTGGCTAATGATGCTTTTGGTAAATGCTGTTGATAAACAAAACAAAGTGATTCCAATGATATTGTTTATCTTATCCGTTATCATTATATCATTGTGGTGTGTACTGCTGCTATTCTGTTATATTTTGAACGATTTTTAGAACTAGGCCTATACCTTTATTGTTATCATTGTGGTGTGAACAACAGGCTTTAAAGGGTTAGTTCACCCAAATGAATGGTGAAGCTTCCATAGACAGCAAGAACACTCCCTTTTTCAGTGCCCAGAAAGCTACTAAAAACATATTTAAAACAGTTCATGTAGTGGTTCAACCTTAATATTATAAAGCGATGAGAATACTTTGCCAAAAATAACAAAATAGCGACTTTGTTTAGGAATATCTAGTGATGGGTGATTTCAAAACACAAAGCTTCGAAGCTTTACGAATCTTTTGTTTCGAATCAGTGGTTCGGAGCACGTATCAAACTGCCAAAGTCACGTGAACTATTGAAGTTTCAAAACACTTATGACGTAACAAAGCCATGTTTACTGAAATCATGTGACTTTGGTGCTCAGAACCTCTGATTCGAAGAAAAAAAAAAAAGATTCGTAAAACTTCATGAAGCAGTGTTTTAAAATCGGCCGTCACGAGATCGTGTTGAATAAAGCTGTTATTTTGGGGTTTTTTGCCACACAAAAAGTATTCTCGTCACTTTATAATATTAAGGTTGAACCACTGTACTCACATGAACTGTTTTAAATATGTTTTTAGTTGCTTTCTGGGCATTGAAAAAGAGTTTGCTTGCTGTCTATGGAGGTCTCACTGAGCCATCGGATTTTCTCAAAAATATCTTCATTTGTGTTCTGAAGATGAACGAAGGTCTTACGGGTGTAGAACGACATGAGGGTGAGGAATAAATGAGAGAATGTTCATTTTTGGGTGAACTAACCCATTAAGTAAACTATGTTTAATTTAATTTAATTTAAAACTAGGGCTGAGTATTCACACAAATTTCATGATTCGATTGAATTTTGATTCATAAGCTTGTGATTTGATTCTGATCTGATTTTGATATTGATTATTTTGAATACATAGTACACTTAAAATTTTCTCAGGGAAAAAAAAATTCCAGTGCTGTGAACTAGGCTAACAGGAGGTCAGTTGGTACTGTTACTATAATATTTAAGGTTAAAATTAGTTCAAGTACTTAAATTACACACAAGTACGTTTTTTTTATAATAATAAAGTTATAATACTAACTTTATAATTACATAATTATGTTTCTCCAATTCTTTCTTTTTTTTTAAATAAATATTTGAATGGTGGCTGTCATAAAAACTTGAAGGATTTATTCAAACATTCATTAAATACTGAAGAACCATACAAATAAAATGAATATGCTATGTAATGTGATGGACATTCTTAGTAAAAGGCTCCTCTCTAGAGTTTTTCTGGCTGACTAACGAGTTTGTGGTCTGAGGTAAATGCAACATTGTGTGACATTGTTTATAAACTGATTTATTGACATCTTTCCATGGTTGAAACATTGTTTGAGAGATTACATGAGACATGACATGGAGTTGTACTTTATCTTTTAACATACCCTCTGATGTTCATCCATGTGTATAAAGCGGAAGAGATGATAAGTTCACGTGCGCTTCGTGCTTCGCTTGATCTGAGGCCACACTAAGAGTGCCAAAATGGTATTTATTTTTTGAATTTTGTGAATAAAATGACCATTGTTTCAAATCCGAGACTTTGTTTCATATCAAAAGTCACAAAGCACAAAGCCTAGTGCGATTTATTGAATGGAAGGTGCGCTACCGTTCATTCATCAACTGAAACCAGATAGACAAAAAGATCGAATTTGGGGATCGATGTAGGCTCATAAAATGAGAATTGATTAAAATCAGGAAATAGATCTTTTTTCCCCATTGAAAACATATTTATACAGTCATTGTGGCATAGTAGGAGATTTTGATGTTGGTTTAGGCCTATCTAAAATTTCCTATTGAAGTGGCTTTTATCTCTATGTTAGCCTGTCACCTGTCAAGTCATTATCCACAAAGAACCTTTTGATCATTGCTTCCTCTTAAATTATTCCCTTTAGGGCATTAATCTCCATACTCTGTGTTGACAAACCCTCTTAAGCTTGACGCTTTTGCGGTTAGATTGTCTAAGACACAAGATTGTTTTTTTTCCTAAAACCTACTGTAACTTTATTAAACCTGTATTTTCTCTACAGTATAGTAGAGTATTTACTTTAGGCGTTGATTTAAAACGGTTTTAAACCGTTATTTATCAGTTATTTTAAGACATACTGAACTACAGTGTATTTTTCATGGTGATGTAAATAAATGAGAACTTTAATCAGTGACAAATGCTTACAGAAAAACTCCCCAGACTAGCTAGACACACTCCATATCAAAGCATTTACAGTGAACCAGCAGTAAATAGTTTTTGAACAATTAAAAATGTATGGATGCCTTTGCATTAGATAACAAATATTACGCCAAACGAATTCAGTCATTCAAAACATTTTAGGTTTTGAATTATACAATATTTGGACACTTTCTGACTTTGTCAAATGTGGAACATGTACATCACCTAAATTTGTTTTAAGATGTGTTTGTTTTGATATTTTGTTATCTAAAGCAATGAAACTCATAGATTTTAAGTGTGCATTACATTTCCAAATACATTAGAGCCCACTGTTTAACATGACAGTTAACAAATGAGAGAAACTCTTTTTGGATGAATTTTCTTTGCTTTTGCTTAACGATCATTACTGAAATGATTGTGAGCATCAAAACATCACATTCCTCTTTTGGTTGCATTATCATTCTACAGTTTATTATTCTTTCAGCATTTATAATCATGCTGGAGGAGGATGCAGTTTTGTTTGCTCCTTTCTTTCTGCATAAATGCTCTTTGGCGGTTTTTGACTGTTTGTGTCTCCACAATCACTTTCCACTTGATCCTGTAACTCTGGTAAATCAGTACAGGCCACCACTTAAAGTGTTTCCTGAGATCCATGGCTGGAAGCAGAACATATAAGGATAGTACGGGAATGACTGGTATAAGGGAGGAACAGAGGGACTGGGCAACTCCTCTGTGTTATATTGCCTCTCGTCGTTTCTCACCAGTACCTTCACTGCCACTCTCTTTGCCAGGGCTGTTGTGGGGGTCGTCGCCAGCTCGGCTGCCATTTGCCGCCGTTTAGTTTTGTATCTCCTGTTCTGGAACCAGATCTTCACCTGCGTCTCGGTCAGTTTGAGCGCTCCTGCCAGGTCGGCCCGCTCTGGGCCAGACAGGTACCTCTGGAGGTTAAAACGCCGCTCCAATTCGTACACTTGTGCATGAGAAAATGCTGCCCGAGACCTTTTTTTGCTCGATTTGGAGGTGTTTTCTTCAAAGCTGCAGCTCTGCGGTTTCTGTTGGTCCATGTTGTGATCTGTTTAGATGGACAGAAACAGGTGTATGCTCTGTTTGGTAAATCTAAAGCCTTTGTGCTGTAGATGCAATTAGAAGAATTAAAAAAAAAATAGTCCTACAATTCTGACCAGTGACCTTTAAGAACTGAATTGTCCCACCATGCATAATGTGGGGTGGACTGCAGATACTTCTGCTATGTTGATGTAAATGTAAATATTATAAACTGTATAAATTAGCGTCAAGTACAAAAAGTGCTGTTTTTTTAACCTCACTAATATAATTCAAAACATAGATATTATAAATGTTGTAATTGTATTTATTGTTGTGTAATCAAATTTGATATTTGTTATGCCATTTCATCTTTCACTCCCATTTAAACACTTTAATTCAAAATGGTCACCATTTTTTGTAACTTTAAACAGAAAATAAAATTGGAAACAGATCAACTATGGCTAACAATGAAAAAATCATAGTCTTGTTTTGTTTTAAATAGGAAAATCTTGTGTTTGCAAATTAAACCAGAGAACCTGCTAAAGTTGATGATACCACTTCTGTTCTTTAATGTTGACTGAAATGAGCATAAATCTAATTATATTTATATTGTATAATTTCATGTCAGTCGCATGTGATCGGATGTTAAATGAGAGCTGGTTAAATGTGAATTTTGTTCAATTTTGTTTTATTGAACCCACAAATATTGAACAAAATTAAACAGTGTATATAGGCTATTACATATTTGCCACAACTCACGCTGTTTTTTGTAGGTTTTTATAGAGGTTAACTTATGTTTACGTATTTTATAATTGTATCCAATTGCTAATTGATTTTTTTTAAACTGAAATCCTCCATATATTTGTTCGGTGAAGTAAACGGTGTTCGGTGTTGAAACTGGATTTGAGCGATACGTATTATTTTTTTTTAATACGTTTTAGTATCAATAAATGACTGCATTAAGTGTAAAATAACAACACTACTCTTTGCACTGACGTTAATGTATACAGTTTATGCATAGCCATATGGGTTTTTTTTTTTTTTTAAACTAAACGTTATTCTGTAGCAGACAAATATGGGAACATTATAGATTATGTTTCGCAAGTATAATGTAAAATAAATAAATATCGCATAGACTATGTTGTTTTAATGTCTCACCGTGTCGTCTTTCTAGAGAATTGTCTTCTCCTCCTGTTGATTCTTCCTCGCATGAATGCTGGTCAGAGGATGATGAGTCTAGCACGAGCACACAGGAAGAGATGCGCCTCTGCGCGCTCCCAGCTCCCGCGTTCCCCACCGGCAGAGTTGAGCTCGAACAATCCTGCGCCCCTCTGTCCTCATGAACCCGCTCTGCGTATTCCTCATTTTTCTCGCAATCAAGTCCTCGGTTTAATATGTTGTGGATGGAAAAAGATGTGCGGTTATTCGCCATTTAAAACATTTACGTAACCTGCTGGTCAATTTTCGATGGCCTGCAGTTTTTGCGCTTCTATCTGGGAAGCTCGTGCGCGTTCATGACGATGGATAAGTCCGCAGTATAATGGGTTTCCTCTTTGCGTGTCATTTAATTGTTGCAAAACTTCTTCTGACCAATTCAACATGCAAAGTGTCAGAAAGTGTCATGTGCGCATCAGTCCCCTCTGTTCTCTTTCCAGCCGTGGTGCCAATTGGTTTTCTGGAGCACTTCGCTCCTCCCTCTAAAATAGACGTGTAGAAATAGAAAACCTATCGAAATCGCTTTACAACCATCTGTTCTTACTGGCTTTGTTAGTTTGTTAGGAGATTTTTGTTTTTCGATGACAAAGAAGGATGTCCGAGACTATAAACAGGTTGAAAACAAATATGTTTTCTTATTGTTTATATTGCTTTCATACGTTTTTGAAAAACGACAACAATAAAAACCTCTCAAGTGGTTACTAAAATTAATTGAGTACATCAGCGAGGATGCACTTAATCAATATTTTCAAAAAGATTTTCTAATGTACTTTTTAAGATTTAAGAAAATTACTCAGTTCCACGTGAAAACGTGCCTTAATAACTATGGTCCACGTATCTGACATTTTAAAGAAAAACGCAATGACCTTGACACACGAAACTAAAGGAAAGCCGTTCTGTTTTATCGCTAGTCAAAGACAGCAAAATGCCTTCTCTCTTGTTGGTTACGCCACACTGACTTTGATATCATTTGTCAAAGTTGTGTAGCCGAATCAAATAACTTATGCCAACATATCATATTTTCTGTAACTTCAAAGGAAATCACAATTCTGATAGAAGAAGGGCAATCGAATCATTTTGAATTAATTTCACATTTTATGTATTGTGAAATTAGGATGCCTATATTTGGGGTCACAGTTTCAGGTAACGCTGACTAAAACATTAAAGACCTTAAATCCTCAAGTAGAATTACTTTTTATATAGCTTAGGCTACATCTCAAAAACAGCACTTGGCTATTTAATGTTTCGCTATTTATGAATGTTCAACATTTGCATTGCGTGGACGTATAAAGTTATTCGGTGACTAGAATTAATCGAATTCTTTCCTTTTATTCAAGCTTTCGTTTCTCATCTGATGAAATGCAGTTTCAGTCCTGTTCATTTTTTATATGTATTAATAAGCTGTTTTCTTAATAATTCTAATTATATTGTTCTAAAACACATTTGTTCTTTGAAGCTCAAAATATAATAGTTTTTTCGTCTGTAACTGAAACTTTTCAGCTTTTCTTTTGCCTCGAAATACTCGTTTGTAAAATTAAAACGTTATTGTTCATGCCTTTAGCCTTCCTACTACACTGATCCAGCTATATTTTTAAGTAAGCTAATGAATAACGATCTATTTAATTAGGCTTACAACTGAACTGAAGCGTGATTCATTTATAAACTTGCTTTATTAGTAGGCTAGTGGAATTTTACATTTGCATCTTGAATTCAATAATGTATTTTTTGTTATTGCTCCAAATGATTATTTTCGTAAATGCTAATCTGTGAAGCGCATTAAATGTGAGTTTCAATTCTAAATGCTGAAATAGGCTATTTTTAACTCGTACACGTTTCGTGAAATCTCGTTTCCTGGCAGGGTTTCTAACGAGTTACACAGAATAGAACATTAATAGGTCTAGTTTACTGCGAAATTCCAATCAATGTGTATATTTCGAGGTAAATCTTAGTTTGTTGTAATGATTCTCAAAGACATTTTTGTCCGTTTGTGTTTATGAAATACGATTGTAGCGCCTCCAAGTGGCCAGCTGGTGTTCATCCGCTCTCCGTGTGTTTGAATATGTGTTGTCCAGCCAATGGCCTGCTTGAAGCAGATAGACATTTTCCGAGAGTGACTACATAATTCAGCATAAGGTAAAGACAGCAGGGTTGAACTTCTGTTTCCACATGGTTGAGAATTTCCTAAAAAGGTGACAAAGCCAATGGGTTGAACAGATTATGCTTTTAATTAGAGTTTGTTTTTTTACTCACCCTACTGAATTGAAACTTTCACAGAATCTAATGCTCAGCAGGTACATATCCGAAGTAAGACACGTGTAAATACCCCTATTTAAAGCATTCTTTTAGAAAAAAAAAAAAAAAAAAAAAAACATGACAAAAGCTTGTGCGGCTTGTATATATTTGGTCTAATGCTTCACATGTACTAAGAGCTCACAAACCAAACTGTGCCAGATCTTAAGTGGTTCATGTTTTAAAACAACTATTAACAGGATACTATTCTTTTGTTTGCACTTCCACCATGGTCAACCAAATAAATATTACTCTGCTGTTGTTTATGTTAAGTAAGCTAAAACTCCATACTGGGAGGTCTGAAATGTTGTAAATGTTTTTCACTCTGAAGAAACATTCTAATTTATCGGGTCATTTTCACAGGAAAAAAAAAATCATCTGGGGGTTGTACAACATCCGATTCAGTGGCCAAGTTTATTTCTCTACTTTTCAGGTGTTTCTGAAGAATTTAGTGATTCATTTGTGGTCAAAGAATTGTCAACGTTCACATTCATCACATTCTCAGGACCTTAAATCAAGTCTTCTAAACAACTTGTGTAAATATATATAACACATATATATATATATATAACACCAGACAGATTTTTAAAGGAACACAGCTCTTGTGTGCAAAAAGATCGAAAATGACCAGCAGGCGGCGCTTTCCACCCTGTAACACCCAGTGTAAAGGTGCTGACAGTATAAATTACATTTAGGATAACACTCAAAGCTGTGGTACTCAACCTTTGTGGATTTCTCGTAAGATATGCAATTCATCACACAGAGATTTCTGACAAAATCAAGACCTGTTATCTGCAAGATCTGTTTCCTGCTAATCCCTTATCGGCGAATGCATTTCCTCACCATAAAACGCAAATGTGTTTGTTCATTATGTATGGTTAAAGTTTGAGATCAGTGAAATGACAACGGGTTATACAAGCACAAAAACATCCAAATTGTGATTTACGCTCATGCTGCCGTCTTCATCACACATCTTCCTTTTCCACATTTATTTATTATCATTTATAACCATTGGTTTCAATATTAATTTACGCAAATTGTCATCACTTTAATGTCTTTACAAAGCTTATTTACTTAATTTCTCCTTGTCCTCCATAGACAATCATTTGTTTGCCTGCTTTGCAGTTCAGAAGATGGATCCAGTGGCCTTATAGTTTTGACCTCTTGTTCCCTTGAAATAATTATTGTGCGCCAAAACTTATTTTCCTTCCTTTTTTTTTATCTCTCTCTACAGATAACCAGCCCATATAGATATTTGCCTCCTTCCTAACTGATTTCGGACGTCTGATAGCCTAATTTAAGTAAGATTTCAGTAGTATCCAGCTACAGGAACATTCTAAGAACTTTGACTAACGTTCTGGCAAGGTTCTCTCAAAGTTATGAACAAACGTTATTTTCAGTAGCGTAAATAGAATGTTTCTTTGGTCTTTAACAATGTTCTCTAAACGTTAGCACAAAAACAAAACATTTTCCTGAAATGTTAAATGATACTGTTTGTTTCAGAATCTTCATGGAGTTTTCAAATGGAACACAATGTCATTAACGTTTCATTACCAAGAAAATCTGGCTGTTGTCTTCAAGGCTTAGCATTAGCAAAACGTTCTTAAAACATGTTTTTGTTATCTTGGATAACAGTGAATACGCTCAGAATTCTGAAACTTCGAATTCTTAACCAAATGTGGTCAAGCTAGCAGAGGTTTTTAGCTACTTGTTAACAACAAAATGAAATCTACTAATATTTGGCCTATGACACGTTGTTTAGGGGAACTAACCACACCCTCAGCTGATATTCGTCCACAAATCCTTTATAGATTCATATCTCTAGTCGTCCAGCACTCTCTATAGCGGCTCATCCTGAGGCATCGCCGCTCTGTCGCCATGAGTATTTACACTGAAGTGTCTGGGCCACTTACCCTGACAGCAGGTATGTCCAATGGCCTCGCAGTAGCGAGGGGAGCCGTTCATCCTTGCTATTAGTAGAGACAAACCCATGATGAGTCTGTTTACATTTCTATTAATCTTCATTATTAGAGTAGGAGCTCTGGTGAAACCGTGAATGGGCTGAAGGATAAACGAGTTACGCTGTGCGTAATGGCCGAACATACACTTGTTTCCATCAAAGCTTTGTGTTTATTATTACAAAATCAGAATGATGAATTAGGTAGCCGAACTGAAATCCGGGCACTCCAATCAATCACCCAATGTCACTTTTTTTCATTTGTTGTTCTTTAATAATGTTTTTTATTTTTATTTCGTACGATTTTATATTGTTGTTGATTGATATTGTTTATGTTTACAATTGCTCATCGTTATAAGAGCAGCTGAATTTAGGCCCAAACTTTTGCGAGGGCGTTTGTTTATACAACGTGTGTGCTAATATCCAAATGATCAGGTTTTACTGAAGTAATGCTTTTAGATAGCTGATAGTAATTTTTAAGAGTCAGAATAAAGTTTAAAAAAATCATTAAGGTAAAGGTTTTACAATTAGCCTATTAAAATCTCTCGAGATAAACGCTTGTAGTGTGATTAAATATGATGTGGGTCTTTATAGTCTCTGCAGTTACATCCAATAAAAACACACCATGCCTTCTGCAGACAGGATATACTGGAGAAGATTGGAACCTGCCATTCGAGGGGAAGGAGGAGGATGGAGCGTGTGGGAAATGATTCAAATCGCCCTCGTTAACATTGTTTATTTATTTCTTTATTTGAAACCAATTGCAGATTACGGATTTATTGCGAAATCGTTATTACTCAAAGTACCTCAAATGTAATTAGTCATGCTTCTATCAACATAGGCCTACATAAAGTTTTATCTTCTTGTCTGACATAAAGTCAGGTTATTGGAGTATATTGATTTTAAGCTATAGCGTGCATTGGGTTTGCCAAATTCAAGTTACTGTCAGATTATTTGGTGAACTCTTTCAGTCTGAAAAACTGAGCGCGAAAAATGTGTAAATGCGCGCGTAATTAATGTACGCGACGTCCGAATCTCGCGCTAATATTCAAAGGATATTTAAATAACGCTGTGCCTGAGAGACTTTTGAAATGCGACTCATTCTTGTATATAATAATTATAAATGTTTTATGTGTAATTGTAAAATAAAGCTTGTTTCGTACACAAGTTTTATTTGATCAATTTTAGCATGAACGAAACACTTTAAATTACATTTTTGACTCATGTTAGCTCATATCGCAAACTCCCATTCGGAAAATGTTGGGTTAAATGGCAGCAGCGTATCAAGAATTTTGTCTGCACCTCTTTGTTAAACTTTTTTTTTTTCCGTCTTGAATTTTATGTCCGTCAGTCATACTCTTATTCCTTAAAATGAAATATCGTGACTCAAATGTTCTTTATATAAGCTAGACGCTTGTAAATATTTTAGCAGGACTTTAAAAAAATAAAGTTTACTGGTTTTATTTTTACAATGTAGGTTTGCACAAAATCACACACACCATTGTCAAAATTGGTAACATTTCTTGGGTAATAACTTGTCATCTATAAGTGCAATGAATGAGAAAACAAATGTCTCTGAGTATGGATACAACGGTGCCAGTCTAAAGTTAGACCCGCAAATGTTCAGGGAGTATGTTGTCCAAATAGCTGGTCTACATTGCTATGAATACTATTCATGTGCATTCGTTCAGCCATCATGGAAGGGTTGCTAAAACAAATTCACTCAAGTTTATACTGAAAAGGCAGACTATACACGACCCTAGGCCTATAAAACATGGCTAACTGTGTGCTAATATTGTAAAGTTGTCATTTATTTACAGGTTGCAGTGGCACTACCATGCCCGAATCCCCTGCAGAGTCCCTTGGCATGCGGACACGGGTGTGCCTTGCGATGTCTGAGGTTGAGAATATGTTCCGAGGTTGTTCAGACTCATGCTCATCAGCGCGTTAGTGGATGTGTTTGCCGGGAGAGGTGGAAGGCTGGGATATGTACAGCTGTAAGGGTTTGTGTAAGCGGCGTTATTATAAGAGGAATAGCCGTTATATGTGTACGGGCCTGGGTTCACCGCGTACGTGGCGTTGTAATTCTGTGATCCCGTTAAACACGGTTTGCCATCCCGGACCAGGACCGGCACCGCCACTCTCCTGGGCGGTGGCGGGTGGTGGTGTCCTGCCATTTCCAGTGTTTTGTCTTGACGCTGTCGCTTGCATTTGTATCTGCGGTTCTGGAACCAAATTTTGACCTGCGTCGATGTCAGTTTTAGGGTACTAGCCAAATGTTCTCTCTCAGGAGCCGATAAGTAGCGCTGCTGTTTGAAGCGGCGCTCGAGCTCAAAGACCTGCGCCTGGCTGAAGAGCACCCGCGGCTTCCGGCGCGTCCTCTGCCGCTGAGCGCGCTCCGTGTCCGAGTGCACCTCACCCTCACACTCCGGGGATCTGATGATGGCGCCGCAGCTTTCTACAAACACAGAAAACAACAAAGAAACACGATTAACTCTCACTAAACGTGATTCAAACAAGCATTTCTTTGCATAAAAAAACAAAAAAAAATGCGAGTCTGGATATAGGCCTTTATCCAAAAGTCTCAGTCACTTACAGACAAAATCACTAATAAATAATGTAAAATGATTGATTAAACTGATATTATTAAGATTTGTAAAACACAGTGCATAGCAGTAAAACTTTATTATTAAATAAACAGGAGAATGTGTGCAGATGGGCAGTGGTCAGTAGATAAATCATAAATTACGTAGTGCAATAAATAAGTGTTCTGTCAATGTTGTTTATATAATGCATATTTTATATATTTATGCTACATATATGTATACGATGTCTCTGACAGGGTTAAACCGAACAATAAAAATATAACGATAATTCTTAATTTCATAACATACAATATTCACACTAAATATTGTATAAATCATTTAGCTTTATCGTAATTGTTTAAATTTAATACGATTACATACTTTATAGAGGTCATTTACATCGAAGACGCATAAAAATAGGCCTACCAGGTTTCAAAGTGGCTATTTTATTCAATCAAAAAAATAAATTCCTTTAAATTATAATATTTTTTTCTGAAAAAGTTTGATAGGCCTGATTTATGCATTTGAATGCTATTCAATAAAAATAACCTCAAAGTTAGTTTTACATTCAACGGCAGATGCATGATTATTAATGCCATTTTTAATATTTGTAAATAATAATACTAATAACATCGCAGGCTATTATACAACAAATTGAATCGTTTCTTCCGAGAAACGTGCGATTCGATCTCCTCGTCAGTTTCTGAATTCAAATTCATTCTCGTCAGTTGTAAAACACAAATCACCCACTCGTTTCGTGGTCCTCAAGTTCATCTTCAAGTTTAGTGTCGACGTGTCCCAGGGCCGGATGGACGAACATCGGAGGGGAAAGGCTGCTCTCCACTAAACTATCCTGCATGGAGAGAGAGTTCAGAAAAGACATCTTCTCCTCGTTCTCCGAGAAGCCGGGGCTGTCTCCACCTCCGAGAAAACAGGATGATGGTGCCTGAAATCTCTCCTGCAGTTCCGGATGCAGTTGCGCGTGGTGTTGCGCGGGATGCAGAGATTGAAGGTGGCGAGACTGCTGCTCCAGTTTCAGTATATCCTTCACAGAAAACGGCGTTGATGTAGCCGGGCTCGGAAGCATCATCAGGCGCTGTTGGATTACATCTACAATGTTACTCCTGATTCAACAGGCAGCTTCGAGAAGTAAGCCCTGTTGAACAATTGTTTAGATAACCAATAATTTCAAGTAAACATACCTAAATGTGTCGATTAATCTCCCATTTTGTCATGGCTGCTTGATTTGCATGAAGAGAGGTGAGGACCGCCACTCGTCGGTGTGAAACTGTTGTGTGTTTTTCTTGGAGTCCGGCAGCACAAGGCAGTTCTTCTGCCCGGTGATGTCATGTTACCGGGGCGGGATGTACTGAGCCTTCCTACAATCCACAAAGGAAACGCATAGCTTACAGTTTCATACCAGCAGGGAAAAAAAAAAACAGCCTCTATATCGCACGATACTCTTTCGATTGCCACAACCTTATAATCTATGCGTCCTTTAACACACACAAAAAAAAGAAAGAAAGAAAGAAAGGGAGACATCCTATCAAGAACATTGTTTACACCGTTAGATTAAAAAGTCTTGATGTCACCTTATAGATTTTCCAGATCAGTATTTATGGTTTCTAAACTAGAAAAGGATATTTATGGCACATCTATTTAGGTTCTAATTTAATTTTCAGAGTGCGTCTGATTAAATCCGACTGGAATAGGCTTGATATATAAAATAGCTCACGAAGAAATTCTCCCACAAGGTCATTATGAACATGTAAATCATGTTAAGTGATTCAGTCATGCTTGTATGCTCAATGCAAATTCATCTGTTCTGCCATTGGATAACGTGGAAAGAACTAAAAAAAAAAAAGAACTCATCTTAAGAACTTATATTATGACATCAAGAGTTTTATATATTTATAATTTCCAATTCATAACCCCCAAAACGGTTCTTAGTAAAAGAGACTCAACTCAATTTGCTGATGATGATTGAAAAACGTGTTTTTAATCGAGTTTCCTCTCTGGTCGCTTACTCCGCTCCTGCTGCTTTTATTCCATTTAAATCTGACCTGCTCCACACTTGTGTGCCATTAGACAGTCAAGCTGGAGCAAAAACAGCTGCAGACCTCTGACAATTAAGCAGCAAGCGGATTTAAACATAACTTTGTTTGTCTGTGAGAGAGACAAATGGTGTCTGTATGTGTGTGTGTGTGAGAGAGAGAAAGAAGGGCCTTAGTTATCTAAAAATATTTTTCAAAATAGGAATCAGTTTTAGACATAATGCTATTTCTTTTCTGTGGAAACGCAGCAAGTTCCTGCACACATTTTGATGATACATGATGAAAATGATTCCACATCATTTCTTGGTCCAGTTGGGAACATTTTATCGATAAGGGCAACGTTGTGCAACAAAGGTACAGAATCACAGAGAAAATTGTTAATTCACATATAATAAGACAATGGTCAGAAAGCAATACAAAATCGCATATCTTTTTTTTTTTTTTTTTTTTAAATAATAAGTTTATAAATAATAAATAGTTTATACTGTGGACTAATAATATGTGATAACGTCAAAAATTGTGAATCGTGATTACTTGATTGTTTTATAATTAAATGATTAAAATGTCACAATTCTCTCTTCACCTCTTGCAAACATAACAAATTATTTTCTAATGTAATATTTATCTTTGGGCTTTGATCATTTTACGCGTAAGTGTGTAGAGATAACAATAATTGAACATTGAATATTCAGTGCAATTGTCGCATTGATTTCACTAAAAGGAATGTTATGTTTTTTTTTGTGCTGGTCCATCTAAATTAATGTTAATGGCCGATTTAAACATTGTCCTTATTTCAAAATCTTTACCCTCAGCCATTTTGGAAACCCAAGTGCTTCCTTTACGCCTCAGAATAACACAAGAAGTAAAAGAAATTGTATGTTAGACACGTATATTTCGATCCTGTATAACCCACCCTACGTATCGATCCCTTATTGTGAAGAGGACGCGCTGGAGACCTGTTTGAGGGCGCAATGATGCGCAACGGTGTCTCTGTGAGCTCCTGCTCCGGCGCCAGAGACAAAAGACTGCCAAAGACGAAGAAGAGGAGAAAAGAAAAGGAAAGAGAGACGAGATTATCTCATCCGTTAGCTCTCAACAGTGCTGTTTAGATCAGCTTTGTGTCCTCCCGTCCCAAGACTAATGGATCAGAAGGAAAGTCGGAGAGGAGGGCTTCTAGCTTTTCTTTTAAGAGCTGAATTGCCAGGTAAATTATTTTCATGACGTAATCCAGTCTCTAATAATTGTCTTGATTTACTGCAAAAAGCATTTGATGCTTGCTGATACACTGTCATTGTTGTTGAGCAGCATTCTGAACAGGACAGTTGGCTGACTTGCAGTTGTTGGTGGACTCACAGGTAGTGGGCCTAACATTTTGTTTGGATTTGTGATTTATTGCAGGTTCATGAAAGGCTTTAGATTTCCCTCAGATTTTTTTTTTTTAAGTCAGCACCACTTATCTCCGTTTTCGAAACGCTTTCTATACATGTGTGCTGACACAATGACGAACACCAAAGAACTATTTAATGACAAAAAGCATATATATATATATATATATATATATATATATATATATATATATATATATATATATAAACAAAAATATGTTAAGGCAGGTATGGGCCCATAAGCTTTATATGGTGTCCGATCACAGGATTTGGATGTTGTCGCGTGTTTTTATCTGATCAGTAGTGCTCTTTGCCCCACACACGACTAAAGTGTGTGAGTGTTTTGTCTGGTTAATAGCACCATTAGGATGAGGAGAGTCTCAGTCAAGCATGAAGCCAAGCTGACCGTGAAGAGCGCATGTCCGCACAGGACTGTCCTCTGGGGTCTCCAGTGTCCTGATGGATGGACATATTGATGATATCAACATCAGAACGTAACTATAACGGAAACGCTTCCGTTTGGTTGAACCGGCTGTATAATCATCACTGTGTGTATTAATCATTACACTATAAAACAGAATAAGGTAGAAAAAAATAAACACCACAGGAAGGGATTTTACGAACTCTGGTTGCGCATGAATTAATTTTTTTTTCTGTATCAGATTGGAAAAATTTTGGCATCTGTATATTATATTATATTATATTATATTATATTATATTAAACCCCGACAGGGTGATCAGGACCCAGACACGAATTATATTATATTATGATATATTATATTCTTTTATATCATATTACACTTTTATTTATGTTTTAACTTCACTTAACACATTTAAATTGCGTATTAGTACCTAAATTAAGTGTTTTTTATTAAAGTGAAAAATGTAAATTATTATTACTGCAATACATTACAACGAAAGTAATTTAAAGGGTCAGATCAGAACAACTGTGCGTTTTCACTTTTTAGAGTATTAGATCGGATGGCTTAATGGGTAGGATATATTTTTAAGATTTTTTATTATTATGAAATATATGACGTTTACATAGCTATAAATATTATGCATGCAAATTTATTTATTTATTTTGTAGTTAACTTTGTATTTTTGAGTAGCGTATCTCATTGATATATTGAGGGAAGAAAAGATGTAGTTATATATTTATCTTCCTGTCTTGAGACTCTTCATTTTATTAATTTACTTGTTTGCTGGATATAATATAATTTTATTTTTTTGTAAGTTAAATTCATTATTTTATTGTATCTGTTAAAAACATAACATCTTACTGTCAAGACATTGCTGCTCCTGACAGTTTTTTGTGCTGTAGGCTACTACTTGTCTCAGTGTTACACGCTTCACCTGGATTTTCCTGTTGGTTATAATTTTCCTTTCCATGTTCCAGTATAAATATGATTGATATTGTAACAATTCCATCAGCTATAGTGCGGCACAGGAAACTAAAAAAACATACTGCCTTATAGTACCCAAACAACCGAGATACTGGTTGCGTGCCGATGCCAGTCCAAAAAAAAAAAAAGAAAAAAGAAAAAAGTTATAAGCCTATGTTTATGCGAAGGAAGAGCCTGTTTCCTGGACCTAACAAAACCCAGGCCTGAGCACCATGACAGTGAGGCGGTCAGCAGAGGGAGGGAGAGGGCAATAGATCATCTTCATCTGGACACTGACTGAGGTTAGATGTAGAGGTATCAGAAGTGGGTCAAGGGCCTGCGTCTTTTCGGACTATCAACTGCTCATTGACATCACATGCTGTGCAAACTCAAATCCAGCGAATGCTGTGAACATCAGGAGAGTGTTTAGGCTCACATCCAAAGTCTGTGAGAATAAAATGTGAATTCATTTTTATGAGTTCTGACTCGAGTGAAAATATGTTTTCGATTAATATCTGCTTCATATGAATATATCTCGCAACGTTTAAAAAATAGTAGGCCTAACTATTTTACGTTTTGGCGAATTGGCTAAGAATAGTATTCGTACGATGTGCTCACCTGCGATTCTGAACTGACTCCTTCACGTGCTTCAAGAACTTGTAATTACAACGTGTAAATTCGTAATTTTCCCACATTGTACCATGTGGCCACGTGACTGCTGCAGATTAAGTTGTGTTCGACTTGAAGCGGCGCTGTGCAAGCTGAAAGCATATGGAGCTTTATTTACACCAATTACAACTTGAATGCAGCATTACACCCCAGTGAAGGTATGTTTAGGGGTGGGGTAAGGGCGGACCTTCATGCTTACATTTTTTCTAATAGGCTAATCTTATGTTTTTGTTCAAAACATATATGGTAATTAAAAGAACATGTGACGTTCAAAGCTCATAGCTCATGCACAATACATCATCATAGTCACACGCAACACTAATAATGCAATAAACATTCATTTAACAACATAAAACCCTAATACATAGGGTATACATAACTGAACTTAAGTATAGCCTATGCATAACTGAAAAAAATAGAAATAAAATAATAAGAGACAGTTATTTCAATGAAAAATCTATGAAGTTTCCTACAGGAAATTTAGGCAACACCAATGTACGTTTTTTATGTATGTATTTTATTTCAATTGTCCCATATACCATTCACTATACCATTTACCAATTATCAAGTTTTTCTTTAACCGCTATAATTATGATCATTTTTTGTAGGGTGTACCCAGGTAAAGACTCGTTCGCAGTGGCCAACAGGAGGAAATTTCCTCACATGGTTCTCAGCAGGCCCAGAAAACCTTCCACATATACACAACACATATCTGAGGAGGTGCAGATCCTGTTAGGTCCCGGAAGGTGAGTCTTATCAGCTCCTGGTTTCAGGCCGTGTGCTGCGCCAGGCCTTGAGACCTCGCCGGGAACCATTGTGCATCTGACCCAGCCGTATGACTGATAGCCTTCCCCGTTTCTGCCTCAGACGGGGAGGAAAGGAGGGAGGCGAGGCACTGCAGCACCAGACATTCCCTGTCACAGCACAGCTCTGAGTTAGGGAGGTCTGGTCTGGAAGCCCGCTGACGGAAGTCAGGCCAGGAGAAATCCACAGAGCCTGCTCCCCCCTCTTGGGACTAATAAATTAGACAGCTGTATTTTCCCTCATGGCCTTAACCCCGCAGGTGTGTGTTTGTATACATGTGCGCAAATTACTGAGCGTTTAGCCAGTAATGTGTGTGACCTACACCGCGGGTAATGTGGTGAGAGAGGAAGGCCGTAACCTAAATATTCGATTACAACAGACAGCGGTGATTAAGACGCAGCGAAGCCACCGTCTTCGAGTGGGATGTGAACGGCTAGATTTCCTCTTTTTTTGTCTAAACATTCCCTGGGCCGTGCCAGAGAGGCTAAAATAAAAGGAAAGGTTGCTTTGAGTTCATCTGACCGCTGGTATGTGCACAGTTTACAAAGATTGTCATTCAAACAATAATACAATTAATTTTATTCAGATTTATATGTTGTTCATTTGGGGATGCACACCACATGACCTTCCACTGGATAAACATGTTGCGAGCGGGGAGCCTGTGTTACTCAGAGCAGCCAGTGTGGCGTCTCCCATCAAACTGACAATTTGTTTCTATTCGAGCATGAGATCCCATTCATTGGCCGTCGCAGCTGTAAATAAAAACGAAGCTCGTTTCTGCTCCTACATTTTCCTTGGATTTGGAACGGCTCATTTCTGTTGGGAAATATACAGTGTTGACCAGCCCCTAAGATTGCAGTCCTGGGAATCGCTTGGTTTTTTGCAAGCAGGCCTCCAACAAGAAATTTTCTAGCAAGGTTTTCTCAAAGTTAGGCCTATGAAAAAAAAAGTTTTATCAAAGTTATCTGGTCTTTAATAAACATTGAATATTTTATACTGAACATTTTAAGAAATAGTTTTAGTTTCTTAAAATAACCATAACCCCTAGTCTAATGTTTTTGGTAGCACTTTATTTTACAGTCCTGTTCCCCATGCATACTAATAACTGGGTTATAAATAGCTACTAAGCCTGAACCTAGCCTTAACCCATACCTTATATTACCCCGTACTTTCTTGGGTAAGTACACAGTAAGTTCACATAAGTGCGCATGTTCGGTGGAACCATGTTTTATAACTTTTTAAATGGTTCAGAGAACATTCAAAAGTGACGTATCACTGCAAAAAGATAAAATAGACAAAACGTTCCCTTAATGTTTTCTTTAATATTCATATAACCAATAAAAACATCTTGAAAACATCTAAAAAAAAAAAAACATTTTGAAAGTTCAGAAATTATTTGTTTTCATATCCTAAAGTAAATGGTTCTCATATTGTTGTTAGCTGGACTAATTCAGCAATTGACCATTCGCAAAGACCCGCCCCCTTTAGTTACTGTTGCTATGTCCGACAAGCCATGTGCTCTCACGCCACACATCATGTTCTCACGTAGTGAAAAATACAATCCGGAGCAAAGAGGACACTGACAATGCGTCGATTGACATATGAAACAGTTTCATATTTAAAATGTTGTATTTTTTTTAAAGAAGTTAAATAGTATAGTGGCTCTTTAATGTGTCGTGACAGATTGCAGTAGCTCCTTTAAGCGGCTCGTGAACCAACCATCTCTTCATGCTAGTTCATTTATAGTGTCAAATAAACATGAATGTACATCAGAAGGAATGTTGTTTCAAGTGCAGAAAGTTTTTTTGAAGTTTAAGTTCACCAACATTAATCTACTAACTCTTTGTCTGCTTTGTCAGACAAAATGGTGGATTAAACGGTCAGATCGTCTGTCAATCAAACTGTTTGCGAAGGGTCAATTGACAAATAATGATTATACTGGAATTCCTCAAAATATTAAAGTTGAAAAGACGTGTTGAGTTCAGATTTACTACCTTGAATGTCTGTATTTGCTTGGCTTCTTTAATATGTTGAGACATTTACAATGTCTAACATATTAATGTCGAAAAGACCTGTTGAGATCACATTTATTACCTTGAATGTCTATATTTGCTTGGCATCTTAAAGAAATGGCGTAATGACAGTGTGAAGGATGAAAAGAGAATATCTATTTATAGAAGGCATGTCAGAGGACACCTCTTCTCAGTGTTCAGATTGGGTTGATTCTTCAATTGATGGTTATTTCTTCAAGGTTTATGTTTTTAAATTAGATTTCAACTTCTTTTTGTTTAATGAAGATCGTGCAATTACCCAACATTTAAAAGAATGTATGAGATTTATTACCTTGAACGTCTCAATTTGCTTGGCTTCTTAAGGAAAAAAATGGTAGTAGTGTGAAGGACGAAAGAGAAGACCTCAGAAGTATTCATAGCAGACGTGTAGGAACTTGCAATCTTCCAAGTTGTCAGGCTCTGTGATTGCAATGGATTTCTTTCACTGCTGTGACTTTACTATTTATTGCTGAATAATCAGAAGTATTAGGGTGCTACATTTATAATCTCTGAGACCATAATAGATGTGGTTTCTTGTCAAATCTGCTTTGCAAATATTTGTCTGATTAAACATTTGTCAGAACTGCTAATTCAAACAAGCATAATTGTGTGATTTCACAACCTCACAAGTTTGTTGCGTTTCCTATAGTTTTATGAGTGACAATATTAAAAGGCTCTAAATCTGGTGACTGAAGTAAATAAAGGCTAATTGTGGACAGCTGCATGTATCAGTTGGGTTTCTGCTGACATTATGACATGTTTGTGGTGAAGTATGAATTAAGACAATGTTTGTACGGTCCTTTCGTGTATGTTTATTTGTTCTTTTCAATAAGACGTAAACCAATTGGTGGCAGCAGACTTGTAGACATGAGGTTGCACTTCCTCCCATTGTTTAGAACGGTCAGATCGAAAAGTAGTCGAGGTCACGATTGGAAGAAAAGGAACATCTGTTCAGTGCGTAGACAAGCGTACGCAGATATGTGTTTTGCTACAATGAAAGTCATGCAAGAAACTGTGTTCGGCCTTCAATAAATAGGGTGTGACTTGTTCTGTTTGTATAGAACTGTAATGGATTAGCCTTTCTATGAGTAATGACACTTTAATCGCTCTTAACAGCACTTATGCATCATACTTTCATTTATATTGACATACAGGGCCGTAACCACCATAGACACTGAGGAGGACTCCTCTTCTCAGTGTTCAGATTAGTTCTGATTTGGTTGGTTCTTCAGTTGATGGTTATTTCTTCAATGTTATGTCCTGGGGGGTTGATTTCTTAAAAACAGATTTGAACACCTTTTTGTTTAATGAAGATCACATTTACAATGTCTAGGTAATGTTTTTATCATTTACTTTTCAAGTGCCTTTTATGTGTAGTTTTTTTTTTTCTTCTTCAGAGTTTTCATCTTAGCTTACATGACACAGTTTTCAACTAAAAATGGAAAGCTTTGTATGCATTTTGCCATTATTTTGCCGTCTCCGTTTAAACTACAAAAACACAAATTTATGAAAATGGTGATGTCACGGTCACGCATATTACGCGTTCAGTCTATATGTCTGTACATGAAAAATGTGAAGTAAAGACTTTTCCATTTTTAGTTCATCGTTGTCATGTAAACGTGCCCTTAAAGGATTAGTTCACTTTAAAGTGAAAATTACCTAAAGCTTTACTCACACTCAAGCCATCCTAGGTGTATATGACTTTCTTCTTTCTGATGAACACAATCGGAGTTATATTACTAAATATCCTGATGTTTCCAAGCTTTATAATGGCAGTGAATGGGACCAATGAGTTTGAAGCTCAAGAAAGTAAATCCATCCATCATAAACATCCTCCACACGGCACCGGGGGTTTAGAAAGGCCACGTAAAGCGAAGCGATGCATTTGTGTAAGAAAAATATCCATATTTTACAAGTTATAAAGTAAAATATCTAGTTTCCGCCATACTGCCTTCCATATTCAAGTAGCAAAGAAAGTATAACTGGCACAACATCAATTGACCCTTCGCCAGGAGTTTGATTGACAGGCAATCTAACCAACCATATTGCCAAATCTGCCATTTTGTCCGACAAAGCGGTCAGAGAAGTTAGTAGATCAACGTCGGTGGACTTGTACTTGAAAAATGTTGTTTAAATGGTTGCAAATGATGTGTGAATTTGTTTATTGGATGCTAGTAGGAAGAGATGATCGTTCACGAGCCACTTGAAGGGAGGTGCTACATGTATTTTTCACTACGTGAGAACATGATGTGTGGCGTGAGAGCGGAATGGCTTGTCGGACATAGCAGCAGTAACTAAAGGGGGCGGGTCTTTACGAAGTCAATTGCACTTTTTTTGTAAGTTGAATACAGTCTGGCAGAAGCTAGATATTTGACTTTATAAAGCGTTTATGATGTACGTTTATAGCATGCTTATGATGGTGAGTAAATCTTGAGAGTAAATCTTGGGGTAATTTTTAAATCTTGGGTTATTTTAAAGTGAACTAATCCTTTTAAACTAAAAACATTATAAAAGTATAATTCCATAACATTTAAAGCATTAATGGTCTAAACTAAGTAAAATAAAAAACTAAATTATATTTAATATTATTCATATTTGTAGTGTCCGCCACATAAAACAAATTTGCCCCAATAACGTTTTCTCAAAAGTTCGTGTATACTTGGTTACCAAAAGAGTGAGTAAGAAATCTGAGAATGTGAAACTAGAGGAGAAAAATCAAGGTAAATTTCATTTTTTCAAATTATATTTCTGTTACTTAAATAAATAATAATAAAAATCAGCTAATAAAAAACTAGTAAAAATGACACATTTTATAGATGAATGTATATGCTAAAACATTACACATAGTTGAAGAAACATCATTTTACATTTGATGTGGTCAAATGTTAGTAAATTAAACACACAAACTAGACTAGATTTAGAGAGAGTGGTTCAGTTAAACCCTACATTATGGGAACAAAATGTCATCACAAAGATGGCAATTTCTGAAATCCTTGTCCTTGTGGGGATATTATTTGTCCCATGAGGAAAATAGATTATAAATCATACAGAATTAAGTTTAAAAACGTGGTGGGTAAGTAAATGGTTGGGGATAGAATATGCAGATTAAATCCTTATGGGAAGTCCACATAAAACATGGAGACCCACTTAACGTGTGCACTAAAATGGCCATTTTTTTTAAGAAACATATGTTTGTTTCCTCAATCTTAAATATGTGGTTACATTGAAAAACAATGAGTTTCGACGCTGTCAGATGAAATATATGTTGTTGGACATTTTAGCCCATTTCTCCAACTACAGCGTATCTCTTACCACCATGTCCCTCATAACATGCCCACTCTGGATCTTTAAGAGGTGTCTCCTGCAACATTTTTTTCTTTCTTCTCACTCTCCCTTTTTTTTTTTAAAGAGTGACTCATGATATTCAACCTGGCCTACTTACTGAGCTCCACCTATAGCTCCTCTCTTTTGGTCTTGGTAATAGGAACGTCTCGGGTCCGCAAACTCAGAATGCGGTGAAGAAAAAACATGGTGGTCTTTCAGTCAAGTCCATCAAACAGAATTGACGAAACCCGCAACAGAAAACAAAATAACCGACCTGGAGTCTAGAAAAGGCCCTCACTCAGCGAGGTGCGTTGAACCTTAGCAGGGAGGCTAATGTAACACGTGAACAACACGAGAAGGTCCTGCACTGGAATGTCGCTCTGTGTACATGTTTGGTATGAGTTGCTGACTTTCCGTCATGGTCCATGCATGGTTTTGAAGTCAGGAAGACTTCTCAATTTCTAGCTTTGAACGCTGTGTTGTGAATGTTTGTTGGTTTGTTTTAGAGTCCATAAGAAGGAAGCAGATCATTATGCACTGTTATATGTGTAATTTGAGCATTTCAGACATTTGTTGAAGTTATTACGAACTTATGTTACAATGTATTGTTGGGGGTGGGTTCCTAACGAATGTTCTTTGAAATGGTATTACCTGACTGAAGCTGCAAATGATTCCCCAGGAGGCACTTGTGTC
Source organism: Opsariichthys bidens (assembly GCA_037194245.1). Lineage (NCBI taxonomy): Eukaryota > Metazoa > Chordata > Actinopteri > Cypriniformes > Xenocyprididae > Opsariichthys > Opsariichthys bidens. The sequence continues at coordinate 10,342,666 of CM074279.1, read as the reverse complement.
ACGGCGTCTGTGCTCTCTGCTCTTCTCTCCGCCTGTCTCTCTCTGTCTGTCCCCAGGCCAACAAACCTTGTGCTGGAAGCTTCAAATCCCATAATTACAAAGCTGACAGTTAACACACAGGTAAGCTACGCTTACTGACCGGCAAAGAATGCAAACATCTTCTGGTTGAGAGACGGTGAGATAGAGGGCATGCCGCAGGTGTAGAAGTTACTCCATATCTCCTAGGGGTTGTGGGGGCATATAGATCCATGACAGGTTGGTCTACCCAACAGAAAACTTATCATAAATCATTATCTGTATTTAACAGTGCTGGTTAAAATGACTTACGAATTGTAATCTGTTATACTAATTGCAAATTACATGACAAAAATAGTTTTAAACGTAATTTATGACATTACACATTTACGGTAATATAAGCAGATTACTTTTAGATTACTAGATAGATTACTCTCATATGGATTTGAACAGGATAATATTGTACCATATTGATATAAAAATGCAAAGAGAAAGAAAATATATTCCATTCTTTGTTATCAGTAAAATGAAGCGCATTAAATATTGCATTATATCAAAGTCTCCCAGTCTGTGCTTCGTGACAGAACTGCTGGGGGTTCGTGAGTTTAATGAAAAGCAACTGAGTAATTAAATCATGAAAAAAAATAAAACATGTAGTCTGATTATGAGTTTTTAAAGCGTAATATAACCTAATTACAAATAGGCTACATATTTTTTGGAATCTGATTACATAATCCCGATTACATGTAATCAGTTACTACTCAGCACTGTCTATTTCCCATGAACATTATGGATATTATATAGCGTAATGCAGAAGACTTTGGGGATGTATACTGCATCTGAAGTCGAATACTGCCCTACAATATAGTGTGCAAAAACAGTATGCCAAACGAGTAGTATGTCCGAATACAGTAAGGTATTCGAAAACAGTATGCAAAAAGTCCCTACTTCCACCTAGATTCTGAAATGTGCATTCGTTGGACACTTCTATCCTGTGAGGCCACGGGAGAGGATTTATGAATGGAGGTGAAGCGACGCAACAGACGCTTGTAGGTCACCTGACAACAACACGCGGTTGTAGTACGTCCAAATTTCATTACCCATATTCATGTACTATGTACATATTCAGGCAACTGAAATAGATTTGGCAAACGTTTCAATGAGTATTTGTGTTTGCGGTCAAGAGAATGTCAGATGTTTCTATTTACAACATGATTTTGCAGCGGTGAGCAATGTAGCCAATCACAGGCATGTTAGCTGATCTCTTGAACGCAAAGGCCAATCAGGGGCGTTGAAGTGTTTCGTTTTTGTTCAGCGCTGAGTTTGCACGCTCGTGAAGTCTCTTGTTAACAAGTGAGTAAACGCGACGTAAGAGACTCATTGTGCAGTGTAGCCAACAATAACTGAGATGAGTTACATTTTTTAGTGATTTTAAAGGAAGCGCTGCTTTATAATCAGATGGTCATGTAATACATTCAGAATTTGAATCACAGTTTTGTTTTTTATGCTGTAAGACGATCAACGGAGAATTACACTCTGCAAAATTTCAGCAATTACATCTGAAAATCGCTACCATAACCATAACAGAGTCACAAAAAATATGTAAAAAATAAATAAATAAAAATAGGCTACCAATTAAGCAATGTAAATGCATACTAGAAAATTTTTAGAATTTTAGTATCAATTTTTTTTAAAATTCTATTCCAAATATTTGTAAAAGTACTGAAAAATACTTAATGTCTCACTGTGCATTGCTATTCTATTGCTTACACATTACAACTAAGCTTTACTTGCACCCTCAATAATTTCAGAAGCACCCTCAGTGATCACTCTTTTAAAAATAAAGGTTCTAAAAAGAGCTTCTTACAGTGATGCCATTGAAAAATCATTTTTAAAGGATCTTCATGAGTCATAGTGGAAAAAACTTCTTTATATTATTAAAATGTTCTTTACACTATAAGACAAAAAATGTTCTTCCTATTCACTGAAAGTTCTTTGGGGAAGCAAAAATAGTTCCCTTTTGGGACCTTTATTTTTTTAAAGAATGTTTAGTAACAAAAACTCCACTTTCCACATTTATATGAATGATTAAACACAATCCTAAGATTTTGCGAGGTATTTAAATAATTTGGTATTTCTCACACTAAACAAACTTGAATTGCAGGTCTGGCTTGTGCAGGTGATTTGAGCTTGATAAGTTATCTGATGGTGCTGCCACTCTCTCTAAGAGGGAGATTGGAGTTTCATATCTTTTTAAGGTTCATATCCTTTGCTAACAGCAGGTCTGGAAAATAAAAGCATGATCTCTTAAGCTGACAACAATGTAAAATTTTAGGATATACAAGCCTACTGCTGTCTTGAGGGGAAAAATAACCTTTAAAAGCACATAATTTTATCGACACATGTCACTTTACTTATTTATTTCTTGTTGTGTTGTTGTTGATATTGTTATGTTTTATGTTATTATTGTACTGTTGTTTTGATTGTTATGTTACCTGTATGTAACAAGGGTCTGAGAGTAACAGAATTTCAATTCTCTGTATGTACGCGCTGTATATATGGTAGAATTGACAATAAAGCTGACTTTGACTTTTTGACTTTGATAATCAAAAACAACAGATAACTTTTACTTTTTTAAGTTTAAATCTTAAATTAATGTTTAGCTAAATGAAAAAGTAAGTATTGTTATGACGGGCAATTAAGGAAAGAAATAATGAAAAAGTTGAACAAGACTTTTATGTTGTCTGAACATACTCAGAGACCTTCATGATATAAATAACACTGGAAGAGCAGCTCATATTCCCCTTTTCCCTCTTGGGCCTTGAATTATGATTCCATTAGAGACCAACAGCTCATATGTGTTTACTTGGGGAACAGTAGCAAAAGCTTAGACCACCACCTTGTGGTCTCTTAAAGACATGACAAAAAAAAAGTCAATGGAAATCTTTATTCAATGTTTATACATCTTGGCGTCAGTGTTGCAAAATAGTGTATTTATGATGTTCTCATTTTGTGGACGCTTAAGTTACGCATATAAAATACTCAAACTTTAAAAATATATACATTTATGTATGTTTGTACATAACTCAAGTTACTTTTAATATGTTACTTGTGATGTGTATGTACACACACACATACACACACACACCATTACAAGTAACACATTAAGAGTAACTTATGTAATCAGACTTTTTAAAGCAACGAGTATACAGTACACATTACATTTAAACCTAACTCTAACAAAAATGAGTTGTTGTTTTTTTTTTTTCAAACGAGTTACTTTGTTTTCCAATTTATTTAATTGTACTCTATGGGTGTAAACTTGTATTTCCTTTATCCTGAAGCGTATTCATTTCACTTTTGGAGTGAAAGGGCCTTTGATTAGAACTTTTCAAGCAATCCCAGGTGAGAAAAACTAAAGTACACTGTAATGAATTGCTGTAAAAATTACAGCAATATTTTACAGCAGATGGCTGTATTCTTAATAATACAGCATATTGCTGTAAACTGCAATGTATTCTGGGGGGCGTGGTGGTTTGACTCGAAATTACAGGATATTACTGTAAATTTCAAGCATAAAGAGGCATTGTAGGATTTTCAACTGGTAGCAGCAAGAGAGAGTGCTCTACAACTGTGGTAAGTGACTTATTTAATTAAAAACAATACAGCAAATTTACATAAAAAAATTGTTAATCAAAGAATACAGTAAAATTCTGTAAATTATACTAATGGTACTGTAAAAATTACAGTAACTGGTTGGCAACCCTGCTGCCAGTATTATACTGTAAAATTTACAGGTCATTTTTAACAAGTAACTCATTACTTTCCATAAAGTAAGCTAACTAATTAATGCAATTAGTTACTTTTTTTTAGGGAGTAACGCAATATTGTAATGCAGTGCTTCCCAAACTGGAACATATTTTTTAACGGTGGCGTCATGGAGCTTTTGCAATGTTTTTTTTTTTTTTTTTTTTTTAAATCCTTTTAAGTTTGGGAAGCTCTGTGTAATGCATTACTTTTAAAATAAGTTTCCCAAACACTGTGCGTGTTTGTGTATATGTAGTATTTTGGGTGAAAGAGCATCTGTCCAAAATAGATCCTCTAGTTATTTGATTACATGACTACTATGAACGATCTTTTACCACATTAATATAAAGTTATGTTGTAATTCGACAGCAATATCAAATTCAACAGTGTTTTTGAGTGATGTCTATCTAGACTTCACAATACTAGTCTACTATCATCATTGAACTAAGCATGAAAGTTATGAAACTTTTGTTTTCCTAAAAGCAGATAACAGTCATAAATTACACAATGTAAAATATGATGCAGATAACTAAATGGAACTCAGATAACTGTGTGGGTGTGAATGAAAAGAACGATGCCTATTGAATCAAACGTGTTCCGCCCTCTCTGTTTTACTATTGGTCAGAAGGCACGTCACTCTCACACGCGTGAGTTCTCACTGGTCCCCGCAGTGTCATCGAGCGCGTTTTGTGGTGACGTCAAGGCTTGACCTTTCTGTACTAGAAGTTGATTGGGTAATCCTCGAGCCGAACTGAGCGTCTGATTTCTATTGGTTAGTTTAGACACGCCTGGCCTCCATTGCCCAAATCCCATATCTGAAGGTTAAATTCAGTCTGTCTCCATCAAGCCGCAAGTCAATCCAGCGGTACTTGCGTATCCCTCTCCTCCCGCTCGCTTTTAATTTACAGAAACATTAACATGTCGATATTTGGTGAAGTCCCACAGGCTGCTCCTGTCGCAGTGTTTAAACTGACAGCAGATTTCCGTGAAGATCAGAATCCCAGCAAGGTGAACCTGGGAGTCGGAGGTGAGAGATGCGCTTTTTAATAAAAACACACTTGCATGTCAGAGTTTACATATATTAGAGTTAGTGTGCATGCTTTGCAGACTGTTCTCCTCATTCTGTGACAACACTTAGGCCTTAGCAGAAAAATAAGACCTGAACTGATCTGTCTCATTCTGAATTAAGATAAATCAATGCCTGTTTTTTTTTTTTTTTTGGTTGTTTTTTTTTTGGGCAATGAGTGTGATGATGATCACGTGACCGCACGTGATCACATATCAACGGTTTTCTGGGGGCATAAGTAACGAGATAGACGGTATACCGTTTCATACGGTAAACCAGTTTCAATTTTTCGAGACTGATATGTATTTTTCAAAAAGCTGAAAGAGCTGCTGTATCTAATCAATGGCCTTGAAGAGCTATGTAGAGTTTATAGAGAGCGGACTACTATTAACTGCAGACCCTTACACTAATGGAAACAACTTTATAACACAACAATAAGTAACTCCCAAAACTAACTCACTTTAATACTGCAAATAGCATGTAGAGCCATGGGATTTCCGCGATTCAGAAAACACGGATGAAATCACGAATCCAGTCACAAGAACTTGACTGTTACTGTATAAAGCGGAAAGTCACAGAATTTGTAGCCTACTTATTATTATTCATTTATTTAAATAGTTAAGTTAATTTGATTACATTTTAAACTAAATTGTTAGCTTTATGAAGTGATTTGATTATATGTTTTTAAATTAAATTTTTATTTGCCCTTACAATGTTTATATAAAATTTATTCCCTGTACTCCTAAAATGTCAAAATAAAAGTCCAGTGGGGGAAAAAAAAAGTGATATACCTTGAAACGGCCAGAATCTTTAAAGAAAAGAAAAGAAAAGAGTGATACAGATTTTTGGTCAAACTGCCCAGCTCTACATTAAACTATTATATGTTTAACCACAAGTATTTCAATGTAGACTGGGCAGATTGGCACACATGGTATTGAATTAAAATTTTTTAATTGTATATATTTTTCATTTAAAAAAAATGTATATACATGCCACATGTCAAACATTTGTAAACACTTAATTTGTGTTTCTCACAGTCTTGATATTAAAGCTTAATGTTTTTGAAGTTGGTTTGGTAAAATCTAATTCTGTCCGTGTGTAACGCATGCATAACTCATTAATAATGTTTGAAAAGCATCTCGGGATGCACCTCAAAAGGTGTTTTTCCATTTCTCATTTCATATTTTTGATGACTGTGCTATTATTCTAAAGGCACAGTGATCTGACATGAAACTAAAATCATTGCATGCAGCTCCAGAGGTATCAAGGGTTTCTAAATATATTAAGGGATAAAGTTACTCTTCCGGCATCGGTCATTTCTATTGGCAATCAGTCACATGTGCAGCGCTGTTAGCTGGGGATGAATGTGTTGTGTTATGTCAACAGTATTATTGTGTAGAAGCGGTCGTCATGTGTCATCTGCTGTGTAGTTATTCCTGATCCCGGTTAGGAGCTTGACCCCAGAGGACTCTGGGAGGATTATCTTTATCTTCTGCTTTTCCTGACACCCTGCTGGCACCACGACTCCTGAGGTTCTGAGACAGATGCGAAGGATGAAAAGTCACCTCTCTAAAAATCCCTGAGTCATGATTGTGTGGACTGTTTTCGAACTTCTCCCCCTGGCCTGTGGTCCTTCCTCAGACTCAGACTGAAATGATTATCGCTCTTGAGCAACCCAGAACACTGATTTACAGTGTGTGACTACGTCTTGTCATACTTGTGCTTACGGTGACAAAAAAATGCAGTGTTTCTCATCATTTAAAAAAAAAAAAAAAATTAAAAGACGGATTAAACCTTGATAACCTTCAAGGTTTTTGAAGGATAATTGCTTCACAATCTTTTGATTCCAAAAAGCATTTTTACAGAGCAGAATTTAGTTTTGTTCTGTATTTGTGTAGATTTTTAAATCAAGGACATGAGCAGTACACGTTTATGTCGAATAAGCACGTTTTGCTCTTGGGTAAAAGTTCACAGATAAATCTTGATCAGACGCCCCTGATAAAAAGGAACAATTACGTTTGACAAATACTGATTTGAAAGCAATTCAGTGAAACTTAGGCTGCTATAATGTACACTACTGTTCAATAATTTGGACTAGGTTGGAAAACTTTTTTTAAAGTCCTTTTTCTCACCAAGGTTGTCTTTTTAAAACAAAAATAGAAGTAAAAATGTTTTTAATTTTTTTTATTTTATAATGTAATTTTTCAAGATTCTCTAATGAACCTAAAAGCAGTTATTTGACATAGAAATCTTTTGTAACATTATTAATGTCTGCTGTCACTTTTGATAAATTTTCTGCATCCATTCTGAATAAAACCTTTTTTAAATCCTCTGCTTTTCCTTTAGCCTACAGGACAGATGAATGTCAGCCCTGGGTTCTCCCTGTGGTGAGAAAAGTGGAGAAGATGATCGTTGATGATCATAGTTTGAACCACGAGTACCTGCCCATCTTAGGCCTGCCAGAGTTTCGTTCCAGCGCGTCCAAGATCGCTCTGGGTGAAGACAGTCCTGCCATCAAGGACAACCGGGTCAGATAACGCACTAAAAAAAACCACCTCTATTAATAACCTTTATTTACTTTATTTTATATTTTAAATGTAATTTGTGATGCAAAGCTGAATTTTCAGCATCCTTACTCCAATCTTCAGTCACACGATCCTTCAGAATTCATTCTAATATGATGATTTGCTGCTCAAGAAACATTTCTTATGATGACCAATGTGTAAAACTGCTTAATACAGTTTTTCCAGGATTCTATAATAGATAAAGTTTAAAAGAACAGCATTTATTTGAAATTGAAATCTTCTGTGATGTTCTTTGATCAATTTAATGCATCTTTGCTGATTTAAAAGTATTTAAAAAAAAAAAAAAAAAAAAAACTCTTACTGACCCCAGATTTTGGAACGGTATTGTACAATAGTGTACAAATCTTAACCCTTTATTCAAATGAATAAAAACGTGTTAAATATTTTGTAAGCATATTGTGTTTATAATTGATGATGATGCAATGAAACATGCCAAATTGTAATTTTTTTGTTCATACAAAGAAATTATGAACATGCAAAAACAAGAGAGAACCAATGAAATATTAACTATTGACATTTTAATTTTTTTCTTTTGCATAGTAAAATAAAACGGAGCTGCAATTTACCAGTTTTTTACCATATAATTTTAGTGTTTTGTTCATCCTTCATATTCCTCATATTTTGATGGTTTAATCAAACTTTTAGTGTTGTTATAAACAAGTCCCCAAACATCCCAACATCCTCAGGACATCATTTTTGGCCACTATTGTATGTGGAAATAATAAAAATAAAAAAAAACTAAAGAAATATGTATTCACCCATTGTCGTTGCAAGTTTAGCAACTACTTTATTTTAGACATTACACATTTCTTTTCTGCTTTGTGGATGTTTTTGTTGTTTTTGTATTGCAGGTAGGAGCTGTGCAGTGTTTGGGTGGTACCGGCGCTCTAAAGATCGGAGCGGAGTTTCTTCGTCGTTGGTACAATGGAACTGACAACACAAAAACTCCCGTTTATGTGTCGGCACCGACATGGGGTGAGCACAATGGACAATACAGTGATTTACAGTTTCAATTCTGATATTTAATCCGCTACAATATTGTACAAATTGTATGTGAAAGTTTCACCTGGTGGCCTTGAGTTCAATAATTAACTTTATATTGTTGTCAAATGCTAAACAATCTTCCACGTTCAGGTCAGTTTGTGGTCTTTCGTTCTAGAAAACCACAATGCTGTTTTCTCTAACGCTGGATTTGAGGACATCCGTCCATACAAATATTGGGACGCAGGGAAGCGTGGACTCGATCTGGCAGGATTTCTGGGTGACCTGGAGGTGAGTAGGGGTTTCACAAAACAAGCACTTTTATAGTTACTTATTTATCAGTTATTGATAAGCTATCAAAAAAACCTTGGATTATGTGCAGAAAGAAATGCCGTTTGTCATTTACCACTGTCATCTAAATTGTTGAGTGACTGATAGATTTTTATTTTCTGCTGGATTCATATCAGGCCAGTAGTTCAGATTTCCTATTTATATATATTTTGAAAAAAATAAATACTTTTATTCAGCAAGGACACATTAAAGTGACAGTATAGACTTTTGAGTTACAAAAAAAATTATTTGCAATTTTCTATTAATCAAAGAATTCTTTATTAAAATATTTAGCAGCACAAAATGTTGCTTTCAACATAATAATAAGAAATGTTATTGAGCAGCAAATCACTATATATTAGATTGATTTCTCAAGGATCATGTGACCCTGAAGACTGGAGTAATGATGCTGAAAATTCAGCTTTGCCATCACAGGAATAAATTATAATTTAAAATATATTAAAATACAAAAGAGTTCTTTTTAAATTGTAATAATATATCACAATATTACTGTGTTTCTGATCAAATAAATGCAGCCTTGATGAAGAGATTCTTCTTTCAAAAATCGCTTGTTTGTTTTCCTCACTTGTAAGTCGCTTTGGATAAAAGCGTCTGCCAAATGACTAAATGTATAAAGTCGTACTGACACTAGTGTGTTTTCTGATTTCTTTACAAGGATAACAGTGATCAGTTTGACAGTAAATATTTGCTATATAAAGTGTAATTGAATACATGTCTTTCCTGCCAGAACGCACCCGATCACTCCATTTTTGTGCTGCATGCCTGCGCTCACAACCCCACCGGTACAGACCCCACCCAGGACCAGTGGAAGCAGATCGCTGATGTCATGAAGGTGAGACCATTAAAGAAACTCCACATCATCTGACCGACACACCAGTGACTGCTTGCATGATCTGCTTCGAGTCTTAAAAGTTGCTGGTCTTTTAATTCAATTTTTTCTTCAAGGCTGGTCCTAACTTTTTAAAGTCTGCTACAAAAGGTAGATCGGTCTAATTTGAATAGTAAGGGATGGTTCACCCTAAAATGAAATTTCAAGGATTAGTTCTTACGCTTTTATTAATCATGATTTCTCACAACTTGTGTGCTTTTTCTGGGCGAGTCGGAGTGAACTGCGGCACGCATAGTCTCACTTATGCTGACGTGCAACGGACGAGGTTGTGATTTTCATTAACTAATACATTAAATTTCATATCGTATACCCCCAGAACACTTGGAATATGACATGTCATATGGGATCATTCTGTGATGCTTTTGCGTCTTTTTTAAAAAGCTTGATGCTGGTTGTTATTCATTGCCATTATATGACGTAAATGTAAAGGGTTAGTTTACCCAAAAATGAAAATTCTGTCATAAATTTCTCTCCCTCTTGTCGTAAGACTTTCATTCATCTTCAGAACACACATGAAGATCTAAGAGCTTTCTCTCCCTCCATAGACAGCCTGCGCAGACAACTACCACTTAAAAGATATCTTAAAACTGAAATGAATTGAGTGGTTTTGTCCAAATTTTCTGAAGACACATAAGCTGAACTGGTTGAATTTAGGCTTATATTCACACAGGGCTGGGTGGGTTACTTTTAAAATGTATTTCACTACAGATAACAAAATGCATGCTTTAAAAAGTCATTTGTAACGCATTTCGTTACATTACTCAAGTTTAGTAACTTAATCTAAATACTTTAGAATACTTTGGAATACTAATAAGTGTGGCACAAACACAAAAAAGGTAATTGCAAGTTTTTATCTATAAACTCACAATATTGAAAAAAGTCAGAATTGGGACACATAAACTCACATACTAAATTCACAATTGCAAGAAAAAAAGTCAGTATTGCAAGTTTATATCTCCCAATTCTGACTTTATAACTTGCAATTGTGAGTTTAAATCTCGCAATTTTGAGAAAAAGAAGTCAGAATTGTGAAATGCAAACTCAGAATTGTGAGGGGGAAAAAAAATTGTGAGGAAAAAGTTGCTGTGAGCAGTGAAATATAAAATGGCTCAAAAACAACTATCACAAAACATGAAAACAGTCATGGATCATCCAGGTCATGACAGGACAGTTAAGTTGACAGTAGGGCAATTTTTTTATAACTTCAGTAATTTTGTCTTGTTCAGGACAGTACTAAATAAAAATAACAGAATTTTTATGATCCCTCTTAAAAGTATTGAAATGTTGATGAAACTTAACTCTGCTTTTTCAGACTGTCAGAGTCAGAGAATCACCAATTGCTGTTTAAATGACATTAAAATTCAAAGTAATCACTTTGTTAATCTAAAATACTTTTCAGATGTAACTGTAATCTGATTACCACCCATTTAAAATGTAACTGTAATGGATCAATGATCAATGTTTATATGTGAATAAAAGCCGACATTAAATCTGTTCATCATATCAAGCGATCGAGTCTTTTTAGGAAAATGTGGACTGAACTGCTCAATTCATTTGGATTAGTTTTACAATCTCTTTATGAACTTTTTGAAGCGTCAAAGTGTCAATGGAGGAACAGAAAGCTCTCAGATTAATGTGTGTTCCGAAGATGAACAAAAGTCTTAAAGGTTTGGAACGACACAAAGAATGACAGAATTTTCAGTTTTGGTGACCTATCTCTTTAACATAGAAGCTAAGTTTATGCAACAGGTTTAGAACATGGAAGCATATGGTACAAAAATGGAACTTAATTGCATCCAATAAGACATTTAAGCACAACTTGCAATTACAATCAAATGCTGTCCAAATTTAAACTCTTGATAGTTTTATAAATACTGAGTTGACTATTGCATAATTACCTAAACCCAACATATCAAATGAAAATGTTACAGTCAGCCAGGACACTGAACTGTCATTGGAGCTATAATTCCCAACTTTTTTTCTTCTCTCCCCACTCTCTTCAGCGAAAGAATCTGTTTGCCTTCTTTGATTCAGCCTATCAGGGATTTGCCTCAGGAAATTTAGACAAAGATGCCTGGGCCATCCGCTACTTTGTGTCACAGGGTTTTGAATTATTCTGTGCCCAGTCGTTCTCAAAGAACTTCGGTCTGTACAGTAAGTGGTTCCAACAGGTTGTACATTCCTTTCTACAGATGACATTTTAATGCCAGAACCATTTGATTTTAAAGAATAACCTGACTCCACAGATGAGAGAGTGGGGAACCTGACTGTTGTAGCCAAAGATCAAGACAATTTGAATCGTGTTCTGTCTCAAATGGAGAAGATCGTTCGAATAACCTGGTCTAACCCTCCGTCCCAGGGAGCTCGTCTTGTTGCCATCACACTCAACACCCCAGAGCTCTTTGCTGAATGGTAAGTGCAATGAAATGTGTATGTAATGCATATATACAAAAGTTTGATGCAAGATATATATTTTAATATTATAAAATAATATCCAGTAAAGACATTTTATAATTTTACAAATGATTTTTATATCAAATCAATTTTGAACTTTCTATTCATCAAAGAATCCTGACGAGGCATCCTCACAGTTTCCACAAAAATATGAAGCACCTCAACTGTTTTCAATATTAATAATAATAATAAGTGTTTCTTGAACAGCAAATCAGCATGTTACAATGAAAATTTAGCTTTGACATCACAGGACTACAATGTAAAATATTTTCAAATTTGTAATATATTATTACAATACTGCTTTACTGTATTTTTTGATCAAATAAATGTAACCTTGGTGAGCAGAAGAGACTTCTTTCAAAAACGTTTCCTTTCCTTTTTTCCCTTTAATTATGACAAGTGCTCTAATTAATTTAAGCACTGTGTGTGTCTATGGGTTTATATTACATTGTGGGAAATGGATTAACAAACATACTAAATGACGTTTTTCGGAAAATGTAAAAATGCTGAAAGTTTTCTGTGATGGGTAGGGTTAGGGGATAGAATATACAATTTGTACAGTAAAAAAACCATTACGCCTACAACGAAAGTGAACCAGATTGTGTGTGTGACTTTTGGGGTGATTATTCTTTTGGCATATTCTGTCTTCCTACAGGAAGGACAATGTTAAGACTATGGCAGACAGGGTCCTGTTGATGCGTGCTCAGCTGAAAGAAAAACTGAAAGCGCTAGGAACTCCAGGAACCTGGGAGCACATCACTGAACAGATCGGCATGTTCAGCTTCACAGGACTCAACCGTAAGCTCCTCCTTTACCTTAAGATTTGTTTTTCTTGCATATAAAATTTCCATCCATTGGCATTACATAATTAACATAAATTAACACACTTAATGTGATGTAAGAATTATATAAAACTGCTATAAATCTGAATGTGTTTTGAAGCACAGTAAAATCATTTTAAAGGGATAGTTCACCAAAAAATGAAAAATGTCATTTACTCTCTCTCAAGTTGTTCCAAAGCTGTAAGAATTTCATTCTTCTGCCGAACTCAAAAGAAGATAATTTGAAGAATGTCAGTAATCAAACAGTTGTTGGACCCCATTGACTTCTGTAGTATCGTTTTCCATACAATGGAAGTCAATGGGGCCCATCAACTGACATTCTTCAAAATATCTTCTATTGTGTTCAAACTAGTTCCACAGAGCCACATTTTAATCATGTTAATTTTTTTAACTAAATATAAATTTAATAATGAACAGATTTATGCTGAAAAAATTTGTATTTAAATGAAATCAAATGAAAGTAAATAGTTACTGTTTTTTTTTTTTTTTTTTTCTTACACATTTTATTAGACTGACAAATGTGTCAATTTAAAGGGCCTTTAAACGAGCAGCATTATTTATGCGTTGGTGTAATTTCCTCTGAACAGATCGACGGGGCAGGACATATCGAACAGCTCCTTCCCTTTTTATAATGGCCAATAATGTTTAATTTATATCGTAGCTCAGCCAGAGCCGTTTGAGCACAGTAATGCCTCGGTTTCCTTCCATCTCTAACCGCTTCTCCTCCTAAAGTTCCCTTTTAATAATTTCTGGGATCAAGTTGTTTATACAAGATAAGACACTCAAGACTAACACATAGTTTTCTCCTGAAAGTAAAAATGTATCTAATGTGTCCATTTTGCCTGAATCCACTGTCAATTAAACATATTTTTTTGGGCTGTAACACTTCTACCCTTTTAAGAATTGTTTTGTTCTGTTGATTCTTTTGTAGAGGATTTTTTTTTTTACCAAAGAAATTACTTAAGGTTTTTTGTAAAAATGAATGTTAAACATGTCATTTAGTTTATTTTAAATCATTAAATCTCTTTCTCGCCATGAATATTGCCATGGCGTTAAAAAAAGGGAGAAAGAAAGAAAATGTAGCATTCTGTGCAGAATTCAAACGGGCTGATACGTTTTGTGATTTGCGCCAACTCGCAGATATGATGCTATTGTGTCTCTGGACCTGAGCAGACTGTGTGCCGCATGACACTAACATGAAGCCAGACTTTATTCACCTCGATGGAAAGCATATTTACACCGTCTTAATCATTCCCTATCCCTTGTATAGTGCACTATGTGCCATTCACCATGTAGAAAATGGTAACAGTGTGAACAAGTGACCAATTTTAGTCGCAGCTATTTATAATGTAGGCGGACACTTTAGATTCGAGAGACCATTTGATTGGATAGAAAATCTGATGAGAAACTGAAGTGCGGAGTGAAGTCATCAAAGTCATTGATCCGTTTTGGCGGAAGCGAGACTGCGTTTGGAGCGCACTTTGTTAGTAAGGCTAATTCATACTAAAAGCCAAAAAAAACCTTTACATTTTAGTTTATTAGTTTTTTAAAACTGTTATCCCAGTGGATGGATTTTTTTGTGCACTTCAAATGCATACATTTTGAATTCCAAAAAATTGAGACTGAGAAGGCATAATTTGTTTGCTGTTCTCTAATGTATGCATTTCAAATTCACATAGAACGTCACTAAATCATTTCAAAATGTTCTGTTCTGTTTTCCAGCTAAGCAGGTGGAGTACATGATAAAAGAAAAGCACATTTATCTAATGGCGAGCGGTCGCATCAACATGTGCGGCCTCACCTCCAAGAACATCGACTATGTGGCCGAGTCCATTCATGAGGCTGTCACTAAAGTCCAATAAGCACCTTTACCACACTTCCTGTTTGTGTGTGTGTGTCCACATGAACACAGACGCACACAGACACACACACACACACACACACACACCTGCTTTTGCTGGTCTAATTTACTCATCAGCATTTCAACAACCTGTTTTATCTTGTAATTATAAAGCATTGAAACGGTTCCAGAAGATATCTATTCCCTTCTCCTAAATATTGTCTGTAGTGAATATTTCAAATAGTCTTGTTTGTATGAATAAGCACTTTGTGGTAGGGTTCACAGTCAACCAAACGACTGCCTTTGGATTTCCTTGACCTGAAGTTCCATCTCGAATGATTTTGTGATCTTTCACGGTCCTTGGATTAAATTCACACAGCTTAGTGAATCAGAGTTATATAAAGTTGGCTGGGTGGAAAGATATTAAGAGCTAGCCCCATCTTAACTTGTCGATATTTACATACATTTTAAACACATTTCACCGTATCGAGTGCTCAACTGAAGGACGTTGTGCATGTTTCAAGGTTTGTGTATGCATCCATTGTTTAAAACATGCAGACAACATGAGACAACTTGAACGATTAGCGGCATTAGCTTGTGTTTCACTGTTAATTCCAGTGTGATGAAATGTAGGGAGAAACCTGAAAAGTGCATTCTGGGATATTGGGTCCCTTGACAGCTGAGGGGGAGTGAAAAGTGATTTGGGGGTTGAATGTTCCTTTAAGCTTTTCGTCTTTGATGATGCTTGTTCTGGAAATTCTGGGTTGTGAAGACCCCAGGCATTGGTTTGCACTTTATTTTCTGATGTCTTTTTAATCTGCTGATTCTGGTACACCATTTTCACTGCTGTGTTCCTGGGTTCAGGTTCATTCGTGCAGTGCAACACCGTTTATTGAGTGAATGTGTCATTAGTCCAAGTATGTTACTCTCCCACCCAGCTTAGCCTTGTGAGATCAAACCTATAGGAGTATAAAAGCTCTTTGTGTACAAATGTACTAATGAAAGTGCATTGAAATAAATTAAGTTAATGATGAATGAACTTATTGCCTTGCATGTTTTATTAGCACAAATCACATTTTATGTGCATTGAGATTAATTGATTTGAAAGCACTATATATATATATATATATATATATATATATATATATATATATATATAGGCCATTTTACAGAAAGGGTGCAAACTGCTGTCCAACAACTAAAAACACATTTAAAAAGCATTTAAGTGTTCTAATTTTAGATGTTTACTAAGATCCTTCTATTATCTATTAAATCCCAAAATAATATTTATAATATCAGTAAGCTTGATATTTATAAAATCATCATTTACAATTGATGCCTGACCCAAACCTTAGCCCCTAAATTGCAACTTGTGAAAATATTAAAATAAATTTTGCTTTTTTTTTTTTACCTTGTTTTAAAAACTTAAAAAAAAAAATTAAAGTGAAGTTAAATTTACTTTATTTTATTTTTAAATCATGAAACTTTATGTAAAAAAAAAAATATTCCTGACCCCCCCACCACACACACACAGTCTCTCTTTCATTGCAAATAAGTACCATCATTTTTGAGTTAAATTTGTTGAAAAGTCTGAAAATCTGTGTAACTGTAAGGAACGTCATTACAAACTTTTTTGGGTGTTATTCCAATGAATTCCAATTCAACTAAATTCCATTACATTTCTAGTGTACAGCTGTTCAGAATTGTGCTAGCTAACCATGTGCTGATTATATTTGAAGGTATAAAATTGTCACCACTTAAACAGTTAGGACCGAAACATATGGCAAAGTGTCAGTTGTGACATTGTTTTTTGAGTGTTATTCGATTAAAATTTAGTTTTTTTTTTTCTGTGTATAGCTGTTCAGAACCGTGCTAGCTAACCATGTGCAGATTAGCGTCTTTGAGCTAAGCCTCAAAAGTATCTAAAATTGTCATAAACAGTCGAACGAAACAAATCATCATTGTTTTGGTTGTGTAAATTTTAGATACTTTTGAACCTTGAAATTCACATTATCATTTATTTAACAAACAAAAATTTTTGTACAGTTATTCAAATCATTATTATTTTAATTTGTTTTAGTTTTTTAGTATGTGAATTAAAATTCTATAATCTGATGTGGTGGCTTACCAACATATTAGTCATAACAAAAATATGCAGTCACGACCGAAACATGGGATGTTTTCTTAAAAATAAAGTACACTGAATTATCAACTAAGATGTTATATTTTTTGGTTCAATATGTATTCAAACTTTGAAATAAGTATGATATACTTTATTTCTAAAGATTTACATGTGAAAACTTAAAAAATAGAAAAAAAAGTATATATATATATATATATATATATATATATATATATATATATATATATATATATATATATATATATATACAGGTGCTGGTCATATCATCAAAAAGTCGATTTATTTCACTAATTCCATTCAAAAAGTGAAACTTTGTTATATTCATTCATTACACACAGACTGATATATTTCAAATGTTTATTTCTTTTAATTTTGATGATAATAACTGACAACTAAGGAAAATCCCAAATTCAGTATCTCAGAAAATTAGAATATTGTGAAGAAGTTCAATATTGAAGACTCCTGGTGCCACACTCTAATCAGCCAATTAACTCAAAACACCTGCAAAGGCATTACACACACACACACACACACACACACACATACATACATATATATATATATATATATATATATATATATATATATATACATATATATGCCTTCCAAACACATTTGAATAAAACTAAGCACTTCTCATAATCTTTTTCAGTATTTTAGTACTTCCACTCATTGGTCTCAGGTAATTTTTGTAAACCCTGTAATGCTCATCCTTGTAAAGTTTGAATATAACAGGGTTGGCACAAAACCTGCACACAGACTGGCGCTAAAATTTCCTCGCATCTATATTCAAATTATGAGCATACCAATTTTAAACTTTCTGTGACTTAAACTTTAACTTTCTTTGCAAATCTAGAACCATATAAGTGTGGGGAGCCAAAGTTAACAATCTACCAATATACAGGCTACAGGCTACACTTCTGAGAGTTGGGCCTTCGGTGTAGAAGAAGGTTCTGAGTGATCAAGTGGCATTATGAGCACACTTCATGATAAGCATATTCAAAGAATGTGTTCTACCTCAAAATAACAACCAGCAAAGGTTATCCTAATTTAGCCCAGCAGTTGTTTGACCTCAAAGGACTTTCTTTTCAATCATTTAACAAGATATAAGTAGTCAGATTACTTATTTAAAGTAACCAATAAAGCGTTACATTTATATTCACAAAAACATATTTGAGTTACTTTACCCATTTATAGACCGACACCTCTTCTGTCATAAGTGCAAAGGCGTTGTGTGCGCTATTTTAGTTCTAGGCTAAATGTGAGCATGCATTTATTCATCTCTTTATTCACTTGCTCAAAAACAGATTTAGTATTCCTCAAAATGCAAATGCAAACTCAGAATATTATACAATATAGTTAAATAAGGCAAATATACTTTATGATTTAATCTTATTATTAATTATGTCTTTGCTGCTGATCTTTGATGATCCAATTCAGGTGGTCATTTGAGTGGCAGGTTGTCCCGCCCTCATGCCAGTAAACACATCATCAGAGAAGACGAGGGACGTCCCTGCAAAAGGGAGGGGAAGTTATATTGACCAAAGACTGCGAGGGCACGTGAATTCAAACAAAATGATGTGCACGGATAAATCATTTATAATAAATCCTGCGATAAAAATGTCAGATGTTTGACCTTCATTGTACTGAATTACAAAAATGAAAATGATGATGATATTTTCCAAGACAAATTTGATTCAAATCTTAATTTATTGGGTGGCTAGTGGTACTTTTCATACTAAAATACCACATCAGGATGTCCTTTTTTTCATAAATTCATACACAATTCATCAGGCGCTTTCAAATAGAGGTCTTTGTAAACTCTGTAGAAACATATATATCTATCCTTCGGCCGACCCACTGTTCAGAGAGCGAAAGCTGATTTTCTACGTCTTTAGCAAATGCCCACAGTTTAAGGCTTCAATACACGTCATTTAATGTGTTGTTTCAGAGGATTTTGTGCATGTCTTGTCAATCATTAGATTTGGTTTGTTTGGGGGGGCTGATTCAGACGTCAGCCTGCGTCACTCGGTCCACCCTGCAATGCAGCACTGTGACGTAAAAAGGGCTGTTCCTCTTTCTTTCGCTCTCTGTCAGCATGTGCTCTCCGTACAGTGGGTTTAGCTCACAGTATTGCACAACACAAAGTGTCCATGTGGCCTGAAAGCAAGCAGGCACATTCAGTTCACTTCACTCCAGATCAACAAGATGCAAAGCAACTTTATAAAACGGGCTAGCCTGGTTATTGCTATTAA
Source organism: Opsariichthys bidens (assembly GCA_037194245.1). NCBI lineage: Eukaryota > Metazoa > Chordata > Actinopteri > Cypriniformes > Xenocyprididae > Opsariichthys > Opsariichthys bidens. The sequence goes on along the minus strand of CM074279.1, from coordinate 10,323,438 downwards.
ATGTTACTAGGAATAAATATCATTGGGAAAGAAACAGACATCCAGTGTTTTCCAGCCTGAGACTTTGTGCTTTCTGTGGCCGACTCCCTGGTGGTGGCATATAGGTCACTGTTAGCAAATAGGCATAAAACAGTCTACATCACCAGTGTCTGCTGCATGCATGCATGAGAAAGGTATTATCTTGACATACTCAGTAAAAAACAGCCTTTCATGCAAAACACATCCAAGCCCCTATAATCCTATGGCATAATGTAATCATGTGACCTGTTGTTGGCAGGGATGAGCTGATGATTAGTTTGTCACGATCATGGCATGCTGGGAATGTCATGGCAGTGAACCAGTAATGGGTGCTCGGATATTCTTCTGATATTTGGGTGATTGTACACTACCGTTTGAGGTTTGTTTTTTTACTGTTGTTTTTAAAGAAGTCTTATGTATCACATATTTGATCAAAAATACAGTAAAAACAGTCATATTTTGAAATATTATTACAATTTAAAAGAACTATTTTCTATGTTAATATATTTTAAAAGGTAATTTATTCCTGTGATGTCAAAGCTGAATTTTCAGCATCATTACTCCAGTCTTCAGTGTCACATGATCCTTCATTCTAATATGCTGATTTGGATTATTATCAATGTTTAAACAGTTGTGCTGCTTAATGATTTTGTGGAAACCATGATTTTTTAATATATTAAGGATTTTTTAATGAATAGAAAGTTTATTTTGAACAGCATTTTAAATAGAAATGTTGTATTTTAATCCTTGCTGAATAAAAGTATTAATTTAATTGTAATTTCTTTCAAAAAACAAAATCTTACTGACCCCAAATTTTTGAACGGTAGAATAATTATGAATATGAATTTTATAAAAAAATAAAAAAATAATAATAAAAAAAGCTCTTGAATGTTCATGAAGTGTGAATGTTAGATATGAAAATTCACAAATGAAATGTGGATGAAGTATTCAATGGTTTTCAGATTTGAAAGAGCTCAAAAGCAAAATAATAGGCGTCTTGCATGTTTTAGATATTGCTTATGATTATATAAATATATATATATATATATATATATATATATATATATATATATATATATATATATATATATATATATATATATATATATTTATCTCTCTCTCTCTCTCTCTAAGGTGACATTTCCATATCGATGCTTCAAGTTTGTTCAAGTTATGGCTTGCGCATGTCCTAAATATCTATATTTCATACAGTAAACACAATGCTGATCTAATAATAATACTGCTGAAAAGCATGCCAATATAATAAATGCTAATTTTAGACAAATAAATCTATTGTCAAACACATGTGCTTAGACCATTAGCACTGGTATCTCAGACTATTTTATTTTTAAAAAACTATTCAAATATGGCCTAAAGTAGCTAAAAATATTAATAATAATAATAATAATAAAGCCATATCACGTTGTACCCTGTGCTCTCAGCCGAACGGAATTGCAGAAATAAAAGCAAAATGTTAAGAAATCACAACATTAAATACTCATTCTGTTGAAAACAGAAAAACAGAAATAAAACTTCTGACAGCACTTACCTAATATAGGTATTTTTTTCCTCTGTCAATCATTCAGCTATTCAACAGAATATGAAATAAATGGATCTGATCTGTCTCAAAGTGCTTTGATATTCATAAATTCATCTTAATTGACTTCCAGGCACAGCCTGATAAATACTTCCGACTTGATATGATATAAAATCACAATAAACGCTTTGTTTCAAGATAGTTGTACTGAAAGATGACCACGTTTTGTGACGTACTAAAGTTCTGCCGCATCATTGGTCAGCGGGTTGGCTTCAGGTCTCCAGGCTTGTGCTTGCTGGCTTTGCCCAGGTCAGAGGTCAGACTGTCATTACCACAGTGACTGGAAAAGACATCATGATAAACCGCCATCAAAACTGTAGTGTGTAACGGCTATGTAGCATCTCAATTAAAAAAGCATGTGTCTTGCTGCGTGTCGGAAATTTCAGATTTGTCGCAACGGGCATTGAGCGTCGTCCAGTTTCAATGCTGAAGGCAAGGTTTTATGATGCTACATCCTGTTGTGGTGGTCTGTGTACACCGGGTTGTGCTTTCTCTCTCTCACTCGAGATCCAGAGAAAGGCTGGAGAAGATTTCACATTTGTCGGAGAAGCAGGAGAGAGCGAGCGAGCGAGAGAGACGCAAACCCATCAAATGAATGCTAGGTCTTCACCTGTGAATGTTCAGGATTGTCTTCCAGAGGTTTATCGCCATCACGGGACTTCTTTCTTTTTTTGTTGCCTGGAGAGTAGACAGTGAAATGTAAAATGCCTAGTTTCAAACTGACATCAATATCTTAAAAGGTAAGATAAGATAATCACGTGACCGTGATTTACCAAATAGGACTTGGGTCTATTCTCAAATGAATTAGGAATGGCTTCAATTTGAACTGAGAATTGCAATTTGAATTTGAATGTAATGCAATGAAATTGGCAAATGGATGTTGCAAAATGTATTCAATCAAAAGGGGCCAAAAAAAAGCAAGGTTATAAGTTTGGCTTATACTTGAAATAAAACGGAGGTTGATTCGGACAAAATACATAAATTTAAGTCGGAAACATTACTGAAATTGATGATGAAAGTCTTGTCAGCTAGTCAAGAAGTTTTGCCGGCGCGCCAGCCTCCCACACAATTTTTTAACAGCAAAGGTTTCTGGCCCAGAAATATGCCCTACTTGCGTAAACCACATTGTTCTGAGTGATTTGTGTTTTTTTATTAAGCAGATGTGTGGGCTGCAGTTTGCCTGGCTGGTTGCTAGGAAACAGACGGAGTTTGAAAATGTAGAGTAAAAGCAGGTGTGTGTGTGTGTAGCTGTAAACTCAGTTGCGTCATTACAGGGCAGATCCCCAAATTTAGACATATTTGCAGCAGCACAGATTCAGTCAGGCGCTTGGTAGCTGATACGCACTCAGTTTCCGCAGCAGTTTTTTCCCCAGGTTCTCATCCGAGCCGCCCAGAGAGTAAGAGCTGATGAGCTGGGATGTAGAGACTTCTGTCTCCATGGGTACGGCCGTAGCATCTGAAATCGGAGATCAGACACACTATGACAACAGGCCATGACCACATGACAAACTGAGCTGGCAAGTGATTAGTTAGTATCTTGTCTTCTCTATGCATCCTCCATGCAACTGATTGATCGATTCTTGATTCAGTAATTCCTGCTAAACTCCAGTCATAACAAGCAGAGCTGAAATGGACAGTTCTAGCCTCATGTCAACATTCCTTCACAGGTCATATAAACATAGACTAGAGCTTATGCATTTCCTCTCCCTGTGGTGTGTCAAACATCTCTCTCGCTGTCAAACAGCTACTCCAGTGTTTGAAAGTTTGGGTGCATTTACTCCCGAGAGCAGACCACCACCCTTCTTAAAAGGACAGTTCATCCAAAAATTAATATTCTGTCATTATTATTTTTTTCTAATCTGTATGCCGTTCATTTTTTTCTCTATTAAACACAAGCAGAGATAAGCACCAAAGATATTGTGAAGAAACTTTAGGAATCTTTTACTGCATAAAAAGTGTTTAAAATGAGTGCATACTACTTTACATTATTAAAACCTATAGTCTAAAATCATCTGAAGTCACATGATAGCATTGTTTGTGAAAAAAATCCTGAATATTAAAAAAAATGTATGTGTGTATATATATATATATATACCATTTTGTGAAAGCATACAGGTTTGAAATGTAAAGAAATATATGAATAAATAGATTTTGGGTGGACTATTCATTTAGTATTTCAAAATTAGGTATGAAATAATGACAATGATATATGTTCACCAAGTATTATATGATGACATTTTATATGCTACTATATGTTAAGATCATAATATATGTCTAATGTATATATAAAAGTATTTAAACAACATAATTATTTAGGATGTTATAGGTTTATACCATATATGAAATATCCATAGTAAAATTAGTATATGTACATATATTAAAATTAATTATATAATGATTTTTTTTGTATAGTACAGTATGCCAAAACCATATATGTGAATAATATATGTGTCATTTATATATGAAAGTTTATATGCAAACATCAGGTATTCTTATATTGTATTTTCTATAGGTTTATACAATATATGAATATATATATATATTAAAATAATAGGATGATGAATTTTAATATGGGACTGTATGTTAAGAGCATATATGTTAACAATACATGTCTAATTTATATGTTCACCTAATGCCAAATTTGTTCTAATCATAACTTTTTGTTTTCATTTTAGCAGCTTTTAGATTCATTTTTGGATTTAATGAGGTAGTCATTGTATACTGGTGCATAATATTATCATGGTTTTGCTTCAGAATTCACCCACCAGTTTCTTCTTTTCTCTCCACTCGATTGTCTCTCATATAGGGGATGTCATCCATACGGAGGAACACAGAGTCACTGGGGCTCTTCTGTCCATCTGACTTACTTCCTACAGGGGGAGCCAGAGAGCCACAGTCAGCTGATTACACAGGAAATAAACGCATCATGAGTTTGTAGCACTATGTGGGGTCTGAGTAAAAACAAAGCCATTTCAAGCTTTAAAGTCAGTTCTAGGAACTAAATCCAAGTCTTTTGACGTGAAAATTAAATAGTTTGACAAACACAATTATCTGTCCAGCATTGACACTGGAATAGCATACCAATTCTGCCATATCAAGCTTGTATGCAATTCTGAATTTAGTCACATTTCCTATTGAAACAGGAAGTTGGGATGTATTGAAGGCCTTGGCCCTTTTTAAAACAGCCCTTAGCCTTTAGATGAACCACATTAACATCTTGTACTGAGGATGAAAGAGAACTTTACAATCAACTGTGGAGGATTTCTCACCACTACCTGGGTGATGAAGAACAAAATGATCCTGCTTTTCTGTTTGGATTTGATCAATTTGGCTATTTCCATTTAAATCAAGATCTGAGGGAGATTATCAAATTATTTGCTGTTGTATCATTCGATTGGTGGAATGTGGTATTTATAATTCCGACTGAGGAGATATTTTCATTATAAAAACATTAATTGGACAAATACATATATTCATCAATATTTATGGTCCATTTTTTTCTCCAGAGAAAGACTAAATTGTAAATGCATATAGGCCCATATCCACATATTTTGTTTAATCTAGTTTGTTTTGGCAGTTTTAATGAATACACAACCTCAAGCTAGCAAGCTTGGACGAAAAGCCAAACAGTTTTGATTTCATTAGGATTTTAAGTAAAACTGCAATGAATTTCAACTGTGATTGTGGAACTACTATGTCATGAAGTTTGCTATCAGTCCAACGTGCACAGTACATTAAATATTTACAGTAGCATTTGATATAAATGCAAACATTGATATGATCTTGTTTAACAGTGTAATTTGATTAACCTGCATTTGATCTTGTGTACACTTTAGGACAGACTTAATTTATTAGTGGAAACTGAACTTTGTTGTGTCTCTGTTTTGACATTATAATGATTTCTTGCTTAAGAATCAGAGTTAAACCTTTTCACACAAAGTCTGATTAGTTTTACTGCTAAGAGGATTAGAGTTTGGCCATCTGTCTTGTCTTGCACTTGGAAGCAGTAATAAATGTCTTAATACCATCACAACATGCATTATCTGCATCCTCAGTTTCTACAGAGATTAAAGAGCCCCTATAATGCTTTTTCCAATATTACCTTTTATGTAGCGTGTAATACAGCTATTTGTGAATGTAAAAGGCCTGGAAAGTTTTAAAGATCAAATTGCACAAAAGTTGTTGTCTCCTAAAAGAAAGAATTGATTCTGCCCATAAGAAAATGTATTATGTGTACATATCTGTCCATATCCCGAAAAGTGTTACCATGTATGTACATTATAAGATCATATCATATATAGTATGCAAACATTCGGTATGCTCGTATAGGATTTTATATATGTTTATTCCACATACAGCATCTCACAAAAGTGAGTACACCCCTCACATTTCAGCAATCATTTTAGGATATCTTCTCAAGGGACAAGACTATAGAAATGAAACTTAGATATATTTTAGAGTAGTCAGTGTGCTATTTGTATAGCAGTACAGATTTACTCTCCTCTGAAAATAACTCAACGATTATTGTCAAAATAGCTGACAACAAAAGTGAGTACATTTATATTTACATTTAATCATTTAGCAGGTGGGGAATACAAACAAGCGATTCTTCATGACACCCTAAGTGATAACAGTACTGTACGTTGTTTAAGCTAGTCCTATTCATCATGTTCATGTTTTTGTCTGCTTGACAGGACCGTACAAATTTGTGTATCTTGTGTATCTTAAAGCAGTTAAAATTTGGTGCTTTGAGTACAATTCTGTCATACTGACCACTGGATGTTCAACATAGCACCTCATGGCAAAGAACTCTCTGAGGATTTTAAAATTAGAATTGTTGCTCTCCACAAAGATAGTCTAGGCTATAAGAAGATTGGTAACACCCTGAAACTGAGTTACAGTACAGTGGCCAGGATCATACAGAGGTTTTCCAAAACGAGTTCCCCTCGGAACAGGCCTAGCAAGGGTCGATCAAAGAAGATGAATACTCGTGCTGTGCATCAGGTGCAGAAGCTAGCTTCAAAAAAACAGATGCATGAGTGCTGCCATGCCAGGGGTACTTTAAGATGACTGACATTGATAGTTATGGTTCAATTTGGCTAACTGATTGTAACGGGGCGTGCTTCAGGAACTACAAATCCCATCAGCTTCACTTCTATAAAAGGAAGTGATGAGATTTGTTCTTCCACTTCCGCCCCTTTGTTTTTTACGCTTTATGAATGGAAGTCGCGGCAGATTTAAGTCGCAGATGGTTTACGTGTTGCATGGTGGCAATAGACCAAATGTAAGGATCGTCGGTGCCTTTACATGTCAAAGAGTGGAACATTGTTGAGTGTTGAACACATGATGCATCGTTTAGGAGTATTATGGCTGAATGGTTGCCCGAGTGTCATATACCAAAATAACGGATGGTAGAGGGATGCACGATTACCATTTATTTTAGGTTGAATTATTGTTGAGGTTGTTTTTTCTTTTTGGTTGGATGTTGGACCAGAGTTGGTTGGGGGAGAACTGAGGTCACACCAAAGACAAAAAGAGGGACGAAGTAGATCATAGTCATTTTACAGTGCTGACTTGTTTGTTCTATTTGCATTACCCACTGTTAATAATTTTTGTAGATTTCTTTTTGACCTGACGGTGGCTGCGGGGTTGCATTAACTGGATAGCAGTGGTGTGGTGGTTTGGTCACTTTATTTTTCTTTCCTTCTAGGTCTGCAGTGTGATTTGCCGTGAGCTTGTTGGCAGTGGGAACACGTATGCCATCTCTGTCTTCACAACCTAGGTAACCTGTGGCCATCTGCGGGTTTTATTTATTTTTGTTTTATTTTTATTTACTTTTTCTTTGTGGGTAATTGTATTAATGGTCTGCTGCATCCTTTGAACATGTTTATGTTTATATTATTTTCTTTTGAATAAATATGTTTGGTTGTTGAAGCTTCACTACCGCCTTCTGCCTGATTATTTCCCTCTTTTGGGTCATGATGTCACATGCATAAAAACAACTTACTTAGAGTACCGCAAACAGATGAGCTCTAAAGATGAGCTCAAATGTTTTGTCATGTAAAGCTTTTGCTGAATTATCTAGCTCCAGAGTAAAAATAGATTTCAGAGTCAAACTGTTTTAATATTTATTTGCTGCCTGACCAAACAACCAAATGGACCCAAAGAAGGAGACTGTACTGAAAAGCGTGTGCACTCACGGACGATGCGGTTTCTCTCGTTGAGGGTGGTGGTGCTGTCTGGCTGTCTGTAGAGGTGGCTGTGCTGGTGGAATCGGGTAAGACAGGGCCGCGGTTCAGTCAGCGGAAGGGCGATGCTGTTGGAACGCGTCTCGGGGATTGTCATTCTCTCCCCAGGAGCTTGACTGTCTGCATCGGGTGTTTGCGGAGAGCTGTCCATGCGTGTAGCTGTCAGGGCATTCTGATAATGGTTACGAGTGATCTGGAAAGAATGACATAACATACAATTTTACGATACATATCTCATAATACTATAGGATTTCTATCACATAGTATGAATATTTACATGAGGATTATTTGTTGTTATTAATAAGTATTTGCTTTAGCACATGGCTTGTCTTAAAGCATATTAAAAACACACAACATACACAAATGAACAACATTAAAAACTTGATTCTCACCACAAGATGTCTTTAACATAAAAAAGAATATCTTTTGATATTGGGGTATGTGAATCACAATATGACCTCGAATTTTCTTTTTGGTTTTCCCCCTCATCCAGCACCCTGAAAAGATGTGAATTCCTCTCAACAGAGTCAAATTTACCTTAATGATCTGTAGGTTTGTGAGCTGACGAACTGAATAGTCTGGCAAATACAGTGCTCCACTGATGCTCAGTTGACCCATGCTGCCTCCATGTATTGTAGTATCCGAATGATTGAGACCACTGCTCAGTGATGGTGACCTGTGGACTGGATCACAGTGGTTCCGTTGATTAGCACTTAAATTATTATTGCCAAAGATATTTAGACATTCCTTTCCTCTACATATTGAGAGTCTATAATCATAGTCTAGAGTTTAAACAGTTTAGTACGTATTGAATATTTTTGTACACAGCTGTGGCGAAATCATTCAAAAGTAATATTTTCACTTATTGCTACTATTATTGACATTATTTTGAATGTGTTTTTCAAATGTAATATTAGATTTTAGACGTTTTGTAGGAACCGCATACCTAAGTGCGGTCTTGCTCACCTTTGAGTGAAATTCAAAACATATATAAGTGAAAAATTCCGAGAGATATGCTGAGAAAACCCTCACCAGAGATACAGACTTTGATACTGACACTTAGCTTAGATAACTTTGATTTAATGCACATTTGTTCTGAATTAATCTCTTCAACAAGGGCTAAAGGGTCCATCCTTGAAGTTATTTTTTGCCTTTTCGTGATGCTAAGCTTATGAGATTTTCATCCTTATATAATAACATGCCAATTTGCCTGAGTGGGCAGACGAGAGTTTCTCTCCCGCTGTAATTACCCGACTCTACTCTCCAAAGATTTACATAGCCGCTCTGTTTAGATTTTCTGCCTTAATTATCTCTGGAGAGCGTTGCTAGAGGGGTCACGTATGCTCCGCGCGCTCAACGCCTCTCAGAGTTTTTAATTGCTCATTAATGTTTTTAATGCAGGAAAACCTTGTTCGAGATATTTCTGGAAACTCGAAGTTGATTTATCTAATGAGGTTCTCTTCAGCTCCAGTGTTGAATTCTGACTATATAGTAGTTCCCCATTACACTTTTTCAGACATTATCTTTCATGTAGTGTATAATATAGCTGTTTGTGAATGTAAAAGGGCTGCAAAGTCTCAAAAATCAAAGTGCACGATAAATGAAGCTATTGTCTCCTAAAAGAAATAACAATTCTGTACTCCCTGAAATGAGTCGTCAGTAATTCCAGCATTAATTCCTGTTCAAACCTACATAGGTTTTGAACAAATTTCCATAATGCCAGCCTATGGTCTTCACTGGCTGTCTGCGAACAACAATGACATGGTTACTGTTCGTATTGCTGTGCATCAAGTGCTGAGGAAGCCTCGAAGGCTGAAATTCCTATATGGTCATGTGCGTTTTGTTTCCAGATCTTCATTCTGTGGGGACACCTGCTGGGAGTCTTGGCTTAGAGGACACACACTGTAAGTGGTAAACTTAATCACAACAGACTGGGCCATCTGACCAATCAGAGCAGAGTTGGTTTTGGAAAGGAGCGGTTTATAGAGACCAATACTTCATCAAACCATTTTAGACACTGTGAGAAAAAAAGTGATGCTGCAATGTATATTATGAGAAAACTCAAGTGGTTTTTTGACCTTGGGCAACTGGTAATAAGATGCGTTTTGGTTAATCAGATCACAAGTAGATGAGGGAGATACATACCTGTTTACACCTGGTGTTTAAATTTGTCTCTTTTGTCCATTTTCAACCACTTCTGTCCAGTGTCTATGGGTGGGTAAATGTATGGGTTTTTTCAGATCTTTCAATCTAATGAACGAAATACGCTTGCGCAGTTTACTTATGAACATGAATGGATATAACGGGAAGACATAGAGACAGCAGCAGCTTTCGTTTCTGCTTTAAAAGCCACATGGTGAGTGTGAGTTAGAAATCAGAAATGGTGCAAGAACATTGTGCTTTGTACGTTTTCGTCTTCAAGCCAAACTTGGGTCTTCAAGCCGACAAAGTTTAAATCACATGTGGCTAGTACGCTTCCCATAATGTTTACGTGTTAGGTCTGTTGTAGAGTAGGCAGTCTTTTGTGGCTGTTCGAACACATTCGAGCTACAAAAGCAATCCAGGCGAATGTGTTTTCGACTACCTCTGGAAGTGGTTGAAAGTGGACAAGCTTGAAACGTTTTATACCCCATTTACACCTGTATTTAGTGTCGTCCTCTTGAGAACCGATCAACCAAAATGATTCTTAATACCGGGTGTAAACAGGGGCTTGGATGCATGTAGGCTCTTGTGGGAGACCTTCAAAATAAAAAATTCTAAAATAGCATAATAGGGGAACTTTCAGTCCGTAAACAAACCTGTGGGTAGGATGGTCATAATAGCAGGTAAGCCGTAGTATGTGAATGGCCCATTTTCAAACTTTAGTCCCTCTTTACCAATCTCTACCTCGACTCGACCCTGCAGCCAGAGAGAGAGGAATCACACATTTATATGTCGAGACCTTCTGAAATCAAGTTTGCATTAGCAAAAACTGAGCAAAGGAGCATTTTCACTCCACCTACAGTGGGGTTCAACGGTGAATATGCTTTTATTTTCCAGATGTCTTTCAATATATATAAAAGGAATGTTTTTCAAAGCTTGTAGAGCTTTACCTGCAATATGAGGATGAAATAATCCACAGGCTTGTTGCGCTGGAAGAGGTAGTGCTTGGGTGATCGCTTGTTTTTCTCATCAAACTTGAGTTCCAGCACAACACTCGGGTGCTTGATCAATCGCAGAAGGATCTTTTCTGAGAGATGCGTTGGCTTAAAAGGCTCTACTTCTACCAACAGGAAGGGAACAGAGAGAATCATTGACAGTCAAACAGCATTCCTTCAACATTTATTGATGACTTTCAATGTTGCAGCAAATGAGTAGATTTAAGACAAGATTTTAAAACAACTTTCAGTTTCATAAAACTTCAAATTCAAAACTGAAACTGTCTGAATGGATAATTAACAGGTTCCCACAAGTGTGAATTGAGATTACCTGTGGCCAGAAAACGATGTGTTGCGAGCAGAAGCTGTGGTGAAACTTTGACCTTCATTTCACTCTCTGACAGTTTAAATATGGAGAAATCTTGCTGTTTCCTCTCATGGTGAGACACTCTCCTCTTCGTACGGTTATCAGCTTCCAAGACACAACAACAAAGTATTATATACTGTAGGCTTTATCTCAAACCAATAAGCAGTGGATGAAAGCATAAGAATAAGTTTAAAATGTATAGACAATAAAGGGTTCACGGAAACTGATTGATCTGCAAGCAATTTATACAATATTATGCATATAATTGAATTAAATATAATGGAAAAATACTTCCAGGCGTTTTTGGTTTTCAGCACAAAATAAGTCAAGTAAAATGATTACCCATATGTTGTAAATTTAATAATTAAAAACATATAACAGTAAATATTGCTCTATAAAGACACATATACACTTGATTAAGTGTTCACAACTAACATGCTCAACAGCTTTGTTAGGGATAAGTTTTTTATTCATTTTTTTAATATCTTAAAGAATAAGATTCTAATATTTGGAATTTCAGTTTATTTTGTTCTGAAGTTTTATTGCAAAATTGTATTGCAAAGTGTCCACCGTTTATTGCCATTTCAAATAATTAATATTACATAATTTTAAATCCACATTTTAAATGAATTAAATACATGTTTTTGTTTTTTAACCTAAACATAATAGTCTTGTTTTTAGTAGTAATATTTAGCCTGTTAACTGTTAACCTTAACCTCGTAGTGGGACACTTGGCTTTTTTATAGTCTTTTTTCCCTATCACATATTTTAGTAATTATCATAATAAATTAGGTATAATTCAAAAGTTTAAACACTCAAAATTCATCCTGAGAAAATCGTTCTGAAATTGGACATTGCATTACCATGGAAACATGGTTCAATTTTTGTGAAATCAACTTCAAATTTGGACACAACTTTGTTAGAGTTATGTTATCACATTACTTTTCACAAATATCTAGTAAAGTAACACATTACTTTTAAATTACAAGAAAATATTTGAGATACTTTTTCAAATAAGTAACTAAGTTACTTTGTTTTCCCATTTATTGACTGACACCTCTCCTGTCCCCATGAGTTGTGCTGGATCATCGAATAGATCATTTCATTTTTGGTGTAAAGGGATTTACATTTGCCAAAAATACAAAAAAAAAGTAATCTAGTGCATTATTTTACATCAAAAGTAACTATGCAATTAGTTACTTTTTTTAGGGAGTAACGCTACATTGTAATGCAAAACGTTTAAAAGTAACCGTCCCCAACACTGGTGACAACTAACCCCAGTCTCCCCCTAAATGTTAGCACTGTTAATATAATTAAAAGCAATTTGTTGATTGCAGAGAACACTTTGCCAGAAGACAAATAACACAGAGTTCTAAAATCCAATTAGAGTGGAAATTATTGCAATAGGGTCACAGTATTATTGGCTATGCATGAGGAAGCAGCAGAGATTAGGGCAGGGCTTCACTCTGTCAAATGCGCTTTAATGGCTGTTTAGAGGAAACATTCTTCATATAATGCACCGTTGGACTGCTTTTTGTAACTTTTAGATGTTTGAATGTTCATCTGAAGATTTAATGATTATGGAAAGATGAGGCGAAGGATTTGCATGAGTGCGCCAGAGAAAATTTATGGAACAGAAACATTAAACACCTACTATAGAGGTCTGTTTCATCCACGATCTCAGATTTGATGATTTCCTCGATGACATCTTCCAGAGTGATGATGCCCATGACTTCGTAGAAAGGATCTCCATCTCCTTCATTATTGACCCTCTGCACGATCGCCAAATGAGATTTCCCTTTACAGAGAAAGACATTGGAGCATCAGGATAAGCAGTTTAATGTTATGCTCATAATCCTCATCCTTATTTAACATTCTAAAGCTAATTTCACAAAATTGCAGTGCTATTAAATCAATCCACGAATCAATAAAGTTATTAGGCAAAGTGTGCCAAATCAATAGTCACATAACTTTAGTAAATGAAGCCCTGTCCGTTTGTTTTACCCCTTGGATGCTTGTACGTTTTTGCGGTTTCAGGTGCAGAGAGTATTTTGTATTGTTGTAGGAGTTGAACCTTGTCGCATGCCATAAAGAGTGCATGAAATGAAGGATCATGAAGAGATTAACTGTGACAGTTCTGAAGATCCAGACCTGACCTTATGTAAACAGTGCTGAGGGATTATGCAATGGGGTTTGGGAATCCCTGCGGCTCCGATGATAAAGCTGACCAAGCTAAAAACCTGGAATCAGCTGGAATTTGCTTTTTTTGAGTCAAAAAGCATTAATGGTATTTTCTGACATTAGTTAATGTTTGCCCATTTCATTAAATAATTATGAGACCTAAATAAGGTTCATTTCCCTCATTTGCGGGGTTTATATACATCACCACTCAAAATTTGGGGGTCAGAAATTTTTGTAACACTTTTATTCAGCAAGGATTCATTCAGTTGATCACAAGTCACAGTAAAGACATTTATACTGTTACAAAAGATTTCTATTTTTCAAATACAGTTGTTCTTGAAAATATGTGAACCATTTGCAGAATCTGTGAAAATGGGAAAAATTAACAAAATAAGAGGGATCATACAAACTGCATGTGATTTTTTATTTAGTACTCTCCGGAGTAAGATATTTTACATAAAGTCCACAAAACAAAAAAAGCTGAATTTATAAAAATGACCCAGTTCAAAAGTTTGAAATCAGTTCTTAATACTGTGTGTCGTAACCTTGATGATCGACCTTGATGATTCCTTCTGGACCATCAGTGAATGTTTGAACCTTTTTTTAATAGTTTTGTTTGAGTCCCTCAGTTGTCCTCAGTGTGAAAAGATGGATCTCAAAATCATTCAGTCACTGCTGGGAAGGGTTCAAATATGTAAATTTACTAGAAAGCTGATACATTTTCAGCTTTCAAGAACAGAGCTCAGTTTAATGGCTCAGAACACACAAGGGACACATGAACAACCATCACACACACACACAAAACAACAGTCATTGATCACCAAAGTTACGACACAGTATTAAGAACCAATGGTTCACAAACTTTTGAACATATTTATAAATTTATAAATTATTATGTCTTGTGAACTTTATGTAAACATCTTTTATGTAAAATGTCTTACTCATGACAGTACTAAATAAAAAAAGTAACATGCATTTTGTATGATCCCTCTTATTATTCACCCTTTCACAGATTCTGCAAGGGGTTCACAAACTGTCAAGTAGCACTGTAAATGCTGTTCTTCTGAACTTTCTATTAAGCAAGGCATCCTGAAAAGAAGTATCATGGATTCCACAAAAATATCAAGCAGAATGACGGTTTTCAACATTGATAATAATAAGAAATGTTTCTTGAGCAAATCAGCATATTAGAATGGCTTCTGAAGGATCATGTGACCCTGAAGACTGGAGTAATGATACGGAAAATTCAGCTTTGACATCACAAGAATGAATTATATTTTAAATATATACTGAAATAGAAAACTTTTTTGAATCACAATATTACTATTGCATATTACTATGCATTTACTTATTAACAACGGCTATTCAATGTTTAGCTGATCTGTCTGAGTCCCAACATTTGAAGTCTGGCCATTTCAGCGGAATTATTTATCAATCTATTGTAATGTAATACATCTTTGCAAAGAGTCTGTTACTGAAATTTTGTTCTGTTAAATGGCACCAACAGCAAACCAGCAGCTTGTTTCAGCAGTATTTTTCATTTCACATGCAAAGTGGCCATTTACATTAGGATCTTAAAGCAACAGGAGTGAAAAAAAAGTCACAAAAAGCTAAATTGTGTTTTGTGTAAGAGGGTGCACCGTTTCAAAAACTGTTTATGAAAGCTCATAATCTGAAGCATGATCAGTGCTTCTACAATATTGCTCACTGAATTCCCAGACAGAAGCAATAAAACAAACAAAACATCCAAGCTAGCATTTCTGTTAATCATTAGATTTGGAATATCATTCCAGGCGGAGAGGATTAAATGATATAATCCTCAACCTTTTGATAGCGAGAACCTAAACCCTCTCTCTCTCTCTCACTGTGGTCTCCATGGTAGCAGCGCACACTGAGTGAAAGTGAAGAATTCTGCAGGAGTCAGGTGGAGAGCAAGGGCAATGCAGCACTCTGCACGATACTCCTCAAAGCTGATGTGCAGGGAACCGCATTACATCACTACGCGATTATATAACACACGCACACACGCGGAGCCGGGGGGTCTGAGCCCACACGGACGTCCCTGCGATTCCCTCAGCTGCTGTGCCAGCAAATGAACTCGTTAAAGCTGGCACTATATACTCATGTGATGCATGGCAGAGCAGTATGGTGAGACATGCCAAATAAAGCAGAGCGTGTAGCTGAAAATGGAAAGAAAAACACAGGAGAACTGATGAATGAAATGCTGAACTTGGAAAATGCATTATTTAAAAGTGACATGGATATGTGTATGTATGTGTGTGTGTGTGTGTGCATGTATGTCATTTTTTTATATTTTGATTGTGTGCATGTTGCATTTGACCTTGAGCTGAAATATTTCATTTGTTTTATGTGTTTTAGTAAATGTAAAGTCTGATTATTCATCCACAATACAGTTAGAAAAAATAATTAAATCTGTAAAAAATAGTGCACAATATTACTTTCATGGAATTTTCTGAATTCATTTTTACAGATGATTTACCTGTGTTTAGAATTTTGCACTTCATTGAGTTGTGTTTTTGGGTTAATTGAAATGTCCGTAAAATTACTGGATAATGTCCAGGTAAAAGTGGTGTATAAAGTACTTGGAAGCCATACTTGAGTAAAAGTATAGATATCTTAATCTCGGAAAATGACTTTGGTTGAAGTAAAAGTCACTGTTAAGAATAATACCAGAGTAAAAGCTTTAAAGTATGTGATTTTTTTTTTTGTACTCAAGTATGGAAAGTATTTTTTTATATATATTAAAGTATATATTTCATGAAACATCCATAAACCACTGGGCCAGTGTTATATATTTTGTTGAGTACTTACGATATCCCAAATGTTTCCAACTATTTGTAAATGGTGAGAAAATCGCAATTTTAACCAAGGATCCAGAACGTGTGAGGGAGTTGCCTGTAAATGCCGTCATATCTGTGTTATCCTCGGTTTCTCTGCTTTATTTTGTAGAAACCATGGATACACTAAAGACGCTTTAAAATGCATTTCATGTGGGAACAGACAAGGGAACATCTGTTTTGATACATTACAGACAGAAAACTAGTTATAATGCACTATGAATTAACATCAGTGATCAAGGTATAATTAATATAATAGTATTTTATATATTTAAAGGTGCACTTTGTAGTTTTTTTTGTAGTAGTAGTAACATAGTTCTAGCTGTTTACATCAAATTTCTTGATTTTTTGTAAGTACCATGCTTTACCATGCCTCAAAGAAAAACAGTTTTGTCAAGCAGCTAACATAACATAATCAGATGCAGCTTTATTTTAACAGTAATACTGAATTTTCTCCATCATCTCCGTTTTAAAATTAATCACATGCCATTTATTATTATTATTATTATTATTATTTCCAGCACTCATATCGATCTGTTACTACAGTGTGCAACAAGTGTCTCACAGCAGCCGCCGAGTGAACGCACAGAATATTGTTTATAACGTCATTTTCAACACACTCAAATGTATCTATTATGACAAACAGAGCTGCGTTACGATTATGCCGGCGACTGCGGCATAATAAAAGTCCCGCTGCTCTCGAGGCGTGTGTTGCGTTCGTCTCTCATTAACAATCGCTCCAGCGCCTCGTTCAACTCCACAACACTCGCTCCTGCTCTGTTTCATTCTACAGTAACGTTAGTAATCGCATCCACGAACATGATTTCTGCCTGAGTCCCATGACCCTGCCTTTTCCACCGACTGTGATGTAAAGACCACATGTCCCAAGAATCCTCGCTCAAAGGTGTCATCTTTGTTTTGAATAGGCGACCTCTACCGGACAAAAAAACCTACAAAGTGCACCTTTAAATATATGAAATACTATTATATTAATTATACCTTGATCACTGATGTTAATTCATAGTGCGTTATAACTAGGCAACTTTAAAATGTAAATGTTGAAATTAACAATGAACAATACTTTTATTAACCTTTAATGTTACAAGTGGACTCTTATTGTAAAGTGTTACGATTTCATATACATCCAAACATGCTATGCTTAAAAATGGCCATCTTTACTCACAAAGGCATATTATATGTATGCTTTCTCTCATTATTTGCTTATATTTTAGAACACTTGATGATTATCAAATCAAAATATTCAAAGTGCGGATGAAAAAAGAACTGAAATCGAATACATTTCTGATTTATGTTTCTGCTGGCTGCATGATTAGGATACAATTTAAATATGGAACTTCGCTGGATAACGAATGCATAAAAGCGAACAAAAAGAAAACTTCGGGAAAATGTATCTGCGTAAAAGTATACATTTTATTTAGGAAATGTAGTGGAAAGTTGACAGAAATATAACAACTCAAGATACTCAAGAAGCAATAATACTTCATTACATTACACCTCTGCCAGCTGACAGTACTTTTTCCGTTATTTTACAGATTTATTTTTTACAGTGTAGCAATCGATCCATTAAACACATGAACGATTTTTTAAGGGACAAGCACAAAAGATATGCAGGTACCTATTGTATTTGCAGTTGCCACCTACTGTTCAAACATTAAGTTATAATTATATTTTAGATAATTTATATGTTAGTTAGTATTACTCAGCCTTATAATGGGCATGCCATTGATGTTCTTGGTCCTTTTAAAATACAAAGTTCTGTCATGAAACTCTAGATGGCGCAGACTGATTAGGTCCTTAACTCAATTTACTTATAATCACTTTGTTCTCTATAGGGCACAGCTGATTGGTTCCTGCTGTATTAGCAGCCAATGAGCTTGCTGCTCATACTTTGTCAGCATTCACTATAGCAGTTTACGGGGCGCTTTCAGAAACCCTCCACCTTCCCCAGCTCCACCTGTATAGATCTGCTAAGGGTAAATTCATGTATGCTATATTGTACAGCATCAGGATGCCTTACTTTCTCACGGCTGTATGTCGCGCACGTCTCGTACTTGCTCTGCAGCGTAGCAGATCTATTCCGACAAGACCAAACATTTCAACAATGACATCTATTACCAAACTCCCATTTGACAGAAATGAGTTTTATGGGCTTTTTGTCATTATAGCAGTTAGAAAAGGAATGATAGAGAAAAGATAGTGAAGACTGACAAATGATAGTCAATCAGATCCTACAGTATGTGATTTCTCGTTTCTAAATTAATCACATAGCTTAGACGATGCCTATGTTTTAACAGTTTCGATATGTTTGATGGAGATAAAAACAACTGTAAAATGTTTTTCTTTCGTTCCCGGGAAGAAATAAAGGTGCGTAAATTTCTTTAAGAATTTATAGTAACCAGTGTATGTTTTAAATTTAGCATTTTGCTGAAAAGAATCATGGCTTTATATTTTTAAATAACTGCTACATTTTGACAGTTTTACCACTTCAGTGACTTAGTCTTCAGAAAAAGGTTATTTTATTCAACTTCACCTTTACCTGCTGTTTCGCATCTGCCTTATTTCACTGACTGGAGAGGGAAAGGTTGAGCCTGCATATTTCATTATCCCTGCTGTATTATGTTCACTGGAGGCAGAGGCTTCAAAGAGTGACAGGCTGGTTGCTCACAGTGTGAGGAAGCAGATCCTCTTCTCTCTCTCTCTGCTCTTTTTGTCCATATGGTCCCAAGCTGAGACACTGATTGGACCAAAAGGTCACTGCTGCAGCTAATCTGCCCTGATGTTTCTGTACAGACAAGCCCTCAGAAGAACTTTCATTTAAAGGGATAGTTCACCCAAAATGACACTGCTTGATTTACTCATCCTTGTGTCTTTCCAAACCAGTATGACTTAATATCTTTACACAGCTAAAGCTAAAATGGTGTTGTGTTGGCAGTTTTTTTGGTCATTTTAGGAGCTTAACAGCCACAGTGAACTATAAAACAGCTCTATAAAAATTTCCATACACACATACAGTGAGTCAATTATAATTTTTTTTTTTGTTAATTTCCTTGGTGGCAGAGGCTAGTTACATTAACTACGCCCATCTTTGACTGACTGAGCCAGACAAAATTACAAAAGAAATCCTATTCATAACTAGATCAGTTGGATCAGTGGCTTTAGCTTTTGACGCAACCGACCCATGACTGAATCTCTCTTTTTCCAAACTCATTCGTCTCCCTTTTTCCATTGCATATCAGCTCTGAGAGGCATTTTTTCTAAAATAAAAAATCAAGTAGGTAAAGGGGGAGGCTTGTAATGTCCCAGTAAGGCAGCATCCATTAATGATTTTAATAAATATATTAATATACATTGAATATGTTATTATTGCATTCTGTTTTATAATACACTGAGGCGCAAAATAGTGTCTGCCACAATTTGCTCTAAGTATAAATAGTACCAAACAACTATTAAACTGTACAAAGAAAAACTACTGTTTTCACTCATAGTGTAAATAGCATCTGTCGCTATTTGCACCTTTTGCAATAGTCATTGCCTTTTTTGGGTGAATTATTCCTTTAAGGCTTAATGTTATTGTAACTAATTTGTTTGTTATGCTATTTACTGAAAAGCAAAGAACAAAGGCATTTTTGCCATAATTTTTGCAGTATATTTACTGTTAGAACTTCTGAAAGAAAGTTTGCATGTCTGAGTGTTTGCAGAAGGGATGAATGGTAATTAATTGACCCTTGACTTTATAACATTAGATTTTGTCTGGCTGCTGTAATCAAGTTATAGCAGCGAGACAAGCCAAGATAAAATGTGTTCAATGTTGTTGGTTATGTTTTGACATAATCGTCATCTTGTGACCTGTATCTCTGAATTAGGTTGACTTTATTGATTACAGCAGCCCTGTGATTCTATAGCATAAGCTCTGCAATTTTTAAAAGTTGATCTGATTAAAAAAAAAACTTTGAACTACGCTATTATTTAAACAGAGATGAGCATCAAAAAGCACAACGCAGTTCATTCTGGGGCCACCAATCAAAACTCATCCATGGCTCTCAACATGCATAAACAAATTATGAGCTGAACTGTCTAAGTAATTTATTTTATTCTTACTGTTTTCTTTAATTTTGCTGTTTTTATGTGAGTTTTTAGTGGCTTGTTTTGTGATGTTTAGATGATCTATTTATCCGAATATTTAACCATTGTTGAGATTCATACACTAATTCTTGATGTGTTTGTTTATCTGTCTAATAATAAAGAAGTTCAAACTATTTTTTGTGCATAAACTCATATATTGTAACATTACAGGGCTTCTGTAATCAATAATGTAAACTTAACGTATCACCCATATAATCATAGATT
Organism: Opsariichthys bidens; assembly: GCA_037194245.1. Taxonomy (NCBI): domain Eukaryota; kingdom Metazoa; phylum Chordata; class Actinopteri; order Cypriniformes; family Xenocyprididae; genus Opsariichthys; species Opsariichthys bidens. The sequence goes on along the minus strand of CM074279.1, from coordinate 10,302,664 downwards.
GTTCTTAGAATGATATCAGGTCTCTACATGGTGATTATGTCAGTATCAAAACAAAATCAACACCTGAAGATATTTTCCTCTGTTCTTTGTTGTTTTTAAACACAGTTAAAGCAGCCAGAGAAGATATAGATAAATATAAGAGTATATATATATATATATATATATATATATATATATATATGGAGAGAGAGAGAGAGAGAGAGAGAGAGAGAGAGACTAGCCCAACTAAAGCAAACACTGATCACCAAAATGATGACATATAAAAATTGTGACTCTTTCCTTCAGTGATCTTCTTGTTATCTTCAGGCATCTTCACTGATGGTCAATCATCACTCAATTAATCATTTAATTATTTCATTAACTTCAACTCAAAGTGTCAACTCAAATAAACTCTGAGGAGAGTTAATTTAACACTGGGATTTTTGCTACTGCCCCGGAGCAAGCTTGTTGTACCCCTAAAGATGCACTTTTTGCACATTTTTTCCGACAGTGAACAACAACAACACTGATACTCCATATCGTTTATAATTCCAAGGAATTATTTGAATGTTTATTTAAATGAAGCGATTACTGAAAATGGGAGCGATCCACTAATGATCTTTGACCTCAGTGCCAAGTTTAATAAATTCTCTCTGACAGTCATGCTCTGTGGTAGAAATAGATTGCACGAAGATTAAACTCAATCCAGGGTTAAAGTGCAGTGCGGTGTCAGTCTGTGCTAAAAATCCTATTTTCGGTTTAGGACTGGCCTGGATTCCTACAGCGATTATGGATCTGATACTTTTGATGAGGACGTATGTATCAGTTGACCTATGTCGACATATACCTATGTTCCTCAACAGTTTTCAGCATCCCTCCACCATCCGACTCCTCACTCTTGGCTGGTTCCTACCTCAGCCAAGAATACGGGGGGAGTACTCTGGGTACGGGCCAAATACCGAGCCCTGAGCCATCTCCTCGGACAGCACGCCAAATATGCATACCATTTACTCTATCCGACTTATTTGTAAGTGTGAACTCGTGAAACTGCGTGTGAACATTTGTGCCCTGCGGGGATGGTAAATCTGGTTAATCTTGTACCCATTGAGAGTGGTAAATCTGACAGGTTACTGCATTATGCTGAATTATGACATTCTGCACCCTGCCACTGCGCTGTAGCTTTGACTCGGTAGAAATCACCATCAATCTCAATAAGACATCATTATGTAATTTCCACTGTGACGCAGTAAAGGCCAAAATATGATTTCATACCAGGCGTCAGAACGCATCACATCACTGTCTAGGATTTGTGCAGGGCAGGATCAAGAGAAAACTTCATTCTTGCATTCCACATGTCAACGCTTGACATTAATGATTTATGCTGTTTCAGGAAAAAAGTGTGTCAAAATATGTTGTCTGCACGCAAACACTCCCTGCTGTCGTGGTGAACTGTAAGTAATGATGACAGAATGAAAGTGGTTGCCATAGGAACAAATTCAAATTATTCAAGTCCAGGCTCTAGCCATTCTGCAGATGTCAGCTGAAGTTATAAAGATGAGGCTGATGTTAAATCCCTAACGTGCAATGCTTGTCAAATAAAACCTTGAAGAGTCCAAAGTATTTTTAAACAATAAAGTAAAATATTAAATTTATACATATATTTATGTACCGCATATGGACAATCCATCACTTTTAACCAGCGTATTTTCACCTATAATTTCATGAAGTACAGTATGTTCTCCCAGAAACTGCCACTGTAATATATTCTTAAAGGGACAGTTCATCATTATCTACTCATGGCTCTGCAACTCTGTATATCTTTTTTAGTGGTGAAAACAAAATAATAGTGTGTGTGTGTGTGTGTGTGTGTGTGTGTGTGTGTGTGTGTGTGTGTGTGTGTGTGTAAAAATATAATTTGTTCTACAGAAGAAAGAAATGCAGAAAGATTTGTAATGAAATGAGGGTAAGTAAAGTTTTCACTAATGTGTGAACTATCCCTTTAATCATACTGATTTTAAACGTTTCTGTTCTTCTTCTTCTCAATCTGTATCACTTGATAGAAGTACACGTAGCCTAACTCGAGTACAACAGACATCTTACCTTTCTTGAACTGCTCCAGCATTGCATCCAGTTTGGTGTCATTAAAGACACAGTGCAGCGGATGCTTGTAGAATTGAGTGATGGTTTTTAACGGGGTGCAGTCATCTGGATCAACAAAGGCCAGATCTTTGACAAACAGAATATCAACAATATTGGACCTTTCGTTCTCAAACACAGGAATGCGAGTGTATCCACTCTGCATCACGTCTGACATGGTGTAGAAGTCCAGGATGGCATCCGAGGCCAGCATGAAACAGTCATTGAGAGGGGTCAGCACATCTTCCACCGTTTTGCTCCTGAGTTCCAGAGCTCCCTGGATGATGTTCAGCTCCTCTTTCACCAAGTCATGATAGGGGTCTGTAACTCTCAGCATGGCCAGTAGCTTCTCGCGGGTGTAAAAGTTGCTGATTTCCTGGTGCAGCATATTGTCTAGGAGTTTGCTGATGGGATATGTGATGGGGAAAGTCAGTAGCATCAGCGTCTTGGTCAGCCACACGGTCTTCGACGCGATAGCCAACCCGTGCCTGGACGCAACGGAGTGCGGAAAGATCTCTCCGATGAAGAAGATGAGAAAAGTGCAGGCTGCAGTGGAGACGGGCGTCACGCCGAGGATCTGGCACATCCAAACCACCAGGAAAGTGTTGGTGAGCACGTTGCACAGCACTAAGGTGCACAGGACGTAGTTGCCGTGTTTGCGCACCGACTCGATCTTGTGCGCGTACTTTTGCTCCTTGTCCGTGCCGCTGTTCTGCAGCACTCTGAGCTCCACCGGATCCAGCGCGAGCATGCTGATCACCAGCCCGCTGAAGAGCGCGGACAGCGCCAGCAGAAGCACCGACAGACTCGCTTGCAGCCACCCGTCCGCATGCGGCGGCCGCTCCACCACCGCCAGCCAGAAGTCGCGCGTCCGGTAGTGCTCCCACTTGATCCCGTCAAAGGCGCACATGGAGTAATACTTGATTTTCTCTCCTCTCCGGAGATCTTTGGCGAGCAGCTCCACTAGTATGGAGTTTTGACTGGAGGCTGACTTGAAAGAGCCGAGGAGCTCTATATCCGAGCTCCTGGCGCTTTCCTCCACGCACAAGTTGCGTTTGGGATGCACCTGCCCTTCTCTGCCCGGCTCCGGTTCTTCTATGAAGGCGATCCACGGCGCGGCTGTGCCGCCGGAGCTGCTGACGGTCCGGTTGAGCCTCTGCGGGGATGCTGCATAGTACACGCGCAACATGAACCGCGTCCCTTCGGTGGCCTTCAGCAGCCCGTCCTGCACGGACAGATCTCCGCCCGTGTCCTCCGGGCGGAAGCCCAGCAACCCGTGGCTCAGTGTGGGGAGAGCGGAGGCGATCAGGAGGAGCAGAGGCAGGAGGCATGGTCCGGGGATGCGGTGCTGGAGGAGAGCATCCGCAGCATCCGCAGCCATGATGCTGAGTGGGTTGTAGAAGGACATTGGCGAGCTGGATCACGTGGCGATGACACACACCCACGGACACGCATATCTACTCTGTCTGAGGAGTCAGTGTAACAGCTGGAGTCTCGTGTAAATAAAAATGACACCGCAGTGACGTCATGACGCGTTGCAGGGCTGCGATACTGGAGATGTAGACTAGAGTCCAGAAGAACAGCATTGGTATAAGGTTTAAATGAAATGGGGGTGAAATCCGGTTGAAATGTCTCTTAACAGGTTAGCACTTCCTACAGTGTGGGTAAAACACCAGAGATGGTGTCATTCTGTTTCTGTATTTTACCCAGAAGGTCTGTGGACAGATATGTGAACGTATGGAACTGTCTTGAAAGTGCATTTGAAGTATTTAATGAACATTTATTCTAATTGTCTGTTACAATGCAATGTTTCATAATAAAAGTTATCAAAGCATTACAGAGAAAATCTCACTCTTTTTTTTGTATCAGATGACTCTAGTAGTCTGGTGGGTTCTGGGCTCTGTGCAGTTTTATTAGTAAACCATGAATATAAGGTCAGAGATACTTTATTGTATTGTATACTATTACAATATATTGCACTGGATTGCATGTCCTGTATTGTAGCTGATTTGGACAGTGGCACCAAAATGTTTTTAATAAAACAACATCAAATGCATGAATCACAAATATTACACTTCTAAAATAAAAATAATAAATTATATTCTTAGTTAATGTAATGCATTGTTCATCCTTACGATTTAACTTAACGTTTGGTATACTTAAGTTTAATTATCTTCTATTCTTCATGCAGCTTTAAATGAATCCAAGAATGAAATTAAATTAATGGATTATATTTTATGACCACCATTCTTGTTTTCACTCTTTTATATCCAACAAACATACAATCATTGGAATTATTTTCCTAAAAAAAGGCATTAGTAGAAAATTGCATTCCATTTTATTTTAAACTCAATACAACAACCTCTACTTTTTATGTGGAATATAACGAGTCTTCGCCACGAGGTGGCGCTCTATCCCAATTTGCCTCGACTTCCATAACTAAACGCCACTGAATGATGGAAACTTCTAGACAAGTGATATTGTTCTTCTTGATTGATGGAATCGAAAGAACAATTGTATTTTCGCAATAACTTATATATATATATATATATATATATATATATATATATATATATATATATATATATATATATATATATATATATAAATTATTTTATAAATTTTTTTTTAATAAATTGGCTCTAAATATTTTCAAACATGCATATAAAACCCGTAGAGCTCGCTCAGTGTGTGTGTGTGTGAGATGCTAATATTCTCGTTTGTAAATCGAAGACTGAACTAATTTGTTATGGTTCAATCACATTTTATAACACAATATTCATTGACTTGCATTCCGATTTTCGTTCCCAAAAGCGAGACATTCGTTCTGAGGGATGTTTGTTATATTATTTCAAAATGTCAAAAAACTCCCTCAGTCGATAGCAGGGTGAAACAGGTTGTGGTCTCGTAAACACTTATTTTATTCCCTCAGTGATTGGAGCCGCAGGCCTAAAGCCGACAGCCAGTGAAACACCATTCTGAGCAGTTTATGAGTGAGATAAAACTACAAAAAAGAGAAGAAAATGGAGATGTTTGGCTGTGTGTGCTAACCACGCTCGCCTGCTCAGCATCACTCGCTTCCACCTCGTAAATCAGAAACAAATATGTGGAGGGTTTTTTCTTCTTCTTCTTCTTCTTCTTCTCTCTCTCTCTCTCTCTCTCTCTCTCTCTCTCTCGTATTGCCCATGACTCGTCAATATCCAGAGGGACCCGTATGTAAAGCCTTGACCTTGTCGGGGGTCTGCACGGAGGGCTCACAGGACAGTTAGCAGGCTTAGGAAACTTGTAACTAATAAAATATTGATGGTCCATTTAGTTGAAATGTTGCACGTCCTTTAGGAGCCTCTTTGGAAGCAGTGGGAGTGCCGTGCTCGGATGGTTTCCTATACAGGACTATATTTTCTGTTGTTGTGGGAGAAGAGGGAAGATCACGGCACAAATAATACAATAAAGGCTATAAAAGAATATCAAAAATGGAAATCAATTCAATCTTTAGTTCATATTATTAAGTTGTTTAATTTAAAAGATTACTATTAGGGGTTTACCAAGATCGTTTCTTTCATATAATTCGGATTTATTTCTTCTGCAAATAAAATTCTATATTTCATAATTCTATATTTCAAAGTCGATGAACACATTAATAGAGTTCATCAACTTTAAACCAGGTGAGTGGACATTCTTATATTAATAACTGAAAATGTCGACGTGATTTTTATTATTGCTATCGTTATTATTATTGTTGTTGTTGTTGTTATTGTAGCCTATATGAACTTTCACAAATAACCCGAGCAAGGCAGTGCAACACAAACATATCTGAACTGTTATTTCATAACGCAGAATCCCTCATAACCTTCTGCTCTTTAGTTTTTAATCATTCTCTTCGCATCTTATCAACATAGGCTACTCTTGTCATTTTAATAATTAATAATATGCGTAAACATGATCTATTTCATAATCAGAAAAGTGAAGTTGAAAAGTTAAAGGCTTTCAAAATAAATGTTTTTTTTTTTGTAGCAAGAGCTAAACAACTTGAATTCATATTTTAGGATTTTCTAAAAAATGTGGACGCATACACAATTTTATCCATGTTTTTTATTGACTTTTCGAAATGATTTTCAGAATAGTTTGAACCTAAAACGGTTTTATTTTTCCTAAAGGGGAGCAACAGATGCACAATTATCTAGACTCCTTAAACTGCTTTGTTTTACATAAAACTATAAAGAATACGGCATATTCCTGACTGTTAAACATACATATATATATATATCTCTCTCTAAAACGGTGAGTTCCACTTTTAGAAAACTAAAAATGCACTTCAAAAGATTTCTCATATAAAACTTGATAAATCCACTCATAAATCTGTAAGGTTAAAGAGAGGCGCCCTGTCTGGTTTTCTGCCAAGAAATATACAGTAAAAACAGCACAGAGTTTTGTTTTCTTTCTGTTTTTGTTTTATTCTCTGCAGAAAGCGGATGAGTAAGTGAACTGTCGCTGGACGCCCGGAATGTTAGGCCAAAGTCTCAGTCATAAAAGAAAAGAAAGAAAACAAAATCACAACAGCGTCATGCGTCAGGTGACAGACAGGTAGTGTCGTATGCTGATATGTGATATGACATGACACATGTCAATCACCAGTTTAGAAGATCGCATGCCGGCTGGTGTGTCGTGCTAAAAAAAACACCCTACTCATAAAATCGAAAATTTAATAGGCTAAACCATATGTTCAGCATTTTAAAGCGTTGTGAATGGACATCTATTAATAGTTTACTGTAACTTGCCTATACGATTACTTTATCGAAAAGATGGAAAACTAGTTCAAGTTGGTGTCTTTTGAAAACGAATATTTCAAAAAGGTAAAGCAAACTCATTTTTCAGCCGTTAGGAGAACACGAGGTGAATTACAGCTCACTTGGTTCATTCAATTAATAGATGGTTTTTTCTTTTTGTTTCGTATTTTTTTAAATGCTAAACTTGGTTCACCAGTCTCAGTTTGGATAGTTAGAAAACACACACACAAAAGATCAACGGGTTATTTTTTCATCAGGTGTTTTTTTTTCCTCCCTCTCTCTCTCTCGCTCTTTTGAAGAAAATATATTTTCCCTCTAAACATATGTAACGGTTATTGTAATTATATATCGTATTAATGTATTATAATGTATTGTATTTATTATTATATTTATCTTATTTTATCATAAGTGATTTTACAAGAGAAATATATTTGCGAGAGAGTGATAGCCTACTTATCAATTTGCCTTTTCACTTTTGAAGAAAACCTCAAATTTACGCATTGAATAACTGTAAATGCGCGTCAATATATCAACTTGTAAATGAGTCAGCGAAGACGAACAAAGCACAAAACAAGTCGCTTTATAGGACTTAAATTCCAAGTCCGCGTGATGTTCCTCTTCAACAACTTTTAATTCTTTTTGCGTAGACTTATTAAAAAGAAAACAAGTGGCAATCATTTGCAATCACGCACTAAAATATCCCATTGTCCGCAAACAACAGGACTGATTAGGATACATTTTGACAGTCACATTTTTTAGACGCTTAAAGGAAAATGGCATATTGTTTTAGTAATTGAAATCCAATTTGAGTCAATTGAAATAGCAGAAAACAAGACTGCGGTCTTAAATGAAAATAAACGCTCCAATTAGAACCAGAAAGAGCTTTAAAGTTTGATTCCATCGGAGAATCCTTTTAATAGTTCTTTAGAAAACAACCATATAAAAACAAACCGCATGTGAAGAACCTATAAATGTAATATCAGTAACTCCATAGTTCTGGACAGATTCTTTGCTGGACATCTGAAGAACCACGGCTTCTCTGTTTGCTTCTATTTATTTTTTAATGTGTTCTTTTGTTTCATTGTTTCATTGTTTTCATTGCTTGCAGACAGAGAAATTCCACTTCAGACACCCCCACCAGAAGCGCTTCTGTTAAATAAGAGTCATCTTACCTTTAAGAGCCGTTGCGTTACTACAGAGGGCGGTGCAGGGGCAGCAGTGATGGAGGCTGGCCCTGGGGCGTCAGTTTACTCCAGCTAACTCCAAAACAGCTGAAGACAGGGGGGCTGAAAGAGACATCAGCGATCCTCGCTCAAGGAGGGGCATAAAAACACTTCAGGTGCTCTTTTGATCGGCTTTTATAAGGAGATCTCTGCTGGATCTCCCTCACAGCGCTCCGCACGGTGCTTGAGGACAGAAGATGCCCAGGCAGTTCCTCTGCCCGGTGTTCGGCTCGTCACTGTGGTTGGCACTGATTCTCCAGTCTCTCATTTCCTCCGCCGCTACCTACAGGAGACCAGTGTCCGGAGGGAAGAGACAGAGCTTTCTAGAGAGAACCTTGATTTTACTGGACGTGAACACTCGAAGCCCGGTGAAAGTTTTGAATGACAACTTCCTCTCGCTGCAGTTGGACCCGTCTATCATAAAGGATGGCTGGCTGGACTTCTTAAGGTATTGCAGTTTTGCAATCGCATCCTGCGCCTGGTGATGCTTTGGTGATGCTGATGTGTTTGTGTTGATTTAGGAAGAGCGATATTGCCAGGGTAGATGTGCTTTGGAGCACTGGTTTAAATCTGCTATCCAATGTCGAACTAGCAACATGCAATCTTAAAGTGGTCAAGCTTGACCAGATAATGACCAGCTAGAAACCTTCGTCCATGCTCCAATCAGAGCTACCCGGATTGTCCACCAGGAACACAGCTAAACATGATCAATACATCTTTCCAATAACACCTAACAGGCTACAGATATCTAATAGCACAATCCATCAACCGCTCCCTTAGTAGGCTACACACAGTCCAGTAGTTTTCTAAAAGTAGGTTACCAAGCCCTTTTGCTCTTATCATGTTTAACCTTGCATATTTGCTCGCCCTCTTGGCTTCTCTGCGCGGTTTATAATGTGATCATGTAAAACAGCACGCGTTTTCGCACTCATTTTACGCGTAAAGTAGAATTCAACATGTGTACGCGCGATGCTTAAAACAACATCTGTTTAATGCCAGTGTTGTGGGGTGATGTTAGTCCTTTGATATCTCTCTTAAGGGATCTACTCGACGTGCGAATAAGAATTGAGCGTGAATACGCGCAGATTTGAATGGTTGTGATAATTTGCACACCAGGGCTTGACCTGGAAGTGAATATGAGTGTCCCAGCCCCCAGAGGAGAAAAGACACAAAACAAACGGAGAACCGAAATGTAAGTGTCTTTTATAGACCCTAACAGGCTTGAGTATCGATATAGTGTTTACTCCCGATGTGTAATCGAATAATAATAATAATTATTATTATTACAGGCAGGATGAGAGGTTGGAACAAATATAATCAGAAGAAGTGGCCCACATAAATCTGAACCCCAATCTGCTGTCGTGGCATTAGAGTTCGTTTTCTGTCGTGTACAGTGCCCGTTACAGCAGGTTTACGCGCTAGGCTGTAGCCTTCAAACATGTTTCACATTTTCCCCGTACTTCGTTTCATTCTATATGGAATAAAACCAGGAGTAAATAAAAGCGGAATTTGACTTTACTTTACTTCGTCTATACCCTCAACCTTAAGATTTATATTATTCCCCCACCACACCTGATTTGGTTCGAAAACAACCTCGCAAACAGATTTGAAGTAATCGTATATTAATATTTAGCACGTTCAAAATAAGGTGTTATGTATTTCCATCTTAATATATTGCAGTTATTTTCGCCGTTTGTTGCACTAATATAATTTCCTTGTTAAATTGTAATTGTCATTTTCCCCAAATTATTCATGCTTCATGATTAATTCCCATTATTGGTCGCGTGTGTGCCGCTTCTTGATCCAGTCTGTCTCCAAAACGTATTTTCTAAAAAATCCGTTTCGGCCCACCGACCGCAACACATTATAGATGGTGTCAATTTAGCTTGTTTTGCTGTTTCTCAAAATAAAACAAAACAATTCAACAACTCTAGTATATTTGATCTTATTTTATTTTACAGCTAACTTTTATTTTATCTGTTGTTTTAATTTGTGCCCTGGAATATTTGCGCAATTAGGCCTTCTTTTATGTGCACCTTTTACAGCTTCTCTTTTTTTTACGGCTGGTACAGTGTTATGTCTCATTATTTAGGAAAGCAGTAAAAAAGAAGCTGGTATATATTTATTTAGAAAGAAACGAGCGTGTAGCACTGTGTGTGAAATAATCAACACTGCGGCCTGAAACACAATCATAATACACCAAATCTCGTGAATTTCAGTCGTGCTGTGAGTTTCCGTAAGAAAGTTTAAGCACCAATCTAATGGCGACAACCAGGTCACTGCAGACAAATAAATATCATATCAAAGTTTATGAGTAATTATGGACTTTGAGATATTATTATGAAAATTATCATTTTTTTCTCATGCCGACATTACAGACTTTATAGCGTCAACTGAAATATGACACAGTGTTTTATATATATATATATATATATATATATGTGTGTGTGTGTGTTTGTGTGTTATATAGTTTAAAAGCATAAAGATTAAATATTAACAAGGCTTAAAGGAGAGTGAATTAATTCAGCTTATTGTACAAACCTATCTTCATATTTGTATGCACTATTTAATATGTTTAATCCGGTAACCTAAATAACTTGCTTCATATGGTGACTACTACATTTAATATGACTGAATAAGAACGACTACTTTAGACTGCACATTTCTAAGGGTCCTGTCAGGCAGAAATAACTCCTTAAGTTAAGCTCTGCTCATTTTTAAGTTTTTACGTTGTTGCCTTCACAATGACTCTGTAGTAGCCCTACGGGTTTCTATGAGAATAGCTGGATCTGTGATCTACATCTTTCTGAATCCACAGCTCCAAGCGGTTAGTCACTCTGGCACGAGGACTCTCTCCAGCTTATTTGAGGTTTGGGGGCAAACGGACTGACTTTCTCCAGTTTCATAACCTGAAGAATCTTGCAAAGTTTAGAGGGCCTGGACCGGACTATTACCTCAAAAACTATGAAGATGGTGAGATCTAATTTGGTCATTTTCAATTAGGCAGGTATTTTGGCTATAGAGATGGAAAAAAAAAGAATTGTACCTCAGAAAACTTGATGAAACACTTAAAACACTAAACTATGGAAAGTTGAACTATATTCCATGATCGGTATAGGTCACCCAAAAATGAAAATCCTGTCATCATTAAGACTTTTGTTCATCTCAAGAACACAAATTAAGATATTTTTTAATTAAATCTGAGCAATATGTGTCCCTCCATTGACAGCTACACGACTACCACTTTGATCCTTCAAAAAGTTAATAAAGGGATAGTAAAACTAATCCATATGAATCGAATGGTTTAGATAAAATTTTCTCAAGAGACTCAATTGTTTTAGATGATGAACAGATTGAATTTAGGTTTTTATACACCTATAAACATTGATCAGTGAACATAAACCGAAACTCAACCGAACCTGGTTGACGCTCGAGAACAAACCTCTCGCGGAAGCTCAAACGTGCTGCGTTACACAAGAATGAACCTCATTGGTTCTCTTGAGCTTCTGTTTCCCACAACTGACATGTGCAGTGATGATTATTAATATGTGAATAAAAGCCTAAATCATATAAAGCGATCGAGTCTCTTCAGTAAATTTGGACTAATCCACTCAATTCATATGGAGTAGTTTTACGATCTCTTTACGATGAACTGTTTGAAGCATAAAAATGGAGCTGTCATTTGTGTTCTGAAGATGAACGAAAGTCTTACGGGTGTGGAACGAGGGAGAGTAATTAATGACAGGATTTTCATTTTTGGATGAACTATCGCTTTAAATCTGCATGTGCCATTCCATACTATGTGGACAAATGTGCATGCATAAACCTAAAATATATATATAAATAAATATTGATGAATTTCCTTTATTCAGTTCACCACTATAGAGAAGAAACTGCTTTTAAATTATGAAGACGTTTTATGAATAAACACAGAATAGTAAGAAATATATTTTGAGTATCTGGTAAACATGTCCACAATGCAAACCACATGCATACATTGCTCTTTTAGTGGTTAGTTTGTCCTCTTGATGGCCAGATATACACACAAAAAATAACTCCAAAAACATTCTCGCGGTTTCCATGCAGACATAGTGCGCAGTGACTTCGCCCTGGACAAACAAAAGGGTTGCAAGTTGGCCAGCCACCCAGACATGATGCTGGAACTGCAGCGGGAGAAAGCGGCTCAGATGCAACAGGTCTTGCTGAAAGAACAGCTCTCCAATATCTACAGCGATGTTACATTAACAGGTAGGAGATTACAGCAACATGCAGATACTGAGCTAGTACAGTGTTTATTGGGTTAGGCGCTGATTTGAGTTTCACAAAAATATATAGGTTTTTAACAAATGTATTGAATGGTGCATAATGTTAGTGTCGATCAGTGGGAATCTTTAGTCCTGGTTTGATGTAATATCTCAGGTGCTTTCTGTGTTTGCTGTTTGAGCTTGTTTGAACTATGTTAAGTCATTTGGACTCATTGACGTCCAAGAACATTGGCTACAGCGATATAATGGTTGCTGCTTGCTCCAGAAACGCACAGGTTTAAAAGGATGAGACGGTCCAGCGCACAAACAGCCAAGCATATGGTTTTATTGATCACTTTCAACAGCTGTGCTTTGCCTGTTTGTAAATCCAGTGTCCAATTTCAGATTTCATAGTCAGACACACAGACATTGTCCCTAATGTTCAGATCATTTTAGGGTGAATAATTGTTTGAAAGGCAGAAATCTCAGAGGACCTGTCAGAGACCTTTGTAGTACCGAAAATGTCAGATCAAGGATAGAACGAAGCTGAATGATGCCATATACAAAAGGCTAGTGGAAACAACAGCTGACAATGATTTCAGAAAATGACACTTTGCAAAAGCACCCGCTGTAGTTCTGGGAGGAAGAGCAGTGTTTGCATGCAGTTTGAATCTGGTCAGTAGTGTCTTTTGTGTGCATATTTATGAGGATGATTCACTAAAAAAATGTGTTTTAAAAAGATGTTTTGGTTGGATCAGGTGTGATATTTTGTTCTGGCTCATACAGTGATGGGGCTGCATTAGAATTTTGCAGTGATTTCTGTTGCAGAGACACAGTTGATAGTTGAATACTGATCCAACACTCCATGAACGGAGTTAAAGGATAAGATCACTCCAGAATTCAAATTTTCTTATAATTTACTCACCCCCATGATTCTTCAGTCAAAAGAAATTAAGGTTTTTAAGGAAAACATTCCTGGATTTTTCTCCATATAGTGGATTTCTATGGGGACCAATGGGTTGAAGGTTCAAATTGCAGTTTCAATGCAGCTTCAAAATGCTCTACACGATCCCTGCCGAGGAATAAGGGTCTTATCTAGCAAAATGATCGGCCATTTCCTAAAAAAATGTATATACTTTTTAACCACAAATTCTCTTTCACTAGTTCTTCAATGCGCATCCACGGCTTCACACATAGTCACGTTGGAAAGGTCACGCGTCACATAGGCGGCAGTACTGACCCAGTGTTTACAAAACGAATGTGCAAAGACTAAGTCAAATGCTCTTTCCAAAAAAAAAAAAAAAAGGGAAAACAGACGATTTTGAAGTTGGAGGAGAAAATGAGATGGAGTTTTTCACCCTATACCTTTTAAACACTGGGGCGGTATTTCCGGCTACGTCACGAATGACCTCTCCAACGTCACTACGTAATACGAGCATTTGTGGTTAAAAAGTAATAAATTATTATTTTTTTAAAAACATTAATGATCGTTTCGCTAGACAAGACCCTCGGCTGGGATGGTGTAGAGCCCTTTGAAGCTGCACTGAAACTGCAATTTGGACCTTCAACTCATTGGTCTTTTCGAATGAAGAAAGAAAAACATGAACATCTTGGATGACATGGGCGTGAGTAAATTATCAGGAGATTTTAATTCTGGAGTGAACTAATCCTTTAAGGGACATTTTTGGGGGGTTTTCCTTGTCAGACTTGCTTTTCATTGCAGTAATCTCAATGTAAACTCAAATCACCATCAGGTACAGTTAACTGGAGCGAGATTATTTGTTTAAAGCAGATTTACTGTGGAAAGTTTGTACTAAATTTTATGTCAGGCACTGTGCGAGTTCCAATGCAGGTCACGCTGAATGTTTTCTTATTAATATTGATATACAAGCTCAGATGAGAATTTCTGAACTGCTCTTGGCGTCAAATAGACCCAAATGTTGTTCATTCATAACTAAACCGTTATCGTCTTCATGCCAGATACAGCAAAAAGCACTCTTCTAACTTTCACCCATATTTTCCAAACATCTTTTTACGCACATCTGCGTTTGACAGGGCGGCTGTAAGAGGAATTAGGACTAAACACACTTAGCAAAGGAATCTCTCTCTCTCTCTCTCTCTCTCTGTGGATCCCAGCATGTGCGCTGTAGCAAAAAGCCTGTCGTGTGCATGACTGATTGGTGAGAATGAAGACACCTGGGTGCATGACACAGACGGGTCTGTTAGCAATCAGGACGCCCCCTGCGCAGTCACTGGCAGGTGGCAGGGGAATTGCAGTGAGATACCCTGCCCCATCCATTTCCACTCAGCACAGGTTGGCTTTTCTGACCCTTTCTCATTACAGCTATCAGTAATAGGCGCGAAAGCCCCCTGCCAGTTAAAACAAACCATGGTGAGACAAGCCCAAGGTCATACTAGCTTTCACCTCAACACTCGCTACAGTTTAGTCCAGTTTAGTTAAAGCAAACCATCTGAGACAAGCCGAGGTCAGGGCGTTTGAAACTCTCAAGTTGCTACGGTTCCACACTGCTTTTACGTTCCATGATGCTGCCTGTAGTTTGAGCTCCTCTTTCATTGCATTCTCCAAATTCAGACATTGTTAGTTTCTTACAGTTGAATGTAGCATTATAAAATATTTGCATTTCCTGTATTTATGCTTGCAAGGAAAAGAATAGTGTTAAAGGTGAACTCAGTACATTTGAAATAAGAAATGAATAATAAAATTTAAAAAACAGTGTCCGGTAAAGTGAGAGGTTTTTTTTTTTTTCTTTTCTCAAAAACCTATTGTACACAATCTATTACAAGCCTTTTGTAGTTCACACTTTTCAGCAAGTAAAATGCCTTTAAGTGTAATTCCAAACTTCAGGTCATGGTATGCTTTGTTGTTTTTGTCTGGCTGTGAAATCTTTACTTATTTTTATGATTATTATATTTTATAAAATCATATTTTGTTAGTGACATTTGAAAGCTGCAATATGTAAAATTTTTGCAGAAAAAATATACAAAAACCACAACGCCAGTGTTGTATATTTTGTTCAGTTGAGTGCTTACAATATTAAGCACTCTTTCTCACAATTTACAAATAGTTTAATAATCACAATTTTAACCAATTATTCGGGACGTGTGAGGGAGTTGCCTGTAAATGCCGTCATATCCGCGTTTCCAGTTTTATTTCGTAGAAACCATGGAAACACTAAAGACGCTTTAATATGCATTTCATGTGGGAACAGACAAGGGAACATCTGATTTGATACATTATAGACAGAAAACTAATTATTGTAATATAGTTCTTGTTGTTTAAATCTAATTTCCTTGATTTTTTTTTGGTGAGTACCATGCTTTACCAAGCCTCACAGAAAAACACTTTTGTCAAGTAGCTAACATTGCATAATCAGATGCAGCTTTATTTTAACAGTAATACCGAATTTTCTCCATCATAAAATACGTTTTAAAATTAATCGCATGCCAATTATTATTATTATTATTATTTACAGCACTCATATCGATATGTTACTGCAGTGTGCAACAAGTGAACGCACAGAATAATGTTTATAACATCATTTTCAACACACTCAAATGTATCTAATATAACAAACAGAGCTGCGTTACCTCATACTCAAGACCAGAAAAGCGGAAGCGGCGTCGGCGACTGCGGCATAATAAAAGTCCCGCTGCTCTCGAGGCGTGTGTTGCGTTCGTCTCTCATTAACAATCGCTCCAGCGCCTCGTTCAGCTCCACAACACTCGCTCCTGCTCTGCTTCATACTACAATAATGTTAGTAATCGCATCGAAGAAACATGATTTCTGCCCGAGTCCCATCCCGATTATTTTCCACCGGCTGTGAGGTAAAGACCACATGTCCCAAGAATCCTCGCTCAATGGTGTCATCAAGCTACATCTTTGTTTTGAATAGGCGACCTCTATCAAATGAAAAAACAACATATTGTACCTTTCTATAAAAAGCTATACACTTTTTTCAGTCTTTTGAAAGCCTTCCACAATAAAAATTACAGAGCTTTGATCGTGAAACTAAGCATTTAAATAGACATATTATTGAGAGATATATACTGACAACTGGTTTATGCATTTTATGTAAGTAGTCTGCTATACTATTATAAAGAAGTAATTTCATCTTATTTTTGGCCATATAAATATCAGCAACTGTACCAAATTGCATATTTTTCCTCAGTTAAAAGCCTGGGGCTGTATTCACAAAACATCCTAAGGCTAAAAGAAGCTCCATACTTGCAATTTAGGAGAAACTCTTAAAAATAATGAGTGTGTCAGTCCTAAATTTTTGCTCTAAGAGTTTTTCACCAAAAATTTTAGCGGTAAAACTAGCTCCTAAATATGTGAAAGTCAGTATAGTCAAGAGGACTCCTAAGTCACTAAGACCAAATCATAAACAATCCTAAATTGGATGTTGCCAGCAATCTGGCAATAGGTGATAGAGCCTTGAGCGCAGAGCCTTTTCTTAGTAAATGCAATAAATATTTTGATTTATAGATTTTAATCTGTGATGACAACATAAAAGTTCATTTATATACAGGCAAAAAGTTAACAATAGGTCAAGTTAATAATAATATCCTATTGTCGCCGCCTCGAATTCTGGCTCGTCGACCTTTCCCGATCCTGATCCCGCACTTCCTGTCTCCTCACTGTCCTGTTATAATAAAAAAGCAAAAATGCCAAAAGTAAATAAAGACAGAAAAAACAAAATAATTTGTGTGGCAGTTGTTTTCACGAGTTGACAATAAAATTAAAATGAGCGTATTTGGTTTGCTGTCCAAAGAGAGGCTCCAAGCTCTGAATTTAGCCCAAACCCAGAGTACTCCCCCATATCCTGCGAAAAAGAACCAGCCGGGGGTGGCGAAGGGATGGAGAAAACTGTCTAGGTGAGTCGGCTGTGGATATATTCCTCCTTTTGAAATGATTAGATGGACCGTTTGAACTCGCTCCTCTCCAACTTTGTTTATAAAACATCATCTGCCGCTTGAATTCTGTATTCTCTCGAGACGCTCATGTAAGAGGCTGACAATTAGCTGAACTTATGCTAGTTCAATTAGTGACACTCAGCCTACATTTTAAAACCTTTATTTGAATATGGCAGCATGTTACCTCGTTCTACAATATTTCTGATTAAATCGCTGACAGAAACTCCTCCCTCATCAGCCAATCACTGTGTGCGGAGTAAGCGTCCATAGCAACGAGGTCAACCCCGCCCTTTCTCTCAGCTTAAGACTTCTCTCTAGTTTGTCTCAGCAGCTTCGTGAATAGGTTAAATTTTGAGTGCTGTTCAAATGATCTCAACATGGCAGCTCATCAAAGGACTATTTGCTTTATCATGACTGACTGCAAATAACACATTTTTACAGTGCCATTGTCTTCCGATTTCCAAGTGCAACTTTAAAGTTTCATGCTTTGGTTGTGGCTAAACAAAATGCTCCATCCTTGGTGTTTTGTTGATGTAAGCATATGTTTCGTTTTCTGTAGACTTGGCACATAAATCTACCACAATTTGTCAAATGGTCAAGATCAATCTGACTTTAGTATGCAAATAGACAAAAAAATCCACCCCACCCCCAAAAAAAAACAACCCCAAAAAACATTTTATTTATTTAGAAGAAATCTATAAATTTAGTGAATATTGACAGACTTTCATTTAGCAAATATTAGGACAATGTAACTATGATGATTTCATTTGGATGATTTTTGGTTATATTTTCAATGGTGAACTTTGTCCAGCTCATTTCAGGTTTGGGTGTGCAATTCAATTCAGTTGTTTGCTAAATGTTTTGTTAAAAATAAAAACCTCTGATTATATAGATTACAATATAATGAGAGGATTTAATGTTAATAAAGACATTTAGCAAACAGCAAAACTGAATTACATACCCAAGGCTGAAATGACAACACAAGGTTGGAATCTAGTCTATGTGCAAGGGCTGAATTGCTTGCAGAAATTGAATATTAGAGTCGGGGATTAAAAACAAACCCAGACCAGAATGTTTGTGAAATGTCAATCAAGAGCATTTCTGACTAGTAATGGCCAGTGTAACATTCACCTTCAAAGACTTGTTGGATTTGTTGGACATCGTAACCGTACATTTCATCAGCGTGTTAGTTTGAAGTGCTGATAGAGTGGTGGATTCGTGAATATGCTTGGATTCATAACCCCACTACAGATGTGTATATCATTCAGTACAAGCAGACATATTAATATGATAAATATGCACAGGACAGCTCTCTAAATGACTTATGTGTCCTTTGTTCATAACCCGTTCCTGGAAACTTCTCTCTTCCACATGCATTGTCAACTGATATGTAGCTAAATGTGGTGAAGGTAAATTCCATTGTGTGCTCAGAGCTCGGCTATAGAGGGCTCTATAGTTGTCATCGTGTGATTCTCAGCGTGTCTGAGGTCACGGTGCACTTTAGATCAGTGTGCAGCCCTACAGTCGGTTTCCCAGCCTCTCAGGAGAGCAGCATTCATCATAAATAACTGTCTGTTTAAATCGCATGAATTTGCTTGCTTTCGCTACGTTCTTCAGCTCAAAACTGTTCTCCTACGTCCACTTAAAGACACGAGAGAGTCTCTCTTTGTGATGCTAGCGCGTTAAAATGCTACATTCAAAGCCATTTCCTGCCTGTTTGCACTAAGACAAATGACAGGAAGTTGTCCAGTGAGGGCAGTTTGGGTATTAGCTAGCTGACGGTTAGCCTTTAGCCTCTCATTTTCGTTGACAGCAGTAACTGCTGGAGACCTCAAAAGTCATTAAAAAGTAAGGGAATGTTATGGAAATGGGCTAGAGGTGAGGAAACCTCTTGTAATCTTTCTGCATAAAATAAACACTTAAATCTGAGAAAATGAGGAGTGGCTTTGACCAGATGCTGTCTGGAGTGAGATCGTGCCATTTCACAACACTGCGTCATTTGTTTTCCTTCTACAAGTGTGGGTAACATGCCCATATTGTTCAGAATTGTTTTTTGGCTCGTGGAGCCCAGATTTTTGTCCAGTTGAAAACGTTTGCGCCAGAGTTGGCTGGTTATTTCATTGAAATGATTGCTAGAGTATTTTGATGAATACCGCATGGCAGAATTTGATTTGCCAGTCGTCTTCCTGTCTTCCTGTCTTCCTGTCCTCTTCTCTCTTCTTGTCTGACTGTGCTCAATGTGACACAAAGAGTTTGGAGACTTTTTCCTCCTCCCCCAGCAGCAGTGAAAACACACATGTGTGCACTCAACACAAACACAGTGAGTGCACGTAGAAGAGTGTGCTAATGATAGATCTGAGGCTCTGACAGATGTTTCTGCCTGTGAAAGAAAACATGATTTTTTTTTTTTCTATATCTGAGACATTAAGCAGATACTCACACACATGCATAAAATTCTCCAGAAGAGTTAAAGGGATAGTTTACCCAAAAATTAAAGAGAAATTTGTTCATTATTTACTCACTCTCATGTCGTTCCAAACCCATGAGACTTTCGTTCATATTCGAAAGAAAATTAAGAGATTTCTTTCCCTGCTAAAACGCTATTCACCCAAAACTCTGATTGCTTAAATGTTCGTAAAGAGATTTATAAAATAAATCCGTATAATCCAAGTCTTCTCAGGAGACATGATGGCTTTATAGGGTGATTTAATTTGTTACATTCACATATGAACTGTGTATATATATATATATATATATATATATATTATAAGCTCAACCATACTTTGGGCCATACTAAGCTCATTACCATATTTGAGTGCTGTGTCACTGTGTTCACTGATCAATGTTTATATAGCTCAACCAAAATTGAAAATTCTGTCATCATCTACTCACCCTAAAGGTGTTCTAAACCTGTATGAGTATCTTTCTTGTGTTGAACAAAAAAGAAGATATTTTGAAGAATGTTGGTGAGCAGGCAGTTGATGGACATTGACTTCCATAGTATTTTTTTTTTTCAAATTTTACAATCTCTTTATGAACGTTTTGAGGTGAACAGAGGGACAGAAATCAATGAGATTTCATTCAAATATCTTCATTTGTCTTTCGGAGATTAACGAAAGTCTTGTGGGTTTGGAATGATGTGATGGTGAGTAAATGATGACAGAACTATCTCTATTTGAGTGAACTATCCCGTTAAGAGCCGAATATCTGCAGGTCATACAAATAGTACTTGTGAAGTGCACAAATGAATTTGCATGTTGCAAAGCTAATGAACAATATTCTGATGAGCATAAAAGTGTTTAGTATACAGCATAAATGCTGCCTAGTAGAACAGTTTCACATCTGTTTAGTTGCCATAAAATTAAAGGTTGTCAATATAATACAAATAAAACAAAATAAGCATTTTTGCTTATCTTATTTTTCACTTATTGTTAAACCATTTATTTATTTATTTTACAACTATAAAGAGAGTAGGAAAAAGAGAGATCTCATTTATACATTTAATCTCAGTGTGTGGCATGAGTGAACAGAACTGTAAATAAATGAGACACTAATACGTATAACAGACTCTTCAGAATGTTTCCACGATGCCAGTTACTCAAGGCCTTGCTCTTCTAAACGACCATAAAACAACAACTGAACTGGAAAAATAAAATGTGGCACAACAGAAGGTTATGAAGACAGAGTGGACTCTAGACATCTCGTAAATGTAACAAGAAGCTGTCAGAATCGGGCTGCGCTATATATTGCTGTTCAATTTGCCAAATGAAGTGATAAACTAGCCTTCAAATGAATTTGCAAGTAGAAACAGATAATAGCAGCATATTTACAATTTTCAAAATAATGAAAATAAACTGTGACCAAATGTTAAGAGAAAACAGATGTTTACGATACTATGAAGGAGCCCGATATTCCCTGCTGGGTACACAAACGCAATCTAATAATGATGTTAGTGTCAAAATTATCTGATGTGTTTAAAATGGAGTTTCAGATCTCAAATGCCGTGAAAATGAATTACACTTTTTGAAAATATCAGACGGTCCAGTGTGGATAATATAATTGTTATTGAAATGAATGAAGATGGTTTCACAAACAGAAGCAGTGCTAATGATTCTGTTATTGTTTGCCAATTCAGAAGATCTTTGTAATACTGTGGTGGGGAATTTCTGAGTTGTTGATCAAAGCATGGAACAGTTACTTTTGGAAGCATACTGTGATCACCAACATATCATTTTACTCAAAGTCTGTTTTCTGAAATATGAGGTGGGCCAGGAGATTTTGTTTCATTTTTGTTTTGGAGGTAATATTTCTACAAATTCTGAGCCAGGAGTTTGTGGGATTTGGCAGGACCAAATTTTACACTCTTGCATCAGTTCCCTTTAGCATGTAAATCTAGGAAATGAAAGATGACATGATACATTAATCTGCATCTCATCAGTGGTTTTACCAAGTCACACATATTGGAGTTATTTGCTTGGCCTTACCATGCAACCCAAAATACCAAATAATAATCCAAGATAATCCCAGCAAAGGAGTCCCCTTTCTTGCGATTGTTATAAAGCAATAAGCGCCCAGCCTTTGAAGTTTCCTTTTCATTTGATTCATTCATTTGATAGTGGTTTTAAATGAGTCATTGTGCATGAGAACTGCACTACAGCAGCTGCAGGTAGTTTAATACCACCCCTTCATAAACAAATATTAAACAGCCATGATTCCCAAAGACATCTGTGTTCTTACCACATACGTTTCAAGTGCTGACATGACTAAAACCTTTTATTAAAAATCAATATAGAATGTAATTGCATGAAATGCTTTAACGAAATCACCGTAACAATCGCAAAATCTCAAAGGGCTTCGTTCAGGAAACGCAAGCAGAGCGAATTTCTGTGCAAATCATCTGCAAAAACCTTTGCAATGCAAATTAATTCAATTTAATTCAATTGGATTTACGAATGATTTACAAAGAGATTCGTTCCGCTTGTGTTTCATGACCGAGGCCCAAAGGATTTCCTATTACACACTAAAATGCACTTATTTTTGTTCTTACTCAGAGATTTATACATTTTTTGATCGTCAAGTTCCAAATTGCCATACAAGTAACACACCTTGCAAATTATTCACATCCGGATATTATAATTTGGATAACTTGAGCTAATATAATCAAGTAATAAATAAATCTCTGTGTAAGAAGTGTGCTCTTTAACTTTAACGTGTGTTTTGAACAAGGAATTGAAGACAAACGAAGGCAAACCAATTTTAGTCTTTAATTCCTCATTCAAAACATACATCTTTCATTAATCATACGTCTTTCACAAATACAATATAACAGCCAATCTTGTGTTTGCCTTCGTTGATCTTCAATTCCTTATTCAGAACATACGTCCCTCATTACTTACAGACTTGTAGCATTTCCCTAATTAAGCCGTCAGTCGATATTCACAGGGTTGCCCCAGAGCACGATTATATTCACTGTTTTTTAAGGAATTAGCACTGCTGGACATTTTGTTAATAACCGACATCACAAAGACTGAAGGAAGTGATTGTTGTGGCAGCTTGGCATTATGTGACGTGAAGTCTGGTTATATATTGCCTTAGTGATTTCACCTGGCAGCTTCAGTACTCTCAGCCTGGTTGGACATTGATTTAACTAGTTTTAATGTTCCATGGACCATCTGGTTTCACCACAAGTTCACCCTGGATGTTGAACTTTCTCTTGGAGAACTACACATGCATTGAAGTCAGGGTTGTGTGCTGTTTGAGAATTGAGATACAGAGTGTTACTTCAGTTCCTGAATTTGAATTGAGAGAGAAAACACTTTTTCATCTGGCCAAACCTCTACTGTAATATTTAATATAACAATAATAATTAATATTAATAATATTACAGTATGTGTTTGTTTAATTCTTTGGCTTTTTTTGAGCTATTTTATTGGCGAACAAAAAGTATATAAGGTTATATGTAGGTTATTCAGCATAAAATCATCTGTTAAATGAATGCGCTTGTATAATACTGCTTAATTATAAAGAAATCTGAAAACAAATTGTTACACTGTTTCATATTTTTCATTTTAAAATGAAATTTACCTCAAGCTGAATACAGAAGGCGTAGGACGTAGCGTATGCGTTTTGAACAGCGAGAGGCATTACACTTTCTTCGTAAATTGAATACGGAAGGCGCTCAGGCGGAAGCTAGATATTATACTTTGTCTTGTTAAATATAGATATTTTTCTAACATAAAAACATCGATTCTCTTCAGAAGGCCTTTATTAACCACCCAGAGTAAGTGTGTGATGGATGGATGCACTTTCTTGTGCTATCTTGGGGTAATTTTCATTTTAAGGGGAACTAATCTTTTAATTTAGTTTAAAGAATTATTTCTTATCAGACAATATCTATTGTACATGTCATAATTTATTTATATTTATTGGCATAAAT
This sequence comes from Opsariichthys bidens, assembly GCA_037194245.1. NCBI lineage: Eukaryota > Metazoa > Chordata > Actinopteri > Cypriniformes > Xenocyprididae > Opsariichthys > Opsariichthys bidens. Next base: position 10,278,924 of record CM074279.1, on the reverse strand, counting down.
AGTCAAAATTAATTGACTATTAAGTGTATTTTTTGTTGATGTTGCAAAACATTCTATAAATGCCTTAGACAAAGGGACTAAAGAATTTTTTGACTTGAATTTCTTTGAACTGCAATTCAGTAAATACTTCATCCTGTCATTACAAATTCCGTTTCAACATTTTGTATCACATCAAACTCCATGTCACGAATAGAAAGAGAGACCGTTTGTAAACTCTATTCAGCCCAATCCTAATTCAAAAGTATAGGTTGTCTGGTTCACTAAAATGCCATTTCAATGAGAAAATATTATTGAATACAGTGACATTTTTGAAGTTGGTTACATCATGACTTTACAACTACATGTAAACCAACTCTCATAAGAGTATTAGTAGACTGCAGTATACTGTTAGTAGATCATTAGGTTAGGGTTAGGTTTTAGGGTTCAGGCTAATAGAAGTTGGCATGTAATTGCAAAGTTACTTGTAGTGAGTAGAATGTCTATTGGGGAGCATCAAAATAAAGTGTTAGTAGATATTAAGCAAATGGTCTACTAATATTCTAATGATTGCTATGATTTGACCCTTCGCAGGCAGTTTGATTGACAGGTGATCTAACCAATCATAACCCCGAATCCACCATTTTGTCTGACTAAGCAGTCAGGGGAGTTAGTAGATTAACTTTGGTGAACTTGTGTGTACTCACGTCTGATGTCCATTCATGTTTATTTGACACTATAAATGAACTAGAATGAAGAGATGGTTATTGGTTCGCGAGCCGCTTGAAGGAGCTACAGCGATCTGTCACGCCACATTAAAGAGCCACTGTAATGCCATAATTCAAATGAATAATTAATGCTTTCTTTAAAAAATAAATATTTTAAATATCAAACTGTTTCCCATCAAAAGTAACCTGCTCTGTCTTGTCTGTCGATGTGTTGTCAGTGTCCTCTTTGCTCCTGGATGTATTTTTCACGGCATGAGAACATGATGGGTGGTGTGAGAGCGCATGGCTTGTCGGACATAGCAACAGTAACTAAAGGGGGCGGATCTTTGCGATGGGTCAATTGACATGTTGTAGTAAAGTTACTTCTAGTTAGTAGAATGTCTAAAGTGGACCATCGAAATAAAGTATAACCCACAAGTTTTTAAAGAAATTATTATTGTTATCTAATTTTTTTGCATTTTGTTCATTTTGATATTGCATTTCAGAATAGGATGTGATTGTGTGGATTATATTCTGCTTGGAGAGCTGAACCAATACAGGTCATAGTTCAGTAAAGAAAGGGTATGTCAGTCTGCTATTTTCATATTCTGGCTGATCACAGGCTCCTGGCTCTGTCCTCCACACCATCATGCGCGGTTCTGTGATGTTTCAGACGCGGGAGAGATTTGTGGCTCATGAACGTCTCATCTGATTTGTGCTCTCGCTCCAACGTGTATCAGGTTACTTTTCTTCTGGAGTATTTTTTTAATAGCACAGCTGCTGAACTCTTCTCTGGACTATTCAGACTGAGCAGAGACCCCGAACTCAGTGGGTCTTCTGCAGAAATTTATTAAAACTACCTAAAGATATGTGAATTATGTGAGGAGCTGGCTAGATCTAGATATTACCACCTGTGAAGAGGGTATTATTCATTTTTATTTTCTTTGTCGGTAGTTGTTTTGCTCCTGCAACACCTGTCAGGAATCGTTAATCATTCAGACGCTTCCCACTGAGGTCATTTTTGATTATAATTCTCATGTGTGATCTTTTGTCCCAAGATCAATTCTGAGGCCAGAACCGCAACCATGTTTTGGCAGCCGTGGATAAAATCACACATGGATAAAAACACTATAAACTGGATACTTATTAGCGTAATCGCATTTGTACTGAACCAGACGGCTTCTCTTAAGTTTTCCATGTATATAAATGATTATTAGCTCAAGTAATGACCATAAAACTCGAATTTGAATGGTTGGCCCAGAGACAAGATGCTAGCATTTAAAGCAATACTGTATATGTAAGTGAATGAAAACTAACACTTAACACTCAAACTGACATGAAATGTTAGTTCTGTCATGACAACTCTTGGAGTTGGTGGTATAGATCTGCTATGTTTAAGCTGCTGTTATTGCTGCTGCAGAGCAAATAAGGGACTTCCTAGTGCCAATACATACACATGCTGCTGTGAGATTTGATGTCTCCAACTTGGAAACGTTTGCAAAAGCAGTGATTAATTCTACCTCTAGGTAAGTAAAGCTTTATTTATATAGTACCGTGTAAAAGTAGTGTTTACAATTTACAAAATATTTTACAGAAAAAGCACAAAATGACTTGTTGTGGCTTCTGAAAAAGTCAGCCAAGCTTTTGCCATATTTTTTTTTTATTTGCAGTATGAATTTGAGTGGACTGTGGGTGTGGCGTCTGAGACTGAGATCATGCATTGCACAATTCCTAGATATTACCATTGATAAGAACGACAGGAAGGTGTCCCTCCAAAAAACATTTCCAAAGTTTTGCTCTTTGACACTGTTTATAGTTTCTCAGAGAGTGTGATGCCAAGCGTATGTTTGGAAATCTTGGATCTACTGTGAGGAACAGCCAAAAATGCTTTCATTTCTATTGTTTTTCCATGAAAAGTCTCATTTGTTAGATGACAAATAATGTTGTATACATTTTATGCAGCATTAGAAAAGTGGATTCTATTTTTAGTTGAAAGAACAAGAAATTAATTTGCTATCTCCAATTTTTCCCATTCCTGCCCAGCTATTTGCTTATTTGTAAATCTCAAGGATTTGCCAGAAGCCTGAATATTGACATATGGAATGCAGAACTATTGCTGCTCAAACTAACCATACAAACAGAACCGTGCGTCTTTGTGTGTATGAGTGTGTGAACACTCTCTTGTTTGTTAGGGTAGAGGGTGTTCCCAAAATCACTAAAGATTTGAGATAATGTGCCATGTTATGACTGAAGCATAAGTTAAAATTATAACAACAACAACAACAACAACTACTACTACTACTTTCCCCCAGTACAGTGCAGTGAAGAATTCTGTATCAAGTTGCTTGAACATGAAAACTCAGCCTCATGTTGATCCATCTTTTTGACTAACTTACTCTTTTCCCATATAGTGAAAGTGAACAGTCCCAGCTGTGGTCACCATTTACTTTCATTTTATGGTAAAAAGCAGCTTGGAAATTCTATTGCATATCTACTTTTGTGCTCCACAGAATAAAGAAAAGTCATACAGGGTTGGAAAGACACAAAGGTGAATGAGTTAGAGAATTTTTACTTTTGGGTGACGCATCACATATTGGAGGCCCCTTCCACTAACCTTTGGGTTAGCAGCCCAGATCTTTCACCACATTTGTGATGGTTGGTCAGTTATCTGTTTCCTCTCAGGGAACACATTTGAAAGCTGAAATCTATCAGGCTTTGAATTGAACTGAACTGAACTGAACTGGGTAAAATAAAAATATGTGGATGAATGTCAACACTGCAGCAGCGGTGCTAAGACCTCCCTGCACTTCAGATTCAGTAAATTTTCGAAACCGCGTGTGAAGAAAGCTGTATTCTGCGAGGAATTTTTATAAATCCATAAACATGTAATGAAATTTGCTCTGGTCTAGGGAACATGGGCAGGAAAAGTAAAATTGAGTTTTCTGTGGCAGACTGGAGTGCTTTAAAACAGGTCTGTTAGGAGGGGCTTACCAAAACCCTCTGCTTTATTTTGTTCACTTTAAACTTGAGTGACAAGAGCTGACGGCTCTAAGCAAAGGCAGATGGAGACTGCCGTTGACGGGGAACGGTAGGCTAATGTAGCACTATGCTAGTGCCCCATTATGCTAATGTTATTAGCACAATTAGCAGCCGCTTATAGTGCTAAACATTTACATATTCTGCATACTTTTTTCTAAAAATTGTACTAAGAATCACATTTTAAATATTCATACAAAATCATCACCTCGTAAAATAGTTACTTTTGTCATGAGATTGGGTTACCTAAAAGGGTGTTTTAGATACCGTTTTAGATGTAGATATTGTACATTTCAGTATGTGTCTAAATGTGCAAAAATGCATGCGTACACTGTGAATACGTAGACCTATCAATATGAATGAGATCATCTTGATATTGTACATTAGATATTTAGAGGTTGATAAATAGAGTTGTTGTGAAACTGCTTCTAGGTTGTTTTCGAAGCTTCGGTGGATGTTTTAACAGACTGAGGCTCACTGATGTCTGTTTCAGGAGGCTGACATGTTTGACTAGGGTAAGCGTGATCTGTCTACTTGAGAATTTACAATGGGAACCCAAGACTAATGTTTTGATGGCTTGTATCTTTGAAAAGAACAGAGCATTTTTTCCAAGCATTTTACCTCAATAAATACCTTCCAGAGAGCATCTGGTGGAAACATGCAATGCAGTACTGAAGTCTATTACAGCGCTGTCAGACACGGTTACTACAGAGACCTAACTCTTCTTTACGTCTGCATCTCTGATGTGGAGCTGAGGCCAGCGATTGAACTATGCACTGAGGGGCCTTATCTCATGAGATGAGTCATTATAGTAACTCATCCTTTTAATGAGTCCCACATTTATGGAGGATTTGGAATTATTCTGGGAAACAAGTTCTATTGATAACTGGTACAGGTGGTTTGTTTGTTTTGGTCAGTGGTGAATTTGGTGTGTTGACTCATACACTGTGTAAACTTGTCCCGGTCATGTTTAGTTCTTGTGTTGTCAAGTTTTAGCTTTAGTCTTTAATTTCTGTTTTGCCTGCTTCTAGTTCATTTATTAGTTGCCATAGTCCCTGATTAGTGTCACACCTGTTCCCTGTTCTGTTGATTATCTTTTCGGTTTATTTAAACCCTCAGTTCTCTTTTGTTCATTGTCTTGTGTTAAGGTTTCTAGATTGTTTTTGTATTTGTAGATCGCTCTCTGTGTTTATTAAAGTCTTGTTTTATTGTTCATTCTAAGTCAAGCGTCATCTCTTGTATTACACTACAGCCAACCCATGAAAGAACAGAAGACCACAGAAAGGATTATTTTTGGCAAACACTTGAAAATGGATATACCAGCAGTCAGAATGCTCAGTTTTGAGTAGGAGCATCGATCCCTCGAGGACCACACGAGTAACTTTTTAGATCTAGCCCCTGATGCATTTTCCCAATCGCTCCCCGTGTGTGTTTTTTTTCTGTCCACCCTGAACAAGCACACAAAGACACACTTGCCCCAGTGATGGTCCTCGAGACGCATTCACTGAGTTTGTGGAGAGGGTGCTGGTACAAAATCACTCTCCCTGTACTGTTTTCAGACTCAGAGCCCAGCCGCCATCAGCCATGAATGCCGGGGGAATGATTCAGAGCCTGAAATTTGCCAACAGAGCTGGCATGAACTCCAGACGCAAATTTCATCACGGAGCCCGAGACAAACACAGAGTCTATCTCAGTGTTTGAGCCGGCATCATCATACATCGTCAGCTCCTTAAATTGTTCCATTCTGCTGCACGATCCACCAGGGGCTTTTCAGTCATCAGCTAGACCTTGGCTCGTGGATCCCACAGCTCCATCTCAGCCCTTCAAGCCTCGGACTCCACCTCGGCCCTCTGATACGTCGGTTCCACTTTGGCTTAACGCTCCCTCGGCTTCACCCTGGACTCTCATCCGTCAGGCTCCCTCATCCCTCTGGCTCCACCTTGGTCCATCGTCACTCTGTTCCCTCTGGACCAAGGCTCATCAATGGCTTCTTTCTTCAACGGCTCCAGCATGGACCTTCATGACATGGCTCTGGGTCATCCTCCTACTCCTGTTATGTCACAGTCATGTTTAGTTCTTGTTTTTAGTTTTAGTAATTGTCTTCATTGTCTGTTTTGAGTTCGAGTTTATTCATTAGTTACCATTTTCCTTGATTAGTCTCACATCTGTTCTGTTGATTATCTTCCCTCTCTATATTTATTTTATTGTTCATTATGCATCACACATCGTATTTTGATTTATGCTACAGCCAAGCCAATGACAAATCTGCGATCAGTAGGTGTGTATTTGGATGGACAATAGTGTTAATAGTGATTCTTTAGAAATTATGTGATGTATAAAGAAATTTGTTCATGATTAGTTATATAAAATATCTAACATTTTTTGATGATATTCTATATACACTACTGCTCAATTTTTTCAAAATTTTTATTCACCGTTTTTTTCAAAATATTCATAATGCAAAATATATACTGCAGTATTACTGAATATTAAGTGCTTTATTTTATGAAGCTTTATTTTTTATGAATTTTCAGCTTCATTAAATCCAGTCTTTAGTGTCACATGATCTTTCAGAAATCATTCTAATATGCTGATTTGCTGCTTAAGAAATATATCTCATTATAATCACAGTTTATAATACTTGTGCTGCTTCAATATTTACAGTATAGTGACTGTTCTTCAAAATAGCTTTTATATGAAATACATTTTTTGTAATAAAAGTATTTACTGTGCATCCTTTCTGAATAAAAGTTTTTGGTAACACTTTACAATAAGATTAATTATTAGTTAAAGAATTAACATGAACTAACCATGAGAAATACATTTGTTACTATATTTGCTGATCTACAGTTCATCATCATTATTAATAAAACAATAGAATAGAAAGTGATAAACGGTTTTATCTAACATATTGTCACTGAAACATTTTTTTAAAATGCAACAAATTCTGAATGATGGCAAGTTTTGAACCGATTAACTTCCCCTAAAAAGAATAAAACTCCCTCTAGAGCTGCACGATTCTGGATAAATTGAAAATCACAATTTTTTTTTATTAAAATAGAGATCATGATTCTCTCACGATTCTGAATAGACAGCAAAACAAAATAACATGTACTAGAGGTTCTTTTCATCTTTTTCGACACTCGTGTTTTGATTAATATGGCACCGTTAAAGAAATTTCAATCACAGTTTGTGAAAAGAACATTTGTTCTGAGACCAAAGTGCTGTTTGAATTATTTCTTGCCATCTAGGGAATTTTGCATAGTACGTTAATGCTTCACGCTTCATCTCTCAGGTCAGCTCCGTTTGCTCGTCTTCTTTCAGTCTCAGATGGTTTTCTTTGGAGAGGACCAGTCAGGCTAACTGGACAGATGTTTTTTTGCCCCCCTCAAATCTATACACTTCACATTATTACAAGCACTTACGTTCCCAGACGATGATTTACTACCCAAAGACGATTCATGAAACATTCTGTCACTTACAGCTGAAAAACACAAACAAACATGTCACAGGAGTTCCTTTTGTGTGAGACTGGCTTGCGTGTAAATGGAACCGTTCCTGTAGCTCCGACAGAGCTGAAAGACGAAAGCTAGTGTTTTTTTGCGATCTGTATGTTTTCCATGAAGGACGGGCCACACTGATTCTGTTGTCTGAGGAAGGAAATCCTTTGAAGAGGTGCTGTAAAACAGCTCAAGGGCTTTTCAGTGCCTCACCCTTCTTATCTGTACTGTCTCTTTAAAGAGATCTTGGTGCAATTATAGCATTAGTAGGTAATTAGGATCCTTTTGCCAGGTATGTGAAAGGAGCTGCTCAGTCCTCTAGTGAAATGAGAGTGGCCAATGGAAATGTTTTAGCACACGGTTGGCCAGATAAATATATTGTACTGCTACTGTGAACTGGATCATTTAACTATTTTTTTTCCTTTTGGTGATGGTGATGGTATTAGTGTTACTACTGCAAAGATTTGGTTATGACTCTGATTGGATGAGCTGTATTTGAAGCAACAGATTTAGATTTATGTTTATGGATTTGGCAGACATTTTTATCCAAAGGGGAAAAAAAAACATTCATTTTTGTTTTAGTTCGCTGGGAATCGAGCCCATGACTTGTGTTGTTTTGTACTTTTTAAGATGCATGAATGCTATATTTATGCTTGCAAGCCATAAACATTCTGTAGCTAGGCTAATGAACTATATTACTTGGAGGTAAGATTGTTCATTATAATGGTTATATTACATTAAGGAAAGGTACTGATATCATATTGCCCCAATAATAAAACAATATGCATATATGTGCAAAAAAACAATTATTTTTAATCCTCATTCTTTTAAGGGGCGGCTCCTTTTAAGGCTTGTCAGTCACCGACCACTATATGATTGGCTAATGTCATTGCACAGGAAGCGGTATCAATACCCACTCGCTATTGCACGTGAGTGTTTTGAAAACATTATCCACATAAAACCATAATTTACAGACAAAGCATTATGAAATGTAGCTGATCCATCATGTAGCTGCTGTCAGACCAAATACAGTTGGCTGCTTAATCTGTCAACAAATGTTCATTTGCAAACTCTTAATTACGTGATGTTACAGATCCCACAATATCCAAACGAGCCTCTATTTATAATTAGTACGGCATTTTAAGATATGAAACTTGCAGGATGATTTAATGGTACAAAGACCTCTTATATGTCAAAAGCAAATTTGATTTCTCATGTCGTGAACTCTTTAAGCATCAGATATGTCGTGGTTTGATTCTGCCTTAAGATTGTAGAAAATGTGATGCAGTTTTTCAGTAGTTGTAGTTGTTGCCAGTGGCTCCTCAGTCCTCACCTCATCGCTTCTATGCAGAGATTAAATGCTAGACAGATCTTCAAAAGTCTCTGTGCTTATCGTGTCTCCTTGACACCTCAAACAAATGCAAATCTCTTCAAACCTTTCAGCTGATGACATATTAGGTATGCTGCAGATGATGAACATAACATTCTGTCTTTTGTTAATATGAATTATTCTGCTGGCCATAAGTCATTTCAGGATGAAACGCACTACCAAAAGTTTTTTATTTCTGAGAAGCTGTACTTTTATTATACTTTTTGTCAGTCAACGACCACTATATGATTGGCTAATGCCATTGCATAGGAAACTTTTTCCAGTAAGGATGCATTAACTTGATAAAGCTTTCTATTAATCAAAGAATCATGAAAAAAATGAGTTTTTACAAAAATATTAACCATTTTCAACGTTGATAATAATCAGAAATGTTTCTTGAGCAGCAAATCAAGATATTAGAATGATTTCTGAAGGATCATGTGACACTGAAGACTCACAGGAATAAATCACAGTATAAAAAGACTCAAACAGAAAAAAGGCTTTTTTTTCTCCAAATTGTAATATTCCACAATATTACTGTTTGTACTGTATTCTTAATCAAATAAATGCAACCTTTGTGAGTGTAATAGACTTCTTTCAATAATATTCTCGTATCTCACAGATCCCAAACTATATATATTGTATATATGACTTTCAAGTTCATAAGTACAAACTCCCCAGGAGGACTTGAAGGCAGTAGAAGTATTTCACATCAGAGAGAAAAAAAAAAAAAAAAACTCATTGTGAAAGATTCAAATTGGAAGACAAGATATTTACATTTTTTAGGTTTCAGCTTATGATTCTTATCGCAGGTCTGATTTCATGTCACAATAATGCATTTCAGCAGTAATACTTGAAGGACATGTTTAGAAACTCTTGGTTCAGTCTCTTGGTCAACTTTGCCCCTACAAGTGGTTTTGGTTTGAATTTGGATCTTATATAAGACGTTTTAAAGCGGTTGATGTAATTTGGCACACACGCTCGTCTTTGAATTCATCAAATGCAGCTCCAATCAGTCCTGCGCCCAGGACTGTTGACACTAGCAGGAAATCAAAGTCCAGCGCGGCAGTCCTGCGCTGCCCGAACCATGTGCTTGTGCATGAGGCAGCCTCACGGGGAAGATTAATTAGTGTACACAAACGTGTGTGGATGTTTATACACCAGAGTGTGTTCTGAGATGTTAACATATCAGTCAGCTCTTGCTCTCCTTCACTGCCAACCACATGGCCAGACACATGTACACACACACGCACAGACATGTATATACTCACGCATGTATGTATGTGTACGCTCACAAACAGAGCCACAAAAAATAATGCGGCCTTCTGTGCACAAGTTACATCGGTTGCAGACTTATTAATGCGCAGTAACAACAAACCACGCGAAAATACAGACATAAAGCACATAGATAAATACACATGCAGTCCAAGCTAGCCATACTGAATTATAAACAGGTGTCTTCATAGTTTGCATTCTTCCCAAACACAAAAGTGGTTTGACCTGAGCGGTTTTGAGTGTGTATCGAGCCCGATCAAACCAGGGTCCCAGTGTAATTCTGTATTTATAAACACGAGTGCAGTTGGGTTTGTGTGACACATACCGTGTGCTAGACTTAGCCGAAATATTGAAACCATATTTTCACCCCTTTTCCTGGCACTTATTTTGAAGGGAAGCCTGTCGTACATCACGGGAACACTTTGATGGGGGTCTCTGAAATGCCTCAACTGATCCCTCCTGAAACTGATGTGCGGTGGGATTGAGTTTTGCTCCTAAGTGCTGGAATAACAGTAAGCTCGTGTTGAAAAATTGAATGGAAAGCGAGTTCAGAAGCCATTCATTACGATTAACAGGATATTACTTGTTGTTTAACGTTTTACTTACTTAGAAGGTCGCTCTTGTAATGGTTTAAAAGTACTATTGCAAGTTGTGATGTGTTGTTTTCTTTTGCTAGAAATGAGTGTTGATGAAGGGTCAGTGTCCGTCCTCTTCAGAAACAGTGGATTTGTCCGGCATCCGTAGTCATTAGTCATAATTAGCCCTGGTTATTTTTCCACTGCAATTGAACGATTAAACTTGAAATTGCTTTAAAGAGAGTTGGGAATTAAAATAGGCTCAATAATAGCATTAACTTCCAATGACTGGAAAGCTTTCTCACACAGTTTATGCACAGTTTAGTAACACATGCCACGTGAAACTAATAACTAGTTTTTTTCTTTTCTTTTTTTTTTGGATGGAGAACGAAATATAACTGGTGTTTGGCTGTGCAAATTTGTTGCAATTATGCTAGCATATTGTGGGTGGTTGCCAGGCTGTTGTTATGCGGATTCTAAGGGTACTTTTACTCGACAACGATGTCCTAGAAACTGAGGACAACATTGTCAGAATGATCCCGTTCACATGGATTCACAAAAAGGATTAAAAATGCTGTATTACGCTGCCAGGCCAGTTGTTGGCGATGTCACCTATAGACTGCCTATAGACTGAACACGTAATACGCATGCGCATGACATTGCCGTTTTCACAAATTTGTGTTTTGCAGTTTAGAGGCAAGGTATCAACGGTTTTCAAAATATTGCACTTTGAAACCTGACGCTGTTGTTGTGTAAACGAACGGCCCAAATCCATAAAAAGTTCTGTTTTTAGTTAAAAATGGTTTTGTGTAAATAACCGCTGAGGTGTTCGTAGTGTTTTTTTTTAGCTTGTTGCTAAGGTGATCTGACTGGTAGCTATTTAGCTTGACTAGATGGTTGCTTACTGCCTGAATTCATAACTTTTGAATCTGAATTTAAATCCTTTTCGTTCGCTTCCATGATTCTTTTTGAAGCAGTTATCAGTGCTCTAAATGTGTCACCATTAACCTAAATGAGGTACTGGTTTAATTGAATTAATGTATTTTTTTTGTCCTTTTTTATAGTTTGCTTTGTTGTGATTTGTGTATGATGCAAATACCTTTTGGAGTCTCTAGATTTTGAAGACATAAATTTAAATAGGCTAATGATACGATCAGTTTGGTGTTAAGAAATGTTTTAATTTTTTTATTAGATAGTATACACTCTCGTCATCACCTACAGACATAACGACAAAGTACCACTGAATGAATCGATTAACTAATCTGAACAAATTTTGGGGTGAACGGATTCAAATATTCACTTGGATAAATCCAAAATACATTGGAAAGTCTGATTCATTTTAGTGAATTCAGGTAAATTTAAGGTAAATGAACAGATTAAAAAGCGAGTCGATTTTGAGTTCTTGCACTTTTTTTTGTTTTGTTTAATTTTGTAAATTAGGGGCTTTTGGTTGTAAACCCTTCATTGTTTTTATAATGCCAGGAAAGAATGCCTTTCATTTAATTATGATTGGATAATATTCTTTTGTAATTATTTTCTTAAGTATTGGTGTTGTTAAAACTATATATACTTCAGTATCTGTACATTGTCATTTATTTCAAATTTAGATAGATGTAACTAACTTTTAGAGAAAATATACTCACTAAATTAATCTTTCAGTTAATTGTGCTGTGATTTGCATGGTTACCCGTAATCAAAATCCACATTGATAAATTAGTTTGCATTGCTCTTTTTGGCACATCTCACTTAAAAACAGCTTAATCATTTTCGCAGAAGTGTTCAGAAGTGTACAAGTGTACATTTCCTTAGTTTAGTTGTAATATGAGCCCATGACTTCTCCACTGTCCTTTTGATATGAACGCTGAAGAATGCATAACATGTAATTAATGTAATTGCATCCCATGTAATGGGATTCTGTGAGAGGGACTTGCATGCAATTAGAATTGATTACATGGTGAGGAATGCGAACAGTATGTACATGTGGCGTATGATTATAAAAGCAATCTGGCCTTTTTTTTAAATTCATTTTAATAAATAAATCTCTTTAAAGATAGACCATAGTTTGGCTTTAATCATACAGAGGGTCCAAACATCTGATGCTACATTGATACAGTCTTTTAAAAATAAAATAATTATATACATATATAAACACTTCTGGAATAAGATGCAAGTTTACTTCTCTAAGTTGTTCACTCCTTTTGAAAACAATGTCTTTATAAGAGCTCATAGACATGAATTTAGAGATGTTTTCCTGGTATGGAAGTGCTTTGATCTCATTTTTTTTGTACATGTCCTGATAGTTGCTGTAGGTAATCACGTGTCATAAATGGAAATAAGCTGGCTCAGAAATGAGCCGTAGCGCTCTGGTGCAGTCCAGCTTGTTATGGGAGTCTTATGTCTGTGATCAGATAGCTACCCTGACAATATCCAGACCCCTTTCTGTTTCCATTACATTGGGAGAGGGGGGATCTAGCACTTTAGTTCTACTCGTTGGGTTCAGCATTTGCTGAACTTGCTACAAAAGTTCAGACAGTCGACTCCAAGAGAGTTCAAAGGCACCAATTTTTTAAATACATCTGTGCATTCATACTCATAGTTGTTGCACTACTTTAGCTAAAGTTATTGAAGAGCTTCTTGGCGCCTGTTTTGCACTGCACATGAAGGCAGTGTATGTGGTCCATATTTATTTTGGCACCAATTTGAACAAACTACAATATTCTCACAGTGCTGTGTAGCAGAGGTGCAAAGAGTAGGTGTGAGTAGATTTTTTTAAAGCTGATGAAGTGTACTTGTCACAAAATTTTATTAATATGAAAATTAAATAAATAACACGTAAAATGGACCTTCCTGAAAACTCTCCTTCGGTTAAATGTATGTAAGTGCCCCATTATACTTTTTCAAATGTTACCTTTCATGTAGTGTGTAATATATTTGTTTGTGAATATAAAAGAGCAGAGTGCACGAAAAATGGAGTTGTTGTCTCCCAAAGAAAGAACTGATTTTGAGCTGCTGAAATGGGTCATCAGCAATTCACGTCTGAACTACCATTACATACCTATGTTGCAATGTAACAAATTTGCATAATGTCAGATTACGGTTGCCAGGAATTATCAGTCTTTTGTTAATTTTAGTTTTCTTTATCATGGAATTTTACTTTTTATTTCATGTCCTGCTGTCTTTGTTCTAATTTCCTGCTTAGTTTAGTTACTGTGGAGATTCATCTGATCATCACACCTGTTAGTCTTTTAGTTCATTATCAGTGTAAACTTAAGTTCCTTGTTTCCTCGGTTAATGACTGTCATTATGTATATCGTGCACACTGTTACTTCGTCTTGGTCTACCATGTGTTTATTCTTGTGTTGGCTACCTCTGCATCATCTTAGTCTTTGGAACGTCTAGAATTGTGACAGAACAACAAACCTAAAAATGTATTATGCAGCTGCATTGGTCAGGAGAGGCCAAGATTTAATTAACCTTACCCTTCGTTTCTGTCATTTTGCCATTCATTCCCCTTTTGATATTATTATCAGGCCAGTAGACCTCCCAGACACCCAAGGACTCGATTGAAGGGAGGCCATACTGCAATGTCTTGAGAGGCACTACCCCCAAACCATCCCATCACTAGTCCCATAGCCCAACCCACAGCCACCCTGCGATATGGAGCAAGATGGAGTGTCAGCGCCGGCTGTGATGGAGCTGTCAATGCTAAGAGAAGTGGATGAGGCTACCATTGTTGTGCAAGCCGACTACTGAACTTGTGATAGAGGAAATACTAGTGGAGTTTTAGGAAATAGGAGTTCCCCTCCCACAACCTCGCCGCAGTGAGTGATTTTGTGCTGGACTGGGAGGCAGATATTGTGGTCCCTCCTACCCTCCCTCTTCTACCTCCTCACTGTGTCAAACTCACCTGGGGCATTCCATGAACCATCCTTGAGGAACCATGGACCGGGCTGGGGATTCCCTGGCTCCTCCTCTGGCCGCTGTTCCACCCACTTCACCTCGGGCCCGTCGCCCGAACTACTCCGCTGCCACTCCTACTTCCCTTGGCTCCACCGTTGACCATCTGGCCTGCAACGTCACAGGGCCCCCTTAACCTGCCAGTTCCGCCCCGGGTCAGACATCGGTGACCTTTCGCCATGGACTTGCATGCGTGCCGCTATGCTCTGGCTCTTGCTCAGAGACAGTTCTCGGTTGCACAGGATCCACCACATCCCACCGGATCCAGTTCTACCTTGGGGAGGTCGTCGTGGCAGCTCCGTCATGGCCTCTGAAGCCTGAGGTTTTGTACAAATCCATCAACCCTCTGCCTGTGCCCAGGGCTCATTCCCCATTGGCGATGTCTCCGTCATCCGTCCTCATAGCGACGATGGATTTGGAAACACCATGGCTCCTCCCTCCTGCAACGTTGCCATGCGGTACTATCTGGACAGGCTTCTGGAATTCAGCCATCCATCATCACATCCTTCTCTTCTACCACCTTGTGTTCCTCCTTGGTCTCTCCTTCCTACCAGCCCTCCTTCTACCAGTCCTTTGCCTGCTCCTCGTCTGCCTCCATAACTGCCACCTCTCCCTTACCACAGCGCGAGGCTATGCCTTTTCTGGGCTAGTTGTAGCTGAGACTGGAAGAGTTTGGTTTGTGTTTTCGACATGTCGAAACATTTTTCTGCGCTGCTAAAGCAATTTTTGCTATTTTACATTCACTTCTAAAGGATGAGGACTCAGGCTCGAATTGATACAGTAACAGACGCCATTGTTCCTGTGCGCATCACTGTGTATCAAGTGCTGAGGAAGCCTCCAGAGCTCAAATTCAGATATGGTAATATGGTAATTTGTGTTTTGTTTCTGACTGTAAGTGGAAACCAATCACAACACACTGGGCCATATGACCAATCAGAGCAGAGCAGGCTCTTGGAAAGGAGGGGTTTACAGAGATTGGAACTTCAAACAAACCCTTTTCAGAGTCTTTGAGAAATTAGGTGATGTGTATATAATGAGAAAATTAAAGTGTGTTTTGACATTTTTTGAGATGCATGTAAACCTGTTGTAGGAGACCTCCAAAACAAAATTAGGAACATTTAAATCGGCATAATAGGGCCACTTTAAGGAATCATTTTCTAATCATTTCTAAATAGAGTGCACATGCATGCTTGCTCACAATTAGCATAATTTTCATCCGTTAATTACAACTGTGTGAATTACATGTACAACCTATTAGAGTCTGTTGTATGACAGGTTTTAGTTGAATGAAATATTTGGCATTTAAAATTCAATTCAAAATATGTCTCATTGCGGTCTTGGGAGTTTGGCTCTTTGTGCAAGTAAAATCAGAAAAAAACAGGTAAGCATTTTATTTATATTACTGATTTACTCTTATTGTAATTTACTGATAAAATAATATGAATGAATTACAGGTGGCAAGCTAACCTAAAAGAGAGAAACTTCAACATTGTCCAAAGTCAACAACATTATTTTTCAGTCTCTCCAAGGAGCTTTTGACATTTATTAGCGATAAGGAGAAAAACTGTAAAGATGAGAGAGCCAGAGAAAGTGAGGGATAAAGAAGGAGCAAAAAGCTGATGTCTCTGGAAATACTTGAGTTCTCTGTTGTTCTTTCATCTGTCCAGAGCTCTAGGGAGCGTTTGGCTCAGGATGCTGCTTACACACTAATTACCTTATTACTGTAGCTCTGCAATAAGGAAATGACCAAACTAGCTGCTTTTAGAAAAACTAGTAGGTCTATCAATAAGATTTAATCCTTACAGAAAAAAATGCAAACTACTGAACAGTAGTAACTGTGTGTGAACTAACATGATCTGTCTGGCTGGCTATTGGTCTATTGATTTTTATTTTTTATTTTTATATCTGTCTGTTTCATTTTATTGTCATCTGTCGTTCTGTCACTGTTTTATTTTTTTTATTCGCTTTGGTACTATTTTCACTAGTAAGGTGTATATTTTCAAAACTCTTAGTACAAAACAATGTACATATTATCATTCTACATAATCGCCGTTTCAAAACACAAGATCATTGTGATATGTAATGAGAACATTTGGTTTAATCACCGAAACACAACAGTGAGTTCTTTTTTCAGTTTAGTACTTTTAACAATCAGTTCATTCAGTAGCAAACAATGCAAGAAACAGGTTTCAAATCACCCTTGTTGCTGAAATAATTACAGTTATACAGATGTCACATTAGAAAATGCACTTACATTACCTGGATTAGATAATTGACATAAAATCCATAATGTTTGAAATACTATCCATTCAGTGTGTTATGAAAAGGTGAGATGAAATTACGGCATGGTGATGAGGTTTTGTGTAGAACAGAGTTTGCTCTCACTGTACCACATGACTGAATCTATACTGTAGTTGACCTTTATAAGGGTGAGTTACAGTAATGTGGCAGTCTCTACCATAGTAATGCCTCTGTTTACAGTATCACATGGCATTCTAAAATGAAGCCATCTGTCTCTCTTCTTCTGATACATTTCTGATGAATCTGATGTTATACAGTCATTGACTGTTTCTTTTCTCTTGTGCTCTCTCTCTATGTCTCTCTTTCTTTCTATCTTTTCTCTCTCTCTCTCACACACACACACACACACACACTCACACAAAGGTTTGTTTTGCTATCAAAGTGAGGACATTTCATAGGTGTAATGGTTTTTATACTGTACAAACTGTTAACTGTACAAACTGTTTATACTGTTAAACCTACCCATCACAGAAAACATTCTGTATTTTTACATTTTTAATAAAACATTGTTTAGTATGTTTTTAAAGCTATTTTAAATATGAAGACTCATGAAATGTCCTCATAGTTCATGTTTACATTGTAATACCAGGGTAATACCCAAGTCATTATACAAATTTTTGTCCTCATATCACAAAAATGCACACACACACGCACATATTTTTTTTCCATGTTTTATGGGAACTTTCCATTGACAATGATTTTATACTGTATAAACTGTATATATTAAACCTACAGATCACAGAAACTTTCTGCATTTTTACATTTTATAAAAATTTCATTTTTTATCATTTTCATCATGGGGGAAAAAAATGTCCAAACATGGTCTAAAATTACTGGTATTACCTTCCTTGTTGGCATAACACAATGTTTACTAAGAACACATGCACACTTTGAAAATTGTGGTTATCATCAAAGTTTAGTCACTTATTCATTCATTACATTTGGTTATCCATATAGAATGAATATCTATAGAAATCTATAGATGTACCAAATGATTAATTGATTAACCATTAAGTTAAGTTGTATTAAAATGTATTAAATTGAACGAAAAGAGATGAAAATGAAAAGTTTGATAGTAAAAGGCAGTTACTGTGAACGAAACTAGATGAAACATATTTTGTGTCGTGAAAAGGATACTTTCTGATTTTGTAATACAATTGAAACTGCTAAAATGTTAGAAAAATGTGCACTTTCGATGATCCGTTGTGAGTTTTGAAAAGGTACCAATTGCTTGGGGAAATTACACCAAAGCATTTAAAAAAACTGACTTATTTGCTTCTTGTTTACAGAACTCAGCTGCAGATTTTATGTCGTACTGATATTCAAAACAACGAAAAGCTTGCTTGTGTGATATTGGTTAATGTTATTTAAAAAATTCCTAACCTAGGTACGTGTTTACAAATTATCAAAGCACATTTAGGATGGTTCCTGCTGGCTCTCTACCTGATACACAGTGCAGTGAAGAGGGAAATTGTGGATTACCTGAGGAACAAAATCACATCTGGATCTGTTTCCTCCTCTGCCCTGACAGCAAAGTCCTGCATGTTTTCCATCCACCTGTCTTTGATATACTGCGCTGTTTTAATAACCTCGCACCACTCACTAAAGACTACACAACAAGCAAAACTCCCACAACACTCCATAGACTTGGCAAAGTGGGCCAACGTATATGGTTAATAATATATACATAAGGCCTTTTAATTCTAGTAAACACGTTCATATAACTGCATTTGTTTGATGTCTGAAAGCCTGCTAAGTAAGAGTGATAAAAGGCCTGTCATTGGTGTTTCACTGCTTGTTTGAATTAAGCATAATCTTGACCTCATTATGGTAATATTTTAATGAGTCTGCAATTGGAACATTTCCCTGCTGCTTTAAAGTGCTGATTTAAAAGACCAGCTTTTATAGTTTGGTACCCAGGGAAGCTGTGTGTTGGATCTTTTTACGAGACTTTGTACGTCCGTCCATGTGATTAGAATATTTACGCAGGCTATTTACGACCCGACACTTTGCCGTTGGTGGTGATGTTTCAGATTGTGATGAAAGCTATAAAGATTACAACACAATTAAACCGAGGTTTAGCAGTCACGCCAGTGTGCATTTCTGCCTTTAAATTACCAGCTATGCTGACTGTGTTTCTGCGTGTTGCGTTCTTGTGATTCTGTTTTGCTTTTCTCTGCGGATTCACATCTACCTAAAAGTCCTGATGAGAGGAATATAACTTCTGCCCATGTTGCAGTCAAAGAATAGAATAAAAGTAATCTCTGAACAGATGTAATAGCAACTAGGTGTGTTCAATGCCAAGACTACCTTATGGTGTAAGCCGTTTGTACTATATGTCAAGGAAGAATCTGTGGTAAGGATTTAAACACAGTAAAGTTTCATGAAGCTGTACTACATTCTTATTGGTAACTGAACGTAGAATCAAATTAGTCAATATATTTAATAACAGACAGGCTGTGGGAACTTTGTGAATGATGGAACTATGAAAATGTTCTTATTAAAGTGAAAGAGTTAATTCAACATCGAAAAACATTGATAAAGGAATTGTTACCAACATAAAATAATCGAATATCCACTTCTTATAAATGACCTTTAGCATAAAATCTCTCATCACTGACAAGATGGGGCTCCCTGTGTGTTTCTTATGGTTTCATCTGCTTCTTTTTTAACACAGGAAATGAAGTCAAAGGGTACTGAAATATTTGTGTTAATTTTTGCCACTCTCAATAGATAGAATTTCTAAACATTAGCCAACGGCTGTCCATTAGCAAAATCAGAATGATCATGTCTGTCTGTCTTGCAGATTTGAAATTTGAATACATTATTTTTGATGCATTTTTGTTTTTTTATTTCCTTTTAATCTGCTCTGTTTGCATGTTATGTTTGCTTATGCTCTGTGCATGAAAAGAGCAATTTTTCCTAAATGCCTCAAGTCATGAGTTTTATTATAATATATTATTTTTCAGTCCTGGAATATTAAAGGAATTATAATAAAGAAAAATAATGGAATTTTCTAAAGTCAGAATACAATAGTCGTTCTTAAACGGTTTGGACATGGGACCATTATTATCCCATTTTTTAGGAATTTGTACCAAGTATTTATCTCTCACAAATGGTTGATGCACAAGTTCTATCCCACTTTACTTAACATAAATTGTAAGAATATCACCGATGAACAAACAGTATAAAGTAAGGCTATTAAACAGCAGTCCCAATCTATTTTTTGTTCATACACTAAAGTTAGTATGTTATGGCCCACTACGGCCATCAAAAATATAGAAAATGGCACAAATTGAAAATATAATGATGTTTTGGGTTAAGGTTATGCTAGTTATCATGATAAATACACAATGCTAACAATGATAATAAAACATGGACCTGATTCCTGATGATCCTGATTCCTGATGAATAGAATGAACACCTGCATACAAATTCTTCCCAGCTAACACACAGCATACCAGTTATTTAATTTTTGGTACTTTTTGGTAATTTCATGACTTATTCATTTACAATGTAAATATGACATTGCATGCACGTAATTTATTTTGCTCTTTATATATAGCTAAGTGATATAGCAACAGCTATTGCAATATCAGATTTTTCAAAAGAATTCACGGTAACAATATATCACGATATCTATAGAAAGTAGAAACCTTGAAAAGAAAAACAATGCTAATATTCAAATTCATCTTTATGTTGTGTTTTGCTTTCTTTTTTAGCAAATGAATCACACCATTGCATAACAATTGAGACACCAATTGTTATTATTTATAGTATTATATTGTTAAAGGCTACGGAAAACAAATAGCTTGAATAACACGGATAAACCATCTGTCACAATGGTGTTTTATCTTCATGTTTAATCAGTCAAAGCATCTCTATCTGCAAGATAAAAATATTCCTCTCTAAAACTTTTTTTAACCAAATTAGCACATTTTGGACTAAAAGCCACAAGGGATGTAACATAAAGCAGAAAGGCATCAGCGGTTGACAGGATATAATTTAGATTTCCCATTTTAGTGCTAGCAAAATAATAGCAACTTGCTCACTGTGTAGTGGCGAGATGAAGGAGGTGGTTGAAGGAGGTGGTTGAACAGGTTGGTGGTTTAGTTAGTAGAGACATGATTTTGCACAGCAGCGTAGATGCAATACCTCCACCTATTGTACACCCTAATACTATTGTACTCCACATCCCTAATTAACACGATATCGATATTTTATGTTTTGGATATCATGGTTATCATCAATACCAGTAAATCGCCACACGCCTCTGCATTTGCTGCGCAATTGACCCTTCGCAAACAGTTTGATTGACAGGCGATCTGACCAATCATAACCCGAATCCGCCATTTTGTCTGACCAAGCGGTCAGTGGAGTTAGTAGCCTATATTAATGTTGGTGAACTTGAACTTGAAAAATTGTGTGTACTCACGTCTTTCCGCGCTTGAAACAACATACCTTCTGATGTCCATTCATGTTTATTTGAAGAGATGGTTGGTTCACGAGCCACTTGAAGGAGCTACTGTGATCTGTCACGACACATTAAAGAGCCACTATACGGTATTTATTGTTTAAACTTCTTTATAAAATTACGATACATCTAATATGAAACTGTTTCATATGTCTGTCGACGCGTTGTGAGTGTCCTCTTTGTTGCGGGTGTATTTTTCACCAAGGTTGGGGAGTAACGAAATACAAGTTACTTAGTTACGTATTTAAAATAGAAAATTTGAGTAACTGTATTTCATTACAGTTACATTTTAAATGGGTGGTAATCAGATTACAGTTACATCTGAAAAGTATTTTAGATTACCAAAGCGATTACTTTGAATTTTAATGTCATTTGAACAGCAATTGGTGATTCTCTGACTCTGACAGTCTGAAAAAGCGGAGTTAAGATTCATGTTTTCGACTGTTTTCATGTTTTGTGATAGTTGTTTGTGAGTCATTTTATAATTGTAAAAAAGGTCACTGAAACTTGTTCTCACAGTTAGTTTTTTCCCCTAACAATCGTGAGTTTGCATTTCACAATTCAGAATTGTGAGGTTTAAACTCACAATTACAAGTTATAAATTCAGAATTGGGAGATATGAACTTGCAATACTGACTTTTTTCTTGCAATTGTGAGTTTAGTATGTGAGTTTATATCTCATGATTCTGACTTTATAACTCGCAATTGCAACTTTATATCACGCAATTCTTAGGGAAAATGTCAGAAATGTGAGATAAAAACTCGCAATTACCTTTTTTGTGTTTGTTCCACACTTATTAGTATTCCAAAGTATTCTAAAGTATTTAGGTTAAGTTACTAAACTTGAGTAATGTAACGAAATACGTTACAAATTACTTTTTAAAGCATGTATTTTGTAATCTGTAGTGAAATACATTTTAAAAGTAACCTACCCAGCCCTGTTTTTCACTGCCTGAGAGCGCATTGCTTGTCGACAAAGCAACAGTTACTAAAGGGGACGGGCCTCTGCGAAGGGTCAGTTGAAGTGCGAATGAACATGAGAATAGGAGGACAATGAAAGTTTGTTTATTTGAGGTAAGAGAGTTTTTATTTTGTAACAAGTCATGAAAATAACTTTAGATTAATGTGACTAACATAAAGCTCGACAACATCTCTTCTTGTACTGAAAAAGAAAGGACAACGTTCCACCATCGCCTTGTGTTGTCATTAAAGTAATTAACATTTAATTTGACTAAGGGCATTATACAGTGAAAATAGCCTGTATTTGACTAAAATGGCAGAATCGTCAGCAAGCTGGCTATCTAGATAGCATGGTGAATCTTTATATGGTTGTGAATGAATGGGACGCTAAATATCATTTTGGTTTTAATAAGATTTTCCCAATAAATAGACAAAAAAGCATTTGAATGCCATAAGATCGTAATCACGACTTCAGAAGTGGGAACTAGGTTTTTGTCCGAAACCGCTCACTCGTTCACTCATACATTAATCCCTATATAGTGTAGGGCATTTGAGTGCACTATATTTCCAGGGAGTGAACGAAATGAAGTGACTGACTGACTATACACTCTGCGTCGGAGAGCTGGAGCTGTCGCAGAAACGGCTCGACACGTGATAAAACTGTTTTATCCTACATTTTACCTATGTTATAGAATAATGTTAATAACAATAAGAATTATAATGATGAATTTGATTATGATCACATTACAATGAATACGCTAAGATGACTTTTTTTAAATCAGCCAATAAATTATCATCTCTTAAAGTTTAATGAATAAACAACAATGCCACAAATTATTAAAACACATCGCTGTTAGTAACATTAAATTGAATTAATGCCTATATATTTTAATTATATATAATGTGTGTGAATATATATATATATATATAATATATACACCTTATTAATATAATTTCATTTTTAAAATTCATCTATATAATGTCTATATTTTTGTAGGTTTTTTGCAAGCAATGATTCGTTAAAAAAAAAAAGGTAAAATAACATAACTAACATGAAATAAATGTTATAGCAGAAATAATTAAGCTGTAAAGTAATCTCTCACACTCGCTCGCAGTTCCGCGTACTCTCAGTCCTCTCCGCATTGGATTTTGGGAAATTGTGCTTCAGCGAGTGTACATCAAATGTGCATTCGAAATCAGAGAGAATTGTGGGTTTAAACTTGTGAACGAATGTGGGGAATGAATTCGGACACCACTACAAAATGGCCAACATTTCTGAAAGCACGTGAGGCAGTATTAAACTGCGTTTGACTAAAGAATCAAAAGCTTTCACGCATGTCTTTCAAAATAAAAGTCTTGCTGCAGTAAAACCTGATGAAAAATTTTTCTTTTGTTGTTGTTTCTTTGACTACACACTCTCCGACCCACTCAGTATGGTGTTGAGACTCACCGACTGATTGAGATACACTGCAATAGTCCAAGGGTATTTTAACACTTTAAAGAACTAAAATGTAAAATGTTTATGATTAAAAAAAAATACTAGTATCAATGTTACAGCTTTTTCTGGCTTTTTCCCAGCCAGGTCTTTAGACAAACTCTACAACTTTGCCGACTGCGCGGGACTGCACCTGATCTTTGGGCTGAATGCCTTACACAGAAACCCTGACAACTCATGGAACGCCTCCAGTGCTCTGAGTCTGCTCAAATACAGCGCCGGCAAAAAATACAACATCTCCTGGGAACTCGGCAATGGTGAGTCCTCTCTAGTGCAGATTCAAAAATGATCTTTGGAGTTGTCTTTGACATGTCATTCTGTGAAATGGAATGACATCATTCATGCATCTACAAAAGAAAAAGAAAGCATCCTTCTAGCAGTGAATTCTTGAGCAAGAGACTTAAAAAATAAAGTTTTTAATGTAGTTTATCAATGTGGTGTTTTTAATATGCTTTAATGACAGTCAACACCATTGCTGAGTATATTCTCCTTAAAATTGCTGTGTACCAAAGCAGCCGCAGATGCGGCTGATCCCCACCAAAATATTCATCCAAAACATAGACCTCTATACGCTGACAAGGCATAACATTATGACCACTGACAGGTGAAGTCAATAACACTGATTATGTCTTCATCATGGCACCTGTTAGTGGGTGGAATATATTAGGCACCAAGTGAACATTCTGTCCTCAAAGGTGATGTGTTAGAAGCAGGAAAAATAGGCAAACATAAGGATTTTAGCAAGTTTGACAAGGGCCAAATTGTGATGGCTAGATGACTCGGTCAGAGCATCTCCAAAACTGCAGCTCTTGTGGGGTGTTCCTGGTCTGCAGTGGTCAGTATCTATCAAAAGTGGCCCAAGGAAGGAACAGTGGTGAACCGCCGACAGGGTCATTAATGCTCATTAATGCTTATTAATTCACGTGGGGAGCGAAGGCTGGCCCATGTGGTCCGATCCAACAGATGAACTGGTTCTGGTTCTGATAGAAAGGTGTCAGAATACACAGTGCATCGCAGTGTGTTGTATATGGGGCTGCATAGCCGCAGACAACTGACAAAATGTGACAACTTGACTATTTACTTTTGTTTCGCTTTTGTAAGTCGTGTTCAGAAATGCATTAATGTATATTTGATTCAAAAAGTCTTTTTTTTAGGTTTTATCGAATATCGATGATATAAAGATTTTAGCCTTATTTGAATAGGTTTATTTCAAAATTAGTTCAGAACATCACCTTGGAATTATAAGGTTCTATCTGACATTTTTGTCAAAATTGAGTTATTCTCATTTAAATTACAACTTATTTACATTTTTTTTAAAGTTGTGTACATTTTGGGACTTTTTTTGAGAAAACTAAAAAGGTTCTATCTGCAAAGGAGTATGGAATGCAAGAACTTTGAAGCTCAATATCTCAAAACTGCTCAGAATGCAGTAACACCCTTATGGATTTCTTATCTTTCACATTCACACATGGTCAGCAGTTGAACGGTTAGTTCACCCAAAAATGGAAATTATCCCATGATTTACCCTCCAGCTATCCTAGGTGTAAATGACTATCTTCTTTCAGACGAACACAATCGGCAGACGCCTGTACACATCAATTTGCAGTGGAAGAGTAACCTCTGACCTGACGCATGACATAATGACAAACGCGGAAGCGAAAGAGCATAGAGCTTAACAGAACACCAGTCATGAATTAGAAGTCCAAAATGATCATTTTTAAAGAGAAATGTTAGAGGATTTTGTTTGAACCACGATAGGCGTCTAAACTTACTCTACTACTACATCCTACATTATACATTGCATTAGGGGTTACTCATTTGGCACTGAGTGCTCAAAATTATTGTACACCAATTACCTCAAAAAATTTAAGTAAAACAACTCAAATCTTTTAAGTAAAGAATAATTATAAATACCTGTTAAGTCAAACTGATTTTTTTTTAAATTTTAGTTTTATTTAATGTTTAAGACCACTGTACTTAACTATTGTTTCCATACATAGTTTCTTTATTTTTTTCAATTATTTTGATGCAGTTGTTATAAAACCCAATAAATTCGGATTACTCAAAACATTTAAGTAAATAACTCAAAGATTATTTTAGTAGAACCTAAAAAATATTGTTTTATTCTACCCAAATTCGGTAATTACAATTTAATTGAAATATTGAATAAACTAATGCCTAATCTTTATAGTTAAGTATTAGTTAGCAACAGCGCACTAGCTTGCGCTAATGTAACCATCAAAGAGACTCTCGCTATTTACTTGCATGAACTGTTAATCAACATGCAGAATATATAGCCTAGATGTTTCACTGCCCATTCTTGACCTAACCACAGGCACTAATCCTCCCCACTGTAACGAAGCATCAGCGAAGTGAGGATCCATTTGCAGCTTTATTATAAACTTGGTCGTACAATCAAGGTCAATCACCAGCAAACAAAGCAGTAGAGATAAGGCAGCTCGCAATCCAAAAACAGACATAAGGTCAGGGCAGGCAGCAAACAATCAGAAATCAGTCCACGATAAAAAACCGTCCAGGGCAGGCAGCAAAGAATCACAGGGAGAATAAACAGTCCAAAGGTAATCCATGGTACGTCAAGACACAGGAATAAATGCTCAGAGATGTTCACCAGGACAAAACATAGTCATTGTTCACTGATGAAAGTCAGGTGCAAGGGTAATCGGTGACAGGTACGTGAGAGGGAAATGTAGTCCAAAGGGTTTTATATTAGGGAGAGGGATTCCTCTGATGGCAAGCAGAAGGAACTTCCAGTGTCTCATTTGTGACAGAGCCCCAAGGATGTCTTCTGCATTAACCCAGGATCGCTCCCAATACACCAGATATTGGAGGAGCTTACCCCGGTGTCTGGAGTCAAGTAGGTCTCAAACCTGGAACACTTCCTCACTGTCCACCAAGATGGGTGGAGGACCCTGGCCACTGGTCTGCTCCTCCTCCTCCGCTCTAGGACCAGCAGTGGATTTGAGAAGTGATACATGAAAAGTGGGGGAAATGCTATAATTAGAGTGTAATGCCAAATGAAAAGAAACTGGTGTAATTTGTTCAATAATTTGGAAGAGACCCATGTACCTGGGACTGATCTTCTTGCATGGACGTAGGTCTTGAGTGGATAGCCAGACCCATTGACCTGGAGTATATTCAGGACTGGAACAACGGCGACGATCGGCCTGCAACTTTCGTCTCCTGACGGCAGGTAGCAAGTGGATGTGAGCCTGATTCCAGATGTCTTCACTTCTCTGGAGCCAATCATTGACAGAAGGTACCTCAGTAGGTTCTCCTGTCTATGGAAATAGCGGAGGTTGGAAGTAGAGGGCTGCATTGGGTTTGGGCTCCCACGGGACCCAACACAAATCTTGCGGGAGTGGGCGGTTTTACCCTTGGTGTGGGCGGGAGTGGGCAGTTAGAAAATTTAGCAGGAGACCTGCTGGCAACGGTGAGATTTGGCATGTAGTAGAAATGGAGTCACCACAAGAAGTTGAGAAGAAAACTAAAGCGGCTGTTTACTTGACAAAAGCAAAACAAGGCAAGTCAGACATATGGAAACCATTCTCAATTAACCCTTCGCAAACAGGTGATCTAACAATGATCACGCCAAATCCGCCATCTTATCCGACAAAGCCATCAGGGAGTAACCTATAGTAGATGGTTAACTAATATAATATTGTGCATACTCACATCTTTCCGTGGTCGAAACAACATTCCTTCTGATGTATATTCATGTTTATTTTAAGCTATAAATGAACTAGTGTGAAGAGATGATCGGTTCACGAGCCGTTTGAAGGATCTGTCATGACACATTAAGGAGCCACCATATGGTATTTGTTTAAACTGCTTTAAAAAATTACAATATTTTAAATATGAAACTGTTTCATACGTTGTCAGGGTCCTCTTTGCTCCACAATGTATTTTTCACTGCGGGAGAACATGATGTGTGGTGTGAAAGAGCATGAGTTATCAGGCATTGCAACAGGGGGCGGGTTTTGCGAAGGGTCAATTGTCACTGAAAAAAAAACTTCATAAGTTGCGATAAATGTGCAAAAGTGTTTGTTTACAACGGACATAAATCTGTTAATGATGTTAACTTGAACGAATATTTAGTCTGAGTATATGTGTAGCTACATTTTTCACAAGCTGTGAGATAAAGTCGGCGGGCGGGAGTAGAACAGATCCTGGTCATACATTCAGGATCTTGCTTTAGTACTTTTCTTACAGAGCGTAACGGTGTTCAATGGAAGGAAGGAGGCAGGAACCAGTGAACGTTCAACATACTTTTTAATAAATAAATACACAAACAATAAAACGAAAGTAAAAGGGCGGCAGTTCCTCACGAACCCACACAAACAAAATAAAAACACAACATAAAGTCCAGGCCTAGTCCTCTCTCATCCTTCATTGTCGTCGCTCCTCTTTTATGCTTCCGGAAATCCTCTGTGAGAGATATGAGACCGGTGTGCCGCACAGCTGAAGCTCATTATCACTCGCGTCATCCTCCTCCGCCCCCTGGCAGCCGGCGATGGCTCCTCCGGCTGAGGGCAGCCGGCAGCATGTCTGCCGTTCCCTGCTCCTCCCCATCAGGGCGGCAGGCAGCAGGCTCCGGCCCACGGCGAACGGCGGCGACTCCTCCGCTCCCTCCTGGACGGCAGCCATCCCACCTCGTCCCAGGAGCATGGCAGCGAGCTCTCCGTTCCACCGGTTTCTCACTCGCTCCAGCACCGCGATCCCCCTCAGCAGCGAGGGCTCTTCGACAGCATGTCCCTCCTTCCTCCCTTTTTTCGGCACCAGTGTAACGGCAGTTCGTAAGAACGGGAAGAAGGAGGCGGGAACCGGCGAACATTCAACGTACTTTAATAAACTCAAAAACAAACAATAAAATGAAAGTAAAAGGGCGGCAGTCGCCGTGAGGAACTCTCACAAATATATTTTATATTTCTTGCTCTCTCTTGGCTTTTGTGAAGCACTTTGGGACAACTAACGTTGTATTAAATTGGTGCTATATAAATAAAAAAACAATACAATACAATACAATACAATACAAACAAAATAAAACACAACATAACTTCCAGGCCTGGTCCTCTCTCGTCCTTCACTGTCGTCGCTCCTCTTTTATGCTTCCGGAGCTCCTCCGTGAGAGATACGAGACCGGTGCGCTGAGCAGCTGAAGCTCATTATCTCTCGTGTCACTGGCCTTGCGCCGTTCCCCCACGGCTCTCGCCCGCCCTGCTTGTCACACAGAGATCCTGCGGTACTAAAGTTCCATCAGTAGGGCATTTGGGAGGGAGGTCTCTTGTGAATGGGCTTGAGCACGCTCTGTCATGATGTCCCACTGAATCAGAAGCACAATTAATGACTCTGGAAGAAGGGTCCTCCTCGGGCTTAATGGGGTTTAAACAGTCGTGTTGGCGTGATAAGGCATCTGCTTTTGTGTTCTTTGAACCTTGATAGGTAATGGTGAAATCAAATAATGTAAAGAAGAGAGCCCACCTGGCCTGTCCTGGGTTTAATCTCTTGGCAGATTGCAAATACTCCAAATTCTTGTGGTCAGTTAGAATCACAAAAGGATGTTTAGACTCCTCGAGCCAATGACACCACTCCTCCATGGCTGATTTCATGGCCAACAATTCCCAGTTTTCCAACATCGTAGTTTTGTTCAGCTGGATTGAGTTTGCGAGAATAGTATACACAGGGATAGAGCTTGGGTGGAGAACCGTACCGTTGTGAGGGAATGGCTCAGATGACCATATTTGAAGCATCCACCTCAAGAACGGGAGTTCTGGGTCAGGGTGATGAAGGTTGGGAACATAGGTGAAACGGGACTTGAGTTTTGTGAAAGACTCCCGAGCTGCGGTTGACCATGTGAGATAGGACGAGCCGGTAAAAGTTAGCAAATTCCAACAATCATTGTAATTCCTTTTAGGTGGCCGGTTGTGGCCAGTCGAAAACAGCTTTGACTTTCCTCTTGTCCATAGCGACTCCCTCCTGACTGGTGATGTAACCCAGGAATGATGTGGTAGTCTGGTGGAATTTGCACTTCTCTGCTTTGGCATATAACTGACGCTTAATGAATCATTGAAATGCTGCTCTTATGTGTTGTACATGTTCCTCATATGTGCTGAAATAGATGAGAATGTCATCGATGTAGATGATTACCTAGCGTCAAGCATGTCTCAAGACGTCGTTGATGAATAATTAGAATGAAGCGCATATCCAAATATTCATAGTGCTGGTAGAAAAGGTTTTCCATTCATCAACTTCCTTGCTGTGAATGAGATTGTAGGCATTGCAGAGATCTAATTAGGAAAAGTATTTGGCCTTGCGAAGTTGTTCCCAGGCAGCTGGTACCAGAGACAGTGGATATAGAAACTTGATGGTGATGTAGTTGTGATTGCGGTAGTCGATGCAAGGACGCAGACTGCCATCCTTTTTCTTGGCAAAGAAGAAGCCAGCGGATGCAGGTGATGTAGATGCTCTAATGAAACCCTTTGAAAGTTCCTTCTGAATGTAGCTTTTCATAGTTCAGATTCAGGTTGTGATGGGGGAACAATTCGGTGCTTAGGTGGTGTTGTGCCTGGTTACAGTTCAATGGAACAGTTGCTTGAACGATGAGGAGGAAGTTCTGAAGCCCTGGTTTTGCTGAAAGCCTCGGTGAGGTCAGAATATTCAATGGGCTGAGTAGGAAGAAGAGCAGGTTCATCCTTTAGCGTTACGGCTTGAACAGAGAGTGAAGAGCTGTCAGTGAGGCAGTTGGAGTGACACAACGAGTACCACTTGAGGATCCGACCCTCCCTCCATGAGATGAGGGGATTATGTTGGCGTAACCAGGGAAGTCCAAGAATTACTTGGTTTTGAGGTGATGTGATGATGTAGAAAAAAATTGTCTCGGTGTGTCCAGTCTGTAGTTGACAATCCACATTGGTGTGTAGGACCCTTCCTTCACTGAAGGGGCGCCTATCTAGTGCCTCCACTGCCAAATGAGAAATGTGAGATATTAGTGGAAGTTGATGTTGAGCAAACTCATGAGACAAAATTTCCAGCTGCCCCTGAGTCTATTGGAGCAGACGTGGATATACTACTGCCCTCTAGTGACACAACTATAGGTACTTTTATGCAAGAACTGGAGTGTTGTGCCTGAATACATGTACTCACCGTAGAAGAATTGCGAGAAGGTGGTCTTGTGGGATGAGAGGCAGAGATGTTGACGTATAAAGTGTTCTTGTTCCTCCCTGCCGAGTATATCCGAGCTGCATGCGTTCAGTTTGAGGAGGAATGATTGGATAATACATGCTGGAAGATACAGTTCTGATGGAACAACGTGACCGAATCAGATTATCTGAATGGTTCAATGAATTGATTCAGTGATCTCCCCTCATCTCGACAGGCCAGTTCAGATTGCAACTCCAAATTGAGTCCCTTACGAAAAAGTAGTTTGAGCGTACTCTCCACCTAGTCAGTTTGTGCTGCCAGAGTGCAATATGTCTGTGCGTATTCTGCTGTGGTGCTCTTACCCTGGCATAACGTGAGCAGTCGATTATCAGTACTCATACTTCCCTCTGGATGCTCGAATATGTCCCAAAAGTGTTGAAGAAAAAAGTCAAACGAAGGGAAAGCAGTACCATCTGCTCCACATCTTCCGATGTGTTCATCTTGTCCAAAAACACAATGTAACACTCAATTTCAACATTTATTCTCCCTTACAGAGTGTGACGCAAAGCTTGCTGGGAACTTGAAATTTGCTGCACCTCAGTTTAATGTTGAATGGACTCTTCTGATAACGTTGTTTATGTCGGTAATATTGGCAACGACGTGACATGGGTGACGTCACTTTACTTCGCTCAGTAAACTTAAAAACAATAATTTAAGTATAAGGGTTTACTAAATAAAACTAAACTCCTCCTTTAGAATTTTTTTTAATATTTTAATTGTATTAAATTGTATTAATGATTTAACTGACTTTAACTGCAACGTAATCAATCTTTGTAAGTTAGTAGTTTTGTTCGTGTTTACAGTGATATTTTTCTTACAAAAACGCATTGCTTCGCTTCCAAAGGCCTTTAATAACCCCCTGGAGACATATGGATTATTTTTTTAGAATGGATGGATGAATTTTGTTGTACATTTGTACATTGCTGTCACAATAACTGACCAATCGTGTTAAACATTTTGCTCAGATAATTAATTATGAAAACATTAAACATGATGCATGGGATTAATAGGTGAAATTAAATCTGAATTTAATTGACTAAAACAAGCAAAATAAAGCATGAAACAAGTTGTAAAACTTTATTTGTTTATTAGTCTCTATCTGTCCTTAGCCTCTCTCAAAGTGTTCATACACAAACGTTTGAGGAAAAAAATGCTAAATTTGACCAAAAAAAAAGCACCATAAATCTATACTCAACTTTTCTTTTTTTGCTGTCCTCTCATTGACCACCATCCACTTGAGACCCTTGAAGTGCTTGATGTACAACGGCACACAGTGTCAGCTGTATAAGCTGAGGATATTTTATAGAAGTAGTCTTTACCGGTACAATATTGTGCAGTCTGGAGAAATGACTGATATGGCCAATTCAAGAAGCTCTGGTCATTATTACATTACCCCACCTCTTCATATAAAACTAATCCTATTCGAATAGGGCTTATATCAGGAGATAAATTCACAAAGCAGAATCCAAAAGGACACCTGGTGACTTTGTAATCTACTCTAAGCACTCATTCATCTTTTGTCTTGTGCCGGACATGTTGCAAATTGCCCCATTCATGAGGCTCTTGCATCAAATGTCTCTCAATAAACATCAAAACAATAAACTTAAACTTTTGACTTGAATAATTATGACGTTATGATGATAATGGGTTCCTATCATAAAATTATAATATAAATTTAAATCACAGCATTTGTGTGTGTGTGTGTATGTGTATATATATATTTATATATATATATATATATATATATATATATATATATATATATATATATAAATGCTGTGATTGACAGCATATGCAGCTTGCAGTATTGCACATTTGGCATTTTCCAAGCTAAACACTATACCTATAAAAATACCAGAGACCGCTTTAACAATGTACACAAACCATATATTTTCTTAATCGTTTGTTTATTGGCTACAATTTGCATGTGTCAAAACGTTACTAGCTGTTTGCATAGAAAAACTGCAGGAGTGCAGCAGATTGCTGCTTTTACTCTTAGATTGTCATGTGAGACCAAAGGAAGCAGAACGCTCACAGAGAGCAATCTGTCTGCTCATACTGAATGTGAAATTCATACAAAAAATAATTATATAATGTCATAATTTAATATCTGTCATGTAATACTGGATTACAAGCTGGATTAGTGCTGAATCTTTCCATTTAAGTAATTCTAATAAAAGCATGTTTTTACTGGAACAGCCATTTGGATGTTTGTCTTTCTGAGTTCAACTGTAACAATAACCACGTCCGAAGAAAAGCTGGATAACATGCTAAATCAGATTTTGTGAAGCTGTTAATTCAAAAACAAACACTTTCAAGCAAACAAAGAGTCCAAATGAAACAAAGGGAAATATTTTCAGCTGTGCGTGGATGTTTATTGAGTGGGTCGTGCCAGCGTGACACAAAGTTTTGATGTACGGGCACTGTGATGATTTATTTCATGACTGTATTTCATGAATGTGTTATTTGTGCTTCTTCTAAATGATAGGATCTGGATAATATTTTAATGGATAATAATAATGTCTCATATTTTCCACTGGCCTCAGCCTGGCCCGATACTGTATTTACACAACAGCTTAGCATTTCTGTGTTTCTCTCCCTACACAAACACACACTCACACAGGCTGTAATGTTTATAAAGTTCGCCACTTGACTTCTGTAACGTCCTCGCTGTGATTTCAAGTGTGCACCTCCCACAAGTGTTGCCTTGTTTAAATAGTTTACAAAGTGCTGACCACAATATAGGTCGTAATTCAAAGGCAGTTTGAATGTTCGCTTGCGATTGGGTGTCAGCTTGCATGAAAAGTCTTAAAGGGGTAGTTCACCCAAAGATGGAGTTTTTGCTTCCCAAAACTAACAAGCTCCAAAGAAAAAAACTATTTATGCACTACCTTTCAAAATTTAAAATTTAGAAGAAGGTATTTTAAATAAATTCTGTTCTTTTGCACTTTCTGAAAGCTGAAAATAGAAAGCTGAAAAGACCCTGAAAAAAGTATCACTGTTTCCACAAAAAATGTTTGGTAGCACAACTGTTGTTAATGTTACATTGATAATGTTAAAAATGTCAGCAAATCAGCATATTAGAATGATTTCTGAAGGATCATGTGACACTGAAATTTATTCAGCAACATATTCAAAAAGAAAACAGTTCTTTTAAATTGTAATAATATTTCATAATATTTTTTCAAAATTCTGTATTTTTTGATAAATAAATGATATATAAATCCAAACTTTTGAAGATTCCCTTTTAAATGAATTCCTCCTTAATTAGTAAACCAGAGTTTCATCATGTATTTTTTCTTTTATTTCCCTGCATAGAGCCTAACAGTTACCGTACAATGGCTGCTCGTTCAGCCAACAGCTCTCGTCTGGCTCAGGATTACACTCTTCTGAGGACGTTACTTCAGTCAGTGCGCTTCTACAGCCGAGCTAACCTCTATGGGCCCAACATCGGCCGTCCTCGTAAAAACGCAATCCTTTTACTAGATGGGTGAGTATCACTGTCATTTGTTTAGAAATATTGTAGCCTCCCTGCATGCACTTCTTTATATGTTTGACATATGCGAAGAGTGATAAGCTATAAACCAAATCTGTTCCTGTAGAACTGTGCAGGAAACATTTCTGGGGCATAGGATATTTTGGCTGTTTTTAAATACTTTTCAATTGGAAACTGGAGCACTGGCTGCTGAAAATTCAGATGTGCCAGCTCAGGAGTAAATTACATTTTAAAATATACAGTATTTATTCATTCATTTTTAATTGTGCAGGAAGCTCCACAAATTTTTGGGGATTAGCATTTTGGCTGTTTTGATGATGCTGTCAGATACCAGTAACAGCAATAGTATTTTCTACTTTGTTTTGACTACATTTGAACATGTTATTGAATATGAAATTTTGATTGTTGCTTTTAGTCATTTTCTAGCTTTGAAGCTTTCAGTAGATGCATGCATTTACACTCTTTCTCATCTGGAAAAAATGGATAAAAAAATATAAACTACTTTTTAAAAGTTTGTGGTCAGTTTTAAAAAAAATCAAGGATGCATTAAATTGATCAAACGTTTGGTCAAAATTTCTATTTCAAATAAATGCAGTTCTTTTGTACTTTCTATTCATCAAAGAATCCTGAAAAAATGTATCACAAAAATATTAAGCAGCATAACTGTTACATAATAATAATAATAATAATAATAAAAGTTCTTGAAAAGCAAATCAACATATTAGAATGATTTCTGAAGGGTCATGTGACACTGAAGACTGGAGTAATGATGCTTTGTCATCACAAGAATACATATAAACTAAAGACTGTTGGTTATTAAAAAAAAGAAAGAAAAGGTGATTAAGTGATAGTCATGCTGACAAGTTAAAGGATTAGTTCACTTCAGAATTAAAATTTCCTGTTAATTTACTAACCCTCATGTCATCCAAGATGTTCATGTCTTCTTTCTTCAAAAGAAATTAAGGTTTTTGAGGACAATGTTCCAGGATTTTTCTCCATATAGTGGACTTCAATAGGACCAATAGGTTGAAGGTCCAAATTGCGGTTTCAATGGTGCTTCAAAGGGCTCTACACCATCCAAGAAGAGGAAATTTATATATACACTTATATATATATATATATATATATATATATATATATATATATATATATAAGTGTATAATTTTTATTTATTTATTTTTTTAGAAAGGCCCTTATTCCTTGGCTGGGATAGTGTAGAGCCCTTTGAAGCTGCATTGAAACTGCAATTTGGACCTTCAACCTTTAGTAGCCGTTGAAGTCCCCTATATGGAGAAATCCTGGAATGTTTTCCTCAAAAACCTTAATATCTTAGCGACTGAAGAAAGAAAGACATGAACATCTTGGATGACATGGGGGTGAGTAAATTATCAGAACATTTTAATTCTGGCAGAATCTGATTTGTGACTTGTTTTAATGGCTCATTTATGAGATCTCCAAAGTACATTGTTTAAGAGGTGAGGTACTCTCTGCCTGCCTGGAGAAACACATAGCCGAGTCGTGTTTATGTTGCTCCATGTGGATTGTTAGTCCAGGGGCCTGTAGCGCCATTGAAACTCACCCTCAGATAAATAAAGTGTCACTCTATTAATGGCGTGACAGAACAATGTTCCACCTGCATGTTACTTGTTCCTCCCACTCTCTCCTGCAAGATCTCAGATGCTTCAGTATTGCAGCTCTCAATTTTGAGCATAAAGTGCAACTTATTAACAGATTTTAATTCCAATAAGACATTATAAAAGAAATAACTTGCAGTCAATAAATTAAGAACCAATCAGATGGATTTAGTGAGTGTCATTGGACCAAGCATTTTTGAATGATTCATAAGAGTCATTTGTTTGTGAATTACAGTGCAGAAGAATAAGGATGTTCAAAAACTGCTGACAGCTTTTTTTTTTTCTTTTTCTTTTTTTAATGCATAGTTTCTATAAAGGACAAATAATTAATGGAAACCCCCATTACTGAATCCCCTTTAAAATGAGAATCATGTTGCAGTCGTTTAGTCTGTGGTTATAAGAGGATTTGAGCAACACTGCCAACCTTATGCTTCTAAACACATATATTTTCTATGACAGAAGCTTATTAAAGCAGTGCCAGTGTTGATGTGCTTAGTATTAAGACCAGATTTTTCAAGTTCTGTTCTTGTAATAACATCTGAGATAAATACCTCTGGGTTTTATTTGTGAGTATTCATTTAACATTGTTTGTGCTTTTGTGCTGTTCATCAAAAACTGGTTTCGTAGAATAATGGCTTTTGTGAGTGGATACTAATTGGTTGTTATTCCTGTATGACAGAGGCAGACATAAATCTATTAATGCCTGTCCAGAGCTTCCTCATTCTTGCAGCGGGCCCTGTCCGCACCTCTACTAACACACACACCACACACGTTGAGTTTTCACGTTTTGTGGGGACATTCCATAGACATAATGATACTGTGTAACCCCTAAACCTATCCATTACAGAAAACGTTCTGCATTTTTACATTTTCAAAAAACATAATTCTGTATGATTTATAAACTATTTTCCTTGTGCAGACCAAAAAATGTCCCCATGAGGTCAAAGATTTCTGGGACTGCCATCCTTGTGGGCATATTTTATCATTATAACGTAGGGTGTGTGTGTGTATATATATATATATATATATATATTATATTTATATATTATTTTATATTTGTGTGTGTGTGTGTGTTTGGGATATACATATGTCAAATGTACCTTTTTTTTCTTTTTTTTTTAATAAGGAAAAATAATGACTGATTGCTATGGAAGGCTATTTCTGCCTCAGTAAGAAATAAAAAATGTAATTGCATTGTGATTTTACAGCGTTCAACTACGGTAATTCTAATTTAATTGCTTGCAATTGAAACTTTTTGTATAGTCGTCTTTAGTATGCTTGTTTTTTTTTTTTTACTTGCATTAATTAGGCTAGTATTGTGCAGGATGTATTATTGCAAATATTAAATATCATCTAAAAATTTGGCATTGTAACAACCTGAATTCTAGTAAAAAATAACTCCATAAATAATACAATTAGTATATAAATAATAAAATGACTTCTATCGTGATATAAGATTTTTAGTCGTTACCCACCCCTAACTACAAGTCTGAGTAACATTGTTGCTTCTCAAGTAAATGATTTTTCAATAAGGAAAACCTGGGCCCACAAGGATCCCTAAAATTCTCAGCACTTGAGCTAGCTATCATTTTTGCATAAGTTTCTCTGCTCTGTGATTTGTACTGTGCAGTATAGGTGCGCCCCATTACTTTCTGCCACAAGCTGCCTTGTGTTTTCCTGTGGGGGCTTTTCAGCAGTTATAACTTTGGCAGGCTGAAATGAAACTTGGTATTACAACCACACAAGCTTTGTCGAAGGTCTTCCTCAGAACGAGACGCCACCCCTTGCTGCTACCAGTCTCGTTCAGATGGAAATGATAAATGCAGTTTTAACTCAGCAGACAGACAGTGGGAAAGAGAGGGAGACGAGAGGGGAATTATGGGACGGCATGGAGTTTTGGAAGGGTGGTCGCTATTTTTCTATGCAGAACTTTGCTCTGCTGTCACACGAATAACTGTTTAGAAACTTCGCTCCTTATAAGGAGTTTTGTTCCCTCGTTTGATTAAGATTACTCAGCTCCCTGGTAAACTATCCTCTCCACACAAATTTACTCTCAGTATGAAAGATCAGTGTCACCAGCGAAATAAACAGACACCTCCTGTTAGCCATGCAGCGTGTGTGTTTGGCTATCAGTTTTTCATTTATGATGGAGGAGCAGGCTAAAATTTGTGATATCTTTCCATATTATTGACTATAACAATACAAAATTTTTCTCTCTTTCACAGGTTTATGAAAAATGGTGGCTCTGTGGTTGACGCAGTAACGTGGCAACAGTAGGTATTTTACCTTTTTTAAATTATAACCTTTCATTATTCTCCATTGTTTATGGAAACTTTGAGATCATCTCACTAAAGATGCAATACAGCTTTTCAGTGGTATGAAACCAAAACAAAATGCGAATGCAAAAGTGTTAATAGTTCTCAACTGGTGGGTCATGACCCATAAATGAGTCGCAGGTCTGTTGTAATATTGCAGAGGAAAAACAAGTATTGAAAAAATAGTACATTAAGTTGTGTGTGTGTGTGTGTGTGTGTGTGTAGGTGTGTGTGTGTGTAAGCCATAAGTTGTGTAAGACGCACTATACACTAAGCACCTGTACAGTATGTCACTTATGCACTATGTATATGCTCAACTGTGTAGTGTATACATTTTATACGGTTATTTTAGCCCGATAGCCCCTTCACCTCCACTAAAGTACGTAATTAAAGCTGTGTAACTAAATGTGTAAAGCGTCAAATATTTCACCTTTTCTTTTTTTTAGTTGAGTGCATCATCAGGGTATTTAAAGTGCACTTTTTCTATATATTTTCATAGAAAAATTTACTACCATTCATTATTGTTTTCATTGCAATTGTACTACATGTAATATATCTTCGTTACCTTGCTGTCTAGGCTTCGGCAATAAGTCTGTCAAAAAGTCTGTCCTTCTGCTCTGTTGTTAATCTAGTGTAGTCTGTTCCCCACCTCCACCTTAATTTCTAACACCTGTGAAGTGGGATAATGTGCTGGAAGGTCAATTTACACTCCTTGCAAACACATGCAGGCCTCTAATTGAGGCTTTTTTCCTAATCTGGTTAAGTACCATTACTGAGAAGCATCGTAAAAGACGTCAACAGTTGGTGCATGTTCAATAGTACTTCTCACTTTGGTTAAAACAATTAACATTCCATTCATACTTTAAATGAAAAAATCCAATTCTATAACTATTCACACTGTGTTTCTGTTGCCTAATGTTATATTTGACTCACAAAGGCTCACCAAGTCAACATTTATTTGATCAAAAATACAGTATAAACTGTAATATTGTGAAATATTATTATAACTAAAAGAACCATTTTCTAATTTAATATATTTTAATGTGTAATTTATTCCTGTAATCTTTTCAGCATCATTACTGCAGTCTTCATTGTCATATGATCCTTCAGAAATCACTCTAATATGCTGATTTGCTGCTCAAGAAATATTTCTTATTATCATCAGTGTTTAAAACGTATTGTAGTGACATGACGAATCCAGTCAGTCACAGGCAATCCACACTCCAATCCAGAAGGGGGCGCGCGTGGTAATGCAACACTGTTTGCTACCTGTAAAAAGCACAGAAGAAGAGGCGATTGATCGGTATTTTTACTAAATCTATCAACTAGTGTTTCAACTCCGGAAATATGTCAATAAAACAGATTGAGAATAATATCTCACGTAGCATTACATTTACCTCAGGCATTTAGTGTCGACAGCATAGTAGTTGACTGGAGAAATGAACTATAGAGGAACATTTCACTAAATATATGCACAATATTTGCTTATATAATAATTATATTTACCTGCTAGTAATGTTTTGATTATTTAATGTATATTTAAATGCATTTCTCATGAGAAGAAGTTATTAAAGCTGCTGTGTAAAGTGTAAACTAACTTTATAATTAGATTTAGATGTTAATACAAAAGCTACCTTTTTTGAGTGTTGATTATAAATTACATAGGCTAGTTTACAGCATTAGCTAAGATATATATTTTTTACATTTTTACAATAAAACATTTGTTAAAAAAAAAAAAGTTTAATAAAAAAAAAGCAATTTTTTGTTCAGTTTTCTCCTCCCTGGAGTACCAAACCCGTACCAAACCTTGACTTCAATACCCAAGTACATATTGAACAGTCATGCTTGTTTACTGTTACACCCCTAATAAATACATATAAATACTTCACAACTGTGCACAGTATATGAGTAATACGATAGTTTTTTAATAAGTGAGATCAGTTACGCTTCACCTGCAACAGTCTTTTGGGGATTAGAGCAGCTGTGTTCCTGAGGCTGAAGGATAATCACCTGTAATGTAATTCATCTCTAAACAACTGCTTATGTCAAAAACCCTCCATCCTATTAACTGCTTATGGAGGTGAGGACTGTATTTTCTACTTTGAAAGTGAATTTAGCTGTCGTGTCTGGGTGAAATGGGTTAGATTCAAAGTTTTCTGATTGTGGAGTGTAAGGGACTGGGCATCTCTCATCTGACTTTTATTTTGAACCTCTTGTTTTATGTTGTTGTCTTGTTTTTGTTCTCTAGCCCAATCCTCATTGAATCCAGGTGTGTCCTCATTAGTGTCCTCATTGCCCTGTCAGGCAATGACTTTGCAGGCACCGTTTGTGCACAAAATTGATTTTGGACACAGTTCATGCAGCATAAAAGTTTAATAAGGCTTTGGTAATAACTAAGCGAATATTTAATTATTACAATACTAATTTCTCGCTAGAAATTATATCAAAAGTGGAAAATGGTGGTCAAAAACGTACATTTACACACAAACTGACCACCAGCTGTCATTGTATGGAACACACTGGATTGTGGGATATCATTGGCAGCGAAGCATGTCTATGCTGCCTTCAAAAATGGATCAGATGAAGATTTTTTTTTAGGACACAGGAAGTGAAGCTAACAATGGATTCAAACGTGTTTTATGCCTTCCTACATTGGAATGCGTCCTCCAAAAGCAGCATTTTTACGCTTTCAGATGCAGACTACAAAACTGTCTCAATACTTGGAAGATGATGTGTAAAAACAAAAAAAAATGTTACGGTTAGCTTGGCAGGTGTTCATTGACAACACAGTGGTTTTCTGGCAACCAAACTGACAAACTGAGGAGGATAAATGATGCGGTGATGCAATGCTGCCATTTGTTTTGTATGATAATCAGTCACCTGTCAGGTTTTGCACCAAACAGGATTTTGAATCATGTGATATCAGAACTTAGGCTGATTTATGTGTTGTTTTCGCATAAAAAACGAATGTTTATCATTAACTATATGCTCCTCTTCTTGTGTTCTGCCATGTTCACATGATGTCATTCGTCTGCATCTCGACAAAATCTCAAAAAATGATTTTGCAAGAAGTTCCAAACAACAAATAAAACATAGCCAAGAACATGAAAAGACTTTCAAAATAAAAGCCAACCAGAATATCAAAGTAAAAGATTGCCAAATCCTTAAAATAGACATGTTTTTTTTGTTTTGTTTTTTACGTGGACAAATTTCACTTCTAATCTAGCCATAATTTCCACTTTGACGCATTAGACAAGAAAATGATGTAATGCCTGATATCAGGTCATTAATTTTAGGAAAGGAAGTTGTTATCAGGGTTAACAGTGAATTATGTGTGTACTTCTGTGGAACTTCCCCCAGTTTATTTTTGATGATTACCGCAGATAGAGCTCTGGATGTTGTATGAAATGAAGGGTTTTTTTTTGTTTTTTTTGTTTTTTTTAATGGAATTTGGCTGAAAGTCTGGACATCTGGTTATTTGTCTGC
The DNA here is from genome assembly GCA_037194245.1 of Opsariichthys bidens. Taxonomy (NCBI): domain Eukaryota; kingdom Metazoa; phylum Chordata; class Actinopteri; order Cypriniformes; family Xenocyprididae; genus Opsariichthys; species Opsariichthys bidens. Next base: position 10,237,150 of record CM074279.1, on the reverse strand, counting down.
CTCCGATTGCTCAGTAACAGAGCTGATGAAACTATTGCTTGCCCAGTTGTTTTTTCTGTGAAGAAGAGTTGTAATTTTGAATTCGGATTTATGTTTTCAAAGTAGTTATCTAGTTGGCTTAGAGAGTGGTTTTGTCTGAATTGCGAATGATTGGGTATGATCTTGGAAACATCCAGTAGAATGGCTTTAAAATGCTAAATTAAAGCACAGTCTGGGCAAAGTGTGTTTTATGAATTTAGAGCTGTCATTGACATGAAATATAGCTTGTATAATTTTAAGCTTTAATTGCATATTGATTCAAATTGATCATTTGTTGTAGATTTGTTTGTTTTTTTTAAAAAACATTTTCAAAAGATAAAGTTGCAACAAATTGCAATAAATTGTCTTTTCTTAAGAAAACAATTGTCATTAAATTTAAAATTTTCCTGACAAAAGTGATGTGAACAGCTCTTTTAGTAATAATATCTGCATAAGATATAGATATATAATTTTTAAATGACTTTCTGTATATTTACAAAATATCTCCTATGTGTTTTGCCCTTCGCTGTGTAATCACACACAAAGATGAACGTTGGTATAAACAGGTAAACTTTATACATAAAAATCCAGTCGGGCACAATCCAGCAGACATGAAGCAACACAACCAAAATAGATACAAGACCAGACAAGGACAAACCAACTGAACTGAACTTATATACACTGACACAGGGGGATAACGAGACTAATGAAGACATACAGCTGTGGTGATTAGGGAGGTGTCCATGGTGACAGATTGTGGCGGAAAATACAAACAAAGAAACCACGTGACTAAATGAAAACAAGCGAACCGAAAGTCCATGTGGTGAGCATGTGACAACTTGCTTGCTTGCTTATTTATTTGTTTATTTAAATTATTCTATAATTTTCCTTTCAAAACTTCATACAATAGTAAAGAAAATATACTCTATTTTAATGCATAAAATAGAATACAATTTCTTGTTTAAATGGCCATAGCTTATTAAAGGTAGGGTTGGCAATTTGTTTAATAAACACTTTTTTTATACTGGTTGAAAGTTTCTTCACATCCCGATTGCAATCAATAATAGAAGTGGTGTAAATGTTAAAACATGTACATATATGTACATATATCTTCTGTGGAAGTCTCGGGACCCCAAAAAATCTTCATCCAATCATTGCATTAAGTCCATATGTCATAATACGATATCCTACCTGCCTGTCAACATATGTATTTTATACCTCCGCGCACCTGCTCGCAGACATCGCACGTCATCAGTGCGTTCATTGAGGCTATACAGAGTTGTAGACAGACAGTCAGCGAGTGCCACAAACAAACAGCAGCCACATTTTACAGTTCCTCCTGAGCCTAAACAACAAGCTTACATCTCATGTTCATGTCATGTCGTAACCGTAATTACAAGATTGCAAACTGTGACATTTTACCCGGAGCTGTTGACATCCTCAGACTTGGATTTATGAATTTCAGTGTTAACACTTCAATGCTGAAATTAATCTGCAGCAGTCAGGTGCAGCAGCGATTCTAGGATTTTAGTATTAGCGGGGCTCAGAGCCCTATGAGGGTATTATTAAAAAAATATATTTTTGTATTCTAGGTTAGGTTGGAACAATAATAGGTTCTACTCTACCTTTCAAGTCAACCCCTGAATCATGATTTTATTTCAAATCATTTTAGCTAACCATGTCATATTCATTAATATTCATTTAGATATAGACAAACCTTATATTATATCATAATTGTCTGGATTGGCAGTATGTTTAGAGTCCTGTAGTAAACCATTCCCTTTTTTGTTTTTTTATTAAAAATCTAAATAAAGACACATGAATCTATTCATTTGCCATGTCTATAATTCAAAGTGACATCACAAACCACAAATGCTTTTACTCTAGGGCTATAAATGTCACAGGTCTGCTGCTGGTCATTATCATTTTGTAGAACGAAATAACTTCACATGGTGTTTCTCTGTCATTCAGACGAAGTGCTGTCTGTCACTGGCACTGCACTGTAAAAAAAAAATCTTTTCATGATTTATCTCAACTTTTCACAAAACTTTTGTCAAATCAATTTAGGTTCACAAATATTGTTCAAATAGTTTCTGCTAAATAAACTAATGAATCTCTTTTTTTTTTTAAAGGTGATCCCGGATCTCACAATTGTGACTTTTTTTCTCACAGTTGCCACTTAACATCTCACAATTCTGACTTTTTTTTCTGCAGAATTGCACGATATAAACTCGCAATTCAGACTTTTTTTCTCGCAGTTGCGAGTTCCATGCGAGAATCCTCGCAGTTCTGAGAACAAAATTTAAAGTGCGAAATGTAAACATGCAATTGTGAGATAAGAATAATCTTTTTTTATTTCATGCGAAACTCTTAGCAGTGTGATGAGGGGTGAACGCAGCACTTTACAGTGGATGGGAAACAGAACAGTGTTGTATTGCTTTTATGACATTTATGACAAAGAACTGCACAGATACAGATATTATTATAAATATAATCAGTAAATGCACATACCTCTGCTGCTGACACTGAAGAACTCCGTGAAAAATGGTGAAATGACGGGCAGGAGCCGAAGTCGTCCACCATTTTCAAATTTTAAAGGGGACTGAGGCAATCACAAATTCCTGTATGGATTAGGCTGGAGCCCCCCTAAAAAGAGCCTAGTGTAGCGACTCCCCTGGTCAGGTGGTACAAGATAGAGCTCTGTAAGTTGTTTACATTCATGGTTATTTTAATGTTATGTGCTTTGAGACATGAGGTTATTTAACGCCATCTCTTGTGATGCTTTGAAGTAGGTATGGCTTTGGAGAGTGCTCTGAAGGGTCCGCAACTTCGATGAACATCTCATGCTTTCAAAGCTAGCTTGCTATTGCTATTACCTCTCAAAAATTGCCTACACTACCTTTTAAAGTATTTATATATTAAAATAGAAACAAGTATTGTTATAAAATATAACAATTGTTTATTTATTATTTGTTTTCATTTGTTGTGCTCGTACCCAAAGCTGAACTGGCCCGATTGGGCCATCAGAGGGAAAAAAAATCTGTATTGTTGAATAAGCTTTTCTGCAGAGGAGTGCAAGTTGAGCTCAAGTCTGACCCGAACAGTCACTGCCGAATGCTTTAGACAGACAAGGCGAGTTCCAGGTCAGCAAGAGTTTTTCTTTTTCTTTTTTTCTTTTCTTTGTGATATCATGAGAAATCACAGATGCTGTGTTCAAAGAGCTTCAGCGAAATATGCAAGGGAATTTTTTACATCTCATTCTTGTTGAGTTTTCCTTCAGATAGGCTGTCGTTTTATAACCTCTCACTCAGAAAGCGCTTGACTTGCGGTGCAATATGGCAAACCTTTAATAATCAGAAACAAGCTCATTAGCAAATGGGCGCTCTCTTTTATCTCCCAGCACAATGACGGCTGGATGTGCTTTCAATGACTTTAATTAGTTCCATGCTGAGTGGCTTTGAATTATTCAGTAATGAGAAACCCCAAGTGTTTTATCAAGTACATGCAATAGCTGCGGTCATTAAAAGTTATAAGGACATAAACAAGTTTGCATTTCTCCCTCAATTAGACAGCCTCCCTGCGTCTGCAGAGAGAGGGTGGGCTAAACAGACTCATTAATCTAGAGGTAAATCCTGATTAAAGGAAACGGAAGTAGGAAAGGGTGTCGGAGAGGAGAATTTTATTAAAAAAAAAACACCACCTACTTAGTCAAACTCAAACCATCTGCGCTCACACGTTCTGATGCGCAATTATCCTTTTACAGTAAAGAATGGTATGGCTGGGCGATATACCGGTAAACATGTTTAACCCGGTATAGCAATTTGTCAACCGGAAGAGATTTTGGACTACTGTGCAGGAAGCTGAATCAAGCATCACTACTAGAATTGGGAGGAGAAAACTCTGGCGAAAAAAAAATTTTTTTTAACAAAATATACATGTAAATTTAACAACAGCTGTGCGGAAGAATTTAATTTCTTATCTTGAAACCATATGGACAATGGCCACGCTTTTTACAAAGTGTGTCGCGCTATTTTAATATCGGACACGGTGGGAAAAATGACATTATTCAGCACATTGAATCTCAAAGGCACAATTGCGCAGCTGAGGCACAGAAGGGCACACCGACCATTTCAACCTTTAGTGTAATGTTAATATACCGTTTTAAATGCATTTCCGTGCTGCATGGTCACAAAAGCTTATCGTTTACATGCATTTTTAAGCATTGCCGTTTAAAAGCAATTGATTTTATACTGTTTAGCACAATAAGCAGGGAAAAATTCAGAAGTCTTTTTGTTGAGAAGCGGCTGATGTACCTTACAAGTGGAATCTAAAACACCACAAATGAAGACACATTATATAAATATAATAGGGAGGTTAAGAGTTACTCATTGCTGTTTGATATCCAAAAATGATGAAGATTTGTTGCCTCTAGAGTTGTACAGCTTAATCCCTTAGAGACTCTAAATTTTGAAGGTCAGTGTCCACAGAGAACCACTACTCCTTCAGATACGTCAAGATCTTAGGATGTATTGCTTGATAATGGTGCAGTTCATTGAGGCCCTGTTTTCACACCCTCCTCCAGATGGCCGGCCCACAGCTACTTCATCCTAAACTCCTCTCTCACTCACTCGCTCGCTCACCCACTGCATCAGCTCTTTGACCAGAAAGAGCTCTGCATCTTGTCACCGCTGTCTTCTTTCACATCTTAATATAATTCATGGGCTAAATCTGTTAGCTATTTTGTGTGTAAACTTGCAGACTGGCCTTTAATGCCTTTTATTCATAATTTGAATTTTGCTCACTGAAGTGGGAAATGTGGATTGTGTTATTTCATATTGTAATGGTAACATCAAGATTGATAGCTTTGCCATTTTGGTATTTATTTTTATTTGATGTTATTCTAGTGTCTGGCTTTTTTTTCCCTTTTTTAAGGGAAAATATTTAGTTATTATTTTGACATTGAAATAATTGTTAGATAGAAATGTAATCCGTTGTTGAATACCTTTATTGCACATATGCGTGCGTGTGTGTATGTATGTATGTATATATGTATATATGTATATTGTAGACCTGCACAAGGCTGGGATGGGCTACAGGACAATAGGCAGGCAGCTTGGTGAGAAGGAAACAACTGTTGGCACAATTATTAGAAAATGGAAGAAGTTCAAGATGACGGTCAGTCTCCCTCGGTCTGGGGCTCCATGCAAGATCTCACCTATATATATATGTGTGTATGTATATATACAGAGGGGAGAACAAGTATACACTGCTGATTTTGCAGGTTTGCCCACTTACAAAGCATGTAGAAGTCTGTAATTCTTCAACTGTTCAACAGTGACAGAAGCTACAACAAAATTCCAGAAAATCACTTTGTATGATTTTTAAGAAATTAATTTGCTTTTTATTGCATGACATAAGTTTTTGATACATTAGAAAAGCTTCAGATTTGGTACAGAAACCTTTGTTTGCAATTACAAAGATCATACGTTTCCTGTAGTTCTTGACCAGGTTTGCACACACTGCAGCAGGGATTTTGACACATTCCTGAATAACAGACCTTCTCCAGATCCTTCAGGTTTCAGGGCTGTCGCTGGGCAATAGAGACTTTCAGTTCCCTCCAAAGACTTTCTATTGGGTTCAGGTCTGGAGACTGGCTAGGCCACTCCAGGACCTTGAGATGCTTCTTACGGAGCCACTCCTTAGTTGCCCTGGCTGTGTGTTTCGGGTCGTTGTCATGCTGGAAGACCCAGCCACGACCCATCTTCAATGCTCTTACTGAGGGACGGAGGTTGTTGGCCAAGATCTTGCGATAGATGGCCCCATTCATCCTCCCCTCAATACGGTGCAGTTGTCCTGTCCCCTTTTCAGAAAAGAATGATGGTTCCACCAAGGTTGTACTCATCCTTCTTCTTCCTCCAAACACAGTGAGTGGAGTTTAGACCAAAAAGCTCTATTTTTGTCTCATCAGGCCCCATGACCTTCTCCCATTCCTCCTCTGGATCATCCAGATGGTCATTGGCAAACTTTAGACGGGCTTGGACATGCGCTGGTTTGAGCAAGGGGACCTTGTTTGCGCTGCAGGATTTTAATCCATGACCGCGTGGTGTGTTACTAATAGTTTTCTTTAAGACTGTGGTGCCAGCTCTCTTCAGGTCATTGACCAGGTCCTGCCATGTAGTTCTGGGCTGATCCCTCACCTTCCTCATGATCATTGGTACTCCACGAGGTGAGATCTTACATGGAGCCCCAGACCGAGGGAGACTGACCGTCATCTTGAACTTCTTCCATTTTCTAATAATTGTGCCAACAGTTGTTGCCTTCTCACCAAGCTGCCTGCCCATTGTCCTGTAGCTCATCCCAGCCTTGTGCAGGTCTACAATTTTATCCCTGATGTCCTTACACAGCTCTCTGGTCTCGGCCATTGTGGAGAGGTTGGAGTCTGTTTTATTGAGTGTGTGGACAGGTGTCTTTTATACAGGTAACAAGTTCAAACAGGTGCAGTTAATACAGGTAATGAGTGCAGAACAGGAGGACTTTTTAAAGAAAAACTAACAGGTCTGTGAGAGCCAGAATTCTTACTGGTTGGTAGGTGATCAAATACTTATGTCATGCAATAAAATGCAAATTAATTGTTTAAAAATCACACAATGTGATTTTCTGCATGTTTGTTATAGATTCCGTCACTCACAGTTGAAGAGTACTTATGATAAAAAAATTACAAAAAACTTCTACATGCTTTGCAAGTGGGCAAACCAGCAAAATCGGCAGTGTATCAAATACTTGTTGTCCCCACTGTGTGTGTATATATGTGTGTGAGTATGTATGTATATGTATATATATATGCTGCCAAAACAGAGTTGACCCATCAAGGCATGGACTCCACTAGATCCCTGAAGGTGTGCTGGGGGATCTGGCACCAAACTTTAGTTCACCCAAAAATGAATATTTTGTCATTTATTACTCATGTCGTTCTGCACCCATAAGACCTTCATTCAACACAAATTAAAATATTTTTGATTAAATCCAATTTCTCAGTGAGGCCTCTATTGCCAGCAAGTTAATTTACACTTTTAATGCCAAGAAAGGTTCTAAAAATATATTTAAAACAGTTCATGCCTTAGTGGTTCAACCTTAATGTTATGAAGTGACAAAAATGCTTTGTCTGCCAAAAAAACTAAATTACGACTTTATTCAACAATATCTAGTGATGGCTGATTTCGAAACACTACTTCTTGAAGCTTCGAAGCTTTATGAATCTTTCGTTTCCAATCAGTGGTTCGGAGCGTGAATCAAACTGCCAAAGTCATGCAAGTCATTGAAATTTCGAAACCCTTATGATGTAACAAAGTCTCTTTTAATGAAATCATGTGACTTTCACGCTCTGAACCACTTATTTTCAAAGATTTGTAAAGCTTCAAAGCTGCGCCTTCGGTGGTGGGCAGGGGTCAGCATGGGCACCCTGACTGATCTGTGGCTATACAGTCCCATATACAACAATCTGCGACGCACTGTGTATTCTGACACCTTTCTATAAGAACCAGCATTAACTTCTTGAGCAATTTGAGCTAGAGTTCGTCTGTTGGATCGGACCACACGGGCCAGCCTTCATGCCCTACGTGCATCAATGAGCCTTGGCCGCCCGTGACCCTGTCGCCGATTCACCACTGTTCCTTCCTTGGGCCACTTTTGATAGACTGACCACTGCAGACCGGGAACACCCCACAAGAGCTGCGGTTTTGGACAAATGGACATAATGTAATACCTGATCTAGGTGTATATGTAGTATGTATACGTGTGTGATTTGAGGACACAAATTTGTATAATGACATGGGTATTACACGGGTATTACAAATTAATGTGAAACATGAGGACATTTCATGCGTCCTCATATTTCATATAGCTTTAAAAACATACTAAACAATGTTTTATTAAAAATGTAGAAATGCAGAATGTTTTCTGAGATGAGTAGGTTCAGGGGTAGGGGTAGTGTAGGGGGACAGAATGTACAGTTTGTACAGTATAAACCATTGTGCCTATGGAATGTCCTCACTTTGATAGCAAAACAAACCTGCGTGTGTGTGTGTGTGTGTGTGTGTGTGTGTGTGTGGAGAGAGAGTGAGAGAAAGACTATCTTAACTTAAGTTTCAACCTTGTTGAGCATCAAAGACTTTTCAAAAATTCTAAAACATACTCTCCAAACCTTTTGAATAACGTATATTAATATACATATAATTTATTTAATTTTCTTATTTCATATCTCTTACAAAGATGTTTTCTTATGTGTGCAGTTACTACATTGACAGGCGGGTGACCAAAGTGGAAGATTTTCTCAAGACGAGACTTCTGGACACCCTCTCTGAGCAGATTAACAAAGTGTTAAAGGTAAGATTTAGTTTGTTTTAAAGACAGCCAGCCTAGATATCTTTTGTTTTTGAATGTGTCTGTTTTGACAACAACCTCAATATGTGTTGAGGTTGTTGTTGTTGTGAGAGTGTGTAAGTCCCTCCAGTACTCATTAACTGTGTTTATCTCAAGGGCCCCAGGTTTATCCTCGGCTGCACCATCCAAACAAGCTGTCGCCGGTCTGATAGGTGGCCTAGTGTTAAGGGAGCGTGGGTCAGGGCACTGTAAGGGAGGAAAGCTTTTGATTGGGTTTACAATTTACAAGTTACCCCTCAGCCTCATGATGTCTCAGCTGCTCTGGGCACAAGTCCCCTTTTGGTCTAATAAGCAGTACCAGGTTTCACAATATTTAAGACTTCCCTCAGGAGGCCCAATCTATAAATACATAGCTCTCCTGCTTTTTGCATCTCAAACTCACACATCTGGTCCAGTGTTCCCCTGAAAGTGAAAGAGGTGGGAAACTGGCCTTCCTCACAAATATCAAACAAAAGACGGCAAAGTTTTTTTCACTCCCAAACCCAGTGGGACAGTGATTAGAGCCCATTACATGTGTGATGTCAGATGAACAAGTGCTTATTCCACTTTTAAACTTCAGATGCGAAGGTCTGTTAACGTAAAATAAGTAATAAAAGATGGAATTCACATCTTTCTTTTTTTTTTCTTTAGTGGATCTGCAGGTGTTCTTCGCTGGTTTGGCGGCACATGTACCCTCCTGCTGTTCGTGACAGTTTACGGATTTATTGTGAAAGACGATTTATGCTTTAGTGTTGATTCTCTGGCTGTCACTCCCTACAGCAGGTCCTGAGGTTCACAGAGTGTCTGAATCACAAGTGAAGAATATGAGGAGAGCCTTTCTTTGGCCTATTATGGAATATGTTTAATACCCAACATGTGTTCTATTATAACCAGACTCTGACCCTGCAGCTGGATGGCAGTCGGTTGTGTATTGAGCTGCAGAGTTGAGATCTGATCTCAAATCATGCCCACTAACTGTTCACGGACAGTCTGATTCATATTGAGCGCAAAAACTGGAGTCAAAATGCTGGTTTTTATCAGTTATCTGCGTTGGGAAAAAATGGAAAGAGAGAAAGAGAGAAAGAAAGAAAGAAAGAAAGAAAGAAAGAAAGAAAGAAAGAAAGAAAGAAAGAAAGAAAGAAAGAAAGAAACAGACTTCACAGTGTTTATTATTACATTTGAATAGTAAATATTATTTTTATTTTATTTTTATTTATTTTATTATTAAAAAATAAAAAAGTAAATAAGAAAAATAAGTAAATACTGTGTGCGCGTTTTTGTGACATATCAGGACACAAATTTGTATAATGACATGGGTATGACACTGGCATTACAACTTCAACGTGAAATATGAGGACATTTCATATGTCCCCACTTTTCAAACAGCTTTAAAAACATGCTAAACAATGGTATTTAATTAAAAATGTAAAAATGCAGAATGTTTTTTGTGAGGGTTAAGTTTAGGGGTGGGGGGGGGGGCAGAATGTACAGTTTGTACAGTATAAAAACCATTACGCCAATGGAATGTCCTCACTTTGATAGCAAAATGAACGTATATATATATATATGTATATATATATATATATATATATATATATATATATATATATGTGTATATATATATATATATGTGTGTATATATATGTGTATATATATATATATATATATATGTATATGTATATATATATATATATATATATATATATAATATATATATATATATGTATATGTATATGTGTATATATATATATATATATATATATATGTATGTTATATTTTATGTTTCTTATGCTCATCAAGGCTGCATTTATTTATTTAATTTAAAAATGTAGTAAAAACAGTAATATTGTGAAATTTAAAATAACTGTTTTCTGTTTTAATATAAATTAAAACTAGTTTTCATCAGCCATTACCAGAGTGTTCAGAAATCATTCTAATATGCTGATTTGGTGCGCAATAAACAAAGTTCTAAATTTCTTATTATTATGGTTGGTGTAGAAAACAGTTGCTTCTTAATATTTTACTCAGTTATTGATAGTTTGTTTCATCTGATAAAGATGTCTATCTCTTCCTTTCAGATCGTTGAAACTCATGCTCCAGAGAAGCGGGTGTGGCTGGGTGGAGTTGGTCCTGCTTGGGCTGGGGGCACCAATAATTTGTCCGACACATTTGCTGCTGGTTTTCTGTAAGTAAAGCACATAGTCTGTGGACTAACTAACAGCTATTTTGATGATCATTTTACTCAGTTTATTTATTCTTCTGATTTATTCCTCTCATTTAGAATTTAAAATCTTTATGACTGGGAATAATTCAATCATTAAAACCTAAATGTACGTCCATAAACAAAAATGCATCTGTAACTGTAAAGTAGTAAACGCTTAATTGCTGTTAGAGGGTTAGTTCACCCAAAAATAAAAATGCTGTCATTTATTACTCACTCTCATGTCGTTCTACACCCATAAGACCTTCATTCATCTTCGGAACACAAAGATATTTTTGATGAAATCCGATGGCTCAGTGAGACCTCCATTGCCAGCAAGACAATTAACACTTTCAGATGCCCAAATAGCTACTAAAACATATTTGAAACAGTCCATGTGAGTACAGTGGTTCAACCTTAATATTATAAAGCCACAAGAATAATTTTTGTGCGCCAAAAAAACTAAATAACGACTTTTCAACAATATCTAGTGATGGCCTGCAAAACACTGCTTCGAAAATGTACAAATCTTTTGTTTTGAATCAGTGGTTCGGATCGCATATCAGACTGCCAAAGCCACGGGAACTATTGGAATTTCGACTCACTTGTGACATAACGAAGCCTCATTTACTGAAATCACAAGACTTTGGCGCTCCGAACCACTGATTCAAAACAAAAGATTTGTGAAGCTTCAAAGCAGAGTTTTAAAATCGGCCATCACTAGATATTGTTGAAAAGTATTCTCGTTGCTTTATGATATTAAGGTTGAATCACTGTACTCATGTGAATGGTTTTAAACATGTTTTTAGAATCTTTCTGGGCATTGAAAGTGTTAATGGCAATAGAGGCCTCACTGAGTCAACCGATTTCATCAAGAATATCTTCAAAGGTCTTACAGGTGTAGAACGACATGAGGGTGAGAAATAAATGACAGAATTTTTGGGTGAACTAATCCTCTAAAATAAGCTGTATTATATGTATGAAAAGCGCTATACAAATAAAATGTGTATTACACAAAATGCTTGCAAATAAGAATGTAACAGTGATGTGAGAAACTGAAACTGCTCAGTGTTGTTGACGGGGGTCTTTCAGTGGATCAAACCACTTTTCCAGGCCACATTCAACTCAGTCCAAACTACATAAAACTCTATATTCTAATGGCCTTTTTTGAATAGTTTAACAACACTTTATTGCATTGTCTGTGAAAAATGCAAAAACCAGACAAATTGAAGATTCCTGTTGGATTCCTAATTTCCAGCAAATAAATTCAGCATTCAAGGTCCATTGAAAAGTAATATTTTACTGAAGGTTCTCATATAAAGTGACAGACTGAAGACTTTTTTTAGTGCTCTTTGGTATTCTGCTGTCTTGGACTATCTTCAATGCTAAAATCTTAACGTTATTCAACGGCATTTCTACATTTCAAGGCACTTATTATAAATACTTGTGGTGGTTACTCTCATATTTTCTGATGTTCTCATATTTTAACTGCATTTTGCTTTAGATGGCTCAACACACTTGGTATCGCAGCAGCTCACGGAATTGATGTTGTACTCCGGCATTCTTTTTTTGATTATGGATACAATCACCTTGTTGACCAGAACTTCAACCCTTTACCTGTAAGTCTAAACACATAAACAGAAAGCAAATCAAAAGCATTCAAAGTTGTTTAACACTCGCAGACAGATTCAAGTCACATACCACACGCACTAAAGGTTACGCAAATTAACACCATACGCAGGGATCTGTGTGGTATGCTCGTTACTGTATTGTAAAACTGCCTAAATGTAATATGTAAAATTGACCTAGGCGTAGTTTTTTCCTCATGAAGTGTTTGAAAATAGTCTTAAACAGAGTCAGCCTTTAGCATGTGGCCCAGGCACCTTACGGCTTTTCCCGTGGGACCTATTAGCCAAGATGAAAGGTGTTTAGTGGTGTTGAATACTAGGCAGCTGAGGTGAACTGCACTGAAATTCAAGCCCGAGACAGTGTCACCTGTCTCCCACCCCCTCTACATGTGTGCCCCACTGTGTGGAACAGCCAGATGCTGACAGCACTGCAACCTGAGACGAGGGCACTCCACAGGTAGCCCCACCCTCCAGACCGCTGCCAACTTCATCCTGAATTATGGAGACCTCACTCTTTCACAGTGTCCTCAGGTCAGACCCCTGGAGACGGTACAAACAGAAGACTTCAGTTAAATTTCAGTTGGATTTGAGAACCTGTAGGACAAGGCCACGACTGTAGGAGACATGCTTAACATTCAGTTTGGGTAGATCCAGTGTGGGGTGTAAAGCATTGCTAAGTAATTAATTACTGTAATTTAATTACACTTCTCTTGAAAAAGTAAAGCAAGGGATTACTCTTAATTCTTAGAACAATTCTATATAAAACAGTAGTAGATTTAACATCAAAATGTAACGTCTAATGCTAAAATATATCAAGAGCAGTTTCATGTCTATCCTTGTATTGTTCAACTGGTCGAGAAAGTAGTTAGTAATGAGCAATACTTTTTTAGAGAGAGTAGGTAGTACGGTTACACTTTATTTTGGTGTTTCCCTATTACTGTGTTATTATACATATAAGTGCTGAGTAATATTAATTTGGTGCATGTACTCTAGGATTAGGGTTTGGTTTAGGATTAGTTGCATGTAATTATGCCTAATATGTGGTTATTACTATAGTAAATACATCTAATCACACGGTAACACTTTACAATAAGGTTCATTAGTGTGGTAGGGTTTGGCACAATAATACTAATAAAACTAATATTAGTTACTGTATTTACTAATCTTCGTTAATGTTAGTTAATGAAAAAACATTGTTTGTTCATATTAGTTCACAGTGCATTAACTAATGCTAACAAGATTTTAATAATGTATTAGTAAATGTTGAAATTAACATGAACAAAGATGAATAAATGCTGTAGGAGTGCAGTTCATTAGTTCATGTTAACTAATGAACCTCATTGTAAAGTGTTGCCAATTACACTTTTGAATATGTAATTAGTAGCTAGTAATTAATTATTTTTAGAGTAACTTACCAAACACTGGGTACAACTAAAAATCTGGTACAAATATGACATATAAATGTGAAATTTTTATCATTTATCTTATACAGTGTTAACAGTGTTTTACTCAAATGTAATGTACTATACAGGGTTATTATCACTAACTAAACCATAAAAATTATTTTCATTAAAATAAATACCTTCACTGAAATGAAATAAAATTGAACTAAAACTTATTTTATTTCAGCTTAGTTTAAATTGAAGTACTAAAATAACAAAAACTAAATAAACCACAACTATGTTTTATGTTACAATGTTACATTCTTTTTTTAAAATACTTAAATATAAAAGTAATGTAAAATTTATATATATATATATAATTTATTTATTTCGGGGGGTTTTTTTGCAGTGTAATAAATCTTCCAGGTTTTGTTTGTTATAGCAACATTTTGAAAGGATTTAGGGGAGAAATAAAAATTTCAAAACTTTTCAAAATTCTTTTCCTCTCTGGGACACTAAGAATGTATAGTCAGTCTCAACAGAACATCAAATGGAAATTTAACACTAATGCCTATGTGACTAGAAATTGCCAGGATCCTTCTTTTACTATGTTTTCAAATGGATAAAATTAAACGGCTTAACGGTCTCACTGATTTTAGCTTCACATGCAGCTTACCTTCAGGTCCTGTTCAGGCAGTCCACGTTGAGTCAAGATGCGGATAGATACATTATCTGCTCGTGGCCCTCAGTTCTTTTACAACCCACCAGCAGTGGAGAGCCTGTCAACCTGCTTAGGATAACATATGTTCATGTGTAAGTAGTAAAACCAAAGGAAGACATAATTAGGATTTTTTTTTTTTTTTTTTGTACAATACAGCAGTGGTAGAAATTCTTGATTATACACGCTTCACAGATGGGCCAGTGAGACTGAATTTCTCAGTGCCAACATCTGACCAGGAGTATGTTCTTCCAGGACAAGCCAGAATGAGCATCTTTCCATAAAATGCACTTTGAGCTACGTTTTCTTCAAGCACTCTTCACAACTTTTGAAACGGTTATCTTTTTCCCCCCTGCTTCTCATTCAATATCTCTAGTTATTCCAAGGACCAATCGCCCCCTGCTGGGATTGCAATGCTTTAAACATAGCTGGATGTCTGTGGGAACTGCCAGAAGCCCCACAGCGAGAATTCGCAACAGCCGCAACCTGTCGGCCTGTGTGGAAAATTTACGGTCCAACCTTTTCTCTTTAATCCCTTACTGAGTCATGTCTCATTTTCTTTCCCTTCACACCTAAGCAGAAGATCTCATCCCCTCGTCCTACTTCCCTGTTTTTTTCACATTCTCTCACAAAGTTTCTTGCTTTTTCACACTACTCTTTTTGATTGGATACTAATTATAACCATTTATCCATCATTCCAAGAGATTTCACAAGTAGAATGTCATTAATTCCCATATAACTATATATTTACTTTAGAAAATGTCCCACTCACACTCATTTATATAATGCCAGTGAATAGCGACCAGCTTTGAAAAAAAGGATGATCGCATGCTGTATATCCCATGTGTTCTGAGGCTATATGATAGTTAAAAAAATAAAAATATATATATATATATATATATATATATATATATTTCAAAAGCAGTTCGTTCCATCTCACAAGTTGTGAGAAATCAAGATTGATAAAAATGCGACATGATATAAAGTGGCTAGAAATCCCCTCAAAAGAATCCATGTGCTTTCTTCACAGAGTTATTAATCTATCGTTCTATCTACGGAGTGGAAGCAGAACCTTTCTTCAATAATATGCACAATAATCTTTATTTATTTATTTTAGTTATTTATTTTTAGTTGTTTTATTTAGCTATTTTAGTCATTTATTTGTTTATTATTATTATTATTATTATTATTAGTTTTTTATCTGCTGGTTGAAACCAATAGGTGCACCTCTCTATGCATAATAATATTATTGTTAATATTCATGTCAATATTAACTGTATTTACTTTTATTTAGTTTCTATTGTTTACCCTGCCAGGTGAAAGCAATAGCACACCTTCACAGATTCAATAATCTGCACATTGTTTTTTTTTTTGGTTTTTCATTTTCATTTATTATTAATTATAATTTTTGAAGAGAGGTGTACTATTAGTTTCGCAAAACACTGAGAAGCTGCCCCAAACATATCTCAGAATAACAGAGAAACTTGGAAGTGGGCTGTTTTGGCTCCGCAACCACCTAGCAACTACACAAAAGCCTCTAGCAACAACTTGAACACCCACTGTGCCCAGTAGCAACATGCCCAGTAATATTCCAACATCAGAATATCATAAAGGCATTGGGGTGGGCTTGACTTGGGGCCATGGCGAACTCCAGCATCCTGGCATAAAGTTTAGCATTGGCAAGCACCACTCACATTTTCTCCATAAAATGTACCCATATAGTTATTTTTGCAATTCCATTTAGCATCTGTCGTTAGTGGTGCGAAAATTGCCTACTTCACCTTTAAATATTATTGAAATTGTAGGTTCCTGTTGCTACCAGTTGTTTATTATGCGGTTAAAATTGCTTCGTTTTTGTTGCACACTCTCACGTTAAGTTAAAATGTGTCTGTCTGGCATTACAGAGCATGGCATTTGCTTATATCCTGTTAGAATTATAGACAAGTAGTTGGTCATATCCTTTAATCTCTCGGGTCTTTAGTGGTTTGACTTTAATTTATTCATCATTAAAGTGGTTTTTATGTTATTCAGTCATAGCCGCTGCACTCAATATTACTGGATGGGCTGAGAAATGCTGGTATTATCTGCCAACAGTGGGTTGAAGGTTGCGTGAGGGGCGCACTCTTGAGGTTTGTCATCATAATGGACAGTAGCTGCCTAGTGCACCTGAGCTTGCGTAAACTTCTGATAGCTTTACACTGTGTTCTAACCTGGCACGATGCGATAAGATTCCAGCGACAAACAATTGACCCTGCGCAAAGACCTGCCCCCTTTAGTTACTGTTGCTTTGTCCGACAAGCCATGCACTCTCATGCCACACGTCATGTTCTCACGAGGTGAAAAATACATCTCAGAGCAAAGAGGACACTGACAATGCGTCGACAGACATACGAAACTGTTTCATATTTAATATATCATTATTTTTCAAAAAAGTTTAAACAATAAATACCGTATAGTGGCTCTTTAATGTGTCGTGACAGATCGCTGTAGTTCCTTCAATCGGCTTGTGAACCAATAACCATCTCTTCATACTAGTTAATATATGGTATCAAATAAATATGAATGGACATCAAAATGTTGTTTCAAGCACGGAAATACGTGAGTACACAAAATTTAGGAAGTTCATGTTCACCAACGTTAATCTACTAACTCCCCTGACTGCTTTGTCATACAAAAATGCCGCATTCGGGGTTATGATTGGTCAGATCGCCTGTCAATCAAACCGTTTGCGAAGGGTCAATTAGTCTGTCCACACCAGACGCGACGTGACAGGTGCGATAAAGTCAATCAGAAATCGCAGCCAATCAGAAGAGCGTGAGGGTGGGCTCTCTCGGTAAGCTCTCGCAACGAAATGGATAAGTACACAATTCAATTCATGAATATTTTAACATTATTAAAAATATATACAGAGTTACTGAAACAATCTTTGTTATAGAATACAGTTGTCTGTTAACAATGAGTTGGCAGTGTGAACGTTCTTGTTTCATTCTATTTTATTTTGAAGATCAAAATAGACATTGTTGCTTTCAGTACGGCTATAAAAGAAACACAATGATATTCAAACTCATGTTAGATGCTTTTAACATTAAATAAAGCACATAAACATTATTTAAGATTGTCACTGTATGTGTTGTTGTTCCAGCCGAGACATCGCAGAAAAATAGAAACCTTTTCTAAAATAGAATAATCGTGTGTTACGCTAGTTAGGACAAAAACTGATTAACATGGAAAGATAGCCTACCTTTTATCGCGTAAAAATAGACGCAAAATTTTCCATGGACCCTTGCAAACCCCCCCCCCCCCTTTTACAAAAACCTTTAATCTAGACTGTGGTCTCTAGTATTAAATTGCACTCAAGTAATTATGTTTTCTACAGACCTAAGATGTTGACGTTTACATTTTAAAATCAAGTCACCTTTGTTTTTGTAGCGCTTTATACAATCCAGATGTTTCAAAGCAGCTTTACAGTGATAAACAGGAAAATATATATACAGTGGGGGGAATAATTATTTGATCCCCTGCTGATTTTCTAAGTGTGCCCACTTACAATAAAACGAGTCTATCCATTAAAATAAACCTACCAAAAAAATTATAAAGACAGAATATCAACCAAAAAATCCAGAAAAAAATATAAATTGATTAGGATTTGATCAAGTGAAATTAGTATTTAATCCCCTACCAACCAGCAAGAATTCTGCCTTCTACAGATTATGTGCCCATGTCGAACACAGATTAGTCCCGTCACTTTAGGAAAGTACTCCTAATGTCAGCTTGTTATGTGTACAAGGGACACCTGTCCAAAGAATCTGTATCTTCCATTCAAACCTCTCCACCACCAATGGCGAGACCAAAGAGTTGTCAAAGGACATCAGGGACAAAATTGTAGACCTACACAAAGCTGGAATGGGCTACAGGACCATCAGCAAGGAGAGGTGTGAAGGAGACAACTGTTGATGCAATTATTTGAAAATGGAAGAAACCCGTCTGAAGTTTGCCAGTGAACATCTAAATGATTCAGTGAAGGCTTTGGTAAAAGTGCTGTGGTCAGAAGAGACCAAAATTTAGCTCTTTGGCATCAACTCAACTTGCCATGTTTGGAGGGAGAGAAATGCTGACTATGACCCCAAGAACACAATCCCTACACTCAAGCAAGGAGGTAGAAATATAATATACACACACACACACACACACACAGTGGGTACAGAAAGTATTCAGACCCCCTTAAATTTTTCACTCTTTGTTATATTGCAGCCATTTGCTAAAATCATTTAAGTTCATTTTTTTTCTCTCATTAATGTACACACAGCACCCCATATTGACAGAAAAACACATAATTCTTGAAATTTTTGCAGATTTATTAAAAAAGAAAAACTGAAATATCATATGGTCCTAAGTATTCGGAACCTTTGCTGTGACACTCATATATTTAACTCAGGTGCTGTCAATTTCTTCTGATCATCCTTGAGATAGTTCTACACCTATATTTGAGTCTAGTTGTGGTTGATTATACTGATTGGATTTGATTAGGAAAGCCACACACCTGTCTATATAAGACCTTACAGCTCACAGTGCATGTCAGAGCAAATGAGAATCATGAGGTCAAAGGAAGAGCTGCCTGAAGAGCTCAGAGACAGAATTGTTGCAAGGCACATTTGGGACGTCCAGAACCCTTCCTAGAGTTGGCCGTCTGGCCAAACTGAGCTATCGAGGGAGAAGAGCCTTGGTGAGAGAGGTACAGATGGTAGAAAGTTGTAGAAAGTCAACCATCACTGCAGCCCTCTACCAGTCGGGGCTTTATGACAGAGTGGCCCGACGGAAGCCTCTCCTCAGTGCAAGACACATGAAAGCCCGCATGGACTTTGCTAAAAGATGGACTCCAAGATGGTGAGAAATAAGATTCTCTGGTCTGATGAGACTAGGATAGAACTTTTTGGCCTTAATTCTAAGCAGTATGTGTGAAGAAAACCAGGCACTGCTTATCACCTGTCCAATATAGTCCCAACAGTGAAGCTGTGGGGATGTTTTTCAGCTGCAGGGACAGGACGACTGGTTGCAATTGAGGGAAAGATGAATGCGGTCAAGTACAGGGATATCCTGGATGAAAATTTTCTCCAGAGTGCTCAGGACCTCTGTCTTGTTGGAAGGTAAACCTTCCGCCCAGTCTATGACCCTAAGCACACAGCTAAAATAACGAAGGAGTGGCTTCACAACAACTCTGTGACTGTTCTTGAATGGCCCAGCCAGAGCCCTGACTTAAACCCAATTGAGCATCTCTGGAGAGACCTAAAAATGGCTGTCCACCAACGTTTACCATCCAACCTGACAGAACTGGAGAGGATCTGCAACGAGGAATGGCAGAGGATCCCCAAATCCAGCTGTGAAAAACTTGTTGCATCTTTCCCAAAAAGCTGCTACAAAATACTGAGCAAAGGGTCTGAATACTTAGGGTCAGGGTCATGTGATATTTCAGTTTTTCTTTTTTAATAAATCTGCAAAAATGTCAACAATTTTGTGTTTTTCTGTCAATATGGGGTACGTTGAGGAAAAAAAATGAACTTAAATTATTTTAGCAAATGGCTGCAATATAACAAAGTGAAAAATTTAAGGGGGTCCGAATACTTTCCATTCCCACTGAATATGTATGTGTGTGTGTGTCACATTTATAGTTATTTTATATTATGTTAAAAATCGCTTTATATTGCACTTTTTACGATGCAAATTGTGTCAAAGCAGCTTTATAGTAATAATTGGCAAATAATTTTGGCTCTTAAAGAAAATGGTGTCATTATCCATCTTAAATAAATTCAATATTGATTCATTCCATTGTAAAAATTAATTTGATTAAAAACATTATTGAATATCAAGTGTCCCCAACTAAGCAAGCCAAAGGCGACAGCGGCAAGGAACTCAAACACCATCAGGTGACCTACAGCCAACAGGTGACAAAAATCCAGTCCAGTTCTCCTTTGGCCAACTGCCTGAATCATAATCAGGTGCTGTTTGCTGAGTTTCTGGTCATAAGTCCAATTTGGGATCGCAAAAAAATATTTAATCGAGTTCCATCTAGTTGAAGATCGTATTCATAACACCGGTATGGGACAGTTTGTTGGGAATCTGTGCTACTGGCTGCCGTGACGGTGAGGCCTTCTCAAGGGATTCCAGTTAATACGATCTCTGTTGACACTTCTGGGCTGCGTTGTGGTCGTGTATAAACGCAGGTTCTCCATCTAATCTGGATACGACATGGATCCGACTGATTACGGTAAACCTCGGTATAAGAAGAGAGACTAATATTAGAGTAGAGGCCATTCTTTCTGTAATGAGTACTTCAGGTGTCATAGGAAGTGTTCCTAGTTCCGGCTGACAAATCTATTCAGCCTAACAATCCTTTAACGGATGGAAAAACATAAATATATAAGGTGTTATGTCTATGCCAGCTTAAGAGAGGCATTTTTTGTTCAAGATTTAAACTGACAGAGAATGATTCACTGATGCAGACAGAGCTCAGTTAATCTATAAAGCAGCTCAGGAAAAATCAGTGATTTCATCATCCAGTTCAGTTCTTCTCATCCAATAGTGTCAGTTGATTCAAGTCAATAATATTGCCGAATGTTAAGTGTCCCCAACTAAGCAAGCAAAAAGTCGACAGTGGCAAGGAACCCAAATCCCATAGATGACAAGAAATGGAGAAAAAAAAACCTTGGGAGGAACGAGGTTTAGTCAGGGGGCCAGTTCTCCTCTGGCCAATGAACATACATGGTGTGGTTTAATTTCAGGCTGTGTCATAAGTCAGATTGTGGATTGGCATCATTCATTTAAAATCAGTTTTTAAAATCAAATTCCATTAAAACAGAAAATTTAACTATTTCAGAAGTTTCACTGCATCATATTGACATTGCAATCATCCTTCTTTAACAGTACTTGAGTTTTATATTTTTTAAGCTTCTAAAACATTTTTTTTTCCCCATAAAATTGCAGTGGAAAGACGAAAGAGACCCACCCATCCTTGAATCTCTTTTTCCCACTGCCTATAGCAGATGCTGCACAATGTACACTGCCGGAGCAAATTAAGTTAAAGTTTCCCTGGAAAAGAAGCCTTTAAATGCTGCCATATGCAGGATTGCATGGGAACTTCCTGATGCACACATGCTGCTTTGAACCAGTTCAATTAGGTGTTGAATTTAGGAACTGATGAGAGGTATTAGGAGAAACCTACTATAGTCATGCATATGAAATTCAGGTAGCCATCGCTCTTTTCCTTGCAATTTAAAGGTATGTAATCACATAGTAAACAGTTCTCTGGTTACACTTACCCAGTTAATGTAATTTGTACAATTTATATCTTGTTTGTGCATTAAATGTGAGGTGATTATAAGGTTTTACTGGATCATAGTAGGTTAAATGTGCTGATAATGTGTAAAATACTGACTTTTGAACTATGATAACAGATAATTTTGCATGAACCAATTTGCTGTTTTGAGCACAATCCATAAACACACACACACACACACAGGTTTGTTTTGCTATCTTAGTGAGGACATTGCATAGACTTCCATTGATTTTTATATCAGGTCAATGATATTTTCTATAACCTAACCCAACACCCAGCTCCTAAACCTACCCATCACAGAAACATGTGACCATCACTAGATTTGAATAAAATAATCTTTTGGCTGATTTATAAGCCATTTTATCTAGTGAGGACCAGTCAAATTTCCTCACTAGTGAATTGGAAAAGTGTTTCACAGTATAAGTGAGCACAATTGGTCCTCACAAGTGTAGCCAAAACAAGTACACACACACACACACACACACTGGGTTTTATGATTTATGGGGACTTTCCACTGACAATGATGCTATATTATGATTACTGTACAAACTGTATATTCTATTCCCTAACCTTATTCCTAAACACAACCCTCACAGAACACTTAGTATGATTTATAAGCCGTTTTCCACGTGTCCCCACAAAGATAAGGATTTCAGGTATTGCCATCTTTGAATGGACATTTTGCCCCCATAATGTGTTTACCTGAACCACACATACACACATTCTTTTGTGTTAGGTTTTTGGGTTACACATTTAGTTCCTTTGATCATGTCAAGAGTTGACAATTCAAGCAAGATATAAAGCAGGTGTTCTGGGAACCAATTTTTTTTAAAGATACATATTGCATACACATCTTTCTCAGTTTTTGTTGTTTTGTAAATGTCTCTAAGAGCATGACTAAAAATGTGTTGGCAAAAAGCAAAAAACTATATTATGTGTCTCTCCATTTTATTCTTTATGATCTTTTTTGTTTTGTTTTGTTTCTCAGTTTTAACAGGAAAGGCTTCCAAAGAAAGACTATGCTTATATTTCTCCATTCGAGCATCCAAGAAAATGTCTCTCTCAATAAAAGACTGAAGCACATGTGCATTTTTTTCTGTCTCTGAAAAAAAGACGAGTCGTTCTTACTAAAGTGAAGGCAGATACAAGAAACTTACGTTACGTCTACAAATAAATTCAGTTTTCTACAGCTTTCTTTTTAACAATTTATAAAATTAAAACTCCTTTGAAAGATGGAGGGATGCCTGAATTCAATGGATTTCTGCTGGCGAAGAAATGCCACATCTGTCCAGTGTATTTATACCAGAATCATCTTGCATGAATCATGTTTCTTGTGCAGAGGTGCACCACGCTAGCATGACTCCATGGCAGAACGGCTTGACCTAACATGCGTGTTGACATGGCCAAGTTCCAGTGAAAATGCCTCAGTGATGGTTTTATTTTCTAACATGTGTTTTGTGTGTTGGTAATGTAGGATTACTGGTTATCTCTGCTCTTTAAACGTCTGGTGGGCCCCAGGGTGCTTGCAGTGCACGTCGCAGGTCTCCAGAGGAAACCACGACCTGGACGGGTGATCCGAGACAAACTCCGCATCTATGCGCACTGCACCAGCTTTCACAAGTAGGTTCATTCTGTCTGCTGGAAAATCCATTCAACCAAATGTATCAGTTCTGTTACAAAACCTAGTAAGCTATAAAATAAGAGTGCACCCAATTTTAGGGTTGTCAAAGTAAACTGATCATATGAGATTAATTGTAATTATTTTATTGAAATTTGTTTTTATGCACTGCCTTTCAAAAGTTTTTTAATGCTTTTAGAAGAAGTCTCTTATGCTCACAAAGACTGCATTTATTTGTTTAAAAATAATGTTGTGATATTATCAAAACTTAAAATAATTGTTTTCAATTTGAATATATTTTAAAATATAATTTACTCCTGTGATGGCAAATCTGAATTTTCAGCATCATTACTCCAGTCTTCATTGTCACATAATCTTTCAGACATCGTTCTGATATGCTGATTTGCTGCTCAAGAAACATTTATCGATGTTGAAAGTGAAAACGGTTGTGCTACTTATTATTTTTGCAGAAACCTTGATCTTTGAACGGTAGTGTATGTGCGTCCTTGAGAACCATGAACAAAACTATGAAAATATGACCCAGACATTTAATACGGATTTAATTCAATTAGAGAGAAGAATGGTTTGTGCCAACCATAGTGTTTTATGTGGTATAATAATGGATGCAGAGGGCATGAAACCACTGTAATCCAATTCTGTACAATCAACAGTTTTGGCACTGTGGTGGAATGCCACTTGATTGCCCAATGTAAAATTTGTCTCCAGAACTAATGTTTTATAAGTCAGCGTAATGCTGGGAACGTGCTTATGATGCCTCAGTCTAGGCATTCTGCCTGCTAGATTTTTTTTTTAACAGAACTGTAGTATATACAACGAAAGTTGAATACATTAACAAGACTGTATGAGCGTGAATTGTCATTTTTGACCTCTAGCATTATCTCCACACAGACTCCCGTCATCTGAGCACATAGCCGTAGTGAGGATTTTAAGGATTACCTGCACATTCTCAAACACATAAATTACTGAGTCCAGACAGCCACTCTTTCAGAGTGAGAGCCCATAAAATTTAACAAGTATCAAGTTGTCAAGTGTGCAGAGTCTCTTTCTACAGTGCGAGAGGCGCTGAAAGACACCAGAGGCTCGGGCAGGTGAGGGGAGGAGAGGTGCGGGACAATAGGAAGGTCTGTACCCAGGCCAGATAAAAAGTGCCATCGTTCCCTTTGATGATTATCTATTACCCCAGAATGATGTGAGCAGGACCTGCCAGCTTTTCACCAGCAGTGTAGGTTTACCGTCTACAGATCCCTGTGTCTCAGCTCAGTTACAGCTCTGTGTCAGTGCTAGTACAGGCCCCTGGCATCAGGATTCCTCCAGGACAGACGCTTTTGCTGAAATAGTAGTGTTGGGGAAGCTACTTTGAAATATGCTACTCATAATTTGAAGTTAAGTCAACAAAACATAGGAGCTTTTTAATGGTAGTGCTTTTTTGTTTGTTTGGTTGGTTGGTTGGTTGTTGTTGTTTTTTAATAAACTACCATTCAAACATTTGGGGTCAGAGAGATTTTTCAATGTTTTTGAAAGAAGTCTCTTGTGGTCACCAGGGCTGCATTTATTAGATCAAATATACAATAAAAACAGAAGTTAATTCGCAAAAATATTTCACAATACTACTATTTTATTATATTTTAAAATGTAATTGATGTTGCACTCAAGAAACATTTCTTCTCATTATCAAATATTGAAAACAATTGTGCTGCTTAATATTTTTGTGGAAATCATGAAACCTTTTTTTCCCAGCAAAGTTCAAAAGAACAGTATTTATTTGAAATGGAATTTTTTTGTAAATGTAAATGTCTTTACTGTAACTTCTGATCAGAGTATTTATTGAAATAATTATTCATTTCTTAAAAAAGAATCTTGCTGACCCCAAACTTTTGAACGGTAGTGTACATAACATAGATATTATATACAATATATTTTAATTTATGTGACAAAACTAAACATAAATGTATGCTAAATGTAACTAATAAAACTAGAAATGTCATCATTTGTATAACAAAAGTTATTCAAAAACATTTAGCATCATTTAACTGTGTTTTAATTAGCCTGGTGAGCAACTGATTGGATGGATAGATTCAGCGACACAAAACTAACCATTGTTATATAGCTCAGCACAGTAAGTCTTACTGCTTAAATCACGTTTTTAATTTATTTACAGCGAGTACCATGTTTTACCAATACCTAATATTTTTTAGTTGAGAGGGTTTCAGCCTTCAAGTCTGCAACGAGATATCTGAAAGTAGACTGACGTTATCTGGTTACAAAACCAATTTCTGATCCTCATTGGCATGGAGATGGTGGTGTTTTGGGCCACATTCAAAATCTCAGCACATCATGTCTTATCCATCAAACCGAAGCCACCACAAACCGAACAAATAATCTCTGTAAATGCCATGAAACCCAAAGCAGCTGGCCAGTAGCAACAACCTATTCACTAAATGCATTTCTTTTGCTTTGCCTGTCCAGTAGCACAGTGATGTCCTTTGTCTTTTTATCGTTGATAGACTGGGGATTTCATTGAATGAAAATGTTTTTTATTAAAATGACACTATTAAATATCAGCAATGGTATTATCTAATTCCTAGAATTTCCAGTGCATTAGTGGAAAAGCAAACAATGTTACGAAGTTGTTGTTGCTGTTTTTTGGGGTCTCATTCCTCCAGGCTCTTTCAAGTTTTTCGTTCTATTAGTGGTTAAAATGGCTGGTCAGACAAGTCATGGATATGCTTTCAGTATCTTCACTAATCCATCACAACACCCTTATACAAAACAGGCCTGCTTTTTTGGTTCTTTGAGCGGTTACTCCGGTCCACATTTCCCCAGGACCAGTCGCTAACATCAAACAAAGGATTCCATGTTTACGTTCCCCATGCGAACGCTGGAGAGGCACATTGTTTCAAAGTCTTGGATAATGTTTATCACTCTTCGATCTCTTCGTCTGATCTAATGCGCCCTTCTGGAAAATATCTACCCAAGTTACCAAAGTCTAATAAAACTGAGACACCAGACATGTATCACATGACACAAGAGATGTTTTCATTACACAGTCTCGGGTTTGTCTCTTTGCTGGATTTTTCCCCTTGAACTCTGCGTCAAGGTGTAAAGATGCACATGGCCCGGGTTGCTCGCGATTGGTGAGATTACTAACAGGCTTGTCTGACAAAAACCAAGCTGTGACCGGTGCAGTCGGCCCTTTACAACATGTGGTATTCATGCACTGCAGCTATGTTTTCCTTGCTTTTACGTTAGAATCCTTATTGAATTTTATCATGTTTGCCTAACCATGTTGCCAGATACTTATCTTCAGTTAATATTCCCTAAAGCCTGCTCTTCAGCGTTATTACCCCGAAAACAAGGACCGGTATGTTGGATTCTCTGTAACATAAGCACGATCGTCCAACTCATATAAAGCTTTTGTTACCCCTGTGAATTTGGGAGGGGAGCTAATGCTTTTACAGTTGTTAGATGAAAACAATCATCTCTTTTACATGACGTAGTCCTGGGGCCTCCTTTGCTTATATACAGTACTTTATAATTTGGTTATTGTGTACTGAAATTAAATCACAGAAGGTTTTGGATTTTTATCAAATATAACACAATGTCTCTTGTAAACTCAATGTTTCTGTCAGTATCAACCAGATTATGTGAGTGAACAATGTATATTGAATTTCAGATAGTCGGAAATGCAGGGAAAACAGTAATGTTGTTGAATATTATCACAATTTAAAATAACCTGTCGCATGTTTAAATCTATTTTAAAATGCATTGTGTTCCTGTGATGGCAAAGCTGAATTTTCAACATCATTACTCCAGTCTTCAGTGTCACATGATCGTTCAGAAATCCTGTCCTTGCTAAATAAAATATTCAAAAAACATTTTAAGAGATTTTTTGACCAAAGTTTTTGCCCAGTAGTATATATGCTAGTGTACATCAGTCCAAGTCAAATGTAAGCATAGCTTAAAATGTTTATTTTATCATTATTGTCTTTTTAAAATGTATTTGATGAAATAGTGTGCTAAGCTCAGTTGCTGTAACATACATTTTTAATGGATACTTCTCTTTCCTGAAGTCACGATTATGTCCGAGGGTCCATAACCATCTACATCATCAACCTGCATCGATCACGGAAGAAAATCAAGCTCGCCGGGACTTTACGAAATAAAACTGTTCACCAATACCTGTTACAGCCCTTTGGCACAGATGGACTTCACTCCACGTAAGTCAGTTATCATCTATGACAGCAATTCACTGTCAGAAAGGAATGTAAAATAAAAACACAAAAACATGTTTATATATATATATGCAGACACACACAGGTTAGCTAACTGTTTTCTGACTTTTCCCATTTGTGTAAATGTTATGTTTTCAGTTATAATAGAAGTATTTTTTTAATATTATATTATTACTATTTATTGCAGATCTCTGACGTCTGCTTTGTTAAGAATGTGTTGATGTTTCTGTTCTCAATCTACTATAATAATCAATGTGGTGTTTTGTTGCTTTACTAAACATATTATGGTTTCGTTTTCACTGGTGAAACAGGATTCACCATAAGTGAAAGTTTAATATTTATAATATAATATAATATAGTTGTATTATATTATTTTGTATTATATTGTGTTACATTATATAGCCAGTACTTAATAGCAGTTTTCGGCGATCTCTGACCTGAGCTTATTAAATAATGTGGTTTATGCTTCTGTTCTTGGTTTACTCTAATAATCAATGTGGAGTGTTGTTACTTTCCTAAACATTAACTCAGACAGAACAGCGATAAATCTGGTGCTCTATAACTGTCTACACACACAGCTGAGCTAACTGTTTTCTGACTAAATATTCAACTCTTCCACAAATGGGGATCCCGTTTCGCCAACACTAACCTAATCCTGGAAAGGGCGAGAGAGAGACCGGGGTCATAAAAACACATGGCCTGTTCATCCCCTCAAACTCTTAAATGGGATATGAGGATTATTGCCGCTCACTTCCCTGGTGAAGCCAAAGCACAGCTGAAACCAACGGAGGTCTGCATCCTATCTTGACCCGTTTTCTTTAGAATTCATACGCTTCAAGCTCTTCTGAATGCATTTTCAGTCAATGTGTTCCTGTTTAATGTTTTCTATCACATAGATGGTTGAGTAGATTAGCTTGACATGTTAATTCTAATGTCTGTTCAACCAACAAGACATTAGTCATGAGTGAGAAACTTCACAAATATCATTCACTTAACAAATGTCCTCGCCGATGTCAAACACCCCTTTTCACTCTCATATGAATCACAGATTTGTTTTTTTGTTTTTTTTGTATTTTTACTGCTTCGGCTGTTAAGAAACACTTTTTTTCACTCCAAGCTGACAAAAACACCAGAGAGAGTTCTGTTTTAAGTTTTCCGCTAGAAATAATTTGAAGCCAAGAACAAAACATCAAAACGTCCGTTAAACATGGACAATCCAATTGAATTAGCGTAATAGCATTGTCTTGGTTTACTGAAGCTCAATTCGAACTGAGCGTACAGTGAAATGCAACTTCCTTCGGGGCAGATGTTGGCAATAGTTTTGTCAGCAGCTTTCAGCTTGAATTTCAACCCGTTTTTCCTCTTTGTTTTCTTTTGAGGAATTGTGGGATCTAGAGGGCCACCTCTGTCTGAGCTTAACGTCTATTATTGGGAGTTAAGCATGATACTTTAAAAACATGATCATGGTGTTGATCAGTGAAACAGAACCTCTGTGAATAAGTCTACACTTAAATCCCTCCATCTCGCAACAGGAGGAAAAGGTTGGATGAAGGATAGAAATGAATATTCGGAAGAAGCAGAGAGTAATTACTAGTTATATCACAGTGAGCAATCTATCATAGAGCAGTATAAAAACAAACCCATAACCATGTGTTTTGATAGACCCATTCCCACGGTTAATAATCGGAATAATCATAAACCATCCTTAGTGAAAAGTTGCTTTCTGATTCCAAAGATTTTCCCGTACATTCTGTATTCATTTCAGCTGTTGTTGGGTGACATTGGGTTAATTAGTCTATTGTGTCTACTGAGCAGTGAGAAGTTGTAGTATATGTTTCTTCAGAAATGCCTACAGCTCCATATGGGCTGAATCAGTGTGTTCTAGAGCAAATTCAGTGAGTAACATATACAGGCAGACTATAAAGTTACTCATGACTTACATTCCGATGCTTAAATCCTCTGTAACACATATGCAGGGAAATTAACTGCTCCTTTTGTAGGGTCACACTTAAACACTCTCAGACAGAGTTGCTCTTTTCAAGGATAAAATTTTCCCCACAGTGTTTGGTGGATCTGTCGTTGTCTGTTTTGCATCATATTCTGTAATTCAAAATGGAAACAAAGAGAGAAAGGGGTATTCAAAACACGGTAAATAAGAGACTGCAGCTGTCATTTCAAATATGCCTCACCTCACAATTCGATTTGATTATGATTCATAGGGTTGCGATGCAATGATAAAACGACTTTTTTCTATACAGGATTTCTTTTTTTCACTGGGGGTGGGAATCTTTAGGTACCTCACGGTTCAATTCCTAAACGATGCTTGATCTACATTTTTTTTCTTATTGATTACTTTAAATCTTAAATTCTTAAATTCTAAATCTTTACATATATATAGCTTCAAAACAGGCCTACAAGCAGTGTTGGGTGTAATGCATTACTAAGTAATTTAAAACTGTAATTATACTTTTCCCTTGAAAAGGAAGGGATTACTCTTATTTTTTTTGTAATTTAATTACAGTTCTGATGTAATTGCATTAAATACTGTATAGACTATAGAACAATTCTATATAAAAGTAATGTAATCTAATGTTTAATGTAAACTTCTTGCTTTAAATCGTTCTATTGTGCAACTGGTCGAGGTTGATATGGGATTTGAAAGTAGTTAGTAATAAGTAGTGCAAAACTTATTTAAACAGAGTATTTAGTAAAGTAATCTAATTACACTGTTGAAGATGTAGCTAGTAATTCATTACTTTTAACTTATCCAATACTGCAGTAATTGTAAAGAGGAACAAAGGATCATAGGCTTATATTACAAGCAATAAAATGAAGAGTGCTTTCAGTAGGCTTGTCTGAACGTTTTGTTGTCATGTGCATGAGTGATTTTTCTGTTTCTCAGCTTTGCTGCCATTTGGTCCAATAGGCCGCATTCACACTAATGTGCTGCTCTATTTTGACACGTCAGATGTTTTTTCTGTCTGTCTAATAACATAACTGACCGTGTTTACATTAACTTCATGTTTTAAAAAGAATTTTAGATGCACTTGCATTTAACCGCTTACATGGGTCACACAGTGGCTTTCCACGAGCATTCTTCACAAAGTGCACGTGAGCATTTATTGCAGCCGTCTGTCAGTTAGTGAGTTTTGTGTATTGAATATTTAGACCTACGGCCTTCCAAAAGGCATAAATGATGCCTTCGTAAAACATTTTGAGGGGAAAATGCTGAAATACCGGCGGTAAGAGTAACATCCAGCACAGCACAAGTGATTAGGCTCATGTAATTCTCTTCAACGTGGCATTATTATGTTTTTTCGCTGTAAATATTTATGAATCTTTCCCGTCATAAAGATATATGTATAATTTCCCTTTTATCGTTTTCTTAATAAATGTAAAATCCCTAAACCCCATCCCGAACCGAAACATACTTGATTTATACAGAATATAAAGGGAATAAAACGTAATAGACAGAAATATGTAGGAAAATGACAATTTTAGTAAAAAAAATTAAAACAATATTTTGAGCCGCTAATCCTACGCCTACCCCTAAACTCACCCATAACTATTTCTTAAAACTGCGTACTGTTACAAGAGTAACAGACAAAGGAGCATAATAATTTATTTATTGCAAAAATTTCAAAAGTGGTTCCGAAAGTAACTTGGTAACGTACAAATGATGATGAGTTGCACTCACAGTCCTCTCTGGCGGTGATAGTTTTTTCTACAGAATTTAACTTGTACAGAGCAGAATTTAACTTATTAATCCATGAAAATATAAATCCGGCATCTCTCTGTGAAGGTGCGCACTCATTTCATATGTCAATCCACTGAAACACGGCATGTCGCATTATAAATGTGACTTAAAACATGTGAAAAACATGTATTGATATGCCATGATTTTAATATTAATAAATGGTAATTCATACACATTCACACTTGGATGCATAAATAATTACATTTTATTGCTGTTAATATGTCAGTATTTTTACGTTTTAGTGCTCTACATATACGTCAACATTGTACATTTTTGTGTGTATAAAAACGTAAGTAAATGTAGGTGTGGTAGAACCACACTTTACTTAAAAATACACATTCTCATGAGATGACGTTGTTTTTTCATGTCACATAGGCTATAATGCCTGCTAAAATTTCAGCTTTGCTGTCAAAGTAATAAGCTCATTAAAAATACAGTGGGTACAGAAAGTATTCAGACCCCCTTAAATTTGTCACTCTTTGTTATATTGCAGCCATTTGCTAAAATCATTTAAGTTCATTTTTCTCCTCATTAATGTACACACAGCACCCCATATTGACAGAAAAACAAATTTTTGGAATTTTTGCATATTTATTAAAAAAGAAAAACTGAAATATCACATGGTCCTAAGTATTCGGACCCTTTGCTGTGACACTCATATATTTAACTCAGGTGCTGTCCATTTCTTCTGATCATCCTTGAGATGGTTCTACACCTTCATTTGAGTCCAGCTGTGTTTGATTATACTGATTGGACTTGATTAGGAGAGCCACACACCTGTCTATATAAGACCTTACAGCTCACAGTGCATGTCAGAGCAAATGAGAATCATGAGGTCAAAGGAACTACCTGAAGAACTCAGAGACAGAATTGTGGCAAGGCACAGATCTGGCCAAGGTTACAAAAAAATTTCTGCTGCACTTAAGATTCCTAAGAGCACAGTGGCCTCCATAATCCTTAAATGGAAGATGTTTGGGACAACCAGAACCCTTCCTTGAGCCCAAAGATCACTGTAGCTGAGCTCCAAAGATGCAGTCAGGAGATGGGAGAAAGTTGTAGAAAGTCAACCATCACTGCAGCCCTCCACCAACCTGACAGAACTGGAGAGGATCTGCAAGGAGGAATGGCAGAGGATCCCCACATCCAGGTGTGATAAACTTGTTGCATCTTTATCAAAAAGACTCATGGCTGTATTAGATCTAAAGGGTGCTGCTACAAAATACTGAGCAAAGGGTCTGAATACTTAGGACCATGTGATATTTCAGTTTTTCTTTTTTAATAAATCTGCAAAAAGTTTTTCTGTCAATGTGGGGTGCTGTGTGTACATTGGGGGAAAAAAATGAACTTAAATGATTTTAGCAAATGGCTGCAATATAACAAAGAGTGAAAAATTTAAGGGGGTCCGAATACTTTCCGTACCCACTGAATATTAAAGCATAAAATAAAGTTATTTTAAATTATAATAATATTTCACAGTATTTCTTTTTACTGCATATTTAATCAATATATTTATTATTGTTTAAACATTTAAAGGGCTTGCTCTATATTTGCATCATCACATCGTTCCACTATTAGGAATATTTTGAATAGTAAGTAGCACCAGCTCTGTTTTTCTACACATTTGGAACTGGAGAGCAAGTTTTTCAAACTGAAAAAATCAGTACATAGAGTCGACTCCGGAGCCTACTCTGTAGGTAACCTGGTTATACTTTTTAAAGCCTTAAATGCTGTTTAATGTACAAGTTTATCTGGACGTTTATCTTTTGAGTCTGAGCTACAACAGTGTTGAGAACTTAGACCTGGAGCTTTTCAAACCAAAGCTAGGCTACTGTGCAATCATGACAGATGTGTGTGATCTCTCTGTGCCTTGAAGGGCTTGCCTTTTCAGGTCTTTTCATTTCTCAAACACATACCTACATCTGTAGCCAGAGGCCGTTAGTGCTCCAGAACTATCTGGAGACTTTAATATAATTTGCTTTCTCTCCAAAGGAAATGCGGATCTTCTCCTGCAGAAGCCCTGAGCAAAAACACCGCTGACTGTGTTTTTACATACTTCTGTCTGCTTTGAACTCCTGAGCATAAATTCTTCCCGGGGGAAAGTTGATTGTGAAGATCAACAATCCCCCTTCACCGTCGCGTCTGATGCTTGCCGTCACACTGCGCTTCAGAGGGCTTTCAGGCCCAAAGCAAACTCAGATTCCTGATCAGTTCAGTCTGTGGCACTGGAAGATGAGGTGATGGAATGGATCATCCAGATGTCTGCTGAAGAGTAGAATGGTCAGGAACTAGAAAGCTGTTTTCTTGGCAAATATGTGAAGTGTCTTCTGGGTGTTTCTCCAAACCATGAATGAATGTAGAAAAAGGGACTTCACGTTTTAAGTCATGAGAGCATTTAAGCTTTAAACCTTTATTTTACAATATTACAATAAACAATATTAATGTGATTAGACTCATGTACAGTGCAATATTGATTATCATGAATGGTTTGAACATGTTTCATGTGAGATGTGTTTTTGTGGACCATTGAGACCAATGACACTGGAATGTTTTATTTGTCTCTCTCAGTTGTATTTAGTTAATGTTAAGAAATGGCTGAATCACTGGCTATACTCTGAATAGTACTCTTACTACTTTGTAGTATACTTTGCACAGTATCCAAATACCCAGATTACCTACTATATTGCATGTTGCCCAGAACAGTTAATGCCACAATGCCATGCAATGGCAATCTTCCCAAGCAATTTCCCACGAAGAAGACACTGGAGTCAATTAGTAATAAAATAGTTGGTTATTTTGCATTAAATTGAGAATTAAATATTTTTTAATTAAATGTGTAAAATTTCTTAATATTTGACCATTTTTTTAAACAAAATTAATTGGCTACTTTCAGCACACATTAAATTGGTCAAAAGTGACAGTAAAGACATTTATAGTGTATATATATTTTAAATAAACGAGGTTCTTTTGAACTTTCATCAAAGAATCACAAAAAAGTTTCATGGTTTCCACTAAAATACTAAAGATACTATATAACTTCTGGCCCTCTAGCGGTTAAAAAACAAAACTATGCATTTTGCGGAAGAACATTGCTTTGATTGTGCTTCGGCTCTGCTTCGCTGTGCAATAACCCACTGCAGAACCATACCATCCACACAGTAGATGTTGCTGCTTTACAATGAACTCTTTTTTTTGCTTTTTTTTTTTTTTTTTTTTTTAAAAAACGGTAATTTCCCAGACGTTTTAGATCTAGCGGATCCAATTCAGCCTATATCGCTCGTTGTGGCAACTATAACCTGCCACTCGCACACCATGAGTCAAAGTAACCGGTGTTGTGCCCACAAGTATAGGTGGGTTTAGGATTAGGCAATAAAATTGGGACTTCAATGAGGGGTAATAATTTGGCAAGGAGTCACCTGTGCAACTTTTCTCTATTTATGTATAAGAAAACCATCCCGACATGTCTAAAATTTAAACACTTATAATAGGATTAACTTAGTGAATCAGGGTAAGACAAAAAGACGTTTTGGAAGAAGAATTGATGACGTATTGACTAATTATTTAAATTTTGTTGGACATTTGAGCTGCAAATCGGCACCCTAGAATGATTGATGTTGGATCACGTGATACTGAAGAGTAATCGCTAATATCACTGGGATACATTATATTTGAAATGTTAAAATAGTTCACAATATTGTTTTACTGTATTTTTGTTCAAATAAATGCAGATTTGGTGAGCATAAGAGATTTTGAAAAACATTTTTTTTTAAAAAATTACCCACCACATACTTTTGAACCGCAGTGAGTAGCAGCCAGCCCGGGAGTTCCTAACACTCATACTGGGGATGTTTGTGTTTTCTACAAGGTTGATAATGCATCTGTAGCACCCTCTAGTGCACCGTCAGAGAGATGACCATTTTTGAGCCACCCTTTACCCTTGATGTCTGAAATTAAACTTGGACTGACGTTTGATATAAAATGAACTTTTTATATATCTGACAGCCTGCTACAATCAATGAAGGCTTCTCATTGAGAGTCTGCAGCTCTCACATATTGATATAAAACAGGTGGCAATCCTCCCATCTGCAGCATCCTAACACACTTCACTTTGCTCTGCAGGTCTGTGCAACTGAATGGAGAACACTTGCGTATGGTGGACAATGAGACGTTCCCTGAGCTGAAGCCACGGACGCTCAGGGCAGGAAGAACAATAGCTTTGCCACCTGTTTCAATCGGCTTCTACGTCATCAAGAATATTAACGCTTACGCCTGCCGCAGATAACACGCACTGACAGACCTCAGACAATCTTCTGCTCAATGCACCAGCCCCTTGTGGCCTTTTTCTCTTTTTGTAAGCCCACAGAGATGTGGAAAAGACCCCTTCGTTCAAGCAAGGGTTGCACTGAATGCTTCCGACAACACTTCTCCTCTTTTCCCCACAAGAGCAGCTTGACTTGTGGAAAGTGAATGTATTTTGGTTGCCCTTTTGTGTTTTTGTTGCTTTTGTTTGCAGGAGCATATAATGAAGTCTGTTCTTCACACTAGCATCACAGATCACGGAGAGCTTTGTAATTTGATGTTGAAGACCACCGTAAGCTACAAACCCAGTGCCAGTGTGCAGTTTAGATGTGGTAAATTCATTCTGAAGTAGGCCAGAATCTAACTTTTTTTCCCCACAATTTCTGCTGTAATTTTGGGGGGAAATCTGCCCTCTTAAGAATAAAGTGCTCCTATCATGCTATTTTAAAAGTTCTTAATTTTGTCTCCTACAATAGGCGCAAATGCATCCAACAAGGTCAAAATACTTATAATATGCATTGCAGCATCACCTCTTTTCTCACAGTGTCTGAAACGGTTAGATCAAGGATCACCCCTCCTTTCCGAAAGCCTACTCTTCCATATCTGTTACCAAATCTGAATTTCAATTCTGGGTGTTCCTCGGCGCTTGATACACAGTGATACCAACAATAACAACGTCTGTTTTACCGTATCGATTCGAGTCTTCATCCTTTAGAAGTGCACAGAAAACAGAGCCTTGTCAACAACTCAACAACAGCGGGTTCAAAGTAGACATTTTTCACAACCATCCAATGAAGACCATAGGCTGGAATTATGCAAACCTACGTAGGTTGGCGCAGGAAGTAAGACTGGAATTACTGACGACGACATTTCAGGCAGTTCAGAATCAGTTCTTTCTTTGTGGAGACAATAGCTTTTGCAGCTTTGCAGACCTTTACACACAGCTATATTTGAAAGGGAGCATCTACAAAGCATAATAGTGGCACATGGAATCATTCCATTGATTCCACAAAAGTTTCTTTATTATGTTTCTTTAGATTTTTAAAATGGGTCTTCTATGGCATAGCTGCAAAACCCCCTTTTTGGAACCTTTACTTTTAAGAGAGTGTGGAATGGATTTAAACATGGTGAAATATGTTGAACAGAACCGACAGTACTACACTTATTGGTCACTGGAAA
Organism: Opsariichthys bidens; assembly: GCA_037194245.1. Taxonomy (NCBI): domain Eukaryota; kingdom Metazoa; phylum Chordata; class Actinopteri; order Cypriniformes; family Xenocyprididae; genus Opsariichthys; species Opsariichthys bidens. Next base: position 10,200,353 of record CM074279.1, on the reverse strand, counting down.
CACTATCAGATTAGCCCAAATATTTTTATGATGAAAATGCACAGGGCAAAAGATGTAAATGACAACCGTTCCAATTCTCTGGAGTTCTGTGGGTGCAGATTCTGTGTGGGCCTGTCTGTCAGCTTAATGTGATTTAGCCAAGTAGGACATGTTCCTGGATCAACATCCTTGTTGGCTGTTAAGCAACATTCCTGTCTGTCGGCCAATCAGATTTCAGGGATAGATTTAAGGGGACTGAACAATGTTCTTTTCTACCAATCATTGTCTTTGGATTGGATGTTATGAGTAGATTATGCTTAGGTTTGGCAAGTGTTGGGACTGCAATTTTTTTGCTAGAAATTAAGGAGGTCAATCCTGCTAAATCACTTTGTACAAATAGCAGTTGATCTGAGTTACATCTATTTTGTGTACTTTCTGTTTCTGGGGTCAAATGCCAAAAGGGCCAATCTCGATTTGTAATCTTTGTACTAAATATAAACTGTCCTATACACCATCTTTATAACTTTTCTATAAAACATCGACCCATGCCCTTGGATTTTTTCATTTTATTTTTTACTTTTTTATTTAGTTGCCGTTTTATAAATCCAAACTGTACAATGATTAAGATGCAGATATTTACTAAAACATCCTTATATTTCAATGCTGAATTTGAGTGCAATCACATAATACTCAAAACCAATCAATCATCTTTATGCATTTCAAAATTCATGGGTTCTCTGAGAAATACTGCTCTATATTTATAATGTTTACAAGTTTACAAGACTTCCCATTGTAGTTCAGACTCGCTTGAAGCCTGAAAGGAAAGAGTATGAGTTTTTGAAGGTATCATTTTGCTTTATGAAATACTGTATATCATAAACAGTTTGTCGAGGAGCTCAGGAAATTAGCTCAATTGTTGTCCATTAGTGTCATGTATACATGTATACTATAACATTGTGAACCAGACCTTACAGTTCTCCAGATTTCGTTTGCTATATTTAACACTACCTTTTCTGTGTTGATACAGGGGCCCTAAAAAGTGTTGGACAGTTAAGTCACACTTAAAAATGTAATTACATTTTTTTTCTTTTTAAATGCCACTTGGTTTGATATTTTGTTATTAATAATAATAATAATAATAAAAACTATTTAAGTGTTGCATGAGTGTCCAAATACATTTAGGGCCACTATAAATCCCATGTATAGCAATTCCTTTGTGCTGCTAGCTGACTAAATAATAATAAGTAATAAGCATGATGAGTGACAAATGTTTTTGTACAGTTTCAAACCTTTTGTTATATTAGTAAGTGTACATACATTTGTTTTTTGATTTAAAAAGTGTGCTTCCTCACTCTATAAATATTATTTATATAAATGTATATGTGTGTTTACGAGTGTGTGTGTGTACATATTTACATATTGTGTTGAGTAAAACAGTTGACTTTTATTTAAGTCACAACATATTGTCAGATAATTAATATTGTACAATAAAAATTTACTTTTTTGTAAAACATGATTGATGTTAATGTTTGGCAATAAAAATGGCCTCTTATTTTCAAATCTATTGAGTTGCTCACAGTATGTACACTTGTGTATCACAATGTTTTGCATTGTTTGCTCTTTGGTCACTCAACCACAAAGCAAAAATAGCAATTCGACTTTCAGGCGGATTCTGTGTGACATTTTGGAAAGTTAGCTCTTTATTTGATTATGACAGCGTGTATAGTCGGTTTTCCAGGTTCAATAATAATAATAATAATAATTTGGAAGATTCTTTTGTTATTTAGAGATTTTTATGGTCTTCTGTTTGTAAAATGACACTTTTACAAGCTATTTTTCCTTTCTTGAATGTGTTTGTTGCAAATTTAGAGTTGTTAATATTTTTCTGTTAAAGAGCATTATTTTATTATGGAAATGTTTGTGTCTGGATATTATTTTTGTCAAAATATATAAATAAAATAATAGTAAAAATGTTTATTTGAGATTTTGGTTTTGACCTCTCATAGAATATTTAGTGTGTGTGTATATATATATATATATATATATATATATATATATATATATATATATATATATATATATCATACATTGTAATTCACACACATGTGTATATATATATATATATATATATATATATATATATATATATATATATATATATATATATATATATATATATATATATATAACAATCTATGACCCTTTAAGAGACTGTCCTATGACATAGAGGCTGAATTGTAGAATTCCAGCATATGTTCAGGAGTGCAAGATAGGAGGATAAAAGCAAGCTAAGAGCTCAGTGATTTATACATGGGCCTGAACACAAAGAAGAACAGAAATAAATTGTGACAGTACGCTGCAACGGGTAACCCAAGACCAAGAGCTTTATGTCCCATCAGGTCAGGGGGAGAAGATCAACTCAATAGTCTTCAAAGGCCCGGCAGGGTCCTCAGCCCAGCGCTGGAGTGTTCACAAAGGGAAGGAGCCAGTTTGTAGCTTGCACACCAGCAGATGTTCCTTTTCCAAGCAGCTGGGACAAGACTTTGTTGAGGAATGAGAACGAACTGTGGTGTCAGAGCAATCGTGTGCAGTACTAAGTGATGAGAACCATTTGCACCTGAATGAGACTCAGATTTAGATAAAGGGGATTTTGATCTCTTCTCATCTAAACTGCTTCAAGACATGTTTTAAAATATATAGTGATGAAAATGCATTATGTATTGTGTGCAAACCAAAATATGTTACCTTGACGTGGTCATTAAATTAATACACTACTCATTAACTGCACTAAAGTGCATAAAAAGATTAACATCACATTCTAAAATGAAACATGTCTCTGCAGATCACATATGGTTCATCTTAAAAGACTCAACATGGTTCATTCATAAACAGACTCCAGGCTTGTTCACAATTGGTCAAGAGTCACAAAGTCTGACATGACCCAGTAGACCTTTATGGCCAATTTCGGGGGTAATGCATTACAAGTAACTCAAGTTACTTAATCAGATTACTTTTTTTTCTTCAAGTAACTAGTAACACATTTCTTTTAAATTTACAACAAAATATCGTAATTTTTCAAATAAGGAATCCAAGTTACCTTGTATTTCCATTTATTTATAGGCTTCACCACTTCTGTCCCCATGTTGAGAGAAATCGGAAGTTTGTGCAGAGGCATTGTGTGCACTGTGTAAATGATCATTGTTGTAGTTCTAGATGAAATGTGAACATGCATTTGCTCATCTTGTACAAAAACAAATGCAGTATTCTTCAAAATAGATAAAAACTCTGAAAGTATGCAAACCTGCAAAAATTAAACATTTTAAATAACAAAAATGTACTTATTTGTTCTCACTTTTATTGATTAATGTCTTTGCTGCTGACCAATTCAACTACACTAATAATTAAAAACTTTAGATGAACATCAGTAAGAGTGTTTAACGTTCTTCTCCTGTATCCTGTTCTTCTTGGAAGCACTGAAGGTTTTTTTTTAGCTCTGCTCTCTACTGAACAGGTGTAAATATGCATTTCCTTCACTTTTGGTGTGAAAGGGTCTTTACATTTGCCAAAAATAAAACATTTTTATTGTTAAAAACAAACAAACAGCAAGCCCAACCCAGACAAGGAAAAATTATATAAAAGTAACAAAACACATTACATTTTCATAAAAAAGTAACTAACACAATTAGTTACTTTTTTAGGGATGATATTGTAACAAAAGTAACTTTCCCCAAAAACAGCTGTTTATGGGTACACCTATACTAGAGTCGTCACAGTAGTCTCTAACTTATGTCGTGGCAAAATATTTTTGTATAATAATTTAATAGCTGCAATAAATAATATTGTTCACATTTTTGTCTTACAGTTAAATATCAAACCAAACCAAGATTAATTTATTTGAGATTCAATTTTGATCATTTCATTTATTTAATTTTTGGTTATAATTTTCAGAGAATACATTTAAAAACAAAATAATAAAAATGATCCTATATGTACTTCCAAACTTTGTGTTTCATTTAAAAAAAAAAAAAAAAAAAAAAAAAAATCACTGGAGTTTTGTTGTTTTCCAAAGCAAACTGTCCCGACTGAACCACAACTTTGGTTTAATTATATTACATGATAGTTATAATTATATTACATGATCGTTGTGAAACATGCAGGTAGGTCTTTGTCATTTGATCAAAGATGACAATCAACAGCATGGATTCATATACAGACATAATGAAGTGTGACGTTTCTTTCTCTGTCTGTGCTGTGGACTGGAGTTCTGCGAAGAGTCAAACTACCTTTGCGTGACTTCCTTGGCTTTGCCATGCACACTGTAACCAAACCTTGCGTGAAAATGTTTATACTTTTGACCCTATTTTGGAAGAACCAGAACCCATCCCCATTGAGCCAAGATGGTGGATTTCATGATGTTTACACGATACATAAGCCAATTACATTTAGGGTTAAAGTTTGTTAAATTCTAACATGTGTGTGTCATAGACTGAACTAAGAAAAGGTCAAAGCACCAAAATATTTATTTAGAAAGAAAGCAAGAATTTTCTTTCTTTTCTTTTCTTTTTTTCCCCGTGTCTGTAACCTACTAGTTTTGAAGTCGCTAAAACTAAAGGGAAAGACTATTACATAATTTTATAAATTGTTAAATATAATTACAGACTCTGAAAAAGAGATGGTGTGTAGAAAAATTGGTTTCCCGTTTAATTGATTGCAGCACTTCCAGTCATGAGTCAAACTTTTACTGTAATGAGTTTATACTATTTCGTTTAACGTTGTAATATAGTAACCAAAAGATAGAAAGGAAAAAAAAGAGTGAGAAAATAGAGTTTGAATGAGTTTATTATATGAATAAGTAATAAAGGAATCACGCGCTGCAGATCCGCCGCACATGATCTGAATTCCAGACGTGACGCGCGCTCGCTGGTGATCATCAAATCATGTGACACGCGCGCACACAGATTACGGAAGCGCTGCTGAAGTTTACTGCTGATGTCAAACTGTTTGTTGTGCTTTGATATTGAACTGGCTCGGGATTTCGCGTGCTTCTGTTCTAGATGCGAACACCTAAAATAGTAAGTTTACTTTGTTGAAACGGAAAGTGGTTCGAAGTTTTAGTGCAAAAAGTTTCCACTTAAACCTTATGGTTTTTTGTGAATTAGGTATCTGATGGGGCGCGAGCTGTTTTAGTTTCATCCAGGAGGAACCGAGAGGTTTTGGCTTCTGCTGCAATATCGTCCTATTGGGTATTGTGTTCTCATTAACTTTGCATTGCATTGCATTGTATTGCATTGTATTGCATTGCATTGCATTGCATTGCATTGCATTGTATTGTATTGTATTGTATTGTATTGTATTGTATTGTATGGTATTGTATTGGAACAATTACTACTACTGAATAGTTTAAAGAAGCTGCATGGTGAGCAATATGAGTTTTTAATTTCTGAAAGATTGTCTTTGAATTCTTTTTGGTGTCTTACAGAAGTTTTTTTTTTTTATCCCATTAGAAGTCATACTGGCCCTATATAGGAACTGTTCCCTAAAATACTTTTCTGTTTTGTTTTGTTATATTGAAACACTTTAGGAATTATGATTGTTTTTGATTAGCTGCATTGAGAGGTTTATGAAAGACTGATGTTTAAACGAAGCCATGTTCGAGTTAGGCACGGTAATTGAAACCGTATGAATAATATGAACGATTCTTCTAATAACTGCATTTTTTTTCAGGTAAAATGAAGTGTCTACTGGTGGCCAACGAGAGTGCAGAGGTTTTGTTCTACTGGACTGACAGCGAGTTTGAGCAGCGGATTCAGGATCAGTATGTTGTTTCCCAGGAGGAAGGAGAACGAGTGAGAGTGCATGCGGTTTGACATAAAATAGAGATATTTACATAGATCATAATTTAAGACAATTATTAAAATGTCGAGCGACCATTGTATGTGAAACTCATTTTTAACATGACATGCATGCAGATTGTGGAATGTTGAATGAATTTTAATATTATTTTTGAATGTGTTCTTAGCTGCCCGCCTTTGAAGACAGCATTAACACCGTCTTCGCACCCATCATCATCTCCTGTAGCACCATGGTGGACCGACTCGGGGAGAATTACACCTCCTTCAGCACAGAAAACAATCATATCTATGTTCTGCATCAGGTAATCCACGGCAGAATGAAAGAGTCATCTGGTCTTACTCTTATATCATGCATGCCACTTATTTAGGACAGACAGCACTCTATCAATGAATAACTTGTAAATGTACAGATACTGTACAGTGCTGGATGGTAACAGATTCCGTGCAATGTGGAATATGTAATCAAATTCCAAAAATTAAGTTCTTGTCATTAGATTATATTATGTTTTGAAAACGCTTGCAATCAGAATACAGCTACTTTTTTATTTCAACATTTTATTTCAAAACATTTCACTGTTAACTAGTGTTTTCTCAACATTACAACATTGCATATCTAATTAACTCCTAACAAAAACATTAATTATTATTTAAATTATCACTCAGAAAATCATTTAACCATGTATTTCTGTCTTCAGAAGGCTTTTGTCTTTTAATTTAAGTTCATGGTTCTCTTTTATTTTGATTTTGTTTTTATTTTAAAATTATTTATTTAAATTTTTATTATTTAATTACTTAATAGTTTTTCATTGAACTTACAAACCCCCTGCAGTTCCATCATGAACCCCAGTCTGGGAAACCCTGAAGTAATGTAATACTTAATGTACTTCATATTCTTAAAAACAAAGAATGGAATATATTTTCTTTTAAAAATGGTATTTTTATATCAATGTGGTACAAGATTATCCATTTTCAATAAATGTTATAAATGAGCACACAATACAATATTTACAAATGATAGTTTTTGAGATTTATTTGAGTTGAGTATATATTCTAGATACTGTGTTTCTACTTTATAACTTTATTATAAGTACTCTGTCATCAACTTTACACTTGTGCTCTCTCCCTTGCAGTTTGAGGAATGTCTATACATCGCTGTGAATGGAGACCAAGATGAAACGGAGGAGGATTTGAAGAGAAAGATCTATGTGATGAAGAAACTCACTGAAATTATGTTTGGGATGGTGACGCTCAGCGGGGCCCTCTTGAGGAAAGAGTGAGAACTATTATCTACTACCACACTGTAGATCATTGCGTTTCACTTCATATTATTATTTTTTGACACCAAAGGACTTTGATCTTAAACCTGAACAAACAAAAACATTTTTAATGGACTCTTTCATATATTTACATTTCTTTGTCAGATTACGCCCTCAAGATACTGTGCAAAGGAACCGGTTATGGAAGAAGCTACGGAGCCTCCTGGAAACTTACAGCCGCTTACGGGAGCACGACCAAAGCTTTTTAGTGGAGGTGTGTGCGAGTGCCTTTTCTATTAGTTGTATGCTAGGTTTAGTTTTAGATCACACATGAAGAGTTCTCTGCCTCTGTTCAGGCGGTGGAAAGGTTGATCCACCCGACCCTTTGTGAGCAGTGCATCGAGTTTCTGGAGCGTCGGCTGGTGCAGCAGATCAACAGCAACATGGACCGAGCGGGCGAGGAGGTGCTGCACGCTTTCATACTGGTGCACACCAAACTACTGGCCTTCTACTCAAGGTACACAAAAATCTGATGCATGACATGAGGTTTTGACCACAAAATAAATCGGAGGGAAGTGACAAATTTCGCTCTACAGAGAACTTTGAAATAATCTCAGATTTCTAACTTTTGTGCAGTCGAAATGCCAGCAATCTAAACCCCTCTGATCTCCTGGCTCTGATCATCCTTGTGCAGGATCTCTATCCCAGCAAAATCGACCTAGATGACACTCCTGAGGTTTGATATGTTTTTATATATATATATATATATATATATATATATATATATATTTATCACTTGTTGGTGTCTCACAGTTATTTATTCCTCATTGTGCCCTGACTGTATTCTCTGCATATTTAGGAGTTAGAGAACAGTTCAGTTCCTGATGTATTCTACACACCAGAGCCCTCTCCTCCTGAACGGGAATCAGGTGTTAAAAATGAGTAGACTTTCATAGGCTTTGTGTGTAATGCAATGACTTTCAGACATGTTCACCAAAATTTTTAAATAAATGTTATATAAATACAAGCTGCAAATTTGTGTTTTTAATGCACAGTCCGACCAAGAGGTGACAGTCCTCCTGTCTTCCAGTTTGTAGATCCTGATGTTCAGGTGAGCTATCTGTTCCTGTCCATCTCTGTTGCCCTAAAATTAATGTGATCTGATTATATATACTAGCGTTCAAAAGTTTGGGGTCAGTGCATCCTTGATGAATTAGAGTAAATTAATTTACAATGTTACAAAAGATTTTTATTTGAAATAAAGGCTGTTCTTCAAACTTTCACGACCCTTTTCAACTAATAATAATGATAATAATATTTATTTCTTGAGCATCAAATCAGCATATTAGAACGTCTTTTGGATGTATATAGAGAAAATGTTGTCAAAAGGTTGAAAAATATTTATAATATAATTAATATAAATTTTATATATATAATAAAATGAATACAATATAATATATGTGTGTGTATGTCTATAAATATGTGTTTATGTATTTATTGTGTGTGCATATATATATATATATAATATATATGTGTTGCCTAACCCTATGCAATATTATTTTTACCCCCTAAAACTTTTCCAATTTTGTATTTATCAAAAAATTCTGCAAGACATATCACTGCTTCCACAAAAACAGTATGCAGTACAACAGTTTTCTGCATTGATCATTTAGAAATGTCTCTTGAGCGCCAAATCAGCATATTAGAATATTAGAAGGATCATGTAACACTGAAGAGTAATGATGCTGAAAATTCAGCTTTGACGTCACAGGAATAAATTACATTTTAAAACCTATTCAAGTAGAAAACTATTCTTTCAAACTGTAATAATATTTCTCAATATTACAGTTTTTACTCTTCTTTTAAAAACATAAGTCTTACTGACCCCAAACTTTTGTATCATATAAAATGTGTATATATATAGAGTAGGTTCTCATATATCTTATGATTTTAGATGGCTGAGGACAGTCTGAAAACTCTTGAAGTTCCAACCCCTGACCCCTCAGCACCATCCAGAGTATTCCTGGAAGCCAAAGACTGTCCCATGATGCCTCACTCCATGTATTGCCTATCTCTCTGGCCTGGGATCACACTAGTGTTGCTCACCAAGGTGAAGTCTTTCTGAATATCATGCATTCTGTATATTAACATTATTAGACATCTAAAGCAGAGAAATTATGTTGCATCTTCCTTAATTTGTCATATTTATGATTCTGCACTCTTTTTAAATAAAAACATTTGTACAGAATGTATTTGCTTCCATTGAAGCACAAGATGCTCTTTGGATCATTTTCAAATTATGCTGAATAACATGATCATATAGGTTTTAAACGAACATGTAGAGTTCCCTGCTCATTTTCTGTTTTATTTATACATGTGTCTCAATAGATCCCCAACAGTCAAATTGCAATGTCTGTTTACTACTTTCTGGAAGCCTTTGTGAAGCTGGAGAAGAGGTTGTGTGATGGGCATGAAGGGGCCGCGGCCACACGGGGTCAGCCTTCTATCCAGGAGCAACGGGGCAGACTGGAGAAGTTAATCAAAAGTTGGGCCAGCATGGACATTCAGGTCAGTGTGGACAACAGAGCACACACTCTTAATCCATTGCACACTGTCAGATCCACTTTACAATGTGCTATCATTAGGACTCATGACAACTTTAACAATTCTGCATCAGATTTCAATTCTGAATAATTCCAATGGTGCATTTAGTACCCCCCCCCCCCCCCCCCCCCCCCCCTCTTTTTCAAAGAAGTCTTTTACACTTACCAAGGCTGTATTTATTCGATCAAAAATACAATAAAAACAGTAATATTATGAAATATTATTACAATTTAAAAGAACTGTTTTCTATTTCAATGTATTTTAAAATATACTTTATTTTTGTTATGGCAAGAAATGATTTGCTGCTCAAGAAACATTTTTTATTATTATCAATGTTGGAAATAGTTGTGCTACTTAATATTTTTGTAGAAACCATGCTACTTTTTTTTTTTTTTTTTTTTTTTTTTTCAGGATTGAAAATGAATAGAAAGTTCAAAAGCACAGAATGTCTTTGAAATAGACCAGAAATGGTGAATGCTGTCGTTAAAATAGCATAGTTTTAAAAACTCAACTCTTCATTTATGTGTTCAGACTTCCCAACTTCAAAATGTGTGGACAGACTTTAAGAACAAGGCCCTCACCAGATCTGGATCTGGATTCACAAAAGAGTGAGTGCTCTTATTTTTATTATCAAACTGAAAAAAATCCTTTTTTTGTACTGGATGTGCCTAATTTCACTCATTTGACCTCTGGTACGTGATGTAAAACTGCTGTTTTATGTGTTGTTGCAGTTTGCTGCCCTATTGTAGAAACTTGAAGACTCAGTTGTGTGGTGTGTACAGGCAGTTTTTTGCAGCTGAGTACATGGGCAACAGTCAGCGATTGGCTCCTCATCTGCAAGAACGAGCTCTGAACATGGTCCAGTATGTGTGAACAGATGCTTGTATATGACTCATTTCAATTTGCTTAAGCATTAAATCACTTTTGACTGTCTTTCACATTTGTTGCAGAGAGAAGTTGATGGACTGGAAGGATTTTTTGCTGGTGAAGAGCAAAAGAAATATCACAATGGTGTCATATCCTTTTTTCTACATTGAGTATTTTGGTTTGACGTGATCAGTAGTTCAGGGAGATCTATTTACATGTGTTGCATTCACACTTCATTCGACTTCTTTTGTCATTTGACATTGTGATGGACTTTAACCATGCCATCTCACATACCTGGAAGAGTTTCCTGGTCTCATCCACTTTATCTACGTGGATCGTTCAAGTGGTCAAATGATTGCGCCCTCCCTAAATGTGACTGATCGCACCGTCTCTGAGCTTGGAAAGGGACCTCTAGCTGACTTCATTAAGAACAAGGTGATTATGGGTTTAGAGCCCATCATGCACTATACCAAATCGTAAAATGTTTTAGTACAGTAAATATTGCTGTTTGTTACTATGTTATATCAGTGCAGATAAATAAAAATGATGAAATATTCTCAAGTAGAGACTAGACCTTTACTTGCCTTTCTAAGTAAATTTTTCATTCATTTTTTATATATATATATATATATATATATATATATATATATATACACCAATCCCAATCTTTTCAACAGTACTGTATATTTTTCGTTAGTTCCTGATGATTAGTTCCCAGTCTCATCATGAATCTATGCAGGTTTGGAGTCTTGTGGCAACAACACGGCGATACCTACACAAGGGTTACGCCACCGTCACACTCCGGGACGGAGATTATTTCTACTGTTACTTTTTGTGGTTTGAAAATGAAGCAGTAAATGGCATCTTCTTTACAATTACTATAACACATATAATGAAAGTTACATTGTCAATGGTGATCAGGTTTAAATTTTGTTTTGACAGGGTTACAAACTGGAAGTGATAGACATACCCAGTTTCCCAGATGACACCGCTCCAATAGGAATGCTCACCTGTGATTATTATAAGTAAGACCTAGAATCAAGGGCTTGCAACTCATATTATATATAATTCAGAATGACTTGACAACACCTTGTCTAAGAGTTTAAAGTGCCTCTGTAATAGTCTTTCAGATATTACCTTTCATGTAGTGTATAATATGGCCGTTTGAGAATGTAAAAGTTCTGCAGCTTCAAAGTGCACAATTACCAGATTCATTGTCTAAAAGAAAAAACAATTCTGAACTGCCTGAAATGAGTCGTCAGTAATTCCAGTCTTACTTCCTGCATGAACCGTCATAGGCTTGTAACGGATTTGCATAATGCCAGCCTATGGTCTTCATTGGCTGCCCACAAACAACGTAAACTTTGACCCGTCCTCAAACACTGTGGTTTGTAGCTGAGGCCTGGAAGTGTTTGGTTAATTTTGTCAACATGTCGAGAAGACGCTGTTTTCAGTACTGCGACTGCAAATCCACTTTCCATGCACTTCTAAAAGACATTGATATAGTAAAACTGATGCCATCATTACTGTTCACATCGCTGTGTATACAAGTGCTCAGGAAGATCCGGAATGCTGAATTTCAGAAATGGCAATGGACGTTTTGTTTCTGACACGCACTGTATCCCAATCACAACAGACTGGGCCATCTGACCTATCAGAGCATAGTACGCTCTCAGAAAGGAGGGGTTTAGAGAGACTGAATCTACAAACAAACCATTTTCATACTTTGAGAAAGTGTTTTTCTGACCTTGGAAGCATGTAAACCTATTGTAGGAGACCTCCAAAACAAAATAAGAAGCCTTTAAAATAGCATAATAGGGTCACTTTAAAATAGTTCAGTTTGAAGGTTATTGTACATAAATATTCTATTCAAAAGTTGCCATGTAAGAGTTAAGTTTTAATGGTAATGAGCTTTGCTAGAGGTTGCTGTTATGCTCTTAGTGGTTGGTAGGCAGTTGTGTTTTGGAGGGTTTCTAGGTCATTGCCAGGAGATTGGAAGCTGAATTTTCTTTAACTTATGTCTATTCTGTACTGTCATAGGAAACTGCTGCGGTATTACAGCAAAAGGCATCAGAATGAAGTGGTGAAGTGTTATGAACTGCTGACTCTACATTTGGGTGTAATCCCCAATGAATATATTCTTCAGCACTGCAGTCAGCTGGCCCGCAAGCTGTGGGAGCCCTCCCGTATCCCGCTCCTGTGACCAACACGGTCCTCCGAGTCAGAGGAATATGGTCCCTGCATGATCTATAATCTAAATGGAAAGTTTTCTGCACAAGCATTTCTTATTTCAGTTCAAGTAATTGCAGAAAATATTGTGCTGGGAAACTAAACATGCATTTATGTTCTTAATGCAATGTGCAAGTGAACAGTGAGAAATATTCTTAAGCTGCTTGTAGCAAAAATGCGTCTGTTATTTAGCAATTATTTTCGCGAAACCAAGACCAAATATTATAGGAAACACTTTTTTTTTTTTTTTTTGTCAATTCACATTTATTTATATAGCACTTTATACAATACAGATTGTTTTAAAGCAGCCTTACAGTGATAAATGGAAAATGATTCAATGAAATAAAGATTTTAATTTCACCTGTACAGCAGCTCTAAAAGAAAGTGTCATTATTCATCTAAAGTCAGTTCACTGTTGATTCAATTCCGTTGTAAAAATCATCAATTGTTATTATTGCCATTTAATCAGTTTTCCAAGATAAATAAATATAAAATAATTTATCTGAATAAATCTTTTGTCATCTTTTATAAAGCTGTATTTAAATGTGTATTATAGTAGCTTTAGTTTTATCTTTAGAAGTCATTTTCACTTGTTTTAAATGCCTTTGTTTGTATATTATATTATTGGGTAATGGTATGTTGTATTTTACCCCAAAATTACACGATTTAGTATATTTGCCCCCAAAATATCTACATCTTACAGGAAATTTATAAGATTGATGATATTGTCTTCGAGCAGGTCTGTTTCTGTGGTTTGTCATCTCTTTTAACTGCTATATAGCTGTTTCAGAGTCTCTGCAGTCATTATAGTGCACCTGTGAGGTCTTGCACCGCTCCAGCTTTAACCAACTCCCGCAGTAAGATGGTCTCAGAGCTGACATCGTGAACCACCTGTGCCCTCATGGCGTCCATGCGGATGGACCCATAATAATGCAGCAGAGCTCCAGGGTGCTGCAGGTCGTATCCAAATCCTGCTATACTCACCTCATCACACATCTGCAGGGCAAGAACTACTGCTGTTATACCCAGGGTCGGCACCATCTAACAAAAAAAAAAAAAAATATATATATATATATATATATATATATATATATATATATATATATATATATATATATATATAAAGGAATTTATAATGTTACAAAATGTTTATATTTCAAATGTTGCTCTTTTGAACATTCAACAAAATCCTGAAAAAAAAAATGGTTTCCACTAAATTAAGCAGCACAACTGTTACAACATGATGATGATAATAATAAGAAGAAAATCAAAAGGTGTGTCTGTGTATCAACAATATATTAAGTAAACTTATGAATGCAAAGCCAGGTGAAGAAAAAGTTTGAAATAATTGTTCACATTATTACTGTTTTTAATGTATTTTTGCTCAAATGAATGCAGCCTTGGTGAGCAATTATTTCTTTTAAACTATATATTTGTGTGTGTTTTTTTGTTTGTTTTAGGAGCAACAACCAATTTAGTAACCTTTTGAATTCAAAGTCTTGAGAAGTAAAAGTTTTGAGTTTGCACAACATAAGAAGTATCTCAGTTCTGACCTTTCTCTGTTGCTCTGCATAGGTTTGCAGCACCTGTCCAGTCTTGTACATGATTTCAGGGTTCAGGATGCGAACATTTTGTGGCTGAAGAGGTATCGTGTCTATTACTTCCTTCCAGAACCACAATTTAGACCACCAACTCTTCAAAAAGATGGGGACAGACAATGATTCCTTTACTGATATCTGGACTGTTATGTAAACAGTTAGGCTATATTCCTATTGTAGGTGATTCAAAGATCCCATAAAATTGTTTTAGGCCATTTCTGTTATCTTTAAGGCTGGAGCACACCAAAAGATGACAAAAAACATATTTACAGTCCCTCTGTTTCACAAAAATTGATGACTCGTTTTACATATACATTTTTTTTTTTTTTTTTTTTTGTCGTCCATTGAAATGCTCTCTAGAATGAGAATGTACCTACTGAAAACCTTCTAACATTACTCACCAAAGGTTGTTTGGTTACTGCAGAGGTGAGCCATGCTATATCTAAGCGCTTGAATACAACCAAAGCCACCACTTCAGTGTTCTCGTATTCTTGTAACAGGGAAGGAGCCGCTTCTGGATAAATGAGCCGAATGGTGGTTCTAGAACCAGCGTCTTTCTCAAATCCAAATACTGGAGCATTGTTCACTCTGTAGGTATTAGGATTAAAATCTTAATATCAATACAATTCGTTCAGGCAAGTTAATATGCCATGTTGACACTATAACACCACACCCGTTTGTGTTTGTTACTGAACTAA
The DNA here is from genome assembly GCA_037194245.1 of Opsariichthys bidens. Taxonomy (NCBI): domain Eukaryota; kingdom Metazoa; phylum Chordata; class Actinopteri; order Cypriniformes; family Xenocyprididae; genus Opsariichthys; species Opsariichthys bidens. The sequence goes on along the minus strand of CM074279.1, from coordinate 10,185,270 downwards.
CCTGATGATAATGTTGTACTTGTCTATATGAGGTCCAAGATTTTTGCCACGTAAAATGCCACCGCTTCCGACCACCACGCATCTCCTGCAGGTCTCTGGGCCAGTAGGTACACCAGTATAAGGCAAAACTTTCAGGGCCTGAGCCACCATCTCCTCACTCCCTTGCAGACCCAGTGGTGGAGGCAGTGCCCAGTCCTGTGTGCCGTTCTCCAGGAACACGGGGATGTTTAGCAGCCCAGTAGGTGTAGACAGCGTCATCACCCTCTCCACACTCCAGCCACTGCGGCACGAATGAGACAGCAGAGCCGCTGACTGATTCAGCAGAGCCTGAGTTGTGTACAAATGAACATTTAGACACCTGACAACAACGTGTGTCTTAATAAGTGAGTTTCATAATACTGATTGCAATACCAAAGAAACCAAGTACATATCAGATTTGTACTTGTACCTTCTACCTTTATTATACATAATTAATATAATATAAATTATTTATTTAAATATACACAGTTTAAAAGTTTAAGAAATTAACGTTAAGTTGAAAAAGTTTTATTTATTAATAATAAATTGTATTATGGTTTAAAAACTGTTTTCAACATTGATAATAATAATAAGAATGAAGGATCTGATGATTCTAAAGGATCATGTGACACAAACATAAGTTTGGGTTCAGTAAGATTTTGTTTTTAAATGTTTTTGAAGTCTCTTAAGCCCTCTCATTTGATCAAAAATACAGTATAAACAGAAATATTGTGAATATTAGTTCAATTTAAAATAACTGTTTTTTATGTGAATGTTTAAAAACGTAAGGACATTAATCGATAAACACTGATAGTAAAGACTTTTGATATTACACCCAATTCTATTTCAAATAAATACTGGCGAAGTCGGACATCATTAGCGCCGACGTGAATAACAATCTTAGAGTATTGACGATTAGCATTAGCCAGCACTTTTAAATTTGCTTTGATGTCAGGCGCTCTGGCTCCCGGCAAACATGTGACTATGGTGGCTGGTGTCTCTATTTTCACGTTCCGTGTAATAGAATCGCCAATAACTAGGGCACTTTCAACAGGATTCTCAGTGGGTGCGTCACTGAGTGGGGAGAACCTGTTTGATGTTCTAATCGGAACACCACTCTTCCGTTCCGATTAGAACATCAAACAGGTTCTCCCCACTCAGTGACGCACCCACTGAGAATCCTGTTGAAAGTGCCCTAGTTATTGGCGATTCTATTACACGGAACGTGAAAATAGAGACACCAGCCACCATAGTCACATGTTTGCCGGGAGCCAGAGCGCCTGACATCAAAGCAAATTTAAAAGTGCTGGCTAATGCTAATCGTCAATACTCTAAGATTGTTATTCACGTCGGCGCTAATGATGTCCGACTTCGCCAGTCGGAGATCACCAAAATTAACATTAAAGAGGTGTGTGAAATCGCACGTATGATGTCAGACACTGTAATTTTTTCTGGACCCCTTCCTGCTCGTAGGAGTGATGAGATAATTAGCAGACTATCATCACTCAATGGCTGGCTGTCTAAGTGGTGTTCACAGAATGATATAGGTTTCATAGACAATTGGAAAAGTTTTTGGGGCAGACCTGACCTGTTGAAAAGAGATGGTATTCATCCCTCCTGGGGTGGTGCCGCTCTTCTCTCTAGTAATATGGCACATAGTCTTAGAGCTCAACCTTGACTAACTGGGGCCCAGGTCAGGAAGCAGACAGACTGGCTAAACCGACCGTCTGCTAGCTGTCTCACGTCACAGAATTCAGATAAATCCCAACACATAGAGACTCTTTCACCTAGATATCGTCAGATAGAGACTGTGTCTGTACCCCGAACTAATAAATACAGAAAACTTCCAAACCCATTTACGGGTGATAATTTAATTGATGTTCAACAAGTAGTAAACAGAGATTATAAAGATAACAAAATGATAAAGCTTGGGTTGCTGAATATTCGATCCCTTTCTTCAAAAGCACTTATTGTAAATGATATTATCACAGAAAATAACCTAGATGTGCTGTGTTTGACAGAAACCTGGCTAAAACCAGACGATTACATTACTTTAAATGAGTCTAGCCCTCAAGGTTACTATTATCGACACGAACCTCGTCAGAAAGGTAAAGGGGGAGGTGTTGCTGTAATCTATAGTAATATCTTCAGTATTACTCAAAAGTCTTTCAAATATATCTCTTTTGAAGTGATGGTGCTCTATGTAACGTTATATAATGTAAGTGACAAATCTCATCTGAAATTTGTGTTGGCTACTGTATACAGGCCACCAGGGCACCATACAGATTTTATCAAAGAATTTGCTGATTTTCTATCGGAGTTAGTACTGGCTGTGGATAAAGTCCTTATTGTTGGTGATTTTAATATACATGTAGATAATGAAAAAGACGCATTGGGATTGGCACTAACAGATATTCTAAGCTCTATTGGAGTTAGACAACACGTGTCAGGACCAACTCATTGTCGTAATCATACTCTAGATCTAATATTGTCACATGGAATCGATATTGATGCCGTTGAAATTCTGCAGCAGAGCGATGACGTCTCAGATCATTATCTAGTCTCATGCGTGCTACATTTATCCAAGGCTGGAAAACCGCCTGTCTGCCATAAATATGTTAGAACCATCACTTCTACCACTAAAAATTGCTTTATAAATAATCTTCCTGATCAGTTTCATCAACTTAGCAAACCAGACAGCTTAGAAGAACTCGATGTTGCAACAGAAACTATTGACGCTCTCTTTTCAAACACTCTAGACTCTGTCGCTCCTTTGCGCTTAAAAAAGATTAAGGATATTAGTCCAACGCCATGGTATAACGAGCACACTCGGGCCCTTAAGAGAGCAGCCAGAAAACTGGAGCGCAGCTGGAAGAATTCAAAACTAGAAGTTTTTCGGATTTCATGGAGAGAGAAAATGATGGAGTACAGAAAGGCTGTAAAAACCGCTAGATCTGCTTATTTTTCAAATCTTTTAGAAGAAAATAAACACAACCCTAAGTATTTATTTAATACAGTGGCTAAATTAACAAGAAATACAGCCTCAACTTCTGATGTTTCCAAACAGCACAGCAGTAATGACTTTATGAACTTCTTTACTTGCAAGATTGACAACATTAGAGAGAAAATTATAGCCATGCAACTGTCTACTACAGTATCACATCAGACAGTGGGTTGTTGTATCCCTGAGGAAAAATTCCATTCATTCGCTGCTATAGGAAAGGAAGAATTGTCTAAACTTGTTAAATCATCAAAATCTACAACATGTATGTTAGACCCTATACCGACTAAGCTATTGAAAGAGATGCTTCCAGAGGTCATAGATCCTCTTCTTAAGATCATTAATTCATCTTTATCACTAGGTTACGTACCAAAAAATTTTAAGCAGGCTATTATCAAACCTCTTATTAAAAAACCACAACTTGATCCTGGTGAATTAGTCAATTACAGACCGATTTCCAATCTACCTTTTCTGTCAAAAATACTAGAAAAGGCAGTATCATCTCAGCTTAGTTCCTACTTGGAAAGAAATGGTATCTGTGAGGATTTCCAGTCAGGATTTAGACCGTACCATAGTACTGAGACTGCTCTCATTAGAGTTACAAATGATTTGCTCTTATCATTAGATCATGGTTGTATCTCTCTATTAGTGTTACTAGACCTCAGTGCTGCTTTTGACACAATCGACCACAATATTCTTTTGAATAGACTAGAAAATTATGCTGGAATTAGTGGAATTGCATTGGCATGGTTCAAATCATACTTATCCGACCGTTATCAGTTTGTAGTAGTAAACGAAGAGATGTCATTTCGATCACAAGTTAAATATGGAGTACCACAAGGCTCAGTTCTAGGACCGTTGCTTTTCACTCTGTACATGTTACCCTTGGGAGATGTCATTAGGAAGCATGGCATTAGCTTTCACTGTTACGCTGATGATACTCAGCTCTATATTTCCTCACGCCCTGACGAAACCTACCAATTCTCAAAATTAACAGAATGCGTAGCTGATATAAAAAATTGGATGACTTGTAATTTCCTACTACTAAACTCAGAAAAAACAGAGATTCTAATTATTGGACCAAAAACTTCACATAAAAACCTAGAATACTGTCTAACACTTGATGGCTGCTCTGTTAAGTCATCTTCGTCAGTTAGGAACCTGGGTGTGCTCTTTGATACCAATCTTTCATTTGAAAGCCACATTTCTAGCATATGTAAAACCGCATTCTTCCATCTTAAAAATATATCTAAATTGCGACATATGCTCTCAATGACAAATGCGGAACAGCTAGTTCATGCGTTTATGACCTCGAGACTAGATTACTGTAACGCTCTATTGGGTGGTTGCCCTGCTCGCGTGATAAACAAATTACAGCTGGTCCAAAACGCAGCTGCTAGAGTCCTTACTAGAACCAGGAAATATGAACATATTAGCCCTGTTCTGTCAAAACTGCACTGGCTCCCTATTAAACATCGTATAGATTTTAAAATCTTGCTAATTACTTACAAAGCACTAAATGGCTTAGCTCCCCAGTACCTGAGTGAGCTCTTAATGCATTATAGTCCTTCGCGTCTATTACGATCTCAGAATTCTGGCCAGTTGTTAATACCTAGAATATCAAAATCAACCGCAGGCGGTAGATCCTTTTCCTATTTGGCACCTAAACTCTGGAACAATCTTCCTAGCATTGTTCGGGAAGCAGACACACTCTGTCAGTTTAAATCTAGACTAAAAACGCATCTATTTAACTTGGCATACACATGACGCACTATAAACTTTTGTCTTCATATCCGTTAAAGGATTGTTAGGCTGCATAGATCAGGTCAGCCGGAACCGGGATCACTTCCTATAACACCAGATGTACTCGGTACATCAGAAGAAGAATGGCGTCTACGCTAATTTTTTGTCTCTCTGCTTATCCCGAGGTTTACCAATTAACGTGATTGGCTGGATCTGGGCCGTGTCCGGGTCGGACGGGGAACCTGTGCCTGTGTGCGGCAGCAATGTGGCCCTGTGGTGTCGGCGGAGACTGTGTTAACTAGCTCATCCTCTGTTAAGACCTTACCGACTCATCAGCCAGTGGCACATATCCCAACAAACCGTCCCATACCGGCGTGATCAAAAAGATCTTAAACTAGATTAAATATTTTGACTGTTGCGATTCCAAAACGGTTTAATGACCTGTAACTCTGCCTGAGTATCGGACAAGTGTTCACTGTTGGCCAGAGGAGAACTGGCCCCCCGACTAAGCCTGGTTTCTCCCGAGGTTTTTTTCTCCATTTGTTGGAGTTTTGGTTCCTTGCCGCTGTTGCCTTTGGCTTGCTTAAGTTGGGGACACTTGCTTGATATTCAGCAGTGTTTTTGATATGCCTGCACTGGCGCCGTTGTATACAAACTGAGCTGAGCCGGACGATCATGTCACTGTTCTCTACAGTGCTGATATACATAAATTAACTAGACTAATAACTATTGATATTTGCAACGGAAATGAATCAATAATATATAGAATAAGCTGCACAATGACACCATTTTCTTATTAATGTAAAGCTGCTTTGCCACAATTTGCATTGTAAAAAGCGCTATATAAATAAAGATGACTTGACTTGACTTCTTTTGAACTTTCTATTCGTCAAATAATAAAAATATTTCCACGAAAACTGTTTTCAACACTGATATTAAGAAATGCTTTTCAAACTCCAAATCAGAATTTTAGAATCCTCTGATGGATCATGTGATGCCGAAGACTGAAAATTCAGCATGCCAAAATTTATTTGAATATTTCACAACATTTACTATGTATTTTTGATCAAATAAATACCTTGATGAGCATAAGAGACTTTTTCAAAACCATTCAAAAAATCTTACAGAGCCCAACCTTTTATGTGTATATTTATTTATATGAGAACATTTGTGATTTATAAACAATATATATAATAATAATAATATATATATTATTTTTAAATGTTGATTCATAATTCAATGAAATATTAATACAGCACTGTAATCCTCTCAAAAAAATTGTAGAAAAAAACTTGAGGTTTGAATAATTGCTAACACTTTACAATAAGGTTTCATTAGTTAACATTAATTAACTACTTTAGTTAACATGAACTAAGAATGAAGGTGATGATGCCTTGATTTCACAGAATCATGGGAGGCATTGTCTTCATGTCTACAACCTGTGGAAAAGAATCCGACAGTACTTCTACAAATCCTATTCATGGGTCAGCTATTGTATTAAAGATTTATTAACATTACTGTAGTATGAATCAGGGTGTGGCTGAAAGCCGTTGGAGCTGAATGAGGCCGCTGGAGCGATTGTTAATGAGAGACGAGCGAGACAGACGTCTCGATAGAGGTGGAACTTTTATTATGTTGAAGACAACCACTTCTGCTTCTTCCAGTCATGCGTATGTGGGGTAACACAGCACTTCTTTGCCATATTAGATACTGTACATATGTGTATTGAAAGTTGTTATAATGCTACTCTGTGCGTTCGCTCGGTGGCTACTATGAGACACTGCAGTAAGCTAGATCCATATTAGTTATGGTAAATCCACAGTAAATCAAGAAAACAAGATTTTTCCAACTGTGTTGAGCACTATAAAAATTATTAGATTTCTGTTGATGGGCATATCCAAACAGTTGCTCACCTGTCTAATAAAACATATAATATATTACAGCGTCTTTGGTGTTTCCTTGGTTTCTACAAAATAAAACCAGAAAATCGAGGGTAACAGGTGTATGATGTCATTGACAGGCAACGCCCAGACACGGTCCATGTCCTGGTTAAAATTGCTTATTTCTTTGGATTTAAACATTCTTGGAAACTTTTGGGATAATGTCAACAAAATATATAACACCGATCTAGTAGTTTTCAGATATTTTAATCCAAAAATCTGATGTATTGTGCTTTTAATTAACATTAACAAAGATTAATAAATGCTGTAACAATCGCACTGTTAGTTAATACATTAACTAATATTTACATATGAGACCTTATTGTAAAGTGTTACTTAATAATTATATATATAAATTCCACATGGATTCTTAAGCCTGTTAAATAGTTAAATATCAAGCGTCTTAATTTATAAGTCACAAATCCTACAAACTGATGTGCAACTCTTTAGTTTCATGTGGTGAAACAGTCAATTTCTGTACCAGAGTTTCAGCAGAGCTGTCATTGGTCCACGTGGGCTCTGGGGTTGGCAGATACGCAGGAACCAGAAGTGCAGAGTAAGAGCTCAACAACAGAACGATGCTTAAAATGAAATTGTTCCTCCTGAAATCATAAAACGGCAGTCTTACGGTGCTTTAAATGATCATGCTAAGTGTGCTTCATTGGTTTCAATGGAATGTGTCTCTAAATCTGCAGTTGAGCATGTGAATGGTAAGCATGTTTCCATAGTGTCACAGTGCTTATCTGTGGCAAACCCACCGGCTGAGGAAGAAATCTCTGGACTCTGCCCTGTGGTGTTGGGTGGTTGGGCTCTCCGAGCTGCTGGCTTCCGGTAACAGAGGAACGCTGTCTTCATCATTATCATTAACACTCAAATGTTTCATAGTCACCATTTTTCCAGCCGGTTCCCAACTATGCCTGTTAGTTATGAAATACTATTTGAAACAGGACTCAAATTTTGCTTGTTTGTTCTTTGTTATACAGCCTTCATTCACAGCATATTTTATAATACTTTATGCCTTTTTATATGTTGTTTCTTACCTCTTATTTCAGGTGCTGTCTTCATCCAGGTGTATAGATAGAAACATGTCTGTGTTTGAGCTGTGCTTTCGTCCCTATCGTCGGCTGCTGTGTTGTGAGAGTGTTTTGTCTCACTCTGATCCCTCCTCAGTTAATCATCACCCAGCTTCACATTGTTTACCACAGTACTTTATCTAGTCTACTGTTTAAACAACCGCACGCACTGCCATTTATGATTATGTTTAATACCATATAACATCAGCATTTCAAAAGTCCTTTAGACAGCATGCACAGTTATTGCTCAAATCCAAAAAATCTTAACAACTAAACCTAAGTACACAAACTTTATTGACTTTCCGTTCTTAGTGTTGAAGCATGACTTATGAAACTGGTCCTATTCGACCTGCTCAGAGCGGGATTCGAACCAGCATGGGAAGTCTGCGAGCTAACAAGGATGCTAAAGATCATTTTAAGAAATTAGATTAAATTAAGAAAGTTTTATTTATTAAGAATAAAATATATTATGGTTTCAATAAACAGCACAACTGTTTTCAACATTGATAATAAGAAGAAGAAAGAAAGATCTGTTGTTTCGAAAGGATCACGTGACAGTAACAGTAAGATTTTTTTCTAAATGTTTTTGAAGTCTCTTATGCTTTCTCATTTGATCAAAAATAACAGTATTAAGAGAAATATTGGGAAGTCTGTGGGAAGTCCACAAGGGCGCTAAAGATCACAGTCGCTGGCGCGCCTCTTGAGGCCAGGGGAATGAGGGTTACATGCACAGCTCTTATTGGCCTACATCCATTACACTCACCCCCCTAAACCTCACTCCCATCCAGGTCACGGCACCAAATTTGACCGGTCCTACTCGACCCTGTAGCAAATTAGCTCAAAGGGGAAATATTGATAATTAATCATAACTCGTTATGATTATTCATTATATGCTTAATGAATATTTGAATCAGTTAATCAGATTAACTTAATGTAGCTACATTCAAATTACAATCAATCTGTTCATCCTGTGATCACTCAGTGTTGATTATTAATTGATTCTAAGAAAAGGATATTTTCCACTGACAGAAAAATAATTCTTTCTTACCATTTCCAGTACCTTAAGAGCATGTACAGAATCAGAAATCATATCAGTGACAATTTATTCAGCAGACAGGGAGTCAGACCCAAATATGTATTGTGCATACGTTTTATTAACTAAATCATGAACGCATAACTTACTAACAAACACATACATACACACAAATCACATGTGCATGGGTAAAAGGAGAAGTGAGAGTGAAACCGGAAATGGGAACAGGAAGTGGAGTTAAGTCAACAACCCGGAAGGAATAATTAAGATTCATTACGAAGCTCCTTTGTTAACAAAGGAGGTTCACAACTTTAATTAACTAGCAGCAATTTAGTATATTGTACAATACTTGCATTCTGCCTCAGAGATGGAAGAGCGTCCCAATACAGTAGAAAGTCCTCAGTTCGGTCCAATGGCGCTGAAGTTGCAATCGATGTCTTCTGCATTGAATGAAGGAACGATTACAAGCTTGCATTGTTGAGTTCTTCTTTTTCTCAAGTAAGCACATGGTTGGCAGGTCGAGGTCGGAGTTGTCTTTGGAACAGTCGACGATAAGAGAGAGAGGGAGGAGACTGTGTGCTCATTTTTAGCTTCTGATCAATGAAGAAAGAGGAATTTCTGAGCGGGAACTTCCTCTCTGGGGGAATTTACGGCTGTTGTTTTGAACACGATAAAACTGGACCTGGTGGGTCTGTGTCTATTTATGCTCCAATTAATACAACAAACATGCACTGCATCTGATTAGAAAGTCACATTCATGAAAATGTAAGTCGTGAAATGAGCATTAATTTGATAGGAGACACGATATATGTGAGGTAGTTCGTTCATAGTTTTTATCATTAAATATGCATTAAACCAATAACCGTACAAAAGACACTACACACAACATTCATACCTATAAACACAATGTCCTGGGATGCATGTTCATTTATAGATCAGTTCATCTATAAATTAATGCAGGAGAACCTGTTTTTTTTTTTTTTTTTTATACAGTGTCTTCCTTGTAACCTGACTCAGTGGTTTGCATACTTTAAGGTTGTATAAAAGGCCTGGTGTTAGCTGCAATTGGGGGATAGGTTCACAGAACCTGCTGAGAGAGTGAATTTCTGGATAATTCCTTAAATATAATGAATAACTGTGTCTAATTGGTCCAGATGCTACAACCCACTCTGAGCGGGATTTGAAACTCCAGCATGGGAGGCGGGCGTGCTAACAAGGATGCTACAGACCACAGCCACTAACATCAGTCGCTAGCATGCCTCTTGAGGCCAGAGAAGTTTGGCTTACATGAACAATTCTTACTGGCCTACATCTGTTACTCTTAGTGGCTCAATCTTAGTTTTAAGATGTTTGTTACATACTATAACAAGAATGCCCAGGGTATTTATGTCATAGAAATCTGAAGGAAATACGAGTATGTGGAAAAAAAAGATGTTTTGAGGCCTAAAAAGGTTCTCATATATGTGTATGTGTGTGTGTGTGTGTGTATACTTGTATATACTTGTATTATATACAAGTTTGTTTCGCTATCTTAGTGAGGACTTTGCATAGACTTCCATTGATATTTTCTATCACCTAACCCAACCCCTGCTCCTAAACCTACCCATCACAGAAACATGTGACCATCACTAGATTTAAAGAAAAACATATTTCACACTTTTTATCCAGTGAGGACCAATCAAATGTCCTCACCAGTGGGTTGACAAAGTATTTCACGATATAAGTGCAAACAATATTTGAACATGACTAAAGGAATATACATAATAAATGGCAGCATTTCTTTGATGAACCTTGTCATAACAAAATTACGTAAAAGTGAAGGCATCAAATTTTATTGCATTTTACTTAAGTATTCTAAGCGGTCTCTATTTGCTTTATAATATTAATAATAACACTGCTACTGTTTTAATATATATATATATATGCATATATATTGGGGGGGGGGGTCTGGAAAGAAATACTTTGTTTTTAAAGCATTTGAACTACTAAATTCAATATTACTAAATTCAGCAAACTTTGCAGAATTGTTACTTTTAATTAGTTTTAAACAGATATTTGAACCGTTATTGTCAATTTTTAGTTATTTTGCCGATTAAATGTTTAAATCAAAAATAGTTAGGGGTGACTCCTCACATTTAATGACTGGTCGCTTGAAGGACTTGAACAGCATAGTTTAGGTGTTATGAAATCAAACAGCCATTAGGAGAATTTACACATGATTATTTACTGTTGCTCAATGCTAAGTTCAAATTGTTTCAGTTGTCAAATGATGATGGTTTTATTGAAAATTTCAACTTGATCTCACCTTCACAACCATTTGCTTCGGTTCTTCCTTCAAATACAAATTGCACCCTTAATCATAAGAAGACATTTGTGTGCATTCTTTACATGTACAACTCGCAGGATGTTCCTGAATGCTGGTCCATGATTGGACCTTGTGTGTTAACAGGCGTTCTTTGAAACTAGAAGGCATTTATGAGGTATCACTTGATGCTAATGAAACGCTTATAAATAACATAATCTCCAAAACAGGGTGTTTATTGGGTCGTGGTTCTTGTAAAACTGGACTCCCAGAGTGTGGCAGAGGGCAGGCTTGTGGAGGTGGATGGCACCAAACGAATGGTGAGCTCATGGGTCGTGTGTTTGAGTGTGACACAGCTCCTGTCCACAGCTGTCACACTGGGCCTTACGTGGCTTTACATTCCTGCAGTGAGCTATAAGACCAGTTCAGATCTCAGTCCAGCAGGTCTGCTATTAACGGCGGGATTTCATGCTATTATTGGTAAAAGTTTGTGACCTGAAAATACTCCTTTTAACTTTTTTATACGTACATATATATATATATATTTTTCCTCATAATGGATGAGACTATCCTATGGGCGACAGCTGTGGTTGACAGAAGGGCAGCCCTTGACAAACGGGAGGAGGTACAGGATTTTTAGCAGTCTTTAAATCAGATTCATTTCTCATTTTTATCATTTTCTTTGAATTTTATTCTTATTAAGTCTGTGAACTACCTGTCTGAGAAAGTTTGTTTGTCTTTTATTAAAACTGTTTAGAAGCGTCGAGCTCGTGCACGAAAGTTGGGAATTTTGGTTGTAGATGCGTCTTCTGTGGGGGCAGAACAGGCAAATGAATCTGTCAATCAAAGTGTTGCTAACGTTCAGGTGAGTGAAAAAAAAAATCACAGCAGAGATCAAAATATGGACTGTAAATTGTACCAGTCTGAGATCAGTTGGCATGAAATGAAAGTCAAAATTGTTTTTTCTTCTGTGTTGTGGTGTGTGTGTATAGCTATATATATATATATATATATATATATATATATATATGTATATGTATATATGTATATGTGAGTGAAATGGCTTCTCAAACAAGAGAGAATGAAAACTGAAAATTGAAAACTTATGTGTTTGGGCCATTCATTTACACAACCACAGCGTTTTGGGGGGCCTGAAAACGCAAACCTTTGAAAACAAAGTGCAATTTTTTAAAGCAATACCATTATTATCTCTGTGTAAACTACAAAAATGCTAGTCTGTGAAAATGTGTATTATGTGTTTAGTTTATTGGCATGCGTATTTTGATAGCGTTATCATCAAAGACTTACCATTTTTACTGCATCGTTGTCATGTAGACGTACCCTAGAACGATTTTTAGAACTATTTCTTTATTGTTATCGTTATAGTTATCGTCCTTGATTTCTAAATTCAACAGACAGGCTTTGCGTGTTTACAAGCTCAGAGATTCTCCCAACAGCAACGGCTTCCATCAGCACTGTATAAAATAATTTAACAGCTAGAGTCATGATGTATCTGGAATGGATTATGAATTTTGCTACCTAAACCTTTAATATTTTAAAACCAAGCTTTTAAAACAATGGGCTATGGAGAGGAAGATATTGACAAAAATTAATTTGAATTATCCTTCCTATAGTCTTTGCAAAGCTCAAACAGTAAAACTATGGCAAGGCCATAGGATCGATGTCAGGATGTAATTTGCGTAAATGCAAATGAAATGTGTTGATTGTAGGAAATGATCTTGACCAAAAACAACAACAACAAAAAAGTGTGTGCACGTGATTTAAAAAATGCCTTTGATAGAGGCATTGGTTGTATATATTGTATAAATGAAGTGTATAAGCATGTTAATCTTCCACCAGCTCACTCACATTCACAGACTGCTGTACTTGTAATGAATCAATATTTGGCATCTCATCAGTTTGACTAGATTTTCACAGTAGTTGAATTAAAATCCATATGAGCAAATTTTATTGTAAGAATACTACATGTGCTGTAAAGACCAGGATCAGTCAGTGATGAAGAGAAGTGAATTCCTCATGCAGGCACAGGAACGAGTGAGGAAGATCTCCTCTGATCTGAGGCGTGAGATCATTGATCTGGGGGGTGCAGAGAATATCACTGAGCTGCGGATGAAGAATAAGAAAATCAAGAACAAGGCCACAGCTTCCAAAGGCCTAATGGATGTTCCTGTGGTGAGGGAAATCCATCTGTCTTTCTTGTCTTAACTAGTGTTATGTGTGTTTGAATATAACGATCGTTGTAGTAGTCTTTTTGCCTTTTTTGAGAGTCAAAGTTTGTCTCTGGTTTTTGTCAGGGACTTGTTGAACCTGAGGAGTTTTTAAAAGCAGCAGCTCAGGGAAAGATGGACGTAGTTGAGAAGTTTCTGGAAGATGGAGGAGATCCAAACACCTGTGATGAGGTGCCGTATGTCTCTCCAGTGTTATTGTAGTATCAGTAACATACTATTATAGTTTTTTATTAGCTTTTAGTTGAATATAGTTCAGCTTTAGTAATTTTATATTATTGAAAAAAAAAACATTTTGTTGTTGTAAATATCTGTATAGGTTTTTTTTTTGTTTGTTTTTTTATTTCCAGTTTCAGTTTGTTATTTTAGTACATCAAATTACACTGGTAATACTTTATAATAAGGACTCATTTGTTAACATTAATTAATGTATTACCTATCATGAACTAACAGTGAGGAATACTTTTTATTTACAACATTTATTAGTTTTTGTCATTGTTTGCTCATGTTAGTTCAGTGCAGGTGCAACTTCTGATGTTAAAAATATATTAGTAAATGTTTTAGAAGTATTAATTACTCTTAAATGTATTTACCTTTTGTGGTTAAACAAAACTGCATTCATTTTTGCGGAAGAACATTGTTTTGGTTGTGCTTCGGTTCTGAGCAGCTTTTCCCAACAGGTCTAAATCATAAACATTTAAAATAGGCTTGCCATATTGAGTCAGGGTGAGACAAACAAGCATTTGGAGAAGGATATTATGTATTTACTCATTATTATTATTGTTATTTACATTTTGTTCATTTTGAACAAAAAAAGCCTACATAGTGTCAAGTGTAAAGTAGTTCATATATATATATATATATATATATATATATATATATAATATTTCAGTATACATTCTTCATTCAAATAAATGAAAATCAGATGCGTTACATTCGCAACTAGCTAAAAATGAAATTTAAAGTTTTTTTAATTTCAGTTAAGGGGTTTTTATTTTATTTCAGTTAACATTTATTTTGATTCAAGAAACATTTTTTTTTTTTTTTTTTTTGCTCACACAATTGTTTTAGTTCAGAAAAACAGCACTCCATCGGGCTGCTTTGGAAAATCATGCTAAAATGGTGGAAAAATTACTGGACAAAGGAGCTGATATCAACTTTAAAGACAGGGTGAGATCATTGTAAATGTTTCTTAAGTCAGTTCATTGTTATAATGGTGTTGTGATTGTGTTGATTTGCTTTTGTTGTCCTTGGTTTAGCTGGATTGCAGGGCAGTACATTGGGCTTGCAGAGGTGGAAGTCTCTCAGCACTGAAAGTTCTTCAGGACAAGGGAGCTGATATCAACGTCAGAGACAAAGTAATGATGTTTTTACTGGACAGTATATAAAAAAATAAGCTCCCGTAAGTATGCCTAACATGGTAAATCTAATTGCTCTCTCTCATACAGCTGCTTAGCTCACCTTTACATGTGGCCACACGGACAGGTCACAGTGACGTGATCCAACATCTTCTAGCCAGCGGAATCAATATTAATGCCAAAGATTGGGTAACAGATGAATAATTCATGAGGAAAACAAAAATTACACAGATCATGCAAGTTATAATTAAGATGAAACATATCCTCTCTCTTTTAAAGGAAGGAGACACAGCTCTACATGATGCTGTCAGATTAAATCGTTATAAAATTGTAAAACTCCTCATACTGGCAGGAGCTGATATGCGGATCAAGAATGCTGTAAGATCATGCTGGATGAGAAAAAAAATATATATAATGCAATATATCATCTAAACAGCTGGATATAAACACTTTTTTTTTGTTTCAGGAGGGCATTACAGCCACTGAGCAGGTGAAGCAATGGCAGTTCGACACCAAGGAGACACTGGAGAAACTGGAACAGATGAAAGAGGTTGGTCTGGCCTGACAGACACATGGAGATGCATTGGATTCATTAGAGCCGCTGTGAACAGGTGCTCGGCAGAGAACAACTCCACCTCTGCCTTTCTGTGTTAATTAGTGAGGAAAAGTACCTGTCCTCATACGGTATACTGAATGAATGAGGACTTAGAGTTGTGTTCAAATATATATAAAAAAAATGAAGCTTATATTTTAATAAAACCATAAAATATTTTTTTTTTTTTTAATTTTAAACGGCACTGTGTTACCTTGGGCAGATACAGTATTAAAAACAAAACTGTACAACCGATTAATCGCATCAAACATAAAAGTGTGTGTTTGTGTGTGTATATATATTATACATATACATACGGTATACACAATGTATATATATATATATATATATATATGATACATATAAATACAGTATACAGTCTATATATATATACACATACTGTATATATATATATATGTGTAAAAAAGGCATTGTAATAACTTGATCAGATCATTTACACTATTACAAATGTATTTAAACTTGAAATATTTTATTTTTTAGTATTTTTTTATATATATATTACTATTTAATGATTTGTAATTCTAATTATAAATATCTTAATGTTGCTTATTATGAATGCATTGTTCAGGTTAACGTGTAAATTAAGATTGTGCGGTTAAGAAATGGCTGATGCATTATATCATACATGTCAGTATGGTTGACAATATCAGCATTTTGAATAGTAGCTTCTGAAGTGTGAAATGCATGTGCAACATTTCATTTGATTTTGCATGACATAACTTTCATATAAAACATTTTTAACATGTCATAGTTTTGTCACTGGATCATTGTGCCAGTACAGGTTCATCGCTGTGCATAGTTTCCCGATGCATCAGATGACACGGCTTTGGATGGAGGAAACTGATATGCCTGTGTGTGACAGATGCGTCATCTGTGCTTTATAATGACGATTTGGCAGACAGTCTAAAAGCAAACATGTAATATATGATTGTTTATGAATCAACAGTCCAGCTTTTGTTGCTTTGAAGTTACTCAGTGTGTTTTGCTGCTTTATTAGTCTGGTTTCTCCTAAGGTTTTCTTTTCTCAATTTTTGTCACCTGGTGTCACCTGTTGGAGTTTGGAGTTCCTTACCACTGTCGCCTTGTTTTTAATGTTTTTAATTTGCCTGCATTGACACCATTGTATGCGAACTGAACTGAGCTGGATGATTACATCACTGTTTTTTCTAGTACTGATATACAGATAAATGAACTAGACTAAAAACTATTGATTATTACAACGGAATGAATCAACAGTATATAGAATAAGCTGGACAATGGCACCATTTTCTTTGGGAGCTGCTGTGCAGCCAAAAATGATTTGCCAATTATTACTGTAAAGCTGCTTTACCACAATTTGCATTGTAAAAAGCGCTATATAAGTAAAGATGATTTGACTATCCATGGCCTGGCTCATCCAGTTCCCAAACTGATCTCTTGGCCTGGTGTCATAAAGGGTTTCCCTGTGTCACTGGAAGCCTCGCTGATAGAAACATCACACGGTGTGCCTGTGAATCATTTAACAACATTTGTTCTATGATTAGAAAGCTTTTAGTAACGCACTGAATTTAGCGGTTGAAGCACTGGATAAGTGCTCTGTCATTCTGTATACTGTAAATCCTGTTAACTTAATCTCGAGACATGGAATAAGAGGCAACACATGTTTAAAAATAAAAGGTAATGCATTAAAGTATTCTTTTGGATTAACCTCATACACTACCATTCGAAAGTCTGGGAGAGCATTTATTTGAAATGGAAATCAATTAAGGTTGAACCGCTGTAGTCACATGGACTGTTTTGTGTGGCCTTTACTACCTTTCTGGGCCTTGAAAGCGGTAATAAGTGTTTTGCGGGTTTGGAACGACATGATAGTGAGTAATTAATGACAGAAATTTCATTTTTGGGTGAACTACTCCTTTAATAATAAATGTTTCTTGAACAACAAATAAGCATATTGGAATAGGTGTACTCGACCTGAAGTGGCGCTGCGTAGATTGGTTGGTGTATGATATCATAGTACCGCAAGTCGAATCGCTCTTGCGCTACTTTCAGGTCATGCATCAATCGGCCTGAGCAGTGCCGCTTCAAGTTGAACACACCTAATGATGAAAATGAAAACCGGAGTAACAGCTGCTGAAAATTCAGCTTTGCCATAACAGGAATAAAATACATTTTAAAATCTTTAAATTTAGACTTCTTTCAGAAACTTTTGAAGGGTAGTATGTCTCATATGAATGATTGTATATTTGTATATTCAAATCTTATGAAAGACAAATAAAATGTTATCATGGCAGAATAAGCAGGACAAAAAAATGATCAGGTGGTGTTTTCTGACTTTTATTTCACTTTATTTTTCATGTCAGTCTTTTGATTCTCTGTTCAAATAAATAATAGTGCAAAATTATTTTTGGTGTCAGTATATTTTAGATGATAGTGACTAAGGCTTCTGTCTGACACTGCGGATGATGAGAACAGTGAACCATTAGCATTCAGTTCATAAAATACAGTAAACGCACATAAATCAGTCGTCGATCATTTGAAGTGAATGTATATCTGCCCAGTGACCCAATACACTTAAATAATTTCAAATAATTTTCTGTAATGTACATGAGCGGTATAACTAAAACCATTATTTCACAATATCTTAATGTGTTAGTAAATCATATGTTCTCATTTTAAATGAATAAAATTAACAAATAAATAATAAAATAAGACAAGCTGCTGAAATTTTCCCTCACCGCTGTTGTACATTGGTAACAAGAAAGATTAATCCAGCAATATTGACATTTAATGCAATAACTAAGGCAAATGTGCAATGAAGAAAATGTTGATTTGTAACACAAAAAGCTACAATAGTAAAGGTAAAGTCGAACATACTGTAAGTGATACAATCGCAGACGCAGACTCACAAAGGCAAATTGAGTTCATTTACCAAAAACACCTTCATCTGACCACATTTCCCTACCTGCAGTGCCTCTGATGGTGACTAGAGTTTCTCCAAGCCTCCATAACCAACGTTCATAATTTTGTGATGTTTTAAGCCACAGAGGAAACCAAGGCAGAGCAACAATGTGAGTGAAAGAGACATGAGGAATGGAAACGCTTTCATCCATCCCTGAGGGTCTGATGGGTCTCACATATTTTGGAGCTCCGTAGTGTGGTGAAGGCAGAGATCACCCCTGAACGCAGATCCACAATCGGCTTTGCTCGCTTTACTTGTGACTGTACAATCCTTAATGTACTCGGGGGGGCCTGAGTTAGGGGTGCTCTCACTGAGGTCAGTATGTCATACAGAGAGGCCGCGGGCAGTGGATGCTGAGTTCTTGGCTCTCTGCACCACAGCCTGACACTTTTCACGTTTCAGAAGCTTGTTGTTCTCAAACACTCCCTCATTGCGCGGAGAACCATGGGAACCATCTGGGAAAGTCAGCAGCCCTATACGAAGGAAATAAGACCAAATTTATTCATGTGATAAATCTTCACACACCCTAAATTTAGCTTATAATCACAGTAAAAACCTAATGTCAAATATAATTTAAATAAATACTTTTATACGCAAGAGCAATAAATTCTGACCAGGTGTATTTACATGCATTGATTTGTCAATCGAAATAATTAATAACTGTCGTTTGTGCCTTGATTACATTTCTAAAAAGAAAGTTAACACTTTTCTACGTAAATTTTCAGTCACTGACCAGTTCGTAAGACTTGAGTGGTAAACAAACACAGGCACGTTCAAAAGATGAAAAACGAATGTAAACCTACTTGTGTTGTCGAATGATTAATAGCGATTAATCGCATCCAAAATAAAACTTTGTTACATAATACAGGTATGTATACCGAGTATGTATATATAAATGCATATTTAACAAACATATTTATATATGAAATTAATATAAATTAAATATATATGTATTTCTAACATTATATTTAAGTGTTATATATATATATATATATATATATACACATACATACATGTAAATATTTTTTACATTATAAGCACAAACTTATTTTGGATGTGATTAATCACGATCAATAAAACCTGCACATCACTATGCTGCGCATATGTGCAAAAAATTGTTTAATCAGATAGAGAAAATAGACTGATTTATTTTTTTCCTGTTGACTGGATTATTTCAGGTCTACACCACTATCAATCCAATCGGATTTTCATTCAGAACAAGGTCAGTCTCGCTATTTGTAGCTATTGTAAAATCAGGGTGGAATATTTACCATATCCTTCTACACGGCCACTTTTGAATTCCCCTTCAAATTTCATCCCGTCAAACCTGCTGAAGATTCCGACACCTTGGAATTTTCCCTGGGCAAATTCACCCTCGTACCTGTTGTTAAGAAATGGTATTATTTTCCATGTAACGAGTCTTACAGTATCACCGCCAACGTGTTCATCTCAGTTTAAGTAGGTACGCTGTTTAATCTGATCACACGTTCACTCACCTGGATCCATCGGGAAAGACTAACACCCCTGATCCGTGGAACAGTCCGTTCTCAAAGTGACCTTTATAACAGGTGCCATCAGCAAACTTCAGCTCACCTTTACCGTGCCTGCGACCTGCACAGTAAAAACATTGCGTCATAACTTAACACAATTTTAAGTCAGTCAGTAGCTGGCAATAGAATAATTCAAGAGTTGTCCGTTTAGTACAGAATAGAATATATAGATAAAGACGTATAGAATTGTTTTCGTAACCCACAGAGGTGACCCATGTAGGCTAAGAGTAATCCAAAATAATTCCATAATATATAGCCTTTCAATTTTGAATGCAGTCTCTATTATTTATGTAGCTTGTTATTCAAAAATGGAAAACATACAAAAAAATGTAATTGTGTTGGCAAAAGCTTTTAAAACACGTGACCTGCCTCGTTTATGAAAAATGTCAAAAGTAATTCAAAGTGTGTAAGAAATGTCTCGCCTTCCTTCCATTCTCCGGTATACTCTTCTCCACTGGAATATGTGAAGGAGCCCCTGGTTAATGTCATACCTCCACCGAGCTGCAGACAAAACACATGAATATTAAGGAGGCAGATATGAATAAATACAAAATTATGATAAACAAATGTAGACCAAGCCAATGATTTCATTTATGTAAAGTAATATAATGAATAGGACATCACCTATGCCCACACACTGTGCTATACACCCTAATGCTCAGTCTAATAAAGTAAAGCCATGGCAGCTCTGCATCATTAATAGCGTAACGCATCATTTACACTGAACACGTTCAAACATTCACGGACTGAAATAAAGCAGCGGTCGCGGTGACGTCACCCCACCTCTTATTAGCAGCCCGTGTAAACCGGCGCGCTGTGTTTCGACGCAATTTCCTTAGAGGGAAGTTTAATTTACCTGTGATGTTTCTGTACAGTCTGAAAAGCATGAAAACCCTTCGCTTTGTTCAGCGGATTTGCAGAGTGAGAATCGGGTTCAGGCTCGCAGACGCCGGTCTTACGGTTCCTCTCTGTGAATCTCTCTCCCCTCGAAGATCTCGCGTTGTTTTACTGTGTGCTTCTCTCAGCGGTGGATGTGGACTGAGCGCTGATTGGCTGGTCGTGGCTGGGAATGTGGTCTGTGAAATGTGATATGGACTCCTCGGTGTTGTTTACTAAGGCATGGAACTGTTACTACTTCTCATGTTAGGTTCAGGTATTTGAACAAACCACTTTTTTTTTTTTTTGACTCAAGGCAGTAAATAGCCATCCAGAACAACCTAGCAACCGCTTAGCAACAACAGGAATTGTTACAATTTAGTTTAAATATTGGGCCAAGTAACTTTCGAAGGGTCTTATGCGTATATAACAGCGCAACAAAAATTGCATAAGAATTGACAACTAAACGCAAATATCGCCAAGGGGCCATTAAAATGAATTTATCAAGGTCTAAAGTAAGTTTCAACTTAAAAAAGTCTTGTTTGTTTGTAATGGAACGGAATATTCTGAGGTGTATGCGGTATAAACACGTATTTTGATTTCATTACCTATAATCTAGCATTCAGTGACCTGTGTTTGCTACACAAGTGGCCAAGACATTCATTTATTAGATTATAATAATTATATATAAGCGGATTGAGCAAGAAATTGCCTTGGAAGTACCATTTGTTGACAAGTGACATCACCAACATATTAATAATATATATATATATAAAGTTACTTATATATATATATATATAATATTATATATTATAATATATATATAAATATTAACTTACAGCAGCACATACACATACTGTGTAAGTTTAAAGATTACAAGACTCTATTAAAAATGTCCGCTTTTATTGTCAAGAAAAACTAAACTGTTCGTTCAGCAAACTATTAGAACTGTACCTCATAGCAGGCATGTTGTGTAAGTTATCACAGTTTGAACCTCTAGGCCCGCTTTCCCAGACAGGGTTTAGCCTAAGCCAGGATTAGGTTTTAGTTCAATTAGGATATTTAAGTAGATTTTTTAAATGTATACTAGAAAAAAAAAAAAAAAAACATTACTGGTGTGCATCTTGAGACAACAATGGCACTGACATATTTTAAGTACAAGTTTCTTTCAGTTAAAACAACTCAAACATGCACTTTAGTCTAGAACTAGCTTAAGCCTTGTCTGGGAAATCGGGCCATAATGTTTAGTGACAGTGACTGATGACTTTCATTAAAATATGAAATGCTGTGTATATAAGTAAAAACAGCATCTACAGTATATCTGCTATTTTCAAATTATGAACAATTATGAAACAAAGTAATTCATGAAAAAATAACATGAAGTTATTTGGCCAACTGATATTGTATTATATCACAGGACAATTTCAAATGAATGTGAAAATAATTTGCATCTCAAAACCTTATTAATCTGAAGCATTTATATTAAGGCCCTTTTCGTTTTTATAATTTATTTCTATACGTGTTGCCTCCCAACCTTATGTTTGCAGTTTAACATGATAAATGTCGATAGAAATTTTATATTAAAGTAAAAAAGACATACAATTGTCTTTAGTTTGAATGGACTGCATTATATTGCAATTGTCAATAATTGTCTGGCAACTGTATTGGAGTCAAAAAAATATTTAATTAACTATAGGCCAAAGTATTTCACAGATGGAACAGATATTGCAACAAGATATAAAAGTATATGGGGGACTTCGCTCAGTGAGTAACCACTCACTTCTATCCCACCAGAGACCCGGGTTCAATCCCCACCAGGGGCAACTTCTCACTTGTAATTTGCTTTGGATAAAAGCATCTGCCAAATGAATAAATGTAAATGTAAAAGTTTCTGTATCCTGTGGCTTCCTCTAGTGGACAACATTAACAGAACAGCTGTGAAGGATTAGACAATCCTTCAAAGTTTTACAGGATCTAGTAAGATACAACAGTAAAACATTTTTAGCACAATATAAATTGTATGAAATATAAGTGTAATATAAGGTCAGATGTAACAGTTCAATATAGAATATGTGGCATACTGTGGTTTTATTCTATAGCATATTATTATTATTATTATTAGGGTATATTATTTTTATAAATAACCTAAAAATACAATTGAGTATAAATACAGTAAAATATCGTATAATGTGGTAATATAATAACTATGAATAATAGCAGATAGTCTATCATAAATTGAAAAATAATAGTCAATAAAATAAAAATATCAAATAAAATAGTGAGTTGTGAATAGTACAATCATATAATAATTTAAGTCTTATAATAATATCATAATAATTATAGGCAGACAAGGTCTCTTGGAAATGCAGAGAACAGTCAGGCTTTCTTCTGCCTTCCTTGAGGTTTGTGTTGTCCTGGTTCCCCTGGCTAAACTGGGGTAAAAATATAAATGAACCACGATTAGATGACAGGCAATCAAATCACCTATCTTCTGGTATGGGTCGATTTTGAGCCTGTAATTTTGACAGGAGCTCTCCTGTCAAAGTCCTCTGGCTTCATTGCACGGAAGATTCACTTGTGATTTTGATTAGTTGGTGATATAAACTATAATGTAATCTCAGACTTCATAAGAATCATGTAAACTTTTTGTTATTTCTCATAAAGTATCAGTTTTAACAGTTTTTAATAGTCTGACTTTGGTGGTCAACTAGCTGTCAAAATATTGTTATAATGACTAAATACAACCAGAAACAACTGTTCAGACGTACTCGTGAGAGATAATTCCCCGATATGTGGTTTGGATTGTGCGAAAGTTTGTAAAACCTCAAAATAGTCAGGCATCTTTTCTTCAGTCCACTTATGAGAGTTACGGCAAGTTGCCCCTACAAATATGACGGCGCCATTGACGTGCGATCCAGTGGCCAATGGGAGTCTATGTATTTATTATGCCTATGGTTATGTAAAGAGGCTTGGGAATTCTATAGTTGTTTTTAGACATAGTTTGTGGATTTTGGATATTTGTGTAGACATTCTCAAAGACTGCCCTTTGTCATTTTTTACTGCATTGTGGCTTAATTATTTATTTTAATTCATGCAATTGCAAAAAATCAATTTTTGTTGTGTGTTACAGTCACTCCAGTTCATATATGTTTGGGGGTGGGGTGTTTTTTTTGCATTCTTGATATTTTAGAGGGTCACCCCCTCACTGCTGGGTGCTTTTTTCTGCATGTTTTCTGCATTGTTTTTTTCATATTTCCTATTAATATCCTACAGCAGTCATTTTTGATCTTGAAAAGTCCATTTTTATTTATTTTTTAATAAATAAAAAAAAAAAATATATATATATATATATATATATATATTTTTTTTTTTTAATGGTCAAATAGGACTGCCACAACAGTCACTGAGTTTCATAGTAGTAGAAGTAGCGATTTTTAAAAATTCCAAAAATGTAATTTTTTTTTTTGGTCTAAAATGACCAAACAACAGCAGAGGGTTAATACAATTACAACATATTCAACACATGTGACAACTTGCCCAACCTGATATTTTTGAAAAATCTCTTTGTTCTGAAAACACAAGCTTTTGATTGAAATCTACCCACAGTGTATAGTTGCCTATTGCCTGTTTTTGTATGGTTTTATTGTCCTCACTTTATTTGTACCTCTTACAGTTACTGAGATATAATCATTGTGACAACTAGCCCCGGTTTCCCCTATAGTGACATACTCTCTCACTCTTTTTCTTTTCTCAGGTCATTTAAAATGACCTGTGTCATAGCATCCTGCAGAGATTTGAACGCACCTGCCCTGACAGCTGATCTCTTCATAAAACACAGCACCAGAGGGAGCAGTTTATGACCATCGCTATAAGCACCAATAGGCTGGTAATGAGAAATGGCGATAAAAATCTCACCCTAGAGATCTATTACCTTTAATGTTAAAGATGAGTGGTTCTCGCTTCCAAACAACAAAAATCCCATTTCTTAAATATGGTGCAGTATATCAAACGCTGTCAGCGCAACGTGGACAAATGTGACCACGCATTTGTGCTTACACGTAACACAATGTTTATATTTTAAAGCAAGATAAATCGTATACTAATTATAAAGTAATTTATTGTCTATAGAAGTTTTCAAACTTCATTGCTTTATCCTAAAGACCATGAACAAACACTCACACACCGTATAATGGGGTATAATTTGGTCTCTGATGATTGTCCTTCACTGGTAGTAAATCAGCATGGCAATAATGCCCCAGGGAAATGGGCGGTAGAGTCCATATGCCCCAGAGTCACAGGATGGGTCCTGCAAGCATCACTACACATGAGTGCCCATCCAGCACAGCATGAGGACTGACCACGAGCACACATCATTGCGATATAGAGGCTGCTCTCCTTGCAAGAAAAATCGCAAAGGTCAACTTCTAAAGCTGGAAGGATGGTGGAACAGAGGTTGTTGACGAGGGTCGTCTCACTGACCGAGCCTAAATTGACCTATAATTCTCTGCAAGCCATAACATATGAGGAAAGTTTGTCGTACGTGATCGGTGCATCCAACATCAAGGTTAGAGAAGTCATGCTATCACACTCCAGTTCTAAATCCCCAGTCCCCGAGTGGAGACAGGCTTTTATTTCATAAGCAATTGCATTATCCATTAATCTGCCCTCTTTGTGAGAAAAAAGATAGGATTATTAAAGGCCATTTTTGCTGCAAATCAAAATTTACTTCCATCTGTCAAGGACAGCCAATATGCTTTTTTTTTTTTTTAGTGTCAGTAATTATTTATAGCTTTATTTCTCAACAATTAGGCTTGGATATCTTGATATCGTGAATTGATTTAGGTTCTATTTTACCTTAAAGAATGTTCTTAGTCTGTTTTATATAGACAAATTTTTTATACACCCTATTTATATTGGTGCGTGTAAATAAATAGTGTTAGTGCTATAAAGGATTGAATTGAACAGTTAATGAATATTGAATTAGTTTATCACCAAGGTGGTAACCTTGCCCTTAGGCCGTTGATTCACAAGGCAGTTGAAGAAAAACGGCATTAACAGAACAGATCGGTGTCATGAGAAAGTCTCCCATCGGAATCGGGTCTCCTTTAGGACCACGAATGATCCCATTGGTTCAATGGACTTTTAATGGGAAATATTTTCAGCGCCTGATTACAATTCCTCCAAAATCACATTAGGATTTATATTGTTTAAAATACGTTATAATGACCATTAATGTCCTTTAAATTACATGGTTCATATACTAGTATATATTTGAAGCTATAGGTTGAGAAATCAAGCATTTTTCAATCTTACTGTTTCTTAGTTAGTCTGCTAGCTTAGCTTACACACCACAAATTTTAACTTGCCTACATAAGTGTTAAATGTCCAAATAGTTATTATAATAACTGTAATATGTATTATTATGAATGAATGTATTGTATTAATAATAATAATAATAACTAATCATTTACATTAGATATTAGGTATGTCATGGTATATTGTATTTTTTATATATTGTTTACATTCTACATTATGTAATGTAGAATGTTACTTATATTGCTACCCAATGATGTATTATTAATATTATGTTTATTAAGTGGAAGAACATTATATTAGGTATGTGTTTTGCTTCCAATATAGTTCCAAATTGCATGTTTCAAATTAATGATGTTTGTGTGTAATAAGCATGACAATTAATTTATTAAAAATGTATTATAGTATCATTTATAATGAATCACATCACTATTATTGTGTGAAATTAATAATAAATTGCTCTTACAGAACATAGTGTGTTGCAACTTTTGATCAGGCATTACCGCCTGGGTCCTAAAAGAGACCCAATTCCTGAGACTGGGCAGCTCAGTTTCTCATGACACCGGAACGCATGCAAGCTACAGCAACTTTGGAAGCCTACATAGACTAGAGAGTGTACAAAGAGGTTAAAAAGTACCCTTATTAGTACAACTCTAGCGTGAAAGAATACAAAAATTTTTTATGGGTTGTAACTCATGGCGAGAGATTTCTCAAAGCTGTGTAATGCCTGTGTACGTGTATGAGTCAAATGAAGTATACTTTGCAAGGCTGTGCATTTGACTGTGTGCATACATGTAAAAAAAAAAGTATACTTTGCGCTTTATTGTAATTAAATAGTCATATTTGAGACATTTTTATCAGAGTGATATCTCATCATGATTAGAGATTTGTATTTCAAATCCCTACCAAAATTTAAAAAATTCTGCTTGTAGACACGCACAGACCAAAAATATAAATGTTTGAAACAAATGAAGTAGCTCAAGGTCAAGAGGAGAAAAAAGTGTGTGTGATGTTAAGTTCTCATCTACAGTGTTGTTTTAAGGCTACGTTTTACAGTACAGGAAACATGCACAGGTTCGCACACCTTTTCCTTGTGGCATAGCCGTAGACCTTCCTGGTGAAAAAGAACAATTAGAGGAGAAATGAGGGCAGAATCACTGGGGGAAATGGCTGGTGAAGACTTTATTGATTAGTAAGGACTGCCTGATCTTGCGCTCAGTATAGCAATTATGCTGGTGTCAACAGAGAGCAAAGCTATGAAAGACCTTCACCTGAGCCGTCTAGCATCTAAACACAGCATATGATTATACATGTACAATACATCCATTCTCCATTTTTGTTATTGAACCACAGTTGAAATTAAATGACTGTGGAGTATACTGGGACAAAACATGTAAAAGAACTGAAAAAATAGTATGTGTTAAGGAATTATTTCGGATTAAATCTGTTAAATATTTTGTTTCGATGCAAATTCCTTATAATTTAAAGGGCTAGTTCACCCCAAAATTTAAATTCTGTCATTTATTACTCACCCTCATGTCGTTCTACACCTGTAAGACCTTCGTTCATCTTCGGAACACAAAGATATTTTTGATAAAATCCGATGGCTCAGTGAGGCCTCTATTGACAGCAAGATAATGAACACTTTCAATGCCCAGAAAGATTCTAAAACACATTTAAAACAGTTCTTGTGAGGACAGTGGTTCAACCTTAACCTTATAAAGCAACGAGAATACTTTTGTGCACCAAAAAAAAAATAAAAAAAAATAACGACTTTTCAATAATATCTAGTGATGGCCGATTTTTTTCTGAACACTGCTTCGAAGCTTTATGAATCTTTTGTTTCGAATCAGTAATTCGATTCGCTTATAAAACTGTCACAATCACACGAACTATTGAAATTTCAAAACACTTTTGACGTAATGAAGCCTCGTACTGAAATAACGTGACTTTGGTGCTCCAAACCGCTGATTCGAATAAAAGGATTTGTAAGGTTTCAAAGCAGTGTTTTGAAATCGCCCATCACTAGATATTGTTTAAAAGTTGTTATTTTGGCGCACAAAAAGTATGTACTCACATGAACTCTTTTAAATATGTTTTAGTACCCTTCTGGGCATCTGAAAATGTTGATTACCTTGCTGGCAATAGATACCCTCACTGAACCATCGGATTTCATATCTTAATTCGTGTTTCAAAAATGAACGAAGGGTGCAGAATGACATGAGGGTGAGTAATAAATGACATTATTTTGATTTTTGGGTGAACTAATGCTTTAATTCATATTATACCTGGCTAAAGGCAGAATTTGAAACAGATTTTATAAATTTCAAGATATTGGAAAGTCTTGGAGAAAGGTTAGGACAATGAAGTAGCTACTAAGTTATGGTAATTTTAGGAGTAGTGAGTAATAATAATGAAAATGATAGTAATAAAAATAAATGGTACATTTACAAAATGCTAGTTATCCTCTCTGATTAATTTCAAAATGAAAATGTTTCCTGCAGATAAGATTGTGTAAGATTGTTTTATTCCATGTCTCAGGAAACAGTGTGTGCCAATTTTAAGTTGCAATGTGCACATTTCACAGAGTTTTGACAAACAGTCTACCAACAAAAACCGTCTGAAGGTGAGGGAACCGTTGGATGATTCTGGTGTGTGTTGAAGGGACAAACACAATCTGTTTCCTCCACAAATAGAGATGAATTCAGTTTTGCCTTCTTCCACTCCATCAGACATGCCTGGCCAGGTCTGCCCAGGTCTCTCTCTCTCTGAACAGCCATAACCATTAATCCCAGACACCCTATTTATACTATCATTATACTATCAGCTAATTGTGATGAGTATGAATTATCAATTATAGTGAGTACCTAATTGCCCTTCATAAAGTCAGCCTCCCCTGGCTTTAAAGAGGGCTGTTTAAATGTTACTAATAGCTCTCTTCTTTACATGGAGAATATATCTTCATTTTTGAGCTCGCTGAGCGTGAGAGTCGCTCGTAATTTAAAGGGGCAATTGAGAAAAGGCGTGCAGGTGGTTCCAGGGGGACTCGTTAAGATTTAATGAATTATGATGCGACCTTCTGCGAACAATGAGCAATCAATGCAAGCGCTGAGTGACAGAACATCACATCGACTGCGGCCCATAACCTCAAAGCGTGTGTAATTCTTTCTTTTACACTCTCATTAGCAGTGCACTAACCCAAGTGTCCATTCACAGAAGACTCCGTGATTATGCTGCAGTCCTAAAGGCATCCTGTCTCTCTGTATGGCATCTGGGGTTACACTTGATCTTAGCCAATGAAGTCTGGCACCTCCGCCTACATTTAGTATGTGCATCTTTAAACACCTGACACAAAACATAGATGTGTGTGCACTTCCAGTGTGACGGCAGTCAATAGAAATATACACTGCTCACAGAGTCCTGTCATTTCTACTGACATTGAAAGAGCATGGAGGAGATGGCGGAAGGCAGCAGTAAATTCAGGTTTTCGAATAAGATTTCCCTTCATCCACCATAATGTGATTAGGGAATTACGTTTTAAGGAAGCTCATTTTATTTGATGACGATTTTTGTTATGTTATTTTCCATCAGTCTCAATTCAGTTGAGTGGCAATGTAGTTTCTATTCTATTCTATACTTGTCATACTTTTTTCCAAATACCACTTGTGTTTTTATTGGCAATTTTAAGAAAATATCAGTTTCTCTCCATTTGTTTCTTTCACAAATCGAGATTCAAGACATTTATTTATTTAAGGAATTTTATTTTTTTACATTTTATTTGTAACTGTAATGTCATTTTGATTTTGGAAATCAAATCTCTATTCTATTGTATTCTACCAGTGTCAAACTCTTTCCAATCAGCGTTTTTATTGACAATTTTAAGAAAATTTGAAATCCATTTGTTTCTTTCACAAACAGAGACTAATTCTATTCATCTTAGGTTAAGATTGATATATATATGTGTTATTTGTTTTATTTATTTAAGGAATGTTATTTTTACATTTTATTTTTAACCGCAATGCCATTTTATGTAATTTTCCACCAGCCCCAGTTTGGAAATCAAATCTCTATTCTATTCTATTCTATTCTATTCTATTCTATTCTATTCTATTCTATTCTAACCAGTGTCAAACTTTTTTTCCATTCACAATTTTTTTCACAAAGTTTTTCCAATGCCATTTGTTTATACTGACAATTTCAATATATATATATATATATATATATATATATATATATATATTCTCAATTTGTTTCATTCACTAATTAAATTCAGCTTAGGTTAAGATTCAATGTATTTTATTTGTTTTATTTATTTAAGAAATCATTTTATGTAATTTTCCAGCAGCCCGTTTGGAAATCAAATCTCTATTCTATTCTATTCTATTCTATTCTATTCTATTCTATTCTATTCTCATATCCAAGAACAATGTAGGGCTTTGTTTCAACAATATATAATGGCTGGATTCTCTGTAGTTGTCTTTTCTGTCATTTACATGTTTTGTCTGCAGTGATAGCTGTAAGGTAAACATGCATAAAGTCTGTAGAGTGAAATGACCTTTAACTCAGGGAAAGAATGTGTTTTGTAAAAACGGGACCAATGTCCATGAATGTGTGACAATGTCCCCTGGTGTAATTGCCCTCTTTTGCTATGATCCAGGCCCTTAACAAATCACCCAGCCACTTTCCACATCTGCTGCATGTCAGCATCTGCCAGACGCGCTCACCCGTCCCGGACGCTGCCAGCAAGCCTTCATTATGCCTGCTGCTGAACAGGTAGAACTGTTTGCACAATTACCAAACAATGCTACCGACCTTGTGTTTGTCTAGATGTCCTAAAACATCACTCTCATATAATGCCCAAAAGTTTTGCTGTAATGATTTCTGTCCATTGTGTTTATATGCACAGTAATTGGTTTCCAGTTCATTTACATTCACGTGTTTCATACGATTTAATGGCTTTCTTAAAGATGCACGTTAATAATCACTGTTTAACATGTATTGTGCGATCAACTGTTTGGTTATCCATATTCTTCAAAATGTCTTCTTTTTTCTTTCAGAAGAAAGATGTTCAAACAGGTTTGGAACAACTAATGAGTAAATGATGACAGAATTTTTGGGTGAACTATACCTTTAACAATTATTCTGCTGCTTGTTTCCTTTAGAAAATACAAATCTACAAGTAGATTCCTAGTCACAATGAAAAGTATAGGCAACGTAAACAGTATATGCAATGATAAGACTAATCACAATTCTGTATGCAAATAGATGTATGAAAGGAGAACAATTGCAAATCTGTGAGCAAATATTATGATTCCATCAAGTCACTTAGATTTTTTTTAACAACTTTAATATCAGATTTTCTAAATAAAATGAATAAATAACAGTTTACAAAACCAAAATAGCACATTTAAGGCTGGACATTTTTATGGTGGTTTGGGATAAATTAACTGTAAAAATGTACCCGAACAGAACGTTTGAGGAATATCAAAGAGTTGCTGCTTTTAAAGCACCGCTTTTCAGAGACTGATTAGTTAAACTCTTTACACCCCTCATAAGATTTTTAAAGTCTCTTTTCCCCATTTAAAGAGGGGAATCCACAGGCTTTTAGTGCTCTGAAGTTGTAATCCTCAAAAGAGTGGCATTTCAGCAGTTCCCCATTCTATTGTCCATCTGCACTCTGGATAGGATAAAGGGACAAAGTCAAACAAAGAGTACATGGCCATCCGTAAACAGAGCTCCACCTCAAGACGAGACTACATGAATGATTCGACATTTAGCAGACCTTCCTGGTGCTCTGATGAGTTTATGGGTCAGGAGGTGGGGACGCTGGAACAGTGGGGCGGTTTGTCCGTAAGTGTGCCCCTCTCCCCAGGCAGTGCACGCAAAGTTTTCCTCGAGGCCCCAACAGCTGCTGTCCTCAATTTCTCCACCTTACCTCTTGTGTGTTCTTTATCTCCAGTACCTGGGTCTATGTTGTGCCCCCTGGGCCAGACTTTTGTGCTTTGGTCCGGTGTAAACAGATGTGCATAGTGTCAGGCTTACAGAGAGGAAGTTGTAAACTTGCAGGAAAGACTTCAGCCTCCATTCTTATGGAGCTCACTCAGTGCAAGCCACTGGGCTTAGACATGCTAATGCAAGCAAACAGTCCCTGTTCGGACACTGATCGTCTGAAGTTTGACCATGTTACGACCACAAAATATACACTGCAGGTTGCCAGCAAACAAGCAGAAATGCAACTGAATAGCAGCACAGGGAGGCTGAGTCACTCTGTTTCATAAAGGAGAGGAATAAACATCTGTGATCAGAGGTTTGGATATGGTGCATGTGTCTGTGGTATTCTGCAAATGCACTTTTCTTTTTAATCTAAAAGTATAGTCACTTAAAGCAACTTAAAAAGGTTTGAATATTTAACTTGTGTAGGCATTTTTGTAATTTAGTTACTTTTTTATTTATTTTCTGTATGTATGAATGAAGTTAGTTTACCTCAGGTTCACACTGAGTAGTTTAACTTCATATCTTCCTTTAACATATGAAATTTGGGTTGATCGTTTATCTAATGCAATGACATTCATACATTTTTGAGGGTTCGTTCAAACAAAATTGAAAATTCTGTCATTTACTTACCTTCATGTTTTTTCCAACCTGTATGATTTCTTCGCTGGAACACAAAAGGAGATATTTTGAACAATATCCTGGTCCAAACAAGATTGAACTCCATTGACTTTCATTGTTTGAACAAGAAAACACAAAGACATTTTTTTTTAAAAAAAGATCATTTTTGATGGCAGACTTTTTATGTTAATGATCCCTTTACGTGTGGCCTCTAAATATCTCAGGCTGTACGGCTGTTAAAGCTTTTCTGTCTTGGAAAATGAGAAAGTAGCTCTATTTTTTGTATGTATTTTGGGGAACGGAGAAGTAAATCACTAGCAGCAACAGTAGCACCTCATTTATCAGTGCCGGACACACGTTTATTGATCTATCCCAAGCTTTGGCAGATTGATGCCACGTAGTGAATGTGAAGATACTGCGTGGCTTAAGCTATTGACTCCATGAAATAAGCCAACAGTCTGTACTGACCACATAGGCTAATACACAATTTATTTTCCAGAAAAAAGTATTTGACCGCAATATCGGCAGTTTTATTGAGGAATATTGGCAACAATCATATTTCTTTTTAAATTATGGTTCACAGAAATCACAATACAAATCTCTGGTAATTTAAGCCTTATATATAGCTCAGTCTAGAACCTTTACACTGTGTAAAAATGTTCTTGTAAGGGTTCTTTGTGGAAACGAGCAGTGAAGAGTGTTTGTTATAGGGTTTAGACGCAACTGAGCAATGCCACTTGTCAGCCTGGGAACTTGTCTATATTGTATTGATTGAAATGAGCGCAAGTTTAAGTACCGAAGCTCTCAGCCAATCGAAAGGGATCCCGTTAAACGCTCGTGTTCACGCGTCTCCGCTAATGGACCTGTTAAAGAGCTCAAGCACACCTTCATCCGCTGACATCTGACCGAAGCGCCGACGAGAAGCTGCGTCCACTTAGGAGAGAATAAGCCTGTATCAGAAATACTTCTGGAATTTGCAAAATGCTTGAATATCAGGAGTCCGGAATGAAAACAACATCGGCTCATCGGATTTCCTTTTCGATTATTGACATATTGGATCCCAAAAAGTTCACAAGTAAAAGGACAGCAGAGAAAGAACGGACATCATCTTCAGAAAACACAGAATTTGGAAGTTTGGAGGAACAGCGTAACGGGAAAGTCAGTCCGCTTTCCATCTGCAATAATAGAGGTGAGGAAATTCATAATAACAAAAACCAGAGCGCGAGTTGTGTGGTGACTTTCAAGGGGGTTAACTTCTGAAATCATTTCTATCAGTAGCTTTTTGTTTTGGCCGCAATTGATTGAGCTTCTTCTCGCATTTTAAACAAAACGGTATGATGTGTAACTATGATACAGGCAGCGATGGAGCGGCTGTTACTATGGTTACCTTATGACGATCGCGACTTGTGCGCGCGAATTTATGTATTTAGATGGCTAACTTAAATCAACTTTTGTAGTTACCGAAACATTGCTCTGAAACGTTATTAGAACGTAATACATATTTTGAGACATACACAACATACACCTTCAGAGGGGCCACGTCGTCTATGATAATGAAAAGAAAAACACTAAATTCTTATTATTTTGTAAAATACGCCTACGCCTATTTGTGTGATTTATTGTCACATATGCTATATGTAAAAAAAAAAAAAAGTTAAAAAAAGGTTAAACAACGTTTTTCACTGTAGATCCCCTCCAAACAGATCTTTTGTGTAGCCTAATGTATCATGGCAGAATTTGACCTTCCCCTCATTTCCAACACTGCGTTTTCTTTAAGCAGCCGCAGCTGAGTAAGTGATTGCCATTGGGACAGTCAGGGCAGATAATTGTTTAAATCGTCCCATTGAGGATGCCTGCGCTCACTTTGATCGATATCCCATTACTGGATGCTGCATATCTCCCTCCAGCAGCTTGCGGCTCCAAACTTCAAACCCCTGCCATGTCTGATCCCAAATATCGTTCGATTAAAACTTCCCTTTAAATAGATGACATTTATCGATCTGCCGACAAATATGAAACTCCATTAGCGCGCTATGGCTGCATGGCAGAGCTGGATTTAACTAGGGTTTCTTTCCGCAACATGACATTTGAGGCGATTTGTGATTTAGAAATTGTTGAGGGATTATGGCCCATTCCACGCCAGTCTTTCCTTGAAATCCACACATGCAGCCTCACCATATAGCCTACTTTTAGTAGCCTTATAGCCTACAGCGCTCCTCACAATTCGTTCGTTAGTCATCAGCACATTTGTAGTAACCAAAGACTTTCTTCAGCTCATCACCGGACATTTTGATAGCAAATTTCTCATCTTTAGGTTTATGAACTACAGTGCTTGAAGAATTGGACATTTTGATTATTATTAATTCAAAACAATAAATAAGCCTAAAAAACAGCTTTAACGTTACAATTATTTTATCCATAGGCCTATGCATTTTAACCCATGTAAATCCGCTGATGTTGGATTTATAATTTTACTCTAAATAGGCCTAATAGATAATTAATGCCAGTCAAAACGCCAAACAGAACTCACTAGCAACCAGCCCAAACACCCTAGCAACACTCGGTCTATCCGTCTAAGGCCTGGAATCAATTTCAAGCTTTTAAAATGGATTTAAACTTTAAGATAAGGCAAGCTAGCCAGAAGGTCAAATGTGTGTTTTGTTTCTCGATGTGCTACTAAAAATAGGCCTCATATAAATTCATTTTCACTCGTGAGGGGTTCTTCTTCGGTTGTACTGAAATGCAATGCAATTTATGGTTACATTTTATTTTAAGGTGTCTTTGTTACACTGTAATTGTACATTTAAATAATGAGTGACATTAAGTAACTATGTGCTTAGGTTTAGGATTAGGGTAGTTACTTGTAATTATGCACAGTTACATGTACATGTAACATATGTAACAATGACAGTGTTACTCAATTTACTACTAAAAGCATAACCTACCAGACATTTGACATATCGATTTGTACTGACAGGAGCTCGATCAGCTGATGACCATCACAGTTGCGTCAGACTGCATCCTCCAGATCCCGATGTTGACTTGGACTCATCAGCCTCGCTCAGAAGCTTAAGATCGGGCTTTTCTCCCTGTGAAGATCCGGATGAAGCAGCTGAGGAGAGAATCACTCCAGCGCCGGAGGATGTGTCGCGTCCGCGGCGGCGGCGGTCAGATCACAGCTGCGCGAAGCCGCGGCGCGCCAGAACCGCGTTCACCTACGAACAGCTGGTGGCCCTGGAGAACAAATTCCGCGCCACACGTTATTTATCCGTATGCGAGCGACTAAATCTCGCGCTGTCCCTGAGCCTGACTGAAACCCAAGTCAAGATTTGGTTCCAGAACCGAAGAACCAAGTGGAAAAAGCAGAACCCTGGTGCTGAGGGTTCCCTGCAACAAGGCACGAACTCTCTTCCCAACATCAGCTCGACCTGCGGGTCCACATCTGCCCTCCACCCGACGTTTAGCACCGGGAACGTGATCTTTCATTCCGGCCCGGTGCACCTGGCATCTTCCGGTGGGCTCCTGCATCCGTTTTTGCCTGATGGCTTTCTTCAACCAGCATTCTTCCCTCCACACTTATGAAGTCTGAAAGATGGAAAGATGGACTACGTGTAAATGTGAATTTATAGAATGGATGACTTCAATGATCCTCAGCAGGATGGGATTGTTCTTGGCTTGATGTAGCCTCATAATCTAAAAATAATTTAGATATCAGATGTGAGCAGAAATATAGTTAAGATCAACCAAATCTTTGAGCGCAAGAATGATGAATCTGAAAGCTATCCTCTCACAAATGCAACTGTATATATGTGTATCTTCCTTTTGTATTGTTCGTGTCAGTTTGATACGTTCCTGTGGATTAACAGCATCTTTAAAGAACTTTAAAGATTAAAGACATTGATGTTCATTACAATAGAAACATGTTAATGAGGTCATCAGTAACAATAAAATATGAATGTTAATCTGTCTTCTTTTTTGTATCATTCAGATATAGACAAAGGGCAACAGTGTATTGATCACTCTGAATATCTGTAATAATACATTATTTATTTTCACTCAGATAGGCTACATTGTGTATTCTCTTCATAAACACTAGATGGCGTCAGCTGAAAACTGAAAAGAGCTGAAAAGAGATTGAGTCTTCATTATTTGAGACGTAAACAGTTAGGCGAAGTGAATAAAATAGTAAAATATATTATCCTCACGGTGATCTATATTTGATATGCAATTTGAAGTGTGCAAACAAAGCACACTAACTATGTTCAGAAAAGGATATGTATTATTCTTACTTGCTGCAGTATTTAGTTTGTATATATATTGTTCACAGTTTGCAGATTTTCTGTCTAGATCAATGGAGCTGCATGAATAGCAGCTTTAAAGTGTACGAGATCAAGAGGGCCTGGGAAATATTGATCTGAGTGGCACTGCATACAACTGGTGCATTACACAATACCACCACTAGAGGCCAGTGCGGAATCAGATGTCATTGGATTGACGTGATAGCTGATTTAGAATGAATTTCATTTAGGACTGTGTTGAATGGTCCCAGACTTGCAGGTACAGATTTGCACATTCGCTTTGACACATTTTTTTTCGAACCAGTCTTAACATTTTTTAAACCGTAATTGCAATTACTGTTTGGCTGGAACATCAGAACATTTAATAATATATATATATATATATATATATATATATATATATATATATATATATATATATATATATTACAAATTTATTCACTTTTGTTGACATTGTGTGACTGCTTTCTATACTATACAAGAATGTCAGGTATCTGTGTATCACACTGAACCTTTTAGTTACAGATTTGAATAGTAGGTACATTATTTTACTGAGAAAAGTCAATATTCTAGTATAAAAAAAATAAAATGAATGTTGTTATTTATACAGTACATTTATTATTGTTTTACACTCTATTATGTCTTCTCCTAACACAACCACACATGCTTGCATATCTTCATATTGCTCTTTCAACAACAAGCAACTGTGTACTTTCACTTTATGTGCAACACATTTCTCCAAAAATAAATGAACTGTATAAATGCACATATTTATGCAGTACTGCTGTAGCTTAATGTGCATGTGATTTTGAGGCTGTGATTCCTATTTCATTATCTCAGGCCATTTGCCAAATTAAAAGACATTTCAAACATCCTGTGTCAGATATTTATTGAATATACATGCATGATAGATTTCCATAACTCAGTGGACTCATCAGTTTTGATCAACAAGCCATTTGTTTAGTTATTATGCAAATTGTTATGTAGAGAGTTGTACTTGCTCTTTTGCACTTTTGCAATTTGCTTAAATCAATGAGATATTCAAACCTGATGTGAACAAGAAACCAATTGTTCAGAGATTAATTGTCCTGAACTTATTGTTTTGAGAGAGAGAAAAACTCATTCGAGAAATGAGCTAAAGTGTTTACAGAAAAACTGTTAGATACGTACAATTATTGGATGGTTAGTAATGTAAGTCTGCACCAAACTTAGTCTTTGATTATTATGAAATTTCCTTCATTTCGCCCTTCAAATCATGTGTTTTCTCAGCAGAGATGAGATAACAGTGTGAGCAGACGTTGGAAGTGATTGTTGCATGCACTACAACTTGTTTTCCAAGTTCATGTTTTTTTGTTTTTTTCCCCCCTGAGTGTGATATTACGTGGGTTGTGTGTGTGTGTGTGTGTGTATGTAGGAGTGAAGTAGGAGCTGAGTCCAGCACTTATGGCCTGTGTGTTTCTCTGGCTAAATGACATTCTGTATTGTCCTGGCTCTTGTTGCATCAGCCTGTTCTCCAATCTGGAGATTTCATGAGATAGTCCATCCCTTCAGATCTTTTACATTCTTTTACAATTACGTAGTACGTGTCTTCAAATTTATTTTCAGAGATGAACCACAACAAAGTTTGTGGACACATTGTGGATAGTATTGGGTTGATTTGTTGATATCGTTTTCCTTTATAAGTTATACGGGAAAAAATTGTCAAGTCACCTTTATTTTATGGCACTTTATACAGTATAGATTGTTTCAAAGCAGCTTTAGAGTGATAAACAGGAAAATAATGATTCATTGATGCAAACAGAGTTCAATTCGACTGTAAAGCAGCTTTAAAAAGAAAAAAAGTGTTATTCTTCAGCTGAAGTCAGTTCAGTGTTGATTCAGTTCTGTTAAACATCATCAATTATTAAATTAGTTCAATCTCTGCAGAAAAACAGTAATGTCATCGTCCACGTCAGTTCAATTCTTATCCGATAGTGTCAGTTCAGTCAGATCAATAATATTGTTGAATATTAAGTGTCCCCAGCTAAGCAAGCCAGAGGCGACAGTGGTATGGAACCCAAACTCTATTAGTGACAGAATGGAGAAAAAATCCTTGGGAGAAATCAGGTAGTTCTCTTCTGGCCAACAAACAAACGTGGTGTTATTATACGCTGCATTACAAGGCAGAAAACAGATTGTGGATTGTATCATTCAAAATATTTCATCCCGTTCCTTCTGCTTGAAGATCGGATTCATCATGCCAGTATGGAGATGAAGCTGGCCATCAGTGTCTGTGCAGAGGACTTGTCTAGTTCTCGTGGTCTTTTGCTGAGGAGCTGTGACATTCACAGGGGAATGTCTAGTTGACATTGTCTCCGCTGACATTCATGGCTGCATTGTGGTTATGTCTTGGTGCAGGTTCACCATCTGATCTGGATATGGACCGGATCCAGCTGACTACGGTAACCTTGGGATAAGGATGAGTCAGACAGACTAATATTAGCATAGATGCCATTCTTCTTACAGTGTAACAACTACATTGGGTGTTATGGTAAGTGTTCCCAATATTGGTTTACCGACTTTATGCAGCTAAATCCTTTATCAGATTTGAATTTATAGAAATGTAATAGTGTGTTGTGTATGCTGGGTTAAAGAGATGTGTTTAATCTAGGTTTAAAATGACAGAGTGTGTGTGCCTGTTGAACAACACTAGGAAGACTGTTCCAGAGTTTCGTGGAGGAAAAGGATCTATCACCTGCAACTCCTGAAGTTATATATATATATATATATATATATATATATATATATATATATATATATATATATATATATATATATATATAAATATACCTATGATGAAAATTACAGGCCTCTCTCATCTTTTTAAGTGGGAGAACTTTCACAATTGGTGGCTGACTAAATACTTTTTTGCCAGCCACTAATTGTGCAAGTTCTCCCACTTAAAAAGATGAGAGAGGCCTGTAATTTTCATCATAGGTACACTTCAAGAGTTTATTAATT
The DNA here is from genome assembly GCA_037194245.1 of Opsariichthys bidens. Taxonomy (NCBI): domain Eukaryota; kingdom Metazoa; phylum Chordata; class Actinopteri; order Cypriniformes; family Xenocyprididae; genus Opsariichthys; species Opsariichthys bidens. Next base: position 10,145,353 of record CM074279.1, on the reverse strand, counting down.
AATTAATTAAAAAAAATTAAAAAAAATTAATTTTATCCCCAAAATTAACATTAAAGAGGTGTGTGAAATCGCACGTATGATGTCAGACACTGTAATTTTTTCTGGACCCCTTCCTGCTCGTAGGAGTGATGAGATAATTAAATTGGATGACTAGTAATTTCCTACTACTAAATTCAGAAAAAACAGAGATTCTAATTATTGGACCAAAAACTTCAGCACATAAAAAACTTGAATACTGTCTAACATTCCTCCATGCAGATCTCCTCTAGAGCAGTGATGTTTTGGGGCTGTCACTGGGCAACACAGATTTTCAACTCCCTCCAAAGATTTTCTATTGGGTTGAGATCTGGAGACTGGCTAGGCCACTCCTTCGTTGCCCGGCCAGTGTGTTTGGGATCATTGTCATGCTGAAACACCCAGCCACGTTTCATCTTCAATGGCCTTGCTGATCTCACAATACGTGGCCCCATTCATTCTTTGCTTTACACGGATCAGTCGTCCTGGTCCCTTTGCAGAAAAACAGCCCCAAAGCATGATGTTTCCACCGCCATGCTTCACAGTAGGTATGGTGTTCTTTGGATGCGACTCTCCATTCTTTCTCCTCCAAACACGACTTTCTCCTCGAAAGTTGAGTTTTTACCAAAAAGTTCTATTTTGGTTTCATCTGACCATATGACATTCTCCCAATCCTCTTGTGGATCATCCAAATGCTCTCTAGCAGACATGTACTTAAGCAAGGGACACGTCTGGCACTGCAGGATTTGAGTCCCTGGCGGTCTAGTGTGTTACTGATGGTAGCCTTTGTTACTTTGGTCCCAGCTCTCTGCAGGTCATTCACTACGTCCCCCATGTGGTTCTGGTAATTTTGCTCAGCGGTCTTGTGATCATTTTGACCCCACGGGGTGAGATCATGCATAGAGCCCCAGATCGAGGGAGATTATCAGTGGTCTTGTATGTCTTCCGTTTTCTAATAATTCCTCCCACAGTTGATTTCTTGACACCAAGCTGCTTACCAATTACAGATTCAGTCTTCCCAGCCTGGTGCAGGTCTATAATTTTGTTTCTGGTGTCCTTTGACAGCTCTTTGGTCTTGGCCATAGTGGCGTTTGGAGTCTGACTGTTTGAGGTTGTGGACAGGTGTCTTTTATACTGATAACAAGTTCAAACAGGTGCCATTAATACAGGTAACGAGTGGAGGACAGAGGAGCCTCTCAAAGAAGAAGTTACAGGTCGATGAGAGCCAGAAATCTTGCTTTTTTGTAGGTGACCAAATATTTATTTTCCACCATAATTTGAAAAAAAAAAAGTCTTTAAAAATCAGACAATGTGATTTTCTGGATTTTTTTTCTAATTCTGTCTCACATAGTTGAAGTGTACCTATAATGAAAATTACAGGCCTCTCTCATCTTTTTAAGTGGGAGAACTTGCACAATTGGTGGCTGACTAAATACTTTTGCATATATATATATATATATATATAAAGGTTTGCCTGATTATCTGGTAGAGTCTATATGTTTTTGAAAGAAGTTTCTGATGCTCAAAAATACAGTAAAAACAGTAATATTGTGAAATATTATTATAATTTAAAATGGCTTTGTATTTGTATATATTGTCACATGATTCTTCAGAAATCATTCTTTAAATTTAAAATATTAAAATAGAAACATTATTTTATAATTATAATTTACAATTTTACTGTATTTCTGATTAAATAAACACAATGTTTTAAAATGGTAAAATTTTAATTATTCCAAACTTTTGACAAGCTGATCAAATATAGATTCATCATTCACATGACTGGCAGTTGAACACCAATGAGATGAATGAGGATGCTAACGGATATCTCTCTCATGTGCGTATGTTAATTGGATACTAAAAAGAATGGGAAAAGTGTTGGAAAATGTTTGATAACAGTCATTATTTTTGCATTTCTGTTTAGTTACTGTAGGATAAATAATACACTTTAAGAACGAGTGTATTCGCTTGAGAGTGTGTGAGTATATAGTGAATAGTGTGAGCAGTGTGTAAGAGAGATGGTGCAGTGGGAGATTTACAGTGTGCTCTATTTTGGGGCAGCTGGGAAAACAGTGAAGTGTTTTGGTCAAGGAATAGCTCATGAGTGAATGCCAAGGGCTTCTCTAGTCACCCTGTTCCTCTCTCATTGTTTCATGGAATGCTGGGATACGTCTGGGCTAATGTGGGGCAGTGCAGTCATGCACAAAAATCTGAAGCAACGCCTTCCGATAGCTATTTCCATAAAATCTGAGTTCTGGGTGTGCAGTACATTCCATTTGTGGCCATCTTTAAACACAAGGAGGACTACTTTATGTGGAGGCTCTTACACAAACATGTGCAGACCGAGATGAGACCCAGACTCTCAGGAGGAACTTTGGCACTTTTTGTTTTGTCTGAAGAGATCTTCATACATTAAATCAAGCTTTTATTTTGGTCTTCTGTCCTAGGGCAGTGTTTACTCTTGTGTCTAACTCGCACATCTAGTGTTCTTGTTTATCATTGTGAATGACCACACAGTCTGCCACAGCGGGGAACAGTAAGAGGACCATTAAACACAAAATGTGAAAGTCTACTTCTACCTCTGATCCTTTCATTTTGATTTTAGCTCTGTCTGTCTTTTGAGTCCGTTTTTACTCACTTCAATAATAACTCAAACCGAGTGTCGTTTTTTTATGTGCTTTCCGATTGTTGCTTTGTTGATTGTGCTTCTATTATGCTTGGTAACAAGTCATCATGAAGAACACCAGAATTCCCTAGAGCGTTTTTGTTTTAACACTCATAAATTTGGCTACGGTTATGCCTGTCATTTACTCTATTCCAGCGTTTTCAACCTTCGAAAACAGATACTTCTGAAAACACTGCAGATCCCGTTTGAGTTTGTAAACACCTGGGTTGTGTTTCAGTGTAAACAGACCAAAATGATGGAAATGTGGCTCCCCTCATTATTATGCTACTAAACCATGACAATAACAGACCAGAGCTGCATTTCCCAAAAGTAACATAAGCTTAAATTGACCGAAGAGACCATTGGTGGCTCTCCGTTTAGGCCAGGGGTAGGCAAGTTTGGTCCTAGAGAGCCTCTGTCCTGCAGAGTTTAGCTCCAACTTTAATCAAACATATATGAACAAGCTAATCAAGCTCTTCAGGATTACTAAGACTATAGGCAGTTGAGGGTTTTTTTCAGGGTTGGGGCTAAACTCTGCAGGACAGTGGCTCTCTAGGACCAAACTTGCCCCCCTGACTTAGGCTTACAATGCTTTTAGGAAACGCATCCCAGAACTGTCTCTCTCAACTGTAATATACCAGCCATGACATCCATATAAACAATAACATGGAGATGGAACTGAATGCCTTGCTGCCATTTTGCAGTTAAACTCTGCATTTTTTTAATATTGAAGCTATCTACACGCAAAAGGCAGCTGTTTACACTTGTACGCGCATGCCCAGTGTGCATGAATGGTCATGTGGCATGCGTCGGTTATGTAGAGATAGTTTATAAAACGCAATGGAAACACCATATAATAAATATTATTTTATTATATATACTTTTATATTTATTATACTTATTATATTCCAACATCAGAAATGTGTATAGGAGATTCTCAGGAGAAACATTAACGCTGTCCACACATACGCACTAAAAACTTCTGGGTTAAAAATAACCCATAATTTTAACCCAACACAAATAACCAAGAAAATGGGTTGAAGAAATAACCCAGGAGTTTTTAGAGTCTATGAAAGACAATAAGCGCCGAGGAACAGAACAAATCATGGAGTATTTATACACAGAGTTAACAAGGGAACTAAAATGGTGACAGATGAATCTAACTCATGAGTATCCAAGGAAACTGATAAGGAAAAGGAACATGCTAGACTAAAATGATATACAGAAAACCAAACACAATAAAACTAAAGATAACTCTGACAGCTACATCAACTGTCTTTTGCCAGAATTTGCAATTATTCATGTAAGTTTATCCAAAAATACATAAAAAATTGAAATGGTCCAGGAAAAATGCAGTATAAGTCTTAGGGGCTATTGCACTGGAATAAATGTTGAATACTAGAAAGATGTTATGTAACAAAGATTTGTATACATGGAGCAAAATCTACTCACAGGACTTACGCTGGCAGTGTTTAACCAGTGCATGAGTTTATCTGGCCTTCAAGCATTAAAAGGGCAAATAGCACATTTTTACAAAGAAGAATTTATAGATTTTTTTAGATTATTTGAAAGGCCTTAAGTTGGGGAATATTCTTCAGGCTCAGAGTCTGTCAACAATTCAGAACTTATGAAGTCTGGCTGGGCAAAAGAGGTTATAAACTGCTCGTTCTTCATTCTTCTTACTTGAGGTCATTTTTATTTGCTCAATCATAATGTGAAAGAAATGCTCAATAAGATACCTACACTAAGATGTCTGTACTTTTTAGGTAATTGGCAGCAGCCCATGACCAAAAATATCTAACACTATCAGAAATTTGTTGCAGGCTGAGATTCATCATATAAATGCAATTATTCGCTGATTATGCCCCTATGATGAAAGAAACACTTTAGGATCCTTCACATTGATGAGGCCTCTTCCCTTGATATCTCTTGAGTTGCCTTCTGTAAATTAACTTTGTACGAGATTAACTGATCCTGCACAAGATATAAAGCTCTTGCTGTTGTGTGCTGATGCTTCTCTGAACGAACCCTGATTGAAAATCTCCTACTGTTGGGAATCACACCGAGAGTCAAATCGCTTGATTATGCTCGTGTCTTGTTACGCAACACGACACTGATGAGAGAGAATGGAAGGCAAAAGAACTGCACGTTTGTTTGAATGCAGGTAAGTATAATGTCCACCTCTTTCTAGCGATTAACATTCAATCTTTCATTTGTAATTAACATGAAAAAGGTCATTTATTACATTTTGCAGTAAATATAACCCGTGCTTGTCCATGTCACACTGCTAGGGTGTTCTGGGTGGTTGCTTTGTGATCGGAGTCAAAAGGGTTCATCCACAATAAGTCTATGATATTCCAATCTTTAGGATATTACTGGAATCCCTTCTTCAGTGGAAGTCAGAGAGATTTTAATGGCAATTTTAAAGGGATAGTTCACACAAAATTGAAATTTCTGTCATCATTTACTAACCCTCAAGTTGTTCCACACCTGTATGAATTTCTTCCTTCTGCTGAACATAAAAGAAGATATTTTGAAGAATATGGGTAACTATACAGTTAGGAGACCCCATTGATGTCTATAGTGCATGACAAAAATACTTAGGAAGTCAATGGGGTCCATCAACTGTCTGATTACTGATGTTCAAAACATCTTTTGTGTTCAGCAGAAGAAAGAAATTCATACGGGTTTGGAACAACTTGAGGGTGAGTAAATAATGACAAGACTTTTCATTTCTGGATGAACTATCCCTTTAATGGTTATTAAGCAAATATTGTTAGGAAAGTAATTGCATGCCTCAACAAGTTGCACAATTTGAGGCCTCATTCATGTCTGTAGCATAAATGATGTGGGACAAGTTACTATACATGTCTAGTACCACTAATGAGGGTTTCACAGTGTTCCTAAGAAAGGCCTAATGTGGGAAGGAAAAGTTTATGGAAATGTTTGGGAATTAGTTTATCTGTGTTTATTTGATTGATAGAGGTGTTGCTTTATCTACAAAATTACACATGTTTTCATGGACATTATTGTGGAATACACTCCAGAGGAACCACAAAATAAACTGTTCTTATTGTCTGGTACATTTTAGTTTGCTGGACTTTAACATTTGGTCCTTTACTTGATTTTTAGTGGGGCATAATCATTCTGCCCTGCAAGCATAGGATGTTACTGCAAAGTTCTGCCAGTAGGCTCTCCATTTAGTGTTTTTTTCCATTTAGTTCATTGTATGGATTTTGTTATTGTAGTGTCCTGCAGTGTGTCATAATACACTTCATCAGGAACTTTTATTTTATAATTCTTTTAATGATCAAGCATGCATTTTGTGACCTCATATTAACTGATATGATAGACCATTCAAATTAACTGCTAAACAACTAAAAGGACATTAAAAATGGTGAAAACTTTTATCAGTGCATGTTATTCTACAGAAAATTATTTCATTAATATATAACTTGCTTTGCTCTGAAACAACTTTCCTTTTCAGTGACCGTCATCAAGCAAAAGTAGATCAAATCAAGTCCCATCCTACTTTTTTTTCTTGTTGAATATTCTGGTAACACCTAGATACACTGTCACATTCAAAACTCTTTAATAACTTCTTTAATCTCTCCCAAGTCATCTGTGTTTTTCCCTCTCTATTTCTCTTGAATGTTGGACAGGTGTTGACCGTCTGGAATGTGTTACCGGAAGCGGCAGCAGATCTTGAGGCTGTACTAGATCAAACTCGGCAGTGGTCAGAGGTCAGAGGGCCCTCCTGAGCACTAAAACTCCTGAAGCACAGTTCTTCTGTCAGAGACGTGTTTACACTGGGTCAGCAATGCAGTGAACAGCAGAGCATTAGGACTCAATTCCATTTGAAAAACCACCATACCATTTCCTTCACATGACATAACAGAGCTATACTGGGCATGTTGCAACTGTTTGGAAATAGGTGTGTTGTCTTGTGTCATGCCATGTGGGCTTGAATTTCAGAGGTGACCTTGTTTGTGAGTCAAAGTTTAAGCCTTGTTTTTATCAGGGCAGTGATTTATGGAAGCCCCTGTAGCAGTCTACATCTATCTTTAGGAAGCTGGACATTTATGAGGATTATTTTGTTTGAGGGAATCAGTTCTTTTGGTGGGACAGCTGACCGCAGCTGACCTACTGAACTCACACTTGCTCTTCATAACACCATAGTGTCATGCCTGACATACCTTCTGAGACACATATTTAGATAGATATTTAAATGAATACATACCATTGACTTGTAATGACTTATGATATATATATATATATATATATATCATAGCTATATAGATATAGATATGTGTGTGTCTAGATATAGATATAGATATATAGATATAGATATGTGTGTGTGTGTGTGTGTGTGTGTGTACACACACACACACACACACACACACACACACACAAGAATTAATACTAATGCAAGCATTTCCAGAAAAAACATGCTGGTACAAGTCGAGTCCAGCTGAAATATCCCCATGAGTCCTATCAGTTTGAGAACTCACACTGTGGAGGGACAATGTTCAGGACATAAATGCTTAAGAAAATAACATCTGATTCCTAAACTTGAACTTGCCTCCTTTAGGAATATATGATAAAAAAAGTGCTTTGCACCATTTTGCCCAGATCCCATCTGAATTGAACAGAATGTTTCGACACTGCTAACCTAAGGATTTACATTGATTTTTACGGCAGATGATAATACCACAAAAAATATGGAGAATCAGCAAAGTTTATGTAACCTCACAAAACAAAAATGTTTTAGTCCTTTTATAGCTTTTGTTCAATGACTTGAATGAAATATACTGTGTGTTTATTATACACTCTAAGAACAAAAGGTACAAAAGGTGTCACTGGGGCATTACCCTTACAAAAAGTACACCTTTTTACCAAAAAGGTATATTAGTACCTCAAAGATACATATTGGTACCAAAACTGTATTGTATATTGGTACCTAAATGTTACCTATCAGAACCCTTTTTAAAGGGTACTATCCCAGTTACTGCTTTTGAAAAAACAAAATGACCCAATTCTTGACTGTTTAGACATTGTTTAGACACTTCTCCCAGTTTGCAAAAACAACCAAAAATCAGGTTTACTGAGTAAGTCTGTGGGGCAACTGCCTTGGAATAAACTTTTAACACTCGAAAAGGATATGATGTAACTATCCTTAACTGTTTACATGGACCAAAATCCCCCAACAGGACTTACGCTGGTAATGCATAACCAATGGATACATTTATCTGCCTTTTAAGTGCTAAAAGGATAGCTTTACAGTTCAAATAACACATTTTAAAGAAGAATTAACAGAGCACTTACGACTTCCATTAAAAGGGTGTTAATGTAAACCCAATTTTTGTTTGTTTTTACAAACTGGAGTACTTCACAAGTTCACACTTAAGGAGTCCACTGTCCGAAGAGAGGGCTCTGAGCTCGGAATTTGGCCTGAACCAGAGCTTGGCTGGGATAGGGATAATCGAGAGTGAGGAGATGGGGTGGAGAAGGGATGCTGGAAAACTGTCGTGGAACAGAGTTAAGTCGACTAGGTATATATATATATATATATATATATATATATATATATATTATATATCAGCCTCTTCTCGCATTGATTAGGTAGATTATCTGAATGTGCTTCTTTCGAATTTTGTTAATAAAACATCATGGGTTACAATTATTTTCTGTGTTAATCAAATATTGAATTGAATAACAAAGTTTGTCATGCGCATGTATCTCTCATTGCAGCACATCATATTCTGAGCAACTGATACCTGTAACATCTACAACTTGTGAGTTAACTATACATTTACAACAGAAAACCAGAATAAAGCGTATTATTAGCATTTTAGCCTGTTAGCATATTATCAGAGACATTTCAGTTCTAGCAAGCCAAACGCTCTAAAAACTTGAAAAATGAGGTCAATGCATGTGTACAGTAAATTATTATCTAGAGAGTATTTCTTTTAATCTACAAAAAGGATTAGAGTTTGTGATAAAACCAGACCTTATCCATTCCAGTGGCTGTGCAGGATGTCTGTAAGTAGTAAGCCTTTCTTAACTTCCACATGTTTTTCCGCCCCTGAAAAATACACAGCAGTTTATGTTCTCTGACAGCTTCCCTGTCTCTGTCTGCAAACTAAGACATCTGCCTGCTGACCTTTCTCCAACGATTCCTTTCCCACTTGAGTGATAGATACACACACACACACACACACTCACATACAAACATTTACCCTACACACCGGAGCGCCCACACACAGGAAGGGGCAGCGATGTAGACAGATATTCTGTTTTTCCACTGCAGCTACAATTAGATCAGGTTATCTGAGGAAGGGTTGTGACTGTGGTCTTGCTATGCTGCTTCGTCGCTGAGGTACAGGGATCTGTTTGCTGTCTTTAGGTTCCTGCCAGGAAGAGGGTCCCGCCGCTGCGTTATAGTACACAGCAGCACCATTTAAGGTCTGTTACGCTCCACTCACACACGTGTGTACACGTACACACACACACACACACACACACACCATCATCATCACTCTGCACCACATACTGCATACACTGGGCTTTAGAGCACAAATGGCAATGTTAACACAGCCACATATCTATCTATCTATCTTAGTCTCCATTCTCACTGGAGTTTTGAAGGATCCGATAAATTGACCCAGTCTAGTGAGAAGGCATTGGGATTTAACCAGGCCTGGCCTGAAATGAGAAAGAAGCACCAGCATAGACTGTGTGACTACCACCAGAGAAGCTTTTTGCTGAACTCTCAAGGAACAGTTCAAGAATAAATGGCCATATTTGACACAGGGAAAGAACTCCAAAGCTGAGACCCATAAATTCCACCAGATGTGGGCAGTCTGGGTGAGGAAAGCTGACGGTCTGACATAGCCGAAGATCTTTTGGCAATGTCCCTGCATGATAATGGCCATGATAGCACTGTCTGAGAGTAAATGAATGAGTCAGATAGTGAGTGAGTTAGTCAAAGATCTGGTTGTTCACAATAAATAAGGTGTACAAACTGTTCCCTAAAAGGCCAAAAATAAAAGTGGGGGAATAGCTTGACAGGCCTACTAAAAGTTATCTAAACAGTCCTTTTAAATGGAAGTCCATGAAATGAAAACATTACTGAGTTCTCAGAGAGGGAAGAGAAATGAGCCATTTATATAGTCCAATGAATGGCTTGTAATAAGATGTCTCTACAAGACACCTGAGTACGTGAAAATACCCCCCTCCCCTCCCCCTTTGAGAATGCTCTAAAAATATAACATGCCTAACCTGAGGGGAGACAACGGCGTGAGAAACATAGAGAATAAGCAGACACAGAGAGAGAAAGAGAGAGATGAAAGCAGGAGTCATTTCAGTTTATATCAAACTGAATCTCATCACTTAGAGAATGTGAGCACAGGCCGTGTGAAGTGACAGTCGATAAGATATAAGCAGACAGAGAGACAGTAATTAGCGTGAGCTCGACTCTCTCTCATGGGCTCTGAGCCGACTGCTACGTTGTGACATTTCACAACCCTTGTTTTGTAATGATGCAGCTGGAAACTGCTGAGATGGGCATACACACCTCTAAGCTCAGAAAATTGACTCCTCGGTTAAGAAACAGAAATATTTACATATTTAAATCAGCAAAGGAAACTTTTGATATGACAGTCATAATCAAACTATTATTACATTCTCTGAAGAAAATGTGAATATTTCTGTATCGCCTTCTTCATGCTAGTGTTTGCCAATCCATTGCCATGGTGTTCTGAATGGTTTGCATGGGGTTTCTAGGACAGTTGTTAGATTGTTGGCCAAGGTCTCATACCTACATTCACACAGTTAGTGTCAGGAAGTGACAACTGTATTTACTAACAGCTGGGACTCACAAATTTTGTTTTTTTTACATACTGCAGCAGACAGGAATGCATTGGTCTGTTTGGACAGAAAACTGAAGTAAATCCGCTTTTTTAGCCTTGAGTCTATCTATTGTTCTATCTATCTGTCTAAATCTGTCCATCCATCCATCCATCCATCAATCTGGTCACTGATTTTGCCGAGACATGCTCCTGGATCAACATATTTCCAGTCCACAAATGTTGTCCTATCCACATCCATATCTCTACCCCTAAACCTAACCCTTCCCATAAGTTATCCCTAAAATCAGAGGGAAATGATAGGTGAATAACACTGATGTAGAAGATTGACATCAACTTTAAACTTGTCCCTCAAATCTGATTGGAACGATGTTCCAGGATCAACAAAGATGATGAAACTCACGTTCACCCCATCCATCCATCCATCATCCATCCATCCATCCATCCATCCATCCATCCATCCATCCATCCATCCTCCACCCATGAATCCATCCTCCATCCATCCATCCATCCTCCACCCATCCATCCATCCATCCATTCTCCACTCATCCTCCATCCATCCATCCATCCATCAATCCATCCTCCACCCATCCTCCATCCTCCACCCATCCATCCATCCGTGCTCCACCCATCCTCCACCCATCCATCAATCCATCCATGCTCCACCCATCCTCCATCCATCCATCCTCCACCCATCCATCCATCCTCCACCCACCCATTCACCCATCCATCCTCCATCTATCCATCCAGGCTTGACTAAGCTGCATGGATCTAGGTATCATTCGTGTTTGTAGCTTGTATGTACAGTATGAACAATAATAATAGTGTTGCATGACTTAGCAAGCACCACCAACAATAAATGATCACTGATCCCTTGATCAAGTCTGCCGTATTGACCGTATCTCCTTACTGACTTCCTGTATCCCAGATTTCAGAGAATAGCGGCAGAACTGATCAATGACTGACAGAACGTCCTCTGGTCCTGGAGCTCAGAGACATCCGATTGAGTTTCACTGAGAGAGTAGGAGAGAGAGACTGTATAACAGGAATGGGATGAGTAATGTCTGCGCCAGCACCACCCACCAGCCCCACCCCACCCCAGCCTGTAATCCAATCAGTCCCTCAGGTGCACAGCAGTCCTGTGCTAATCACTGTGTCATCGTTCGCACAGCAGGACAGCCAGAGCATTAGCTCCTATCACATCTCTGTGATCACACCACACATGACAGATTTTTGAATCCTGCTCACCTGATAATGATAAACAAACATAAAACAATGAAAATAAATAAACTGTGATTACATAAAACATACGACAACCGGTGAATGCACAGCCATAAAAACAAAGCTAAATTATCATTTAAAGTCTGAACTGTTTGTTTTATAATAGGTGTCATGTGCTCTTTGGTTCTGATTAAAATGAATATCAATAAAATACATTTTCTGCGCATTGGGTGCCTTTCAAAGACAAATAATAGGTTTTTAGTCTCTCTTTTCTCTTGTTTTCCCGCTATCCCTGCATCTGAATTACAACCCTTCTCTCATGAATGTGAAGAGGGATGATGCTTTCATATCATGGCTGGATGGTCATGAATGCACAATAGTCTACTGAATGTCCCTCAGAGTGGTCATAGAAAGAAATAATGCTGCTATTGCCATAATACCAAATGTTATAGGATAATGTGAATTTTTTTTTTTTCTTTCTAGATCTAATAATCTAAGATGTCTAAATACTACAGTATGCAATTCAAGTGTCAGATTTCACGAAATTACGTCATCCATTCATCATGGGGCCGCATGAAGAGCCGCATTGATTTTGGGGGCTGCCAGAGCCGAAATTGTTTTATAATTGTTGAGCGTGTGGATAAAACACATTAAATAGGTATAATTATGTAGTTTATCTAAACTAATGCAATATCAGTCTTAATACACCGCGGATAGTTGCAATACACCGTCTTCTCTTGGCACTAACGATGTGAACTCTGATCAGTTTCAGCGAATCGGTTCGTTTCATAGAAGATGTTCAATAGAAAACGATTCAGCTGTTAGTCCGCGTCGTTCCGTGACATTCCAGCGTGGCATGTAATACCTTAAAACCACGAAAAGAGTTGCTTTTTTAATTCAAGATGTATTGTACTGTTATTTATTGTGTTCTAGTTCAGTCACTTCAAAAATAGGCTACAAAATACAGCTTACCTAAATATAATCTGCATTTTAACAATAGCCAATAATTCATCTCCTGTCTAAAAATGCTTTGCTATGCTCTTTATTTAAAAACAACGTTGTTTCGCGATTCGGAGGCTATGTGTTAATAAGACTAACTTATTCTGTAACATTTCTGTTATTTGCCTATTAAAGTAGGCGTAACTAACTTTTCGCCCCGCCCTCAGTCAAATCCTTGGTACAATCCAAATGAAATTCTGAGTCCATTACGAATCGGGCTTGTCCGACAAAAGACATTTCGTTTCTCGGTTCAGTGAGTCGATAAATGCACGGACCGACTCAACTCTAATGAAAGAAATTGTTCAACCGATTCATTCAAGAATTCTAAATCATGTTTAACCGATTGATGAGATCCGACTCTTTCGGAGAATGATTCATTCAGAAAACGGACACCGCAAGTTGGGATATCGATCAGTGCGCGCGTCTAGTTTCTGACGGTACGGTTCACGTATTGTTTCCCACGATTTGGACTCTAGTGTAAGTGCATTTATACTGTCTCTGTGCATTTAAATGTCTGTGTAATTGCATCTTATAGATGTTTATGTAGAATATAGAGTTTCATCCCCCCACTTTATTCCCCCTAAGCACAAAAGTGAAACTCCGCCTATGGTGAAGACCCCGTGGATGAGGAGACAGACTGTACTCGGTATGGTTTGTGTTTTTGGACTGGGATGTTTGTGACACAAGTGACCGTCAACGGGATCGACGCCGACTCCCGTTTCTGACTATAAACACGTGGATAGATCAGCTGTTTTACTCTGGAGCTTCACAACCAGAGCTTGTCTGGGCGCGTGATACAGTTTGAGAGCGCGCCTGGTTGATTTCAAGGGGATTAAAGTTTTTTTTACTACCTCAGAATGAGTGACCTGGAGGAAGACTTTGCCAAGATTTTAATGCTAAAGGAAGAGAGGATACGTGATCTTGAAAGGCGCTTGGAGGAGCGAGAAGACGAAATCCACGAGCTGAAGAGAAAGCTGCACAAATGTCAGTCCGTTTTACCGAGCGCTCAGATCGGACCGCGGACGCACCGCGCGCAGGGAATATCAGCCGAACCGCAAACGCATCAGGATTTATCAAACCAAAGCTTTAGGAGAGTTGCCAAATCTGACAGGTGAGATTATTTCACACATATGTGTTTAACATATGTAACCAATGCTTGATGCTTTTGCGCACGTCTTGGGTCATGTTTTTTAATAGTTTACACTTTATTATTTGATTTGATTCCATCAGTGAATCATTACAAGTATTTGAGGCTGAGGATTCAGGACATGAATGAAGAAACTCATGATGACAGAGCATCTTTGTGAAGCTTCTGGGAGAGGAGGAGGTGGGGTAGATAGAGTGTATCATTGATCTAAACCATCATCATCATCATCATCAGATCCCAGAGGGCTCTGAGCACAGGAAGCTTCGTGCATTATCGGCTTTTAGGGTTTGAACGTGTAGCGCCCAAGAGCCTGTCTGAGGATATTTAATACGCCATTAGAAAGTGCTTTGTTTGACCATATGCTTCCCCTCCCATCAGCCCTATCCATCTAATTCTTTGAGCATCTTTGTATAAGATTTGGCTCAACTTACTTTCTAAATATGGCAAAATATTATTCAGAATTTTGGCTTTGCAGTATTTCATTTTTATAAATTCAAACTGAAATATTTTAAATTATCCAAAAAAAAAAAAAAAAAAAAGGTTAAAAGAGTAGTTCACTTTAAAATTAAATTTACCTCAAGACTATTCCTTGAAGCCATTCTAGGTGTATATGACTTTCTTCTTTCTGATGAACACAATTGGAGTTATATTAATTAACATCCTGACACGTCCAAGCTTTATAATGGCAGTGAATGGGACCAACAAGTTTGAAGCTTTAGAAAGTGCATCTATCAATTATGAACATACTCCACACGGCTCCGGGGGGGTTAATAAAGGCCTTGTGAAGCGAAGCAATACGTTTGTGTTTGAAAAAATATCCATATTAAACAAGTTATAAAGTAAAATATCTAGCTTTTGCTTAGTTGAATACAGAAAGGCGTAGGACGAAGCGAAAGCGTTTAGAGCTGTGACTTACACTTTCTTCGCAAATTGAATGCAGAAGGCGGTCTGGTGGAAGCTAAATATTTTACTTAATTTCTTGTAAAGGATATTTTTCTTACACAAGCACATCGCTTTGCTTCAGACGGATGAATATGCGCTTTCTTGAGCTTCAAACTTGTTGCCCCCGTTCACTGCCATTATAAAGACTGGGCGCATCAGGATATTTATTAAAATAACGCTGATTGTGTTCATCAGAAAGAAGAAATTCATACACCTAGGATGGCTTGAGGGTGAATAAATCTTGGGGTAATTTTCATTTTAAAGTGAACTAATCCTTCAAAACTAATTTTGAGTATACTTTTTTTTTTTTTTCTAAATCTTGAGTGCATCTGTATTTGCATAAATTATCCAGCAAATTTGCATGAGTCAAATCCCACCCCAGATTTACAAATCCTTATGCCTTCCAAGTTACAAATACTTTGGGCTGAAGCTCCAAAGACCCTTTTGAAATGCATTAGCATCACCTCACATTTGATTTGCATTCAGCGATGCCCACAAGAGGGCAGAAGCTGTTATGTTGTTGTTTTCCTCCTTCACTTAAGGGCCATCACATCACCAATAACCTGTATAATAGCTAATAACGAACCTAATACTTTTATAACTGCATTTTGGGATGCTCACCCTATATTGAGCATGTGAAGTTAATGTGAAGACAGATGCACTGACCTAATCACTCCTACCTTAATGATTTCATAATGGAAGAAGCAGAGGGATAAAAGCTGTTTGTAGCTTAATGAGCACTGAGACCATATGCTGCTGATAAACTTTGCCTTGCGATGCATCATCTGACACTTTGTTAGTGATGGAGAAGAGCTCTATTACAATTCCTTATCGTCATAATCCACAATAATTGTGGATATATTAGTCTTATAAATATAAGAAAAACAGCATAATAATTTATAGTTAACAGAGATACTGAGATAATATATTTTCAGAGCAGAATTCATATTGTTAAAGCGCCCTTATTATGCTATTTTAAAGGTACCTAATTTTGTTTTGGAGATCTTCTACAATAGGTTTTACATGCATCCAAGGTCAAAAAACACTTTAATGTTCTTGTAGAATACACATCACCTCATTTCTCAAAGAGTCCGAAAATGGTTCATGAAGATTCAGTCTCTCTAAACCCCTCCTTTTCGCTAGCCTACTCTGCTCTGATTGGTCAGACGGCCCGGTCTGTTGTGATTGGTCTCCCCTTACAGCGTGTGTCAGTAACAAAACACCTATTGCCGTATATGAATTTTAGCTTCCTCAGTACTTGATACACAGTGATACGAGCAGTAACGCTGCTATCGGTTTTTCCGTATCAGTTCCAGTGCGAGTCCTCATCCTTTTGAAATGTTTTGCAGCGTCTTCTCTTCATGAACAACGCGAGTCAAACTCTTACCATCTCAGCTACAACTACATTGTTTGAGGGCGGGTCAAAGTAGACGTTGTTTGCGGACAGCCAATGAAGATGTTAGTAACATTGCATGTAACAGAAAGTAAGACTGGAATTACTGACGACTCATTTCGGCAGTTCAGTTTGGAAGCTTGTTTCCGAGATTAAATAAAAAATAAAAAAGGCAATTGCGACTTTTTATCTCACAGTTCTGACTTTTTTCTCACAATTGCTAGCTATAAAGTCAGAATTGCGTATTATAATGTTCAATTGTGTCAGTTTATATCTCACATTTCTGACTTTATAAGACGCAACTGCAGGTGTATATCACTCAATTCTGACTTTATAACTTGCAATTGTCAGTTTATATTTTGCAATTCTGAGAAAAACTTGCAACTGCAAGACAAAAAGTCAGAATTCTGACTTTACATCTCTCTATTCTGACTTTATATCATGCAATACTGATTTTATTTTACACAGAATTGTGAGATAAAAAGTCGCAATTACCCTTTTATTTTTTTTTATTCAGTGGCGGAAACAAGCTTCCATAGCTTCCAATCGATTATTTTTTTTAGAAGACAATAATTTTGTCACGCATTTTTATCTTTAAAACTTTGCAGACTTTTTACATTCACAAACAGCTGTATTAAACTCTGCATGAAAGGTAATATTTAAAGGTAAGATATTCTGAAATTAGACATTGTTTTGCCATGGAAAAGGTAATTAATATCAAATATAAACATAAATTTTGAAGAAAAAAAAAGACATATGGCTTTTAGTTCAGTACATTTGCTTTACAGTAAACCTAAGGAGAAGTCTCGACTTTTGTCTCAAGATTTGTGCTGGAATTATAAATAAAAGTAAGATCTTGGTGTCATCTAAAAAAAGAGTTGGTGCACTTGTAAGGGTCCCAAAGCGACAAAATGGCGGCAGATGTGAGTCTGTGGCAGAAAAGAGCAGCCACACTAGTCATGTTACAACAGATCCTCTTTCCATCGATCCACAAAGGAAGAACCCTGCAGGAAGAGTTTATTAAGGTGAAATTTAAAGCCTGTTTTTCTGGGAGAGGTCCTTTCAAGGGCAGTGACAGTGAGAAAGAGATGAAGGGACAAAAATGAGCAGCAGAAAGAAGGAATAATCTTTTATTTCTCATTTGTTATTTTCAGATATTGTTTAGATGAATTGTTCTTTGTGTGTTATTTTTCAAAATAATGATTTTTCAACAATATCTAGTGATGGCCGATTTCAAAACACTGCTTTCGAATCAATGTTTTGCAGCGCCAAAGTCACGTGATTCAGTAAACGAGGCTTCATTATGTCATAAGTGTTACACAATTTCAATAGTTCACGTGACTTTGGCAGTTTGATACACGAACCGAAATACTGATTCAAATCAAAACACCTGTAAAGCTTCGAAGCAGTGTTTTGAAATCGGCCATCACTATATATTGTTGAAAAGTCTTTTTTTTTTTTTTTTTTTGGTGCACAAAAGTATTCTTGTTGCTTTATAAGGTTAAGGCTGAACCACTGTCCTCACAAGAACTGTTTTAATTGTCTTTTAGTAGCTTTCTGGACATCTGAAAGTGTTAATTATCTTTTTGGCAATAGAGGCCTCACTGAGCCATCAGATTTCATCAAAAATATCTTAATTTGTGTTTCGAAGATGAATGAAGGTCTTACGGGTGTAGAACGACATGAGGGTGAGCAGTAAATGACAGCATTTTAATTTTTGGGTGAACTAACCCTTTAAGTTCAACATTTTTTAATGTACTGAGTCTGCAGGTCCATAAATTTAATCCAGACCGAAGTATATGGCCAACAGATATCATTTCTCTTAGACTGGGCTGTGAAGTTTTTTTTTGAAGTTTGTCCTACTTGTCGTTATGAGCATCATTTACTTTTCATATAACTTCATTGTTACTGTGTGTCTTTCATAGTCTTGACACCAGAGGGCGCCTAATGTCCTTTTATAAACTCAGTCAAACATTATGCACCTCTACCAGCTCTCCAAAGTGGAGGTAAGTCAGGCTATTTAAGCGATGTCATTAATTATGAATATAGGTGACTGGGGCTAGTTGTCCTGCAGTTTATTCCAGTGAATGTTTCTCAGGAAGGCCACAACTCTTGGCAATTTCCAGCAAATATTTTCCAAGTCAACTGTTATGTAATCACATTATCTGGAGTAAGTTGTCACAATAGAAACCTTCCATTTAACAGCCAAGCAGGGGTACACATTTTCCTCCTGGGGGGCCTTAACAATTTAGCTTCAACCGGAATTAAACACAACTGATCCAGCTAATCAAGTCAAGTTTTTGTAAATAGTAGTACTCTTCAACAACATTTCTCAGGTGATAACCATCAATATAAATTGGTATCAATAACCTACATTCTGTTAAATTGAATGCTTTTATTGAATTCACTTGTTCAACCAACAGTTATACCAAATATTATGAAATATTATAAAAAATTATATAAAATATTATCATTTGGAACTTTAGATGGGAATTTTTTATGACTTCCTTGAGCTCATATCAGGTTCCCCATGAGCATGGCATCCCTGATTCTAAAATAAAATTACGTTTTTTTTTTTTTTTTTTTTTTTTAAATAAAACATTAAATAAATAGCACTTATTTAATTACTACTTCATCTAGCCCTGGAGTTTTCGATATTTTTTTGGTTCTTAATCATTTTGAAGCGTATTTTTTATACTAGTGCATTGTATTTGGATTTGAATACTTCTGTAGTTCTGTATAGTTTTTTGTCACAACAGCTGTACAGAGCTGAACGAACTGACTGTCCAGGAATCCCGCACTCTTCTGTGACGCGCGCGAGCGTTCTGTGCACTCTCGAGCTCAACTCATCCATCACGTCACTGCCCACGAGCGACGCGCGCTCACAAGGATTCGCTTCTGTCAGTGCTGAGGATTTGCGCGGCTCTGTGGAATTGGGCGCTGATTATTTCCTTTTTCTTTCCTTTTTTTATACGGAAACACTGGGATACTTTCCCCCCCTCAGGTTCGTCTCGTTTTGTTGGTAGTTCCTTTCAGAGTGGAATAGAAGCTGGTTTAGTGCACAGAATTTCATTCCTCTAAGTAAAGTTACTAAAAGTGCTGTTCTGGGAGGTTTTATTCGGTTCTGTTCGGTTGTATTTTGTTCAGAAGGGATGATGATGGGGACTTTACGCGACCTCCAATACGCGCTTCAGGAGAAAATTGAAGAACTCAGACAGAGAGACGCGCTTATTGACGAACTGGAGCTCGAACTGGACCAGAAAGATGAACTGATTCAGAAACTGCAGAACGAACTGGATAAGTACCGCTCCGTAATTCGCCCGGCGACCCAACAGGTTCAAACCCGCACGGAGCTGCAGGAGCATCAGCGCACTAAACGACAGGCGATCAGCGCCGAACCAGCTAACGTCCAGCAGCTGAGTCACGTGACCCTGCCCAACGTCCCCAAGAGTGCCAAGTAGGTTAACTCGATAATAATAATAATAATGACAATAATTATAATAATAATAATCAGTACGACTTAAAAGTAATGCAATACTACATTTGCCTCCGAACTTCAATAGGCAACAGCCTCAAATACCAACTGAAACTTCTGTTTAAACCCACTTTAAACTGTAGGTAACAAATCACTATAGTCATCACATAGGCTAGCACATTAATGCTGTATTTATAGCATCAAATAGTTATTTCATGACTTTAATGTTGATGTGTGTGTGTGTGTATATATATATATATATATATATATATATATATATATATATATATATATATATATATATATATTTAGCTTAAACCCTGTAACATGGATAATAGATCCCTACATTCCTCATACAGGCAAATATTTGCCTAGTGTGTCATATTGTATATTTGGACACCCTTTACTGATTTGACTTGCTGCTTTTTTGCATAGCTATACGACTAGGGAAGTATGCATATACTTTTCAGTAAACTTACCTTTTGTTCTTTATTACATTGCCAAAATATTATCAGTCATTGCTAGTAAATAGTTATTTTTACATCTTTCATCCATGTGATTTTTTTAATGACAGTGGCAGCTAATACCACATTTTTACTGAAGCAACAATAACGGGTGTGTATTGTGTGTTGTGTTATTTTGGCTATTGTTACCATGGTAACTTGTTGAAAGGGAGGGCAATATCATGGGTTTTACATGTTGCGCAAATGAAACCATTCCGATGTTTGGGGTAATTCTGAAACAAACTCATTATGTTCTGTTCAAAATGCCATTCACTGACATTTGCCGAAGCATCTCAATGATGACGCTCCATGAAAGTTTGATTTTCCACAAGGAAACATCTGAACCTGGAATACTGTGTCTGCATTAAGCAGTTATAGGAGCACTGACGTGGGAAATACACAAAGTCTGTCATATAATAACTGCTTTGTATAACGGACTGATAATTTGCTTATCAAAGCAGCATGATATCGTGCAGCAGGTGGATCACGAACACTATTTACATGATCATCTGTTATTATGCACACAGTAGTGTGTCATGTTTTAATTGAAATAGACCAGAGGACCTAACCAGACTAAACAGTTCCCCTGAACGTGAAGGATCTTTGTGTTTCAACCTGCTGTCATGAACACACTACCCTTAATTCATTTGCATCTTGTGGTTTGGCAGCAGAGGAACACCATTCTTCTGTTTCTGACCAGCGTGGCCTCCCCCATCTGCCCTGCAACTGACATTTCACAGTTCACCACTACTATTTTCCACAAAACCTAGTTTTGTACAGAAAACCCCTTTGAACTCCACCACAGGGGAGCTTGTTCCGCCTTTTCTTCTTCTATTCTGCTTGTATCTTGAGCTCATGAGCTCTTCAAGGAATGATTATGAAGATTTAAAAGAAAAATCTTCCATATCAGCTTGTGTTGAGCGGCCAGATGGGAATGAACTGGCATCAATATTGCTTTAGTCTTCGAAAGCTCATAATGTTTTGGAAGAGGATTTTATATATTTGTGTGTGGTCAGGGAAAAAAAATGTTATTTTTGGATGAAAAATACACTCATGCATTAATTTTTCAACTGTCCTGCTGCTTTCTTTTAGAAAAAAAGGCAAATGTTTTCTCCAAATATCACAATACTGATTGACGTACCCCTTTCTTTCCTTTGGTAGAGTGTTTTGCCATGAATGTCATTTGCGGTGTCTCTGTCTCATAATTGCATCTTGTTTCTTCCTATTTCTGTTTCATATGTTTCTGTTTGTTTGTTTTTTTTTGCATTTTCCTTTGCAGTGGCACTAGATAGGCTTAAAATGTTTTTTTTTTATCTCAATTGAAATGTCTCTTCTGAACTTGTCTCTGACATCTGGACTGACTGATGTCTTTTGAAATATCAGAGATCTGAAGTCCTGTATTGATATAGGAATGTCTGCAATTGGACTCATTGACCTTTGCTAGACCAATGCTAGATGGCTCTTGGAAAGGAAATTTCTTTTTTTCAGTCAAAAAAACCAACTGGTGAAAGACCCTTCCCAATCACGTCCTCGTCTCTCTCCCTTCGCTTCCTGTCAATTATCTATACCGTCTTATCTCAGTAAAGACAAAATATCTAAATATAAAAAAAAGAAGAAAAGAAAAAAGAACCATTTGGTTTATAGGCAGACACTGCTTTGTACCACTGGGCATATGCACATTAGCTGGACCAAACTTTTTTAAACGTTATTTCAGCAAAAGTAGAATTTATCATACAATTTTGTCAAATTTTATTGGCACTAAAATATGTTAGTAGTTTTATGTGCTTTTTTCATTTTTATAATTTTTTTTAAAACCAAATATTTCTATTTAGCTTTAAACAATTTTTATTTAAGTTTTAATTTTAGCAACTTTAGTACTTCAATTTAAATTTTGAGTCAAAAAAGTGATTTTTCACTTCCTTTCAATAAGATCTGCAATTCCAAGGGTTTAAATACAAGATTTTTGTTATAAGAGACAATAGAAACAACTTGTGCATCAAAACCACTCCTTTCCTTGTAGAACATAAACTTGATATTCAAGTAAACAAATTTTCTAGGGCATTTTTGACAAGCCAAACATGTCAGTCTCTGAGTAACATAATTCATTTAAGCCATGAATTAAACCTCATTCCGTAAAATAAGTATAATGAACTACGTAAAAAGCATTTCAAATGATGAATTGATTGATGAATCCAAACGATTACATGAACGTTAAATAAAGTGTTCATACGTCACAAGCTTCTGTTTGGATCTAATCTTTTGACATGCATACACTGCATGAATATACAGTTTCCCGCTGTCGTTGTATACTGACCGTCCGCCTTTTCTTTGGTTAAAAAGCAGACTTAATATTTATCTATTTCGGGTCCTAATTAGGTGACAACGAGCACATAAACCATTGAGTCGTGCTGCTTGTATTTATCAAGCAGTAAAAGCACCTTTTCCTGAGCCCAAAACCTTCTGTGGATGAGAGTATAAACAAGACCTGGTGGGACATTATCCTGCTCCACTTCACAGACAATGAGTGGAAAGAGAATTTCAGAATGACAGGACACTCATTTATGACAATTTATTCAACAGGAAGAAGACTTAGACTCAGAGTATTTTTATTTTGGGAAACATTTACTTTTAAGGCCGGGACACACCAAGCCGACGTCAAGGAACTGGCTGACTGTGTTGTCCCTCTCGTCTGCTTTTGAAATGAAGAAATCATCACCTACTCCGAGACACAATTCGCGAGGTGCCCGATTCATGAAGGAGTAGGGCTGGACGATTAATCAAAGTAATCGAAACCAAATTCAGAACCTCTAACCGATGTTATTTCATATTTGAAACTCTTAAAAATACCATCTGTAGTCACATGACTCCGCCCCTTCCAGTCAGTGGCATGGAAGCAATTCTGGTGCGAACTCAAACGTCGAATCAACAGACACAGACGATCCCTGAAGTGAGATCAGAAACTCGTTGTCAATGCTGTCCTATGATTTTCAACTGAAGTAGCTTAGAAACTACTAGAAAGTTACAGGATACTACTTTTAAAGTAACTACTTACAACCCACAGCTTCACAATTAATAGAGAGATGTAGCAAATTAGCTCAAAAGGGGAGTATGAATAATTAATCATAACTCATTTGAATTAATTATAAATATTTGAATCAGTTAATCAAATTAACTTGATTTAGCTGAATTAATATTGCATTCAATTAATCTGTTCGGCCAGCAAACACTCAGTATTGATCATCTATCAACTCTTCAGGAAGGATATTTTCCGTGGCCAGAGAAAAAAATAACTCTCTTAGCATGTAGTGTGATTGTAATCGTTATCAGTGACATTGGTTAGTGAGCAGATCAGAATCAACTCTCGAATGTGCACACAAGTTTTATTTAACGGTAACACTTTAAAGTAAGGTTCTTTAGTTAACATTAGTTAACAACATTAGTTAACATCAACTAATAATAAACTGCACCTTTTTTTACAACATTTATTATTCTTAGTTCATGTTCATTTGAACATTTACTAATACATTAATAAAATCTTGTTAACATGGTTCATGTTAGTTCACAGTGCATTAATAAACAACGGACAACTGTATTTTCATTAACTAATGTTAACGAAGATTAGTAAATACAGTAACAAATGTATTGCTCATAGTTAGGTCATGTTAGTTAATACCTTGTTCAACATGTAAACAAGTCAAGACTTCTCACTTTACACCTACTTTTGACTAGGCGTAAGATTTAGTTTCAGACATACGCTATGCCCAGATGGTGAAACAGGTATTAATTCTACGCAGGACTTTTTACGCATTTTACATTAAGCTTAGTAGCTGGTGCAACCGGCCCCTATTCTTTGACTTAAAATGGCAGAAATGAATGTTTTCAGTTGTACAGGTATAAATTAAGATTCTATTCTATTCCAGAATACGTCTAAAAGAAATACCACAACAACGCATTTGGCATTTACAGTCATAAGCATCAACCGTGCAGTTTTCATACAAAATAGAAAAGACAGATTCTTTGTGTCTTAATTCTGAAGAGTATGCTTACATTTAGAAATAAATCAACTTGGTCATTCATTTGTCTCAGGTTATTATGCACTGTCATGTGCAGTATGAGCTGTTATCTGCCATGAGACTTTGCTTCCTGTATTAGCATTCTGCCTACAAAATGGACTTAATGGCCATATCTTCCTCCTTTGTTTATTAAGTCATTAGCACACACATCTACAGATGACCACAGAACTACCGATGGCTCTCCAGTGAGGCCACAGCAGTCATGCAGTGAGGGCAGAGTATGCGAATCAGTACAGATCCTCAGGACAGTCCTCTGCACTGGTAATAGAGAATTCATTCTCCAGTTCCAAGTATTTTTAATAATATTCCCTTGATGAAAAATGTTGCAAGACAAACAAAAGGCCTACTAAGGAGTAACTTTCTTGTAGGAATTTTTATGTGCAACAGTGTCCATGTCCACAGCTTTCTCCAAAATTCCTTTGCTTGGCATACTTTCTCCTTTTAAGGGAGACAGTTTTTCGACCTGTGTGATGTGAATATCGTCCTGAAAAAGGCATTTAGGAAAAATTCAAGTCAAACAGAGGCTAGTTACAGGATGATCCAGAGGTTGTCTGTTGTAAATGAGGCCAGTGATCTCTGTGCTTTTACTGGATGTAGAACATTTCCTCTGACAGTTCCTCAGAGAGACACTGTCCTCTAAAATACAGAGTGGGATACAAAAATGCAAAACAGAGCACAACATTTGAAGCAGAGAGATATTACATGCATTTTATGGTTAAATTGTTACTTTTTTATGCAATGAATTAAATTAGTAATGTCTTTACACATTTAACACATTAGCAGACATCCATCCACCTAGAAAAGAAATCCCACCTCAAAAGGATTCAGACTTAAGGGATCAAATGATAGTTTTTTTTTTTTATTAACTGAATCGTTTATGTCAGTACTGTAACAAAAATACAAGCTTCACATAAACCCGCGACTATATCGCCTCATAGACTCCCATTGTTTCCCTTATTGTAAGGCTGTTCACTTTGTCAAAAATTGTTACATTTAGGGCTGCACGATTTATCGTGTTTAAGTCGTATGCGCAATCATTTAATGCGCAGCTTGTCAGAGCTGTACTGCTCTGTGATCAGTAGTAAAAGCTTCTCCATCTGAAAGCCAGAGGGCTCTTGCGCAGAAACTCCAAATATGCCCTGCAGCAGAAGAAGATAACACATTAAATCGCTGTTGCTGAATAAACAGAACATTGAAACGCTTTGATTTATTAATCATGATTTATAAAAACATGACTGCCTTATTCTGTGTAAGAAACCACATCATCTCGCAGAAGGATGCTCAACTGTCTTTATGAAGTGAGTTTGGAGTAAAAACATGTTATTAATGTTGTCTTGTTGGTCAAGATATTAATTAGTTCTCGTGTCTGGAAAGATGTTTGACGTGCGTTGCTTTTTCAAATGTACATTATAAGCGACTCAACTTTCAGATGGATTAGCATTTGCAGCCATACTTCATTGACAAACTGCGGATAAAAAATAAATCGTACAGCCCTTGTTTCTCTTTATATCTCCCAAGATAAAGTCATTACAATTTTCCTTAGAGTGAGACTGTCCGTGTGTGAAAGTGTAAGAAGCTGTATGTAAACTACCAAATAGATCTTTAAAAAAAGTCCTATTTCTGCTCATGGCAGAGCAGAAACTGTGGAATGTAAACATGAGGTTCAACAGGTGAGCGTTTGTGGGTTTCAACAACTAAATCAGATGTCTGGCGTAGGTCCAGTTCTACAAAAACAGACGAATTGCTGCCGTAATGATAGGCTCTTTGTTGAGGAGTACTCGGAAGTGTCATATAAACGGCGATAATAAGATTTAAAGAACTCACTACACCATTTCAAAGCATGTTTTTCCATCCACCACCACTTTGGCTATTAAATGTCATTTTGCAGAACTAAATGGATTTGCATAAATAATGAATTGACTTGGAATTCCAAACAGGTTTCAAGAATCTCAGCCATTTTTCGGTCAAACAGATCTCGCCTCAAAATGGTTGTGCAAAAAGTTCTGTCTGGGTGCTCAGAAAATGTTTTTGTAGTGCAACAGAGAGCCACAATGTTTACTCTCTTCTGAAGTCTGTCTCTGCATATTAGTGAAGTATTTTATCTTGGGGGGGGTTACTGTATCAGATACATGCGATATTTCATATCTTTGGAAATATTTTCATTACTGAGTCTTGTGTGGGAGGTTTCGTTGACTTTTAGTTTAAATGTGTGTATTTGTGTTTATGTGTGAGTGTCTGTGATGCAAACATTTGAAATCCTCAATCCTGCTAGTCTTCTGATTTTTGTTTGCTGTGACGGCCAGCACTGATTAAGAGACTTTGTTTATTTTCATCTCCTGAAATATCCTCTTCATTTAATCTTTTTTTTTTTTAAACCCACGTTCCCTGTGGATTTACTACAGACTACTATCATTCATCTCTTACTATTTCAACAGTGTATATATCCACCTTTTTCCTGGAAGTCTCACGCGACTCATAGTGGAATTATCCTTTACATTTCAGGTCTTTGGTTTTTGTGGCCAATTAGGGTATTTTCTGAGCTGATAAAGTAAAGTAATGAAAATGTAAAAAAAAAAAAAAAAAGGCACATGGCTCCATAATGCCATCACTTTACACTGTCACAATGACCATCTTTTGTCAGTGTCTCACCTGTCAAAGTTTAATGATTACGAAGATGACATGAAGCTGTCCGAAGTTAGCTACATTGAAAAAAGGTGGGCGCTCATGCACACACAGCTCCCAATCAGGTGAAGTTCGGAGGGTTTTATCCTCGAAATGATGAGCGCACATATACCTTTCATGAGGAGTATTTTAACTTAACTGTTTCAAGGCATGCTTGTTTTCTTTTCTTTCTTTTTTTTTTTTTTTTGATTTGCCGGTACTCTGAGCTTAATTTCCAGGAATTTCTTCAGTTCATTACTGTTGTTGGCTGCCACACCTTAACCCTGCAATGAATTTATTTTTTAGTAATGTTCAAAAAGAGTTTAATTCATTCAGTCGCTCCTTTTGCCCTGTTTTAACAATGGGTTCCAATGGAGATCAGAACAGGACAGCATACAAATGGAAGTTTCAATCCATCATGGTGGTGCTCATCGTTTGCTTAGGAAAAGGATAGTGTGAATAGTTTGCAAATTATAATACCTGGATGTTTGCCAAACTACATTTGCCAAAATATATACAACATGGCACACTGCATTGGATGCTATATTCATCAATACAAAGTGTTCTGCTTTACCTCGCAGTTTCATATGGTGAATGTAACTGTCACCCATTTATTATAATATTGATAGTAACAGCTATTAATTTTATATATATTTCTTTACTCATACTTTGTTTGAATTACCAAAAGTTAAGATGAAAATTTGACACCACAAATTAAATTTGCACATAATCACAGTAAGGTCATGGGACAATAATGTAGCATGATACTGTTTGAAATGTTTATTGCTGCATAATGCATTTTATTTCACAAAACATTTATTTTTCTTAAATAGTAGGCATTATTAGCAGTATGCAGTAAGTTAGTGTTCTGTTTTCGTTATAGTAAGTGTCTTTACTATATTAAAGTATTGTTACAGCCCTGTCTAACACTCTTTTTTCTGCACCGTGCAGATCAAAGGAACTGATCAAGTCAGCTATCCTGGACAATGACTTCATGAAGAATCTGGAGATGTCTCAGATCCAGGAGATAGTGGATTGTATGTATCCAGTGGACTATGACAAAAACAGCTGTATTATTAAAGAAGGGGACGTGGGCTCCCTTGTCTACGTCATGGAAGGTGAGAGACGAGAATGGAACAGAGAGAGAGAGAGAGTGAGAGAGAGAGAGAGAGAGAGAGAGAGCGAGAGAGAGCATTTGTCCTATTAATTTATTTAGCAAAGCATAGATGAATATGAATAACAAAAGGAGGAGATATTTTTTGCACAATATCTGAGCTGTTCTCTTTAATTAAATGAACCTTGACTGTCAGACTACCAAAAAAAAAAAAAAAAAGGTTCATAAAACTATTGAACAGAAAATTGTTGGACCAAAATTGAATAAAAATGTTCCTTTTTCTGGTTGAACTAAAGCGAAGTCCCTCTCGGGACCGTCTGCAGCTCCTATCTCTTGGGGAAACATCAAATTCTCCAAAGTTGTTCGCCAAACTTTTGATTAAATTTCATCTTTGAAATCAACCAAATGAAATCTGACAACTGTCACAAAATTTGTTTTTAAATGCAGCAAAAAACAAACAGCATTTTTCAGGGCTGGATCAAGCACAGCTGCAGTGACGCGATGACTTTACCAATCGGCGATTGGCTCTATTTAGAAGGCGCAGGACTTTTTCCGCCATATTGCGCTTTCTTCCATTCATAAAAATATGAGTGCACTGTCTTTCAGTATGTAAAGTCTTTGACTAAAGCCACTTTTAATAAGGTGTCTATAGTGCCAGAGGTCAAACTCAGTCACATTTGTGTTTCTGCTGTAGATTCTCTGAGTGAATCCAGGATAATGTATTGATTAGGTGCCTGTTAAATTGATCCAGTCAGAGCAACCAAATCCTCTGAGAGCTGTTAGACTTAAGATCCACTGTTGACCTCCCCAATATTTATAGTTCTACTGATGTGGGCTTTTTAAAACAGTTAAAACTGTTGCTGATATGTTGAGTAGATTGGCCAGACTTTTTTATGGTAGGAAATTAAATCTAAATCTTTGACAAAAAAAAAAAAAACACAAAAAGGGTCTTCTAACATGTATAAATAATATAACTTACAATATACCACTTACAATATACTTTTGAATTGAAGTATATTTAGGTTTATAACGATTCTGGTTCTCACCTTATTGATGAACATGAATTGTAGTTTGAGTAAAGCTGCAAATTCCTCCAACTTCAGCTACCTCTGTAATAATCTTCTGATATGTGCAGCACAAAAAAGTGAAAATTTCTGTGCTTTATAAGTGGTAAATCTATTTTGTGGCCTATTAGAGAAAGCACTACAAAAATTTTTAGCGGAATGTTGCAAGTGTGCTCCAGTGTCATGACGAATCCTAGTGTGAGTACGTCCTGTTTTATGAATGTAAACACTTTTTGCACGTACAACAGACTCTGGGATACATTAGTTAACACTTGAAGCAGGAGAATATAAGCCTACTTTTCTGTTCATGTGATTTTCTTCTATTTTTGTCATCGCGAACATGGCCTATCTCTATTTTTTATGTATTTCTTGCACTTTTTTTACGTGTCAGTGTTATTTGACACTCATTTACACTTTTTCATTAAATATTTGATCTTGTTTTGGTGACCCCTGCAGAAGGCAGGTTAGGATTGTTTCAGCCACCTGTCTCTGATGTCATTACATCTGTCAATACATCTTTCAGTTTCTGTGGTTTAATGAGATAAAAGAGCTTTTGTGTTTTCTTAGGATCACAGGATTTTCTCTGTCTTTCCACTTTGTGTTCCTTTAGGAAAGGAGGAACACTTGGTCTGAATCAAGGGATTTCATTAGTCATGCTCCAGAGATTTAATGCTTTTGTGGTACAAATTGGGCACTTCCCAACACGCCATACCTTGGCACAAGCCAATTAGAGACAGTGGATTTTGGCTGCATACACTCCCAGAACACTTTATAATATGTTTTTTTTCTCTCTATAATAATACTGCTCCGGGTGTGTGTTCACTGTGTGTGTGTGTGTTCACTACTCACCGCTGTGTGTGTGCACTTGAGATGGGTTAAATGCAGAGCACCAATTTCGAGTATGGGTCACTGTACTTGACAATACGTCACGACTCTCACTTTACAGCAAATGGAATAAAACATAAATTTTTTTTTTATTTTAATCAATTAAATCTATTCTTTCAGCATTAGCTCTGCCATATTCATTGAAAACTGCAGCTGATCAGGAAGTGCAAAGGATTCAGAGAGAACGGAGATTAGAGAGAGGGGGAATCAGGACTATTCCTTTTGACATTTTCTATTTGAAAGAGAAAAAAACTTTTCTTAGCAGGGGTTCTGTCTTCCAGATTGAACTATTTACATGTGAGGCTGGCTGAAATAGACAATGCAGACTGGAAAAGCAAAGCAGTAAAGAGCTTGTGAGATTCAAAATGACTCCTATTCTATGATCCTCCATTCAGATTATCTATTCATCAAAACCAACGTTTTCGTTGCAGAGTAAAAGGTCAGTGATGGAGGTTAGAGGATCAATAATACTGATCCAAGCTAAACAGACCAGCATTTCCATTTGAAGCCCAAAATCACATTAAGTGAGTCCTGTATTTTTTTGGTCCAAATAAAGCTTTTGTTAATGAGATATATCAGGGAGTAGATAGAGTATTTAAGTTCTCAGTCACACAACAGGATCGTTTCAGCTGCAATAATTAGTTCAGCCTTATGATAGGAGAGCCTAGTCAGGAAATGATGCCCTGCATGCTAGTATTGTGCCTTGAATGTCACATTAGCCAGTGTGCTGAAGTCACCATGCTAATTAGCACCAATCTGAATAAATAAAGACATGTTTAATGACTGTAGATAATGTCAGCTTTAATATTGCAGCTTGTGTATCTGATACATGATTTCTCAATACCCAAAAGTCATTTACCAGTAACCATAAGGAGAAGCCGACCACAAAAACCCTGTGAATGGAAAGAGACTAAGTGTTCCTATTTAAAGATTTAAAGTGTTCCTTTTGAAATCAAAATTGAACCCATGCACGACTCATCAGGGCACATTAACTTAAATAATTTTTTTTTTTTAAATCATCACAATCTAATTTGCTTTTCTATTTCTGGAATAGTGGTTTACCCATATGTTTTTAAATTGTCACTGAGCCCCCCATTTCAGCACCAGTTATTTCCCACCACAGTTTTGAAAAATGCTACAAAAGTGGGCGTGGTGATCTGCGAAGTGGAGGGGAACAACATAGCAATGGCTTCTGATTCAGACAGTTTTATTTTGCTTAGTGAATTGCAATGTGAATTTGTAGGAAGCTTTGATGCTTTTAACTATTACATGCAACAAAACGAACATACTGTATAGTCAGCCCAGCCGTGCTGCTTCTTGTTCCCCAAGATGCTTAGGCTTGCCCTCACCTCCACCATCAAGACATCCACAATCATCTTCAGCATCCTCCTACACCTCTGTGCACCCCACAATCCCTGCAGTAGAAAATTTGACGGTGTTGGGTTTAAGACGAGCTAATCGGCACTGATGTTCACTTTTCTAGGGGGATGAACAAAGCCGAGCTGTACAACCAGTATGTTTCACTTCAGTCAGCAGGCCCAGATGCCCTATATTCCTCCCCAGCTTCCTACCTTTTCCACTCTCCTCGCTCCAGGGGCCGACCCTAGCGTGGAGGGCAACCAGTGGCTTTGGCCCTGCCTTTTCTTGCTCCTAACACTTTCTCCCAAGCTCGATCTCCTTTTACTCTGCTTTCCGCAAAACTACAGCCTTGGAACTACCCCCCCGTTACCAGCAACATCAGAGCACAGATCCTCACAAGTGTGGACATCGGTTTATCCTTCCTGCTATCATAACTTCCTCCTCCCGTTTTTCTGTCACCCTTAAATTCCAGCATCCAATTCTTCCCGAATTATTTCTTTTTCTGAATTTTCCATTGCTATAAGCCATTACTGCAAAATCATTTGCACAGCTCTTCCCCACAGAAGACGCGAACTGAATAACTATCTTGTGATAATTGCAGAGCTCACTTTATCGTACAGGGGAACCCACTTTCCATAATCTTTCCTCAGTCAAATGTGCCGTCCGCATAGCTCAGTGGAATCAGTTCCCTTACTGGGGTGCTTTAGAAACTGAGTTGCACAACAGAATGTTCCTAAGATGGATTACTCTGTAGATCCATTGCTCACTTCACCACAGCTTGTCCCCTGATCAACCTGTCATTTCTCCCTTACCCAGATTCATCACAAGTAAATCAAGTAGTTATGTATCATGGCCAGCAAACACCAACTTCAACTCATCAGCCACAGATTAAAGGGAAAAAAAGGAATACCACTTTCTCTTGAAACAGTCAAGTCTGCAACAATTTTTATTCAGTAAGATGCTCAAGGCACCACTGTTGTTAAATGCACTTTTGTAACTTTTGTGGCGCCACTCACGCCCGTATGATATGCCCTGTAAAAAGGTCTTTAAATAAAGTTTAAATAAATTACTTGTTGAATCCTGTGAACATTTCCTGTTTGTCTACCGAATTGTCTCACCACCCTGACACTAATTTTACTGACTATTTACTTTCTGATCTCAAACATGGTTTTAAACCCGGTGTTGAAAGCCTCCCATCCCAAAGCATTATTTGCAACAGTCTCCAATTTGCTCTTGCAGAGCCTGACACGGTCGACCTTCTAATTAAAAAAGAAATCGAGTCAGGCTTTATGATTGGCCCTTTTTAAATTTCCTCCTTTCGAAAGTTTCTGCATCAGCCCCATTGGAGTGGCTACCAGGAAATTTTTATGCCGAAAATGCTTAATAAACGATCACTCAGCATCACACAACTCCCCGTTTCCAAGCATAAACAGCCTTTTCTTACTTGAAGAATTTTCTCTTCATTACCATAACATTGACCAAGCTATAACCCTGATTCAAGACGTGGGGCGTGGCACTTGGCTGGACAAAGTCGACATCCCTTTTGCTTTCAAAGTGATGCTCATCCACCCTGATTCTTGCCATTTATTCGGCGTACGCTGGCACGGAAAATTTTATTTTTCCGTCCGCCTCACTTTTGCCTGCAAAAGCAGCCCTAAGACATTTGACATGCTTTTGACATGCTATCAGTAGCTATTTTCTGGATTCTCTCTAACAACCACAGTATGCATTACCTTATGTTATTCACCTTTTAAATGATTTCTTAATCCTCATGCCTCTCAACTTCATTCCAGTCGCAAATCTTCTCACAGTCCAAAAGGTTTTTGCCAAACTCGAGATTGCTCGTTCACTTAAACCTTGCGATGCGTATAATCCCGCAAGGCTGCCCTTTCATCTCACATCTCCTCTCCCTCGCGTCTTCAATTCATGGGCTAGAGGATCAAATCTCCCTAACTAGTTTTTGCTGCAATGAGCTCAGCTTATGGATAACCTTCCTTAAACAATGAAACTGTCTGTCCTTTTTCCACAATAATCTGGTTTCTCTCCCCGTGGATATTCAACTGTTTATCAATGTAGCTCCGTCCATCGGATTTTGGGTATTTTACCAAGATTATTTTACGGATATATGTGGCCACCTCACTTTTTAGACTTGGCGCAGTCATCAACATCCTTAGCTCTGTTCAAGCTGTATCCTCTAGTCGTAGTATCCTTCCTTTTGGGATAAGAATGGTCCACAAACAGCATCATAGTGCACTGTGACAATGAAGCAGCCCTGGATTACACATGCATTGCAATAATAAATGCTGTTCATACTCCCCTGCAAGGATGCATCTCTGAAGATGCCTTATTTGGATTTCAGCCTACGATCAATTCATCATAACTGCAAAGCATGTTCCTGTGTCCAAAAATCAAATAGCTGATGCTCTCTCTCTTGTTTTTTTCTTCTTCAGAAATTCAGGCTGCTGCCGCCAGTAGCACACCCAATCCAAACTCCAGTACTTCACTATTCAAAGCTGATATTCCCGTAAACCACCCATTGAAACTTCTCCTTGATTCCTCACTTAATTCCATTCTTCAAGCCGTCTTCCGAACCCTCCAATCCTATTAAACCGCATGGAGGGGTTTCAAGTCTCCACTCCACATACAACCTGATGTTTCTCCGCTCTCCATTGCCCCATGTAGCGAAGCGAGCGCTACTTCTCGCTTTGGAGAGGGGAAAGTAACGGGGTCCGTGAAAAAGGAAAAAAAAATAACGATGGCTTACTCGCTCAGCACTTCCGTGCAGGGTGTACTTTATTTACAGTGCCAGAAAACAAGGTAGTCCACAGAAGAATATATGTACCGGCAGTTTCTCAAAAAAAACAAACAAAAAAACAAAAGTATCAAAATCATAAAACAAGAAAATAAAGTCGAAAAACAGTATCCACAATATAGAAAAATTTTGGAGTATTGCTCGAGGTTCCACAATAACACTCTCACCGACACCGACTTGGTTAAAACAACCCCCAAATGTGAGTCTAGCCTCCCTTTTTATATGCCAGACTCCACCCCTTTTTGGCATTATTCATTAAGAGGTAAGTATTATTCATTGGACATTTTAAATCCTTCCCAACACTCATTAAATCACCCTTAAACAATAATTCTCACAGGTAATTTAAATATTTTCATCATCCTCAAGAAACACAAATTTTCAACACATATTTTACACGTAATTCCCCCCCCCCCACACATACACAAGACAATGGTTTAGCCAGCTTCCGGTTTTACTGTGCCGTCGCAACCAACTGTTACGTCATAAGCAGGCACCCTCCGTGTGCTCTGTTTGTCCAACGCAGCGTTTACCTACCATAAAACTGACTAAACTCAGACAAACAAACAAATCGCACGAAGACAAAATACAAGACACGGACAATGTGCGTGTGTAAAATGATCAGGTATGAAACGGGGCTTAGGGAAAATGTGTTGTGGAGGAACGTCCGTGAGCCATCGGCCGGCGTGTGCACCCGCCTTGCCGACGTCAGAAACAGCAGGTAAGGAGAGGGAAATCGAGTATGTATGTATTGAGGTGTGTGTGTGTGTAGGTGTGCGTGCGTGTTCAGCGGGAAATGTCTCCTTTATCACATCACCTCCCCCTTCTCTAGGCCACGCACTGTCCAGGGTACCGTGACAGGTAGTCGGCAATCACATTCTGTTGCCCTGGTCTGTGCCGCACATTGAATTTGTAGGGTTGGAGACTTAGGTACCACCTCATTACCCTGTAGTTGTGGTCTTTCATAGTCTGAATCCATGATAGTGCTCTGTGGTCTGTGTCCAGATCAAACTCCCTCCCTAGGAGATAATATCTTAGACTTTCAAGGGACCATTTGATAGCGAGACACTCCTTCTCCACAGTCGAGTACCTGGTCTCCCTGGGCAACAGCTTCCTACTGATGAAGACCACTGGTTTTTCTGCCCCCACCTCCCCCTGGGCCAGGACAGCCCCAACTCCTGTGGCTGAGGCATCTACCTGGACCAGGAATCTTTGGTTAAAGTTAGGGCTTTGCAGGACCGGACTGGAACACATCTTCTCTTTGAGAGTTCTGAAAGCTAGCTCACGGTCCTCAGTCCACTCAATCGGGCTCTTTGCCTTTTTTGCCAAGAGGTTAGTAAGTGGTGTAGCGATGGTGGCAAAGTCAGGAATGAATCTCCTATACCAACCCACCAGGCCTAGAAAGGATCTCATCTCCTTCTTCGTTTTAGGCCTTGGGCTTCTTTGGATGGCTTCGACTTTGTCCACTTGGGGTCTCAGTTCGCCATTGCCCAGACGATAACCCAGGTAACTGGTCTCCTGCCTTGCCCACTCACATTTCCCGACATTGAGGGTGAGTCCTGCCCCTTGAATTCGTCTTAGGATATCTTTTAAATGTCCCAGATGTTCCTCCCAGGAGTTACTGAAGATCACCACATCATCCAAGTAGGCGGCTGCCCACCCCTCACATCCCTGAAGCACTTGGTCCATCAGTCTTTGAAAGGTGGCAGGCGCCCCATGCAGACCAAAGGGAAGAACGGTGAAATGGTACAGCCCAATCGGTGTCCTGAATGCTGTGTACTGTCTGGAGTTATTGTCAAGGGGCACCTGCCAATACCCCTTGCACAGGTCCAAGGTGGTAATATATTGCGCCTGTCCAATTCCTTCCAGCAAGTCATCTATTCGTGGCATGGGGTAAGCATCGAAACGGGACTGTGCGTTTAGCTTGCGGAAGTCTATGCAGACTCGTAGTGTTCCGTCTCTCTTCGGGACAATGACAATAGGACTGCTCCATTCACTTCTGGATGGCTCAATTACTCCCATTTCTAACATTGTTTTAACTTCCTCTTTCAAGGGTCCCACCAAGCTTTCGGGCACTCTGTAGGGTCGCTGTCTTGATGGTGTTGGGTCAGTGAGGTGGATCGTATGGTGGATTAACTTGGTCCTCCCCGGCCGCTGGCAGAGCAAAGTAGGAAACTGTTCCAGGAGACTTTGCAGCTGAGCTCTGTTAGGATCCTGCAAGTGCTCCAATTTCACCTTAGCTGGTTCTCTCTGTGCCCTGGCTTCTGGCTCTGTTTCCTCATCCATCACTTCAGTCACTTCCCTCACCATCATTGCGGTCCCCTGCTTCACCGATGACTCTTTCCATTCTTTGAGCAGGTTGAGGTGATATGTCTGCTTGGCTTTCCCCTTATCAGGATGGTGTATTTCATAGGTCACCGGTCCCATCTTCCTCACCACGGTGTATGGCCCTTGCCATTGGGCCAGCAGCTTGTTGGTTGAGGTTGGTAACAGTAGTAGTACCTTCTGTCCCGGCTGTAACTGTCTCTGTCTTGCGTTCTGGTCGTACCACGTTTTCTGAGCTCTCTGTGCTTCTCTCAGGTTCTCTCTTGCCTGTTCTTGATAACGCTCTAGACGGTCCCTCATCTCCAACACATACTGAACAATACCTTTCTCCCCTTCTCTGCAAGCAGGATAGGCAGGATCCTCCCAGCTCTTCCGTATCAGGTCCAGAGGTCCTTGCACTTGCCAGCCGTATAGGAGCTCGAAAGGGGAGAAACCGGTTGAAGCTTGAGGTACCTCCCGATAAGCAAACAATAGAAATGGGAGCCATTTATCCCAGTCACGTCCCGTGTCTGATACAAACTTCCGCAGCATATTCTTCAGTGTCTGGTTAAACCGCTCCACTAAGCCGTCTGTCTGTGGATGGTATGCACTAGTTCTTATGGCTGTGATGCCCAACTGGTGGTGAAGCTGCCCCATTAGCCGCGATGTGAAGTTTGTCCCTTGGTCTGTCAGAATCTCCTCAGGGATTCCTACCCTGGAGAACAGCTGTACAAGGGCTTGGATGATCTTTGAAGTGGAAATGGAACGGAGTGGGAAAGCCTCAGGGTATCTGGTCGCATAATCACATATTACCAGGATGTATTGATGTCCCGCACTGCTCCTCTCAAGTGGCCCCACAATATCCATGGCGATGCGCCTGAATGGAGTAGAGATAACAGGGAGAGGGTACAAAGGTGCTCGGCCCCGCTGTGACACAGCACTGGTCTTTTGACACGTTGCACATGTGTTGCAGTAAGTTTGTACATCAGTATAAAGTGATGGCCAATGAAAACGTGAATTGATACGTGTATATGTTTTCTGCTGTCCCAAATGACCAGCCCATGGAATGGTGTGTGCAAGGTGCAAGACAAGTGGTCTACAACACTTAGGAACAATTAAACGAGTAACATCATTAGATTGTAGGTACAACACATCATTCACAACCACAAACTTTTCGTCACACAGATTAGAATTTTTTTCAGTGGCAGCTTTGTCAAACAGTGACTTAAGAGACTCATCTTTTCGTTGAAGTTCCCCTATGTTCTCTGGGATCCTCCAGTCATCAGCTTTGAGGTCCTCCACCGAGGCCTCAGGGACTGGAGAACCCAGATACTTTTCGAGCCGACGTTGTCGACGTGGTTTTCTTGGTCCCTTGGTCCCGCCCTGCAACAGACTACTGTGCAAGTCTGGCAGTGGCTGCAAACCTGCTCTAACTTGAGCCCGGGTAACAGCAGGACATGATTTAGAAACAGTGGCAGTAGTAACAACGGTCTCAGAGTTCATGGAGGCTTGTAGCAGTTCATAAAGTATAGGTAAGTCTCTTCCTAAAATCATTTCAGCAGGCAAATCCTCAACTATAACAACATTCATCAGAAATGACTGTTCTTGTGCACACACAACTACTTCAACTCTGGGGTATTGCCTTACATCCCCATGCACACACTGGACAGTTGCGGTACTTGCATAGTCAACATTTGAAACATAACCAGGTTTTAGGAGGGACACGGAACTGCCGGTGTCCAACAATGCTTTCACAAAATGTCCATTAATAGTTACATCACACAAAACTTGACTCTCCCCTCTAGAGTCACTATCTTTGTTCTCTTCCCTAGGGACATAACAAAATCCCATCAGTTTACCTTTACGAGCAGGACATACTGCAGCTTTATGTCCAGGCTGCTGACAGTAAAAGCATATCAGTTCTTTTTCCCCTGTTGACTTGGGGCTTATTATTTTGTCTGACAGTTCAGCACGACCCCTCTCAGGCCCAAAGTGAGTACGAACAGTACCTTTAGATGGTTGAGTGCGTGGACCTCCGTGATGAGCGTTCTGATATTGCTGAGCCAGCTTAGCCGCCGCCAGACCAGACGTTGGCTCATGCTCCCTTACCCAGGTGCGAGCATCATACGGAAGCACCCGTAGTAACTGTTCAAGGATGATGGCCTCGCCTATCTCCTCCTTGGAGTGCTCCCCTGGCCGTACCCATCGCTGATACAGGTTCTTTAGGCGATGGTATGTCTCAGATGGTGATTCTCCAGCTGGAACAGTAGGTGATCGGAACCTTTGCCGGTAGGTTTCTGGTGAGATGTTGAATTTCTCCAGCAAGGCCTTCTTCAGATCATCGTACACCTCTGCCTGTTCCTCATCCATCGCCAGGTATCCCTCTAACGCTTGCCCAGTCAGTAAAGGAACCAGACGATAGCTCCATTCTTCCACAGGCCATCTCCAGCTCCTAGCCAAACGCTCAAACCGGCGAAGATAATTTTCAATATCCTCCCCCTGCTGAAAGATTGGCATCTTTGGTTCGGTTCGCAGCATTGGCTCTCTTGGCACAGGAACACTTGGGGAGTCTCTGTCATGAGCTGTTCTGCGTTGTGTGGATATCCTCTGTGTAGCGGGTGTTGGTAGCTCCATTCGCGGGCTCTCACCATCAGACATAATCCCAGCAGGTTGAGTCGACTGCAAGATGGAATCGCGTAGACCCCGCAGCTCCTGCAGATATCTCTCCTCTCTCTGCTGCTGTGCATCTAAAAACTGACGCATCAGGGAAACCACTGCGTCCCCGGCTGCAGCAACTGGAGTGAT
Source organism: Opsariichthys bidens (assembly GCA_037194245.1). Lineage (NCBI taxonomy): Eukaryota > Metazoa > Chordata > Actinopteri > Cypriniformes > Xenocyprididae > Opsariichthys > Opsariichthys bidens. The sequence goes on along the minus strand of CM074279.1, from coordinate 10,106,051 downwards.
TGGCTCAGTCTGTGGTGAGCTAGACTTTCTCGAGGTACCCGGAAGCTCCGCCCTCACTTCCTCTTCCTCTGTAGTCTCTGCCGAATCCCAAGCCTCATCCTCCATCGTTGCCTTCTTCACCTGTGACCGCAACCCAGCCCTGGGTTTCTTGCCTTTTGGCGCTGTTTTGCGAGTAGCCATCCCACCGCTGCCACCATATGTGGCGAAGCGAGCGCTACTTCTCGCTTTGGAGAGGGGAAAGTAACGGGGTCCGTGAAAAAGGAAAAAAAAATAACGATGGCTTACTCGCTCAGCACTTCCGTGCAGGGTGTACTTTATTTACAGTGCCAGAAAACAAGGTAGTCCACAGAAGAATATATGTACCGGCAGTTTCTCAAAAAAAAACAAACAAAAAAACAAAAGTATCAAAATCATAAAACAAGAAAATAAAGTCGAAAAACAGTATCCACAATATAGAAAAATTTTGGAGTATTGCTCGAGGTTCCACAATAACACTCTCACCGACACCGACTTGGTTAAAACAACCCCCAAATGTGAGTCTAGCCTCCCTTTTTATATGCCAGACTCCACCCCTTTTTGGCATTATTCATTAAGAGGTAAGTATTATTCATTGGACATTTTAAATCCTTCCCAACACTCATTAAATCACCCTTAAACAATAATTCTCACAGGTAATTTAAATATTTTCATCATCCTCAAGAAACACAAATTTTCAACACATATTTTACACGTAATTCCCCCCCCCCCACACATACACAAGACAATGGTTTAGCCAGCTTCCGGTTTTACTGTGCCGTCGCAACCAACTGTTACGTCATAAGCAGGCACCCTCCGTGTGCTCTGTTTGTCCAACGCAGCGTTTACCTACCATAAAACTGACTAAACTCAGACAAACAAACAAATCGCACGAAGACAAAATACAAGACACGGACAATGTGCGTGTGTAAAATGATCAGGTATGAAACGGGGCTTAGGGAAAATGTGTTGTGGAGGAACGTCCGTGAGCCATCGGCCGGCGTGTGCACCCGCCTTGCCGACGTCAGAAACAGCAGGTAAGGAGAGGGAAATCGAGTATGTATGTATTGAGGTGTGTGTGTGTGTAGGTGTGCGTGCGTGTTCAGCGGGAAATGTCTCCTTTATCACACCCCATTAATTTGTCATCTCAACAACATCAAGAACCTCCAAGCCAGCTCCATGAAGGGTTACTTAAGTGGAATCCAATTTTTCCACAAACATATTTTTTGTTCATCCTCCTCAGAAATGGCCAGTTCACAGACATATCACAGACTCTGCTTATAAAAGGTATCCAAAGAGCTCAACAAACCCGCCTAGACTGCAGTCAACCAATAACTTTAAAAATACTCCCCAAATGCTCTGAACTCACCAACACGTACAGCTTCAATCCAAAAGTCCATCCCACAAATACAGATTCATCAGTGCTAGATGATAAAACCAGCACTTATTTTGTAAAGCAAAGTCAGACAGATAAAATGGAAAAAAAGGCCATTTCATATACATTTTCAATCTCCCGTCACCAATTCAACTGTACCAATCTCTCTTAACCTACCTACATTTCAGAAGCTCGCAGGCTAAATTCCCATCTGACCCACTCTTCGCAGACGACTCCAATCGCCCCATCACACGCTTCTGTTTCCAAAAACACCTGAAGTCCATTTTGCTCCAATCCGGTAGCCCAGCAGATAATTTTCCCAGCCATTAATTTTGTATAGGTGCTGCAACCACGCTGCCCAAAAAGACCTCTCCCAGCAACAACAATGCTGGTTGTCAGAGGCTTTCAAGAGTTACATTTGATCAAATCACTTCCATATCAAAGACGCTCAATGAACCCTAATCAGCTAAATTCTTTAGCGTCAATTTGTTTTCATACACCCAAACCAACAGACTCGCTGTGTCCACCTCAACTAACACCATCAATCCACTAAATAGTGGAAGTATTTCCACATAAACTGCTGCAGCAGCTTCCAGTCTCGCATGAGCCAAATTCATTTCACTGCTGTAGCAATGATACTACAAACAGCAGTATTATTTTTCCGCTCCCACAGAAGCTTTGTTTTCTTAGTCCAACATGCTTCACCACCACAGTAGTGCTACTACCTCCAAATTACTTGCATTGCTGCAGTGTTATCTCCTCTGTTTCCGCAGAAGCCCTGTTTCCCATTTCCAACTTGCTTCGCTGCTGCTGCAATGTCATTTCATCTGCTCCCACAGGAGCTCAATTCTCTGTACAACTTGCCCATTGGACAGTTGGAAAGCAAGTTGAAAAGCAAGTTTGCTCCATTGCTGCAGCAATCTTCTCTATTCCGCTCCCACAGGAGCTCAGTTCTTCATCCAACTTGCCCAATGTACGAAAGCAAGTCGAAATGCAAGTTTGTTCTGCACAAGTGTCATCTACTCCGCTCCCGCAGGTAGCTACGTTACACCAGAGGTCCCCAACCCCCGGGCCGCGGACCGGTACCGGTCCGTGGGTCATTTGGTCCCGGGCCGCACAGAAAGAATAAATAACTTATTAAAAAAAAAAAAAAAAAACTGACTTATGTAATTAGTATGAAATGTGCATTTCTCTCTGGCGCGTTCACTACGGCGAAGATCGCAAGTCAGCATCTCAACTTCAAATTCTCTCCGTTACATCCGTCTATGACTCACTCTTGGCGCATAGCAATGCTTGTTTAGGTCACATGATGTTACCGCTAAAAAGAAACACACAAGCTAGCAAAATGAGTAAAAACAAACGTCTCTGGAAAGCTTCTTCGCGATGTTACGGGGACACTGCTAATAAAGTTGCGAGTAAGCCTACACATTGGATTCACGTTTATTATAATATTTTAAAAATACCCCAGTTTTTATGCTGGTCGTATCATTTTATTTTTTTGTTTTTATCCGCCACACCTTAAAGGCCGGTCCGTGAAAATATTGTTTGATATGAAACTGGTCCGTGGCGCAAAAAACGTTGGGGACCGCTGCGTTACACCATCCAAACTTATTTTACTACTACAGGAGTGTCATTCTTCCGCTCCTGCTGAAGGTCAGCTCTCTGCCTAACTTACCCATTGAATAGTTTAAAAGCAAGTTTGGTTCCACTGACGCAGCAGTGTCATCACCTCAATCCCTCAGGAGCTCAATTTCTCCATCCTCAGCAGCCATGTCACCCTGTAGCCCAAAGACTGGTTTCCCACTAAAGCTAAGCAGGGCTGAGCCTGGATCGGAGACCTCCTCGGAAAACTAGGTTGCTGCTGGAAGAGGTGTTAGTGAGGACAGCAAGAGGTGCTCACCCTGTGGTCTGTGTGGGTCCTAACGCCCCAGTATAGTAATGGGGACATTATGCTGTCAAAAAGCATGTCCTTCGGGTGAGACGTTAAACTGAGGTCCTGACTCTCTGTGGTCGTTAAAAATTCCCAGGATGTCTTTCAAAAAGAGAGGGGTATAATCCTGGCCACATTTTTCCACTGGCCTCTGTCCTTCATGGCCTCCTAATCATTCCCATATACTGATTGTTGTTAGCATCTTTTCAAAAGTGAATGTTAAATGTGAGCCAAAATCATCACAATTAAAAGAACCAAAGACTTAAACTACTTCAGTCTGTGTGCACTGAATTTGTTTAATACTCAAGTTTCACAATTTGAGTTGAATTACTGAAATAAATGAGCTTTTCCACGATATTCGAATTTTAGATGCACCTGTATACACAGTATCTCACAAAAGTGAGTACACCCCTCACATTCCAGCAACCATTTTAGTATACCTTCTCAAGGGACAATACTTTAGAAGTGAAACGTCAATATATTTTAGTCAATGTACTACTTGTATAGCAGTATAGATTTACTTTCCTTTGAAAATAACTGAACATACAACCATTATTGTCAAAATAGCTGACAACAAAAGTGAGTACACGTATAGTAAAATGGTTGCTGAAATGTGAAGGGTGTACTCACTTTTGTGAGATTGTGTGTGTGTGTGAGTATGTATGTGTGAATGTATATATATATATATGTATGTATGTGTGTTGTCTATTATTTATTTGTGCATTAATTTAACAGCTGTCATTTAATGCACAAATAAACGCAGAGCCATTCACACTTGTGCTCTGCATCCAAAATATATATGAACTCGGTTTTGATTCTTTAATAACTTTTGAGGACTAATTTGCTCACAGTGTGGATGTCTGGATGAATCTAAGACTCAAAAACTATTGAATAGAACTATTGTGACACAGAAACTATTACAAAGCAAAGAAAAAATGCTCAAAAACTGTCTGATGGTCAACTGTAGACTTGGTGTGTTCCAGGTTTAATACTGAATCATTATACAGCAGAAAACGAAAATCATTTTAGAGGCCGAGCACTGGGCCTCTAAAAAACAATTTGCTCTGAAGAATTGATCACAATATGAAAAACCTAACCCTAACATAACATAAACCAATAATATCAATATCAACATGTTTCACTTTTCCTGGTCCAATCAAATCCCGATGGAAAAAAGTGCCGCTCTGCATTATTTCCTGCTCAGTGTTTTTGTTTTGCTGAGATGTACAGCATGCAGAGTCCATTTTAGCCTGCAGAGTAAACACAAGAAATCCACAATCTCCCATCATTTAATATCTGTCTTCAGCGGCCTTATCTGCAGTCCGCGCTCTTTATTTCATTTCATGCATTATTTCATTCCTGCCTGTTGGATCACTTAGCATCTGTCTCTGAGTTATTAATGTTTGTTTAGTAGAACTCATGTCAGGGGAACATGTCTGTCTCTCTCTTCCTCTTATCTCTGTGAATCATAGGTAATAGATGTTTGGCTGTAGGGCATTAATAGTAGTTGAGCTGCTCTGAACAGTAGTGCTTAATAACCATGACAGAGCAAACATTATTGACAAAACCGCAGGGTTACCTGTCATCTTACAGTGACAGCCCTTAACATGCCGCTGTGTGGCATCGCAGGAGATTTTCCATTGTTTGACAAAGAAGCACAGTGTGTTTTGGGAAATGTAATCAGTTGTTCACAACAATGTCCTTGACCCTGAGGGTCATAGCTTCCTGTGTCTGTCAGAGGAGGAACTGGAGGTCACGGTATTGGACATTATTACTTCCTGTTGTGGCGTTGTGTGTGTGTATTAGCTTTGGGAAAAACATTTGAGACACTTAAAATGACTACAACTTTTCAGTGCTTTTAAATCTGGGCTAAACTTTACAACTTCGTCCCTGTTCATGCTCACAGTCTTCTCGATCCTATTGTTTGTATTTCATTAATGTCTGTATTTGCACCACATCACACCACGTCATTATTTAATTTACTTTCTATTAACGAATGAACGTGCTGTAGATAATTAAGCTTAAAAGCTTTGACTGTGAATGTCCTGTTTGACTGTGCCCTGTGGTTCTGATAAACTGTTCATATGTAACATTTAATTACTAAATGACTCAGATAGTCGCAGTATAATTTTATGTTAGACATTTATGGCCTGTTGTGGGTTTTCTATTTTAATATAATTTACAATATAATTTTATCAATGTTGAAGTTCTTTTCAGTATTCTTTGATGAAAAGAGTGTTCAGAAGAACAGCATTTATTTGAACAAAAAAATATTTTCTAATATTTTAAATCTGTCACTTTTGAATTTAATGCATCCTTGCTAAATAAAAAGCATTTAAAAAAATCTTACTGACCACAAACTTTTGAACGGTAGCATAAATACTTTCCGTACAACCTAGAACTTAACTACATGATTATCGATTTCCATTAAAATATTGCATTATGTGTGTTGTTTATAGTTCTTAAAGTTGTGCTCAAAGAGATGTCAATTTGCTCAGGTCTAAAAAAAAAAAAAAAAAAAAACATTGTGGTGACAAGGTTCTTGTTCTCATTTGATATTGGATAAATAAAACAGAATGACTTGCCAGTTGGCTGGTAATTTTATTAGGAACTGCAACATGACATGCTTTATGTCAAACTGTCTCTCTGATGTAAATGATGTGAGTTATTGAAATTCAAAGGCATAAAGCGCCTGATCAGGAAAACATCTGTTGTATCTTTTACCTCAATGGAAATGTCTCATTTTAATTTTCAGAAGAACTCCATGTGGTTACACATATGTGGAATACTTCTTGCATTAAGCCACTAAAACGGAAATATTACAGACAGGCTCATCTCAGATGTGATGCAAAATAACAAAAACATATAAATAATGCCACAGATGTTAAATCCTTTTTGGCAAAAAGTTAATTTTGAACCATGATAATAATGAATGCAGAAAGAGGTTTGATTAGGTCAAGGCCAAATGAAAGTCATTCGGCCCCAAAAACCTGTTCTCCCCGAGCTGAATATTAATGATAGGTTAAATTGTCCATCAGAAGGGAAGGGTCATCAACTCTCTCTTTTCTCTTACTCTAACATTCACATATCTCTCCGAGCATGTTAACATGCACACCAATATGCTGATAACTGGGTCATGCTTAATATTCTGTGCATAAAATTTAGAAATATATATATATATGTGTGTGTGTGTGTGTGTGTGTATATAAATATATATCTCTAGCTGTCGATCAGTTTATTTTTAAAGTGTTTATATCCTTTTTCCGTCAAAGGAAATGGTTTAACTCGTTTACATTACCATACGCGTTGTCAGCTTATTAAGCATAATCTGTTTAAGAACAGGCATGCAAACACACTCACTGTCTTTTCTCTCTAAAACCTTGATATGCCCTTCACACCTTTTCTTTCAATCTCCGAATCAGTCAGTCTTATCTCACATGGTCATTCAAAGACCAACTGACCAAAGACAAGCTGTGTGATCAGTTGTTGAAAAGTGAGAAAAGGTGCTCCACTTCCTGTTATCCTGCTCATAATGTATCATATCAGCCCATCTACAGTTGACACCTCTGAGAGAGAGAGCAACAGGTGTATTTTAAAGTGCATGCACAAAGGTGTGTTGAAGGTTGTGATGTGTGTGCTCTTTCATGAATCATGATACAGCACCAGTCGGGAGTCAGTCATTTCTGTCTGTTCTCTCTAAATTTGGGCCTGTTTACATGTGGTCACTTCATGCATTTTCTCTGATCGGATAGCTGTCTGATTGCAAAAAGACCAAGTGTGAATGCCCTCCGCAACGCATTTGAGACTGATTTAAATCCCATCGCTCAAACCACTTCAGGAGGTAGTCTTGGACGTATTCCAGATAAAACTGCACAAATCTAAATGTATCTGGTTGTTGAAACCACATATGTGAATTTTATTACAAAAAAGCTAAAAAAATAAACATGTGAGTGTGTTATCGGCGAAATAACTTGTTACAGCCAGATATGAGAGTGCTACTGCATCACTTGTCGCCGCAGATGAACAGCTGAGTATCTCTTCAGCAAGCCGATTCACAAACTGTCGCAAATGAAACTGAAAGTACGTCACAGATGCTCAAAACAAAAGCATCTTCATGAAAAGTAGTGAGCTGTTCTCTCTCTTCTATTGTGGTCTTTGATTTTGAAATTAGCTGATGATAAATAAAATGCAGCTCATATCTGTTGCTTCCGTTGTATTTTACCTTAAATACATAATTTATGTAAAAAAAAAACGTTGTTATATGTGATTACCCGGGAGTAATCGATTTGACAGCACTAATATATTCAAGAAGAGCATACTATACATAAGTATATTTGTGTACACAGTTATTTTCAATGTATGTAAGTTTCACTCATGACATATGCTCCCTTTGTTTCCCACTACTCATCAGTCACCATGGACACTAACTCTAACCTTCACAGCTGTTCGTCTTTTCGTTAATCATCACTGTGTATTTAAAACCCTCCCTCTGTTCAGATCCCTGGGATTGTTATCTGGCTACATTGTGATTTTCATTAATTGTTTTTAAGTAATTGTTACTTTTTTTAAATTATGAAAACACAAATGATCATTTTCAATTTAAATACTTTTAATGTTATGACATTTATTATTATTATTACATGGAGTTATGTAGACTTAATTATCTCTTCAAAACATTTTACTTATTTATTTATTTGTTTTGGATTTTGGGATTAAAATGATCATTTTTCCCAGGTATCTTAAAATTCACCACTAATCTGCTCTATTCCTAAACTGTTATGTTGTGGTTTTAAAATGTGGTTCATGATTAAATGTCTCTAAATCATTTCAGCATGTATAAATGTTGTATAAAAGTGGTTTGTTTATTTACAGTTTTGGTGTTTTTTTCTTTTATTTCAGAGGGAAAGGTTGAAGTGACTAAAGAAGGATTGAAGCTGTGCACTATGGGACCAGGAAAGGTGTTTGGAGAGCTCGCCATCCTTTATAACTGCACCAGGACGGCCACTGTGAGAAGTGAGTTCACACAGACCACAGTACTGAATACATTTATCCTGACTGTGATTCTGGTTACTCAAGCAAGGGGCATTTTTTGAGTGTTTCCTTCCCTCTACATACATAGATTAACGCAGCTTGGGTTTACTCAGTCTGTCAGCGTGGGAATATAATTCTCAGTATGACTGAAGACAACGAGTCACTCCATCTGTGATGATAATCTGTGATTACATCAATAGACATGAGGCCAGATTAAGAGAGAGAAGAGGGATGATTTAATATTAGAGGACAACAAATGAATTGTGCTCAAATATTCCAGGATTACTATTGGTCATTTGAACATGAACATACCCAGTGCTCAAAGTGGCGACAAAAAGTGCCAGTACTCCATGTGAGAAGTGCCGGTACGCAAGAGAACGCGAGTGCACCCAACAGATTAAAATGTAGAAGTGATGGTGTATACTAGCCCACTTCAAGCACTGAACATATCCCTATACCGGTATTAAAGAGGCTTTATGTAGAATTCATAAACCCTTGATATTAGCGACACCAGTGGCCATTAAGTGATCTGCAGGCAGCAGCATATCGCTTTTGCTCGCACTTGTGCACACATAACATACAAAAGATTAAGGCTGCCCCCTGATAGTCGACTAAATATTAGTTGAATAGAAGAGGCTTTGACGACAATGATTTTATTAGTCGGTTAGTCGCAGAAAAATACTCCGTCATTTTTTGTCATACAGATAAGAGTGATAAATTTCACAATACTTTGTAAAATAAAGAAAACAAACAGGATCCGCTTTCTAATGTCTCGGTTTCCCTGAACAGTAGTGCATCACATAAATGAACTGAAACTCAAGAGGACAGACTACTTGCCTCACAGACATGAGAAATATTTCTATTGAAAGCTTGAAATGTTTACTTTTAAACAAACTAATTTGAATTGAATACAAATACTCTTTGATTATGTAATCTATATGAAAGGTGCATTTCTGTGTATAGGGATGTTAGTGTTACTGACAAGTCTGCATCATCAACTTCATCTTTGCAGCCAACACTGACTCAGAAACACTGGTTTATTAATAAACAATGAAAATGTTATTTTATAATAACTTATATAAACGTACATTTTCCCCCGACATTCATAATCATTACTTTTGCCAGTGCTTTGCAGCAAGCTTTATGCTATTCCGTCCCCCCGGGTAAGTAATTACATTAATAATAAACGTGAAATTAGTCGACTTATAGCTTAAATGAACATCTACTAAAAGATTGATTGTGATTCAATGCCCTAAAATATATGGCAAAGTTTTCCTTTCTTTGCTTGGAAGTAAAAAAGTTGAAAATACTTTTTTAACAAACATCCAGACACCGTCCACGCTTTTTTTGTTTACTGTAGGTGTATATGTAAATACATGCTGTACTCTTTCTTCTCAATTGACCCTTCGTCGGCAGTTTGATTGACAGGCGATCTAACCTATCATAACCCCGAATCCGTCAGGCGAGTTGGTAGATTAACGTTGGTGTACTTGAAAAATTGTGTGTACTCACTACTTATCGTGCTTGAAACAACATTCCTTCCGAGGTCCATTCATGTTTATTTGATGCCATAAATGAACTAGTATGAAGAGATGGTTGGTTCATGAGCCGCTTGAAATGAGGAGTTACAGCGATCTGTCACGACACATTAAAGAGCCACTATATGGTATTTATTGTTTAAACTTAAAATTACTATATTTTAAATATGAAACTGTTTCATATCAAAAGTAATCTGCTCTGTCTTATCTGTCGACACACATGATGTGTGGAGTGAGAGCGCATGTCTCGTTGGACATAGCAACAGTAACTAAAGGGGGCAAATATTTTCGAAGGGTCAATTGCAAAATAAACAACAATACAACAAAAATGACAGTGGTGAAATGGCAGCAGTTAAGAAAGTATCTGATGTGTATATGTTTGCACAAGCTCTGCAATTCACCGGCATCATGACAGCAGATTGAGGTAATTAAAAGTACACTGTTATGATAGTTTAAGACATATATTTGAGACTATATACTTAATAAATCTGGCTATGTGAGACTATAGTTTGAATCAATCACATTTACACATTACAGTATAGAATAGCTCTTTCGGCATTATCCTGAACATTGGATAAGTATTCATTTCATGTGTCATAGAATGGAACAGAGGCTCTCGCGTTCTTTTGAGTTTTCCCAGCAAAAACTTCCCCAGTCTTTCGCATAAAAATTCTTTTCTTTCTTTCTTTTCTTTTCTTTTCTTACAAAAGTTTTGTTAAAAGCTGTTCACACACTGACAATAAAAAAGTGGTTAAAACATTGTTCAATTTTTTTCATTCTTGTTCTTACATATAGCCCTTTTAAACTTTGGCACACATAACTTGTCTCTCTCAACTCACCACTTACATTTTCATTAGGCTTTTCCATCTTTATAAAAAGACCCAAGTTGCTTCAAAACCTCAATCTGATTCTGTAATTAGCAGACAGTTTACACAGCCATAATTAATGTCCACATAATTCTTGTTTTTTCCCTTTTACCAGATCATCTCATATGCACAGGCTTGTGTGCTGTGAATTATTTGCAAGTCTTTCTCTCATTTATTATTCCATTCCTCGTTTCATTTTCTTTTTCCTCTGAACCATTGTTCTCCATCATGCATATTCTCTTCTTGCCTCCACTTGGCTCTGTTTTCTCCATACCCTTTCCCTCCACTCTATCTCCTCTCCTCCGGCTGTGTTTATGGTGTTCCTGCACTCCTCTGCGCTCTGTCTCTGGTTCTCTGGATAGCGTCTGGGACAGGAAGTGAGCTGGACTGGGATTAAGGCATATGCATGTGCCTGTTCTCTCCATGCACGTCCAAATGCAAAAGTTATTTTCACTTCAGTTCATGTAAATTAAAGTTATATACATTTTTAGCATCTGTTGCAAGTTGTTGATTTACCTAATAATTCCAACTTTTCCATCAATTTCTGTAATGTAGATTTATGGAAGCCTATTGGGAAATTGTACAGCACTGCAGATAAATATTTAAAATGTGCAATTGTGTTTTGAAATTATTGTGCCTTTTTTGCATCCTTATTTGTGTATCTTTTAACTTCTGTAATGAAAACCATGTAAACCAGGTCAGTTTCACACAATGATTTAGGCACAGGCACATGATTTAACTTTTTACATGGAGTAACCATAACCATAACCAAAATGAAAAGGTCATTCAATTAGATAAGTTTTCTACCTCAAAAGGATAATTTAGACAACTTTGCATCTTAAATGCAAGCACTTTAAATACATGCTTTTCCCTATGTTATTGTTATATGCATTATAGAGCTTAGAATTTGCTGAAACTTTATCAAAAACACAGGCCTTTTATTTCTGTTTTTAAAACCTCATAATATATACAGCTGCATAATTAGTTTGATTAAATGGCAGAATGTAACTTGCCCCGCATTGTTTGTGCTACAGACAGGAATGATAAAAATCATGTGTGGCATTTGAGGAGAGCTGCACTATTTGTTTTCTAAGCAATCTGACAGTTTTCAAACCTCTTGCAACTACAAATTTTATGCTGGCAAACACCACTTTTCCTCAGAAGAAGTTGCTATCCGAGTGTTTGCATAACTGCGTGTATGGTTATTCATCTCTCTCTCTCCCTGTCTCTTTCTTTCAAACACACACCTTTTGTTGTGACTGGTTTCCAATGGTGTCTGCATGTAAATGAGTCCTCTGGAGAAGTTGTAACTTAGAGCATTAGAATGCGCAAAGGACACGGCACAGAAACGTCGGCACTTAAAGTGGTTTTGACCTGGTGTGATCTTACCCACCTTACAGCTTCCTTGTCCTTTCATAGCTAAAAAAACACAGCAGAGCAAGAGAGCATTCCCAGTGCTTCACAGGACACACAAAAGGAAGGCACTTTTTCACAATTCTCTGATGTGATTGTTGAACCCAACTGGATGCTCAAAAGGTGCTTGCTAGGGTATGTCAGTGTTTCTCACATAATATCTTTAAAGCCAGCAGAAAAGCCAACAACTTTAGTAAAGCAAATAATGGCATCTCTGTTCAATGCTTTACAGAATATGAGATTAAAGTGGCTATATTTAAGAATTTTCATCTTCCCGACTTGCTTGTCTATGAAAGCGTGTATACTGATATTTATGTGAAGATTTCAGGACATTTTTCCAGGAAAATCAAAAGGATGTTACGTTTAAATTCACTCTACCATTCTATGACACATGAGACGGATTCTTATTCAATGATCAGGATAGTGACAAAAGAGCTATTCTATATTGTAATGGCAATGTGTCATGCAAAGAAAATAGATTAATTCAAACTATAGCCTCACAAAGCCAGATAGTGTCTATAGTCTATATAGTCTATAGCAGCAATCTCCAACTCCAACTGCTCGTGGTGGGCTACCATTCTGCAGACTTCAATTCCAACTGTGCTACCATGGCCACATGTGTCACTAATAACAAGGGTTTCTGAATCGCATATCCTGTGTAGCATCTTTAAAATGCAATTGCTCATAAGTAACTTTAACTTAGTAAGTTATGTTATCATTTAAAAGCAGTTGAAAAATGTACGTTACATGCTGATATTATATTTTATAAGGGCTGGGACAGTCAATCGATGTATCGCAATTTTTAGATTGAATCTGAGATTTTATCTCTAAAAAATGGATTCTTTATGAATGATTAGGGTCATGTAAGGAATTGGAAGCAAGCAGAGTACGGCTGTTTCTGAAGCACACAAAACTAAGCTCAGAACCGAGAGAATTGTGATGCATTCAGGAAAATCTCAGAATCAATCAAGAATCATTTCTCGATTCGCAATGTGTTGATTTATTGTCCCAGCCCTATATATATATATATATATAAATACGTGAGTGTGTGTATGTACAGTGGGTACGGAAAGTATTCAGATCCCCTTAAATTTTTCATTCTTTGTTATATCGCAGCCATTTGCTAAAATCATTTAAGTTCATTTTTCTCGTTAATGTACACACAGCACCCCATATTGACAGAAAAACAGGATTCTTGACATTTTTGCAGATTTATTAAAAAAAAACAACTGAAATATCACATGCTCTGAAGTATTCAGACCCTTTGCTGTGACACTCATATATTTAACTCAGGTGCTGTCCATTTCTTCTGATCATCCTTGAGATGGTTCTACACCTTCATTTGAGTCCAGGTTCAAAGCAGTTTCAAAGCAGGCACCAATCATTGGACTGGTCCACGATAGACTCCCATATGTATAAGCACTTCGTGAAGAGCAGTATTGATGACCATTTACAATACTTTTGAAGCGCTGATCATTGAAGCCATTCATAGATAGAGGTATTTACGAATACGCTCAACAGTGCTCAAAGGGTCATATTTTTAAATCTCAGTAGTGACAAGGTACCGAAGGTGGTACTTTTGACAACTCTAATTCCTTTTGGTGCAAAAATCAGTACACATGCTGATGGACTCAAGCTGAAAACTGTCCATTAATTTAGTTTTCGTTAAACAAATCTTTAGCTTCTTCCCGACAGTTTTGTTTTAAATTTATATATATATATATATATATATATATATATATATATATATATATATATATATATATATATATATATAAGAGACAAGTTCACTTTATTATATTCTTAAAATATAGTGAAGTTCTAATCATTTTATTGCCCATCTCTGTGTGTATGAGTGATCTGAGAATCCCACTTGCTAATTTGCTAGAATAAATTTGAAGTCTTTGTACTTTCATTCAAGAAGCTTGAAAATCATGATGCAAATTTGAGGGATGAGCTCCTGGACAAAAACTTGATGCATTAGATATGTCAAACTGTGGCCCTGCAGCAGTCTGATAAACTCGATAAAACAGCAGGAATTTTAGCTCTGCTATGTGTTTTTATGTTCTCTGATTGTGTAAAAGTTACCCAGTAGCGATTAGTTTGCATTTCAGACACAACTTGCTTTGACCCACACAAATTTATCAGTGCCTATCAGTGAGAAACAATAATGAGACTTAGTTTCTGTGGCATTTTCTGTGCAGCCATTCAACTGAGATAAAAACACTGTTTTGTTCGCTCACAAAACTTTTACCTAATAAGCCAGCATCCCTGTTGTGCTATCATGATTCACCAGCTAATGCAATTGCACACAACATTCACCAGTTCTCTGAGGTACATTTCCAGTACAATGACATAACGTGCTGCTTCACTACCATAATACGATGCATTGTTGAAGAAATCAACTTGCTAGTCATGACTGTTTCCTGAACTGTTTCCGACTGTTTCTTGTCGTTCAACCACATTGGTTAATGATGTTGCATATGTAGTGGAGTAATAACTTATTTTAATCGGTTTAGCATTAATTGAATTAATGCTAGATTTTTTTTTGTTATATATTACGGACATGGCATCTGAGGACTAATTCTAGTCTCTCTTAACTAGTTTTGCTTTACTTCCAGATTCAATAATAGGCTCCTTCTTACATACTTGGGGCACACACGCAAGCACAGCCACAATCTTCAAAGATGGCGTTTTAAAGATGTAAATAATGTGTATATATTCAGAATAAAAGATGTAGGATTCATTGATAAGGATTCATCATGATAAGGATTCATTAGGTCCAAATGTCATACAAACAAGAAACGTCTTGGTTACGAATGGTGATGTAATAGAGATGTTACCTCTATCATGAGCGATAAATATGGAAGCAAGTGCATGCATCAGATTAATTTTCGCTGAAGACCCAAGTCAGTAACACGGTTGCATCAAATGAACAGCGGGTGTAGTAGCGTGATGTGACGTCTCTGTTCCCTCTTTCAGGCAACGAGAGTTACCATTCGTAACCAAGACGTTCACTTTCAGTCAGTCACTACTACGTCATGTCTGTTGTGATCAACGGATTGGGATCCCTAATAAAGCGCCATGCTGCTGGCCCCTTCCAGTGTCCTGCACAAGCTTCCTTAAACCCCTGCTTACCTATGGGACAGAGACACTTATGCTAGAAGAATCATCACTGCCGTTCCGCATGACCCACTCAGTTGATATTGGATAATGCTGGATTAGCTGTGTACTGGGTAAACAACTGGAGCAATGAGCGCACGTATCTGGACAGATGGCGAAAATTATGTAGCAAGCCGACACTTTTCTCACACTATTGGCCAATGGAGGAGAGAAACTGGCTCTACACAAAGGCTATAAAATCTAATGAACGTATTAGGTGTTGACCAGCCCGCAGCCCTACAGATATGTCAGTGAGGTGCCTTGAGTCAGCACTCAACTCCTAGTTGAGTGTGCTCGCAACCCAAATGGGCAAAATTGCGATTGTTATGCCAAGTCAATACAATCCACTATCCAGTGGGCTAACGTTAGAGACAGCCTTTGCCTTCTGCTGGCCTCCGTAACAGACGAAGAGCTGCTCTGAGGTCTTGAAGCTTTACGTTCTTTTCACATAGTTCCGCTGAGCGTGGATGGGACAGAGAAAAGCTAGGGCTGGGTCTGGCTCCTCTTGGGGCAGCGCTTGCCCAAGGTGGGAACCTTGGGCACATATCCGAGCCGTGATCCCAGGATTACGTGATAGTCAGTCGGCCTGAACTCCCCCTGAAGCAGCTTAGTGTAAGATGTACTGGAAGAAACTAGGTAATTGATATGCTAATGCTGTTTAGGCCCATCCACAGACCTGCAACTACAGGCCTGTTGTACGTGGCTCGTCAGGCTGTGGCAGAGGCATATGTGTGCAGAGAACATGCCTCATGAGATCATCATGAGATCCTCGCATAGGGGAGAGTTTGGTCTTTTGGTCTCAAGACCCAACTGGCTGAGGTGCCATGTCCCTGTGTTCACACAACTATTCTCATAAGTGGGCTAAAATGAGCCAGTCATCCAGGTAATAGAGAATGTGAATGCCACATTCTTTCACAGGAACAATAGCTGCCTCCGTGACCTATGTGAAGACATGGGTCAACAGGGCCAGTCTGAAGGGTGGCGAGGCATTGTCGCACACTGTCATTCTCGCTCTCTTATGAGGAGGTGAATGAGTGTTGAGTCTCCATGGTGTCACACACTGTCATTCCTGAAGTCCAGAGATCCAGAGATATTGGAAACTGCTCTTTTATTGAAGTTTTGGGTACCGCTGAACAGAGCAGAAAGAAAACAAAACCAAGAATTCTCCGCCTAGCCCTCCTCCAGGGGAGGGAGTGGTGCGGTCACCATCTCCCGGAGAGCAGTCCCTTCTACCTCTGCGTCGCCAGTCTCAGGGCCACTTGTTTTTCCTCTTGTCAGCAGGCTTGGCTGGGGTCTGGATGGGCAGTCGTCAAACCTTGAGGGTTCGGGACATGGTGGAGGGTTACACTTGGGCCTGGCTATAGGGGACAGTGCAGCCGAGTCTTCATCCTTAGATGACATAAGCTCATCCTCCGATGCAAGGATCGACTTAATATTCTCCGGCAGAACCCCGAAGGAATTGCTGGCACCGCATGGGAAGAACCAGCGGACCCCAACGGAAGTTCCACTAGGGTTTACAATGGAATCAATCAATACAAATATATAGAATAAGCTGGACAATGACACCATTTTCTTTAAGAGCTGCTGTGCAGCCAAAAATTATTTGTCAATTATTACTGTAAAGCTGCTTTGACACAATTTGCATTGTTAAAAGCTCTATATAAGTAAAGGTGACTTGACTTCACCAGTGGCGGTGGAAAAGAGATATCATCTCATCAAGTTGGCCAATACTGTGATCCTCAGATTACCCATGGGATTAGCCAAGTAGCCCTCTTTTGATTTCCACCAGAGGAGGAGATAGATGGGGAATCGGCAAAGGGACTTCACCTCATTTGAAGAAATTAAGTCTTGATCTTAACACCACGATGGTCATGTTCCCGCTGTCCCGCATTCCTCTTTTAACGCTCTCTCACAGTGCACCAAACCAGCTGTGAGAACAGCCTTTGATCAGCTAAGTCGTGATCGCCGCTGTAAGTGCAGTCACGCCAACACGAGAAGCAGATGACTCATCTTGATTAAACTCGTCAAAAGATTCTGAACACACATGAACTGCTCAGCTCCGAAGCGAAATGCGATCTGATGCGTGGACCTGCTTCTGTATTTGTACCCATGCTGGGCGGGGCGGGGCGTGGGAGGCAAAGTTTGCATGCCAATGTGCATTGTCTCGTTTAGTTACACTCGAAGAGGACTGGGCGGTATTCCAGAAAGGAAGGTTAACTTACCGTCACATATACCTTGAACTCTCGGTTGATTAACCCAGAACTTGCTTACTCTGGGTATGTTGGTTCCAAAATACCTGTGTGGAGTTAGTTCAATCAACCTCTTGTTGGTAACCGAGAGTTAATGCGCGCGAACGGCGAGCACATGAAGGCATTTTCAATGGATCGCCGATTTCAGGGGTCACCATGGAAACGCGTGGAGAAAAAAGGCGTGCGACATATTTCAGCGAGATGTAGTTGGAGGTTTTAATGCTTGCTTATGAAGAATATAAGCTCATTATAACTAAAAAAGCAATACTGCAGCATCAGCAAAAGAGAGAGAGAGAGAGCTTGGCATGGCAAAAAAAAAAAATAATAACAGTAAATGCATGAGTTTATAAAATTATAGGTACGTGGTTATTTGTCCCCTTTCAATGTAATGCAAAATTCTTTTGGGCATGTTGTAAAAATAGACAAGCATTTACTTTTTGGCCTTCATAAATTTCTTAATATCACTGTAGTGATGTACATAATTGGCTGGTAATATGTTGACAAAAAAAAGTGAAATTTATTGGCTTGTTTTATCAGGTGTAATCCTTCTGGAGCCAGAAGAACTCTGAGCCAAGTCAAAATGAAACATAAAAACGTTCTCCAACAAGATGATATTTTCTAAATTTACTAAACTGTTAATGAAGTTTAAATTGAGTGTTTAATATCATTTAGTTTTCTATGTAGCTAATAGGAAGAAGGCTGAGGCCCATGAAACAGGTGGGGGTCCAAAAATTTGAGAGAACGTCACATAAGCTGACTTCATAAATTGGCATTGATTTTCCTAAAATGTTGTTTTCTAAAATATTGACCTTACAATTATGGTGAATGGTGTTTCCTTTGGGCACTAGATTTATATTCTTGCATTTCTGATTTGATGCAGTGATCCAACAAGAAATCACAGTTCAAATATTCATATGTGATTGAATTTCACAAATCATATATAAAATTATGTATATGACTAACAAAACCATCTTATTTTATGCTGAATAATGATTATTTATAAAGTTAATGGTAGCACATATAAACGCAAACTGTTGGTGAAACTTTTAAGTGGGTCGATACAATTCTTCTAAATTTGTGACAATATTTTGAAATTGAATCTATTTGAGTCACACAGACTTCAATATTCAGCATGCTAAACACAACAGTGGTAACAGTTAAATTTGATTTAAAGTAAATTATCAAATGCACTCTTTTTTAGTCACTAGAACTCAAGTGTGAGTCAACTTTACTTCCTAAGCTTTTGTCAGTACAACATACTATTCCTATTTCACTTTACTTAGTTTTTTTTAAGGCAATCTGTTTGCATGCTTTTTTTAAGTAAGTAGATTTTACAGTGTAGTGGGGACCAGTAATGACATGGACTGAAGGAGCTTGAATGTGAGTTCCATCAATGCACAGAACCCTGAAAATGAAAGGACTGTAAGAAACATTTTAAAATGACTGTGACTGTATACAGTACCCTTACAAAAAAGAACTGCAGTATATTGAAGTAGAACTGCAGTAAAACTGTAGTATAAGTACAGCTGCAGTAAAATGAAGTACAACTGAAAGTTGCATGAAGTATAAAAACAGTATAACTGCAGTTGTATTGCAGTTTTATTTTACTAGAACTTTAGATGTACTGCAGTAAAACTACAGACATTTTAGGTTATACTGCAATACTGCAGTTTTTTCGTGTCCAAAAAACTGCATTTTTCTATATGTAACAAAAACTGTAGTATTACTTCTAAAAAAAACTGCAGTAATCTTTTGTAAGGGTGTTGATATATGGATAATTAAGTAGAGCTATGTAACTAAAATGGTCTCACAGAATATCATAGAAAGGACAAATCCGCCACTCTGTGGAATTCCTCTTTAATGACTCTCGATGGTTTATGGCCAGGGAACTGCACAAAAGTGTGTAGGAACCGTTTGAGTGTGAGGCATACTGTATGAACAGCCCTACACACAGTTGCCTTTCCCACATGCTCTGCATCGCCAACGTTATACAAAACGTCGCAAAAAAACGAAGTTCAAAGCACAAAATGTGCTCTGTGTCAAGTGCTGATGTGTCATGTTTGATATGTAAGGTTTCAAAAGATTTGTTAAATAAATTAACAAGTCTTTTTCGAAAAATGGTAACGCTCCGGAAAATATCCATTTGGATACGAAAACTTATCACCCTCTCACGGCGGAAAAGATTCCGTATAATCTGTGCATCCACATCCACTGGATCGTCTTCAAAAGAGCATGCCGTGCTCCGTCACCTCTCTGAAACAAACTAACCCTGAAACTAAACCTGCCCCGGAGCAGGTTATGTTCAGAGCTTAAGTTGCTATGGCTACTTACATACCTTGAAACTTACCTCCGTTTTTGGAACCGAAAGCTGAGGTTATCCGCCTACTTACCCTTAAACTTACCCAGGTATGTCACATAACCTGCTTTTTGGAAAACCCCCCTGGTCTAAGAGCATGTTTGAGATAATAATAGTACGTAATGTTCTATGTGAAGAATTCTGAGAACTGTTGAGGCCACAAAACAGCCTTTAGTGTGTTCAACTGCCACCTGCCTGTCTTTCTTAAAAACTGACTATCATGAGATTTTTTTTGGAGCTTTTTTTTACTTCCCATTAACCCCTTTTCATTTTCAGACTCAGACTGCATGTGTTTGTTTTTCTTCCCATCGTTGAAATAAATGGGAATTGTCCTTGATAAAATGTGAAATGATGGCACCATTTCTCTGGAGAAAGAGCAGAAATGGAAATCTCCATTTAGTTTCCTGGATACTGCTGTTTATATTAGTTGCAGTGCATCCTTATTTTGAGAATACCTTGCAGTTGTATTTGTTCCCTCTCCCTGAGGTTTTTGTTGTCTGACATCTCTCTGGAATGATTCACTGAGGCAGACAGCACTTGAAGAAGTGGCTCAATCATGCAGTCCTTTAAGAACAAAGGTCTATTCTGGACCAGATGACAAAATGTTAAATATATATTACACACACACACACACACATATATATATATATATATATATATATATATATATATATATGAGATCAGATCTGTTCTCTTCTCACTACAGCTTTTTAAAAAGTTGGTGTGGAAGAATGAAAAAATGTGAGTGGAAAGGCAAGAGGTGAGAGAACACAATATCAGTCTCAATGTTTCTCACAATCAATCATTTAACATGAAATTTGAACACTATTTTTTGCTACCTTGCGACGCTGACGTTTCCTTCAGGAATTGCAAGGTTAGTAATAATACACTGATGAGCCAAAACATTATACCCACTCACAGATGGAGCAGTTATTGTTGTATCCCTTTACAGGTAAGTGAATAATCAGTTTTTGTAATGGAAGCATTAGAAATGAGCAGAAATAAATATTTGAGCAACTTTGACAAGGGCTAAATTGTTATGGCTAGGCAACTGGGTCAGAGTGTCTCTGAAGCAGCAATGCTTTTGGTTTGCTCCTGGTCAGCAGTGGTGAGAATTTACCAACAGAGGTCCTAGGAGGGACAAACCACAAACCGACTACAGGGTATTGGGCGCCCAAGATTATTGATGAAGGCAACGAAGGTTATCCTGACATCTGCTTCATATGGCCGCAAAGCCGCAGACTAATCAGAGTGTCTACGATGACCCCTGTCCACTGTCGAAAGCACCTACAATGGGCATGTGAGTGTCAGACCTGGACCTTGGGGCAGTGAAAGTTCACCTGGTCCAATGAGTCCCATTTTCTTTTACATCACATGGGTATGTGTGCACCGTTTACCTGGGGAAGGCCATTCATGACCTCTTTGAGCAGGATAATGCACCCCGTCACACTGTACCCATTGTTCCGGAATGGTTTGAGGAACACGATAAAGAGTTCAAGGTGTTGCCCTGGCCTCCAAATTCCCCAGATCTCAATCCAGTTGAGTGTCTGTGGATTGTGCTGTACTAACAAGTGGATCTGCTGCTAATGTCTTGGTGCCAGATACCTCAGAATGCCTTAGGGTTTTGGCAGCACACGGATGACCAACTGCATATTAGCCAGGTGGTCATAATGTTTTGGCTCATCTGTGTATATTGTATTGTGTTTTGTACAGTCACATGTCTGATTGGTCTTGTTTTCTCTATAAATGAAAAATTTGTATGGCATGTTTGTCACCTTTAAAATATGCCTGTAAATCATGACAGTAAATATGATTTTATGGGGGAGATAAATCTGTCAGTGTAGTGTTGAAAGAGAATGGGTCATGTCAGGGCAAGTCCGGTAGTGATATGTTTCCTCTCCCTCATGAATAATATTAACTCATGTGCTATCAGAGAGCATGCTGGGACGTGTGTTGCCTCTGACCACACAGCTTCTATCTCCATGTTAATTGAGAACATCATTTTTATCAGCGCTGCTGGGAAGAAATTCTGGGTGTTGATGGCCTGCAGGGAAACTGTTCTGCTCAAAACCTTCCCATATCAATCTTCCCATATAAGTTTTTTTTACTAGGTAATATACTTTTTTTTTTAAAAATCATATGTATATATACAGTATACATCTATTGGAGATTCTCTATAATAACACCCAACAACGGCATGCCCAATTACTTTATATGATGTTTAGTTTGAGTACTTCAGTTTTTGAAAAGCCATTCATTCTGAACTCAGAAATGTGTAAATTATTAGTTAGATACAGTACAAAACAAAGATGAACATTTTCTAGCAAAACAACTTAACGTAAATAATATTGTAATAATAAAATGCATACATGCTTATTTATGCAAATATTCTTAAAGCTTATGTTTTATTGTTGTAATCTATTGTATGTTGTGGGTACTTACTGTTTCAGAATTTCTAATAATATTTCTATGCATTAATACTTATTACAAATATTAACAGTAAATAATACTACTAATAATAATATCAAAATATTCTTAAAACATTTCTTTATTGTTTTAGTATTTTCCCATATTGCTTAATGAGTACTTAATTTTTCAGAATTGTTTTATATTCAATATACATTATTATTATAATTATATGCCAATAATATTATGTAAATTTTTTTAAAGCATGTGTTGTAGTTTTTTGTATATTGTTTATTGGGTATTTAAATGAGTTTACTGATGAGTTTTATAAGGTTTATTGTACATTAGTGTTCATTTTCACTCCATAAAATCACAGTAAGAGCTGAATAAAGTACAAAAAGTGCACATTAAAATCTTATCCATGAACTCTCTCCCTTGCATTATCATCAAAATACACAGTGAATTAAACAAAAAACAGTTGTTAAAACTAACAGTAAACAAATCTATACAGACCTTATTCCTTTTCTGGGGGTGCTTAATAATGTGCTTAAAAGCAACTCAGATGAAATGTAATAAAGGGCTCACTCTTCCTTTCATTACTGCCGTAACCAGTATCCCTCCGGAGAAGCTGATATAAGATGAGCTATATATCAGATCAGCTGGATCACGAACAGTTGGTACTGATCCTTTCTTGAGTTACAACTTTGTAGCAAAATTTTTTTTTGTTGTCCCTTTTTCATTTTCATTTTTTCATCATTTAGCAGACGCTTTTATCCAAAGCAACTTACAAGGGGAGCAATTAGGGTTAGGTGCCTTGCTCAAGGGCACTTTAGTGATGGTATCAAAGGTGGAGAGAGTGCTGTTTATTCACAATCCCCACTTTCAATTCCTGCTGGCGTGGGAATCGAACCGGCAACCTTCAGATTACAAGCCCGACTCCCTCACCACTAGGCCACGACTACCCTTTCTATAGGCCCTCATTCACAAAGCAAAAACGAAACAAATCTACTGCTTCCTCAGCGGCTCAGATGTTGGGAGTACATGAAGACTCCTCTAAATTCACTCTGACATCCAACAGCAAAACACCTGATTCACTTACAAGACGTTGTTGCTACAGCTGCTTCGGCCTGGAGAAAATTGGGGACAGTGGACACTTCACTTCTCTTCACTTATTCTCAAGGTCTATGCTATTATGGCAGAGTCTGTCAACAGTCAGTGGGTGGGACTTGTGCAAAGTGATGTTACTTTGGCCAGAAATTGCAAACACAGACTATCAAAACAAGCCTGGTGCAGACCCATACAGAAATGATCAGAAATGCATCCAGGTGTAGCTATCACCATTTCTTCCGGCATCTGAAATGTATGCATGAATCAGAGAATGGAAGCTGTGCTGGTTTTGTTAAACAGACATTTGATCCAGCTTAAAGAAGGGATTTAGATTCAGGTAAATATGGAGTAAATTTGAAATGCAGCACAAGTAATGTTTGTGTTCATGAACATATGTTGGCGGTTGTGTAGGTGGATGCTGTTAAATTGTTGTGTGTATCTGATGAATTCCGATCTGCCACAGGGCTGAATGTCATTATGGATCCGAACAGGAGCTGATTTTGCTCTCTTTCTTTAATAGACAGGAGAGAGTGGGTGTTTTAAACAGTAATGTTACCGCCTGCATAACGGCTGTTTTGCACTACATAATAAATCTGCCAGGACTGTCTGTCTCTCTGTTGTGTAGCTCATACCTCTCTTTGTTACTTGCTCTCACTCTTATCTTTTTCTTTCCTTCCAGGCAGAAAAAAATGCAGGTGTCAGATGAAAGTCTGAAATATTTAGCTTAGACCCGATGAAGTCAGTCAGGCACAAAACTGAACGCAGTCTTAGCAGGACCTCTTGTTATACATGTATTAGACAGAATTCTGTTTGTAATTTATCTGTCTGATGACCTTAGATCAACATAGATCTAACCCATCTGTAAAGAGATAGTGTAAGATTGTTCATTATAAAATATCTTCGGGTATTTTCAAAGACATTTGCTCTGCTGTTTCAACCCCCCGATCCCTTGCTACAAGGACTATTTGGAAGAGTTCAAATTTGTTGATAGTTATCAAGGCCTATAGAGCTCTGGAGGTTGACTTCACGCAATCTAAACTCTGCCATTTTGGCAGGCCCTCAGGAGAGCGCTAGAGCGGCTGTAGCATTGGTATCGATAGTTGTCCGAACAATAATTTCAAACCAACTGGGAAAGTTGATGAGGTAGTTGTAGATATCAGGGTACTGCAGGTCAGAAAGCTATCCGTTCCTTTTATTGATGCACATTAAAAGCACCCCGTGGGAATTATAGGGATCTGTTATGTTTAATCTTTTTAAGTTTTGCTATGTACTGGTCTATGTTTTTTTTTTTTTTTTTTATTGAAGTCTGCAGTAAACTCTGTTGCCTTGAAACTTCCTTGAAATATTCCCTCCCGGCTGTCTCTGTCTGCCAGCATGGAGGCGTAAACGGAATGGGTCATGTGACCTCCGGAGCTCTGTAGGCATCGGGGGTCTACATAATTGTCACACCTTTCTCTGGGGTTCTGTTTACGTTACAGTAGCTGTAAGAAAGAAAAAAATCACAAATGAGAAATGTTTATAGTGGACCCTAACAAGATTCAATGGAAAGCAATTGAGATGTGTGTCTCTTGCTTCTCAATTTTTATTTTAGATTTTTTTCTCCTCTGGGATAGAGTGTTATAGTTTTGGAAACAAAACAAACGTTAAAAATGTATATTAATAAAAAGTGATCCAAACGTTAAACAACACCCCCCTATTCTTAACAAATATGTTAAGAACATTTTGCTAATGTTCCCATTAGGTTATGAAACATTATTTCTGAAAGTTATCTGAATGTTCAAAACTTTTTTTTTTATTTATAAATGTTTCAACTTTTTGGGTTATTCGAATTTTCTATTTTATAATTTTGCAAACAGTATGGGAACGTTACTTTTGAATATTCTCTGAATATTCGGAAAAAATTAAAAACGTTAGAAGACATCCAAAATGTTTTTGTGATGTTTAAATGTTTTTGTTCTAACATTTTTGAGAACATTATTAAAGACCAGATAACAGACTGAATGTTCTATTTAATAGAAGTTCTGAAAATGTTTCCTGTTAGCTGTGACCGCTTTTGGGGGTAAAGCTTTACAAGTAACACAATCAGATTTTCTGAGCTCGGAATTTTGGCCCGAACCAGAGCATGTGAGCTTAGTCCTCACTGCTCAAGCGATCGCCCCATTCACGTATCACTCACGGTCACCGGTAAAACGACGTTCGCTCAAATTCTGCTCCAACATGAAATTTCTATTGAACTATTGCCTTTGTTGATGCTTTTTAATGCATTGTTTAGGACATTTACCATTTTGTACAGATGGCCTCAGTGCATTACCTATGAATATAAGAGCGCTCTGTGGGTGGGTGTGATCACACTGATGAAAATCTCTAATTTCATACAGATTACATTGCAGAATAATATTTGTTTTAAATGAGAATTGTTTTATTTATTTCTTTAGACGTATATTTCCTGTTTGTGTGATAAGTAGGCTATTCGCTGAGTTTCAGTTCATTTGAGTTTTTGAAAGATTTTTGCGGAGACAGAGACAGTTGAAAGCGCACCGTTTATTTTCTTTTTTTAGAAAAACACAAGGTTTTGATTTTATTGTGAGTGTACACAAATAAAAGTAGACCCTTTATAGTTGTCTTTCAATCGTCTTTATGACCAAAAATGACGTAGTTGTTTCCGTTGTCATTAATGAAATCCATCAGAACGTGCCGTGCATTCGTTGGGTTAAAGAAAACATAGCCTTTTTAGATTCATATTTATGTTTAAATAATATTTTTTTCATCTGTTGATTATGAAAAGTGAACATAAAGCCTTCATCATGAAGTGCGATTGTTAGCAGCCAAGTCTATGCTTTAAGCAGCTGAGGGATGCTGGATGGTGCTTATAAATGGACGTGCATGCTTGCATTACTATTAACTGGATTTTCCACACAAGTTGTTAAAATGTTCATTGTTGTAGATTTATTTTACCGTTACTGGTTTTCATTTCCATGTAGGTAAGAATCCATTCAACAGTCAATAAATCCACCAGTTCTTCACCTTTTCAATGACTTGCATAGCATGGTACAAACAACCTAGCGTAGCGGTCAAAAAACTGTGTGCACCTTCCCTCAGCAACACCTGTTACCTGAAGGAAGGTTCCCACCTATATACAGTCGTGGCCAAAAGTTTTGAGAATTACATAAATATTGGAAATTAGAAAAGTTGCTGCTTAAGTTTTTATAATAGCAATTTGCATATTCTCCAGAATGTTATGAAGAGTGATCAGATGAATTGCATAGTCCTTCTTTGCCATGAAAATGAACTTAATCCCCCAAAAAACCTTTCCAATGCATTTCATTGCTGTCATTAAAGGACCTGCTGAGATCATTTCAGCAATCGTCTTGTTAACTCAGGTGAGAATGTTGACGAGCACAAGGCTGGAGATCATTATGTCAGACTGATTGGGTTAGAATGGCAGACTTGACATGTTAAAAGGAGGGTGATGCTTGAAATCATTGTTCTTCCATTAACCATGGTGACCTGCAAAGAAACGCATGCAGCCATCATTGCGTTGCATAAAAATGGCTTCACAGGCAAGGATATTGTGGCTACTAAGATTGTACCTAAATCAACAATTTATAGGATCATCAGAAACTTCAAAGAAAGAGGTTCAATTCTTGTAAAGAAGGCTTCAGGGCGTCCAAGAAAGTCCAGAAAGTGTCAGGATAGTCTCCTAAAGAGGATTCAGCTGCGGGATCGGAGTGCCACCAGTGCAGAGCTTGCTCAGGAATGGCAGCAGGCAGGTGTGAGCGCATCTGCACGCACAGTGAGGCGAAGACTTTTGGAAGATGGCCTGGTGTCAAGAAGGGCAACAAAGAAGCCACTTCTCTCCAAAAAAAAAAACATCAGGGATAGATTGATCTTCTGCAGAAAGTATCGTGAATGGACTGCTGAGGACTGGGGCAAAGTCATATTCTCCAATGAAGCACCTTTCCGATTGTTTGGGGCATCTGGAAAAAGGCTTGTCAGGAGAAGAAAGGTGAGCGCTACCATCAGTCCTGTGTCATGCCAACAGTAAAGCATCCTGAGACCTTTCATGTGTGGGGTTGCTTCTCATCCAAGGGAGTGGGCTCACTCACAATTCTGCCCAAAAACACAGCCATGAATAAAGAATGGTACCAAAACACCCTCCAAAAGCAACTTCTTCCAACAATCCAACAACAGTTTGGTGAAGAACAATGCATTTTCCAGCACGATGGAGCACCGTGCCATAAGGCAAAAGTGATAACTAAGTGGCTCGGGGACCAGAACGTTGAAATTTTGGGTCCATGGCCTCGAAACTCCCCAGATCTTAATCCCATTGAGAACTTGTGGTCAATCCTCAAGAGGCGGGTGGACAAACAAAAACCCCCTAATTCTGACAAACTCCAAGAAGTGATTATGAAAGAATGGGTTGCTATCGGTCAGGATTTGGCCCAGAAGTTGATTGAGAGCATGCCCAGTCGAATTGCAGAGGTCCTGAAAAAGAACGGCCAACACTGCAAATACTGACTCTTTGCATAAATGTCATGTAATTGTCGATAAAAGCCTTTGAAACGTATGAAGTGCTTGTAATTATATTTCAGTACATCACAGAAACAACTGAAACAAAGATCTAAAAGCAGTTTAGCAGCAAACTTTGTGAAAACTAATATTTATGGAATTCTCAAAACAATGACCCACGAGTGACCTCTACTGGACATACACATAAATTACATTTATAAGTAAAGACCAAAATGGCGATGATATGCGCATGATTTTATATATATATATATATATATATATATATAAATGTATCTTATCTTATATATATCTTGTCTTATATATATAAATATATAATATATATATGTATATGTGAGTATATATGTATATGTAATATGTATATGTATATGTGTATATATATATGTTACTTCTTTTTAATTATTATTTTTTTAATTAAAAACAAACAAGCAAGCCCAGCCTGGGTGAGAAAAAGTAACGTAAAAATAATGTAATGCATTGCTCTCCATATAAAGTAACTAATGCAATTTGTTACTTTTTTAGGGAGTAACACAATATTGTAACATTACTTTTTAAAAGTAACTTTCTTCATCGCTGGATGGGACCATTGTATCCTTAATCTCAAACAATTAGCCTTCTTTCACATATCCTGAATGCATTTTGATGTGATCGTATCACAGAAAAGTAATTCAAAATAGTCAGAAATTCATGAGAGCCCATCGCATTTGTTTTTAAAACATAAATAACTATCCATTGATAATATTTGCCCACGCAAACAGCTTCAGCTTGGCTGTTATCAGTGGTGCTCAACAAAAATAACAATAAGCATTCTGTTCGAAACGTCATGTTTGTTCAGGTATATTTAGAAACAAAAGACTCTTTTGTGTTTTGCTTTTTCGTGTTGTGCTTCCTCATTGTGAAGTAACACACTGATTTGTGCAGTAATACACTGATATGTGAAGCATATATTGTTAAAAAAATAAATAAATAAAAAATCACAGACTTTCTCCCAGCCCCAGCAGTGAGCTCAACTTCATTAATTATACAGTAAATCACAACACTTTTTACACCTATGTTTATATTTTATTTATATACATGTAGGATGCTTTCAATCAATTTTTTTTCAAATCTGAGCAGCACCTAAAGATTTACTAAATGCTCTGTTGTAGTTAATTATCCAAAGAAACTGACTTGCTCTGAACAGAGCAAGAATGAGAAGACGATCCTACAAGAGAGGCAAGAAAGGATGGCTGCTGGAACCAGCCTCGGGATACAACAGGCTAGAGATCTGAAGCGGCAGTGGTAGTACCAGGCAGAAGGTTATGGCGAAGAAGAGAACAATAAACCAGAGATCTGTTGCTTGCAACTCACAGGCGTTGAACCAGTCTAGCTGCCGAACAGTCAAACATTTTCAGTTGTACAAAATAGTTTAGAAAACAGCACACGACCATGTGTGTGAGTGAACGAATGTATTCTAGCAAGCTTTTCAGAAATCTTCACTCAAATACCTAGATTACGGTAGGTGGGTCTGTAACATTAACTGCTTAGAAATGAAAGAGGAATGATCAAAAAATCAAATGCATGTGACATTTCCCACTGATTCCCTGTTATGTATTACACAGATCAGGCAGCTAATCTATGTGCAAACATGTTCACCATGGACAACAGTTGAATACAATTGCAATAATTTGCAAAATGTCCCTTTACTACTTTTAAGTTCAGTTTTTTCTCACATTTTTATGGACAATTATTGACTTGCTGTCACTGATTCTACTATTGACGAAAATAAAATATTTTGATTGTACTTTATATACTTTTTATTATAGTGTATTCAGATACAGTACATTCAATTAGCAAATATATGCATAGTTCACAATACTTTATGGAAGTAGTTGGTTGTTGCTGAGCTCATTTGGTGTAGTTTTTGTTTTTATGTTGACAATTGATTAATCCTCTGTCTGAAGGACAATAGGTAATTTAGTTCTTCACTGGAAATATAACTATTGGAACTTTTTTTTTTTAAATTAAGCTGAAACTTGTAGCTTCTACAGGTGCTTAAACTATAACTTAATCTCCATTGCATTTACAAAATAGATTGTGAATTTTCTTTTCATGCCGACTTTAATAGTTTAATATTTATTTCACATCTGGAATCCTACATTCATGCTCTATATCTAATAACAAACTAAATTTTGTTAATAATAAATGTATTTACACTTCACATGATAAAAAACATCCATGTGGAAAGTAGGTCTATTTCAAAAGGCTGCTTATTTCCTGTTGTTATCAGAGACTATTAAAAGATTTGAGCCCATCATAAATTCTGATGAATTCCCCTGCATGAGTCAGTGGCTGTATTCAGATGTGACAGCTCACTGTTTATTTATGCTTCACTGTTTTCTGATTATCATTCATCACCGCTGGAAATTTTCACTGTCTTTGCAGTTTGAAGCACTTCAGTATTTTTTGTGTGCAAATCAATGATAAACACATTCTAAACAAAAGGCATACATTTCCAAAAAAAGTCTCTTTCCCATACATCACGTCACCTTGTTTTTATTGATTTATAGGTGTGTAATATACACACAACCTGTTTGTTACTTTGACAGTAGTAACAATAAGGGTTCAATTTATCATTGAAGTTTTCTAACATCATACAGTAGTTTTTCATTGACAGCTGTTGGTCCATCATGATAACTCATCAGTGTGTCTTAAAAAAGTGCACGGTCCTTCAGGAGTCAGATTTCAGTAGACAAAGAGTCAATAATCAAATGCACTTTCTTAGAATGTTGTTTCTCTTTCTCTGGAATGCCGCCTTCAGCCCCAACATTCTTCCTTTGAGTCCATACTTGATGAAATATCCAACAGTCTATGCTGCAATATTTCTAAATATTTAGTCATTTAATGCTGTTTATCATTATGGTTTGGATTCAGCTGTTATTTAATGTTAGTTGTGTTTATATATGCGTTGTGTAAATATATGTGTTGAAGTTTGAGGTCGTCATTGATTATGAGCCCAATAAGTAATACACAGATTACCAGTACTTACCCATGCATTGTGAGCTGCAAGTTTAACTTAATTTACATTTTTTTGCAATATAATATAATATAGGGCTCCACGATTTAATGCACAATACAAAAAATAACATTGAACTTAAATGCGATTCTTAGTGCTATTATTAAATCACAAAGGCTGCGATTTATTATTTTCTTATGCGCAGCTTGTCATGAAGTATGGCTCCAAATGCTAATCCATCTGAATAGACTGCGAGTTTGAGTCGATTAACTACACTCGAAAAAGCAACACGTGTCAAACATCTTTCCAGACATGAGAAGCATTTATTAACATCTTGTCCAACAAAAGATAACTTTTAATAACATGTTTTTACTCCAAACTTACTTCATAACGACAGATGAGCATCCTTCTGTGATATTTGGCTTCTTACACAGAATAAGGCAGGCGTGTGTTTATTAGTCCGGCTTAATGCGTTTCAATTTTCTATTTATTCAGCTACAGCTAGGGTTGCCAGGTTTTCTCAACACAACCCACCCAATACTAGCCTAAAACTAGCCCAATCACATTTCAGGGGGGTACCTTGGTAAAAATCGTGTTCTGGGGGGTAAAATCTGCGTTTCTGGTCAGGTTCCCTGGTAAAATTTAAATTCCAGAGGTTAAATATCATGTTATTTGCGGTCGCTTCTACCCGCAGACATAAAAAACAACAGTGACTTGGCAACACTGGCTACAGCAATATGACGCGTGTTATCTTCTTCTGCTGCAGGGAATATTTGGAGTTTCTGTGTAAGAGCCCTCTGGCTTTCAGATGGAGAAGCATTTAGTACTGATCATTGAGCCGTACAGCTCTGACAAGCTGCACATTAAATAATCGCAGCCTTTGCTGAATTGTGTACGGGTTTATCGTGCTAAATTGTGCAGCCCTAATATTATATAATATAATAAAACTTACTGCATTATGAGCTTAAAGTGGAGCAAAAAAGTGTTAATTTATATTTTAATGCTTGAAATAGTTGTATTCGTATAATTCTACCCTTGTGCCTTAAATGATACTGTGTATGAAAGTTAAATATGATTATACTATGGGGCTACTGATTGAAGAACATTAAGGTGTGCAATTATTTTCCAGTAAATGCACAGCTAAAGTAATTCCAGGCAGTTCTTGACCACATTACAGTTCCATATCATGATTTCAGTTATTTCAAAGGTCCTTACAGCTCACAACAGCAAATGAACCAAAGCCCACAAAGGCACTTTTGTGGGTTTTTGCTTTGCTTTGCATCGTAAACTGCATTACCAACTTGGGTGTGTATTGGGGTTGTATAATTGCGGCTTAATGGCCGGTCGTCAATTATTCCTTACATAAAGACTTGTTCTTAAGCTCTGTTTGTATTAAGCGCAGACTGTAAATAATAGGAACAGAACAGACAATTACATCGATAATCACAATTATTTGTACGACAATGGTCATATTGTAAGAAAATCTTTGGGTGAGGATTATGATTACGTTCACAGACTGTGTTTTCTGATGTGTTTCAGCTGTGACCAGTGTGAAGTTATGGGCCATCGACAGACAGTGCTTCCAGACCATCATGATGAGGACGGGACTCATCAAACATGCAGAGTACATGGAGTTATTGAAAAGGTGAGCAGCTGTCTTTTCATTGGAGTGCATCCCTTTCTTTATTATCTGACATCTTAATTTGAATAATGGCACCCAGAGAAGAGAGCAATGGGCCATATTTTACATATTAAAGACAGAATTCTCAATTCTGCATTGTTGGGTTCCAGAGCCAAACTGGATGAAAGAAGTCTTCATCAAAGACTTTAAAGACACTGAGGCAGAACAGAAGAGTTTCTTGGAAGCTTCAGAATTCATTGCTACAGAAGCTCTCTATTTTTCCCAATCTCTTTCCTCTCCTCCTTTCATGATCTCTCTATCTCTTAGACGCTCTGTCTTATGTATTAACATGTGAAAAATGAATGGTAATGCACGCTTTTAAATGAATCATCTAATATGGATTCATCTAATGTTAATGATATTACCCCATCCCTTCTGCTGTATTTATTATTTCAATAATTAGACCTAATTTTGTCAATTACACTTTGAACCTACAGCCATTAACAAACAAAAGCAGAGTGCATGTCAAGATTCTGAATGCATTTAATGGATTTGGTTGCCAAAATTTAATATATATATATATATATCTCACAGGAGTACGCCCCTCACATTTTTGTAAATATTTTAATATATCTTTTTATGTGACAACACTGAAGAAATGACACGTGCTACAATGTAAAGTAGTGAGTGTACAGCTTGTATAACAGTGTAAATTTGCTGTCCCCTCATAACTCAATACAAAGCCATTAATGTCTAAAACTAAATGCCAGCTAATGTGCATTTCCTGAATTCTCGCCATTGACCATTATCACCAGTGCCCATAAGCAGAAAGGGGGTGCCTAAATATACATCATCAACTTTTTTGTCAGAAGGAGACGTGCAGGCAGGCCCAATGGCATGGCAGTGGGATGTAATGTCTAGATGATATCTAGAAGACAGCCTTTTTCCACTTGACACAGCTCTTAGGGAAAGATTGCCAAAAAAACTACCCCAAAAAACTGCGGCCTTGGCCATTACCACTACCTCCGCGGGAAGATGCAACCTTGATTCCCATACTCATATTCTCTGCTGTATAAGAATGGCACATTTTCTTGGATGCAGCAGATTTTTGTAAAAAACTCAACCCCTCTGGAAACCACAGGAGAGCTGCAGCTCTACTTAACCCCAAGACAAAAAGGGGAGAGCACTCACACCACACTTGGATTCTTCTCAGATTTCCCATAACTTTATTAAGAAATGTGCAGATTAACAAGGAGGACCACTTACTTAAGCAAGGTGCCTCTGCTGGTTAGGATTGTATACATAGATTACTGGAGTTTAACCCTCTGGGGTCTGAGGCTAATTTGGGGGTCTGGAGTAATATACATCCAAATATACATCATAAAATATATATAGATTCATAAGAGCCATATTTTTTTAAGTTCTTGAGTGTCAGGGTAAAAAATGACTGTGAATGCTAAGTGAGTTAGTACTAAATGTATAATTTTCTTGTTTGGGCTGGACCAAAAGAACCAAGAGAAGGGAATTAAAAGTGTGAACTAAGTTATTTTAAAAATATTCATTTGATCCTTTTGACAATATTTAAATAAATTCCCCCATTGTTTGACCACACGGTTCAAATAGCACTAAGTTTCTATTATAATTGATCATTTTATAATGTAATTTTTTTTTACTGAAAATTTGTTTTTGGTACAACAAACCAAGTCTGTAATTAACTTTTTTTGTAACACTTTATTTTACAGTGTCATTGTTACATATGTTACATGTAGTTACTGTAGTAATAACTGCAAATTATGCATAATTACAAGCAATTAACCCTAAAACAAACCCTCATCCTAACCCTGACCCTATAGTAAGTACATATAGTTAATTAATATTACTCGGTACGTAAATGTATAATTACACTGTAATACTCAATTTTTGTACTAACGGTAACACTTTACAATAAGGTTCATTAGTTAACATGAACTAATAATGAACTGCACTTATACAGCATTTATTAATCTTTGTTGATTAATTTCAACATTTACTAATAAATTATTAAAATCTTGGGTAACACTTTATACATGCAACTAACCCTAATCTAAACCCTCACCCTAACCCTAAACCTATAGTAATTACATGTAGTAGCACTTTTATAGGTTTTTTTTTTTTTTTACAAAGTGAATACTACCAGAATCTATTCATATTACAGTGTTTAAATAACATATACATAAAGTAAAAATATTAATAAAATTGAATAACTGTTGGTAATATTCCAGTCTTATTGACATTTGTTGAATATTAGGCTCAGGTCCCCTTCTCAAATGTCTGAAGGTTACAGCACTGGTACTTTGATTCTCAAATGGGAAAATATTATGTCTTGAAACAGCAACCTTTTCAACTGAATTGACAAAGAAAATAAAATCCAGTAACTTTCAGACACAAATGTTTGCTCAGAATGGCCTGTTCATAAAGCCTTTAGATTTCTCTGCTGCAGTCTTATACTAAACTGTAATAGGAGACTTTAATGGCCTTTTGAATTTTTTATGGAATGTGAAATATTTATGCAGGAGCTGTTATTGATGTATGATCATCTCATGACACACGGAAGTGAAACATGGATGCAGCCTGTCCCTGTAAACGTGTGTGCGTTTGGTAATGCAACAAGACAAAGATGCACAGATCTCATCTGGGACAATCTACGGTCCCCCAGGACAGCGGATCAGATGGCCTCTTCTGCCATCTTATGCTAAACATGATTAATTTAGATTTAGATAAATTACCTTTATTACGTAATCTAGATAATGTCTCGGCTTTGTGGCTAATGAGCTCAGCATATACAAATTAGCCAGACACAAACCTTTTCCTCCATTATGCAACACATGTTTAGAAATGTTGTGCTATGGTGATTGAGGGATATTATTGTAGTTTCCATGGGAGAGAGCATCCCTGGGTTTATTTAAATGTGTGATGATGACCAGTGTTCGAACCATTTCAGTTCAGAGAAGAAATTCACCCGATGTACAGTGATATTCAGTAATAAATGATATGAAGTGTGGGAAAAGAAATGAAAAAGTGTTGTAAGTTTCTGAGGATAATAATGAAATGTGTTATTTTGACTGAATAAACATTAAAGTTACATAACATTAACACCAAAAAACCCTTCAGCCTTGGATAAGGATCTCTTCCATCATACATTTACAGATGTGATTGTTTCGTTTTTGCAACGTAGTGACGTAAGTTGTGTCTCACTGACAGTGTCCTGACATTCCGGGGTCTTTCAGAAGAAATATTGAGCAAGCTGGCTGATGTCCTCGAGGAGGTAAGAGATCTCTAAGCACACACACAAATATTTAGGCACTTGAGAGAGACTTTAAATCACAAATCTTCTCATTAAATCACAAACCTTTGAATGAACAATGATCATGTCTGTGTTAGCAAAGTCACTGTCTCACAGTGTTCATTCATCGCGAGTGGCCTTAAAAAGTGTGTAATTTCCTTCCTGGAAATTATGCAATAATGCAGCAGACAGTGTCAAAAGTTGGTCACTGGTAAAACATCTACCAAATAAAATGAAAATCAAATCTGAATGGTCAACTGGTACAAAAATAGATATATTAATATATGTTATGAAAATGAATATGTGTACTGATTTTTGTAAAAATTAGTCACAAATGGCACTATAATTGTTTTGATGGGTCAACAAACTGGGATCCAATTGCAGGCTTTTATTTATAAACAGAATTGAAGAAACAGGCAGGGTCATATACCAGCAAACAGGAATGTAAGAGGAAAAGCAGAGTCGTAATTGTTAAACAGGCGGGTAGATCGAGGCAGGCAGCAGGCAAACAACAGTCCGATAATCCAAAGCAGTAAATCCAAAAGGGCAGGCAGAGAACAATCAGAAAACAGGCCGAGAACATGACGGAAAACAACAAAGGTAAATAAATGCTCGGAATTGACCACAAAAAGCAAATGTATGGTTGTGTGAGCAGTGCTTGTATGTGGTATGTTTCAGGTGTGAGTGCATGAAGGCTTCTGGGAAATGTAGTGCGAGACCGAAATGGGTGAGTGGGTGTGTAGTTCATTGTGGGGAGTGAAGTCCAAGGTGAAGTGCCCTCTAGTACTTCAGCTGACAATCATGACAATAATAAGCAACTTTAAGATTTAGTTAATAACTCTACAACCTTGTCTGACAGAATCAAAATGCTTATGTCTTCGGAATTCTTGTTTAAGATCAAATAATAGTAAATCATTTTTGAAATTTTTAAAAAATTGTATCTGCCATTCTAATTTGTTAAAAAAACAAAAAAACACTAGCGCTAGAAATTCAGAAGATTCCTCAAACAGAGAAATGTTTTACAAAAAGTAGCTACATCGTAGGCTGTGTAGCACGTATAGCCTATGGTGTAGCCTGATGTGCACACCTCCAAAAATGTAAAAAAAAAAAATAATCAGCAGTACATATATATCAAGAATATATGTGGCAAGCAAAAATACGACGGAAAATGGAAATCCGCTTGCCACATATAGCTTATATATAACTAGATATTGTCATAATCATGCCTGTTTTCATGTCTATCTGTTCATTTGTTTATCCTGTTCCCCGGTCCTGTCCCTGTCACATGTTCCTTGTTTTCTTTTAGTCTGTCATCTGTCACATGTTCCTTGTTTTCATTTAGTCTGTCATCTGTCACATGTTCTTTTGTTATTGTCCTGTCAGTTTAGTCATGTGCTCTTTTGTTTTCATTCATCTTCCTTATTAGTTCATCGTCACCACCTGTGTCTCGTCAATCTGTGTTGTCATCACCTGTTCCCCATCAATTATCCTCTTGTTCTCTCTGTATAAATTCCCTCTGTGTCAGTCCTGTCCTTGTTCGTCTTTAGAGTTTCGTGCTCGTGTTTTCCGTACCTGTAAACCTGTCTTGCTTAAATAAACCCGTGTAATCTTCATCTGTCCTGCGTCCGCGTGCTTCCTCCACGCACTCAAGCGAGCCGTGACAGAAAGACGAACCCAACAATAACATCTATTTCTGCTATGTGGGCCAACGAAGCAGAGGATAAACTGTGGGGCATCCGACAGCGGGGACGGCCGCTGGAAAGGTATGTGGGGGAGTTTGTCGAGCTCTCCCATCTGGTGGGCTGGTCGGATGCGTCATTGAATGCGGTGTTTTGGTTGGGGTTGGACGAGAACACCATTCGTCCTGACGAACCCATGAGTCTGTACACCATAGCTGAATTAATTAATTTAGTCCTGGACTTAAATGGGTCAGATTTCGAGGTCGGAGAATGCGTTCCGCGTCCAACCTCGATCAAAACACCCGCACCGCCGGCCCACCGAACGCCGACTGCCCTCACATGCCCCTCTAACGGTGTTCTACCAGCTGGCCCCGCAGTCACCGCGGAGGGGTGAGCAGCGCGATTAGGGGGTCCAGGGTGTTGGAACCCCCGCTGCTGTCTGTCCGGTCGGCGTTGAAGCACGCTCAGACCACGCCCTCTTCCGGCCGCGATGGCTCCACCGACCCAGGAAGAGTGGATCCCTGAGCCGTCTCCTGTGCTCACCTTCCCTGAGCCGTCTCCTGTGCTCGCCTTCCCTGAGCCGTCTCCAGTGCTCGCCGTCCCAGAGCCGTCTCCAGTGCTCGCCGTCCCAGAGCCGTCTCCAGTGCTCGCCACCCCAGAGCCGTCTCCTGTGCTCGCCACCCCAGAGCCGTCTCCTGTGCTCGCCACCCCAGAGCCGTCTCCAGTACTCGCCACCCCAGGGCCGTCTCCAGTGCTCGCCACCCCAGGGCCGTCTCCTGTGCTCGCCACCCCAGGGCCGTCTCCTGTGCTCGCCACCCCAGGGCCGTCTCCTGTGCTCGCCACCCCAGGGCCGTCTCCTGTGCTCGCCACCCCAGGGCCGTCTCCTGTGCTCGCCGTCCCGGAGCCGTCTCCTGTGCTCGCCTTCCCGGAGCCGTCTCCAGCGCTCGTCTTCCCTGAGCCGCCTCCCGAGCTCGCAGCCCCTGACTTCCCAGAGCTCACTGACTTCCCCGGGCTCCATGCCTTTCCGGAGCTCCCTGACTTTCCCGAGCTCCCTGACTTTCCCGAGCTCCCGGACTTCCCAGAGCTCCCTGACCTCCCAGAGCTCCCTGTCTTCCCCGGGCTCCATACCTTCCCAGAGCTCCCAGACTTCCCTGAGCTCCCAGAGCCTCCTGGGCTCCCTGACCCGCCAGAGCCTCCTGGGCTCCCTGACCCGCCAGAGCCTCCTTGGCTCCCTGACCCGCCAGAGCCTCCTGGGCTCCCTGACCCGCCAGAGCCATCTAAGCTCCCTGACCCGCCAGAGCCATCTAAGCTCCCAGACCTCCCAGACCCCCCGAGCCGGCGCCTGACCTGCCACCGCCAGAGCCGGCTCCTGACCCTCCACCGCCAGAGCCTGCGCCACCAAGGTTGGGGGACCCTTCCCTTGAAAGTTTTGGGGGGGGGGCCCAGTGGCCTCGTCCACGGTGGCCAGAGGGAAGGAGGCCATGCCCCGGACTCCTCCATGGCCGCCTGACCTCCTGGCACCCGCTGAAACTCTGCCCCGGACTCCTCCATGGCCGCCAGACCTCCTGGCACCCGCTGGGACTCCGCCCCAAACTCCTCCATGGCCGCCTGACCTCCTGGCACCCGCTGGGACTCCGCCCCGGACTCCCCCATGGCCGCCTGACCTCCAGGAGGTCCTGGAGACACCCTGGAGGCCACCTGAACTGCCTGAACCTGACCACGGCCTCCAGGGTGCCCGCCCCCCCCTCCCGGATCTGTTCTTTCACGGTGCGAGGTCGCGCCTTCTGGGAGGGGGGAGTAATGTCATAATCATGCCTGTTTTCATGTCTATCTGTTCATTTGTTTATCCTGTTCCCCGGTCCTGTCCCTGTCACATGTTCCTTGTTTTCATTTAGTCTGTCATCTGTCACATGTTCTTTTGTTATTGTCCTGTCAGTTTAGTCATGTGCTCTTTTGTTTTCATTCATCTTCCTTATTAGTTCATCGTCACCACCTGTGTCTCGTCAATCTGTGTTGTCATCACCGGTTCCCCATCAATTATCCTCTTGTTCTCTCTGTATAAATTCCCTCTGTGTCAGTCCTGTCCTTGTTCGTCTTTAGAGTTTCGTGCTCGTGTTTTCCGTACCTGTAAACCTGTCTTGCTTAAATAAACCCGTGTAATCTTCATCTGTCCTGCGTCCGCGTGCTTCCTCCACGCACTCAAGCGAGCCGTTTAAAGTGTAAAAATGTTTTTTGCAGATTCCATCAGGGACTGCCTCTCAACTCAATATATTTAAGCTCCTCATTTATTCCATCAATAATTTAGGGAGCATTTTTAGACTTTCTTGTCTTTTAGTGATTCAATAAGTTGTAGTGGAGTGAATCAGAAAGTTGTTTATACTTTCTGAATAAGATAGAGAATAACCTTCTCAGACAGTCAACATATGAGGTACACTTTGCACTAAGCATCGGGTGAGAAAAATCAATGTTTTTATCCAATAATAGTAGGAGAAGATGCACTGTAGCCATTGTCAATATCTTAGTCATCAGTCAGTCTATCATTCACAGACGAAGGTCTACATCACCTCTCCTCACCTCGTCAGCATACAACATTTATCACTGGGGAGTGAGTGATGGAGACCCTCAATTCCCTGTGTTTAGGGGTGAAAGGTTGTTGTTTTCCATTCTTTGTGGATTTGTTGACAATCTTGCAGTCGCTGTGGTCTGCCTTTCCTAACAATAACACAACAACACATAGAAATTGGTTTGGCTCTGATAATTATATACGTGTACGTGTAATCAGTCTAATACAGACACCATCAGATTTGTACTGTTTAGACAGCGATTATGATATCTGCAGCAGGGCAAACAAAGTGGACAAAGCTTATTTTGAGATATACACATTATAATGTTTGCCATTGGTAAAACATCTATTATTATTTACTGGAATATTACTGTTTTATGTTGCTTGCCAGTGTATGTGTATTATTTTAGTGCTATTGATATACTGTTATATTATGGAATATTACACACATACTATTTTCATATTATACTGTTTTGGAATATTCACTGTTATTTGCTAGTTTTATTATTACCTATAAACTATTATATAATATTTTGAATTAGATTTAATTTTTATATTTCCAGTCTTCAATTTATTTTTTTTGCTTATGTGTTAATAATACAAATTACAAAAGCACTTACAATTACTGTTTTATATTTCTATTCAGATTTTATTTATTTTAATTTCAGTTTTATGCAGCAGAGCGATGACGTCTCAGATCATTATCTAGTCTCATGCGTGCTACATTTAACCAGGGATGGAAAACCACCTGTCTGCCACAAATATGTTAGAACCATCACTTCTACCACAAAAAAATTGCTTTATAAATAATCTTCCTGAACAGTTTCATCAACTTAGCAAACGAGACAGCTTAGAAGAACTCGATGTTGCAACAGAAACTATTGACGCTCTCTTTTCCAACACTCTAGACTCTGTCGCTCCTTTGCGCTTAAAAAAGATTAAGGATATTAGTCCAACACCATGGTATAACGAGCACACTCAGGCCCTTAAGAGAGCAGCCAGAAAACTGGAGCGCAGCTAGAAGAATTCAAAACTAGAAGTTTTTCGGATTTCATGGAGAGAGAAAATGATGGAGTACAGAAAGGCCGTAAAAACCGGTAGATCTGCTTATTTTTCAAATCTTTTAGAAGAAGATAAACACAACCCTAAGTACTTATTTAATACAGTGGCTAAATTAACGCGAAATACAGCCTCAACTTCTGATGTTTCCAAACAGCACAGCAGTAATGACTTTATGAACTTCTTTACTTGCAAGATTGACAACATTAGAGAGAAAATTATAGCCATGCAACTGTCTACTACAGTATCACATCAGACAGTGGATTGTAGTATCCCTGAGGAAAAATTCCATTCATTCCAAGAATTGTCTAAACTTGTTAAATCATCAAAATCAACAACATGTATGTTAGACCCTATACCGACTAAGCTATTGAAAGAGTTGCTTCCAGAGGTCATAGATCCTCTTCTTAAGATCATTATTTCATCTTTATCACTAGGTTACTTACCGAAAACGTTTTAAGCAGGCTATTATCAAACCTCTTATTAAAAAATCACAACTTGATCCTAGAGAATTGGTCAATTACAGGCCGATCTCCAATCTACCTTTTTCTGTCAAAAATGCTAGAAAAGGCAGTATTATCTCAACTGTGTTCCTACTTGGAAAGAAATGGTATCTGTGAGGATTTCCAGTCAGGATTTAGACCGTACCATAGTACTGAGACTGCTCTCATTAGAGTTACGAATGATTTGCTCTTATCATCAGATCGTGGTTGTATCTCTCTATTAGTCTTACTAGACCTCAGTGCTGCTTTTGACACTATCGAGCACAATATTCTTTTGAATAGACTAAAAAATTATGCTGGAATTAGTGGAATTGCATTGGCATGGTTCAAATCATACTTATCTGGCTGTTATCAGTTTGTAGTAGTAAATGAAGAGACGTCATTTTCATTTTTCATTTTTCGTCATTTAGCAGACGCTTTTATCCAAAGCGACTCACAAGGGGAGCAATTAGGGGTTTCGTGTCTCGCTCAAGGACACTTTAGTCATGGTGTTGAAGGTGGAGAGGGTGCTGTTCATTCACAATCCCCACCTTCAATTCCTGCCGGCGTGGGAATCGAACCTGCAACCTTCAGGTTGCAAGCCCGACTCCCTCACCACTAGGCCACGACTACCCCTTAGTGACTACCCCTTAGTTAGATTTTGATCACAAGTTCAATAGGGAGTACCACAAGGCTCAGTTCTAGGACCGTTGCTTTTCACTCTGTACATGCTACCCTTGGGAGATGTCATTAGGAAGCATGGCATTAGTTTTCACTGTTACACTGATGATACTCAGCTCTATATTTCTTTGCACCCTGATGAAACCTACCATTTCTCAAAATTAAGGGAATGCGTAGCTGATATAAAAAATTAGATGACTAGTAATTTAATAAATATTTCATGTAAGTTTATTTCAAATTTCTCTAGTAATTCAGAAAAAACGACATGGTAGGTGGTAGATCCTTTTCC
The DNA here is from genome assembly GCA_037194245.1 of Opsariichthys bidens. Taxonomy (NCBI): domain Eukaryota; kingdom Metazoa; phylum Chordata; class Actinopteri; order Cypriniformes; family Xenocyprididae; genus Opsariichthys; species Opsariichthys bidens. The sequence goes on along the minus strand of CM074279.1, from coordinate 10,063,385 downwards.
TATTTGGCACCTAAACTCAGGAACGATCTTCCTAGCATTGTTCAGGAAACAGACACACTCTGTCAGTTTAAATCTAGAGTAAAAACGCATCTCTTTCACCTGGCATACACATGACACATTACCAATTTATGCCTTCATATCCGTGAAAGGATTGTTTGGCTGCATAGATCAGGTCAGCCGGAACCAGGAACACTCCCTATAATACCGGATGTACTCGTTACATCAGAAGAAGAATGGCATCTACGCTAATTTTAGTCTCTCTGCTTATCCCGAGGTTTACCATTTAACGTGATTGGCTGGTTCTGTGTCTGGGTCGGATGGGGAACCCGCGCCTGTGTGGGGCAGTAGCGTGGCCCTGGGGTGTCGGCGGAGACTGTGTCAACTAGCTCATCCCATGTGAGGGCCTTACCGACACATCAGCCAGTGGCACAGAACACCAGCAAACCGTCCCATACCGGCGTGATGAAAAAGATCTTAAACTAGATGGAACCGGATTAAATATTTTAACTGTTCCAATCCCAAATCGGACTTATGACCTGTAACTCTGCCTGAATCAATCAAGCAAGTGTTCACTGTTGGCCAGAGGAGAACTGGCCCCCCCAACTAAGGCTGGTTTCTCCCAAGGTTTTTTTTCCCCATTTTGTTGGAGTTTTCGTTCCTTGCCACTGTTGCCTTTGGCTTGCTTGGTTGGGGACACTTGCTTGATATCCAGCAGTGTTTTTGGTTTTTGGTATGCCTACATTGCCGCCGTTGTATGTGAACTGAGCTGAGCTGGACGATTACATCACTGTTTTCTGCAGTGCTGATGTACATAAATTAACTAGACTAATAACTATTGATCTTTCAATAGTGTGAAATGAATCAATTCAAATATATAGAATAAGCTGGACAATGACACAGTTTTCTTTGGGAAGAAATTATTTGCCAATGACTTAATGCAGCAAAACCTGCTTGTTTAAAAACACATCTACAACATATTCATTAAAATATAGTATGTTTGGTAGGATTTATTTCATTTTAATCTGGATAATAAGTCAAAAACTGTCTCCTATCACTGCCTGTGTATGTGTGGGTGTTTTGTTGGAGGTCAGACTCTAGGTGATGTTGGAACAAAGTGTTTGCTTGTGTCAGAGTCTTTCTGGGGTTCAGTTTCCTTTTTGGTACTCATATCTGATTTCAGACTGATGTGTCTGGAGGTCAAGGTCTTAGAGAGCATACTGAGGGTCAGAGAAATGTTGTGTTGCCTCTTTTCTATATAGAAACCTGCTGGGTCTTAAATCTGCACATCCTCTATTCATATCCTCTTCATTAAAAATACCACCTATTTTTCTCAATATTTTTCCACATATTCAAACTAATTGTCTTTCTCTTTCAGACACACTATGAGGATGGCGACTATATCATTCGCCAGGGGGCAAGAGGAGACACATTCTTCATTATCAGTAAAGGAAAGGTAAGTCTATTTCAGTGCAATGTGCAAGCAGTGATACTGTGAAGATGAACTCATGTTAATATTTCTTCCTCTTCTTCTCACTCCTGTCCAGGTGACGATGACTCGAGAGGATTGTCTGGGTCAGGAGCCAGTCTACTTGCGTTCAATGGGGAAAGGAGACTCATTTGGGGAAAAAGCCCTACAAGGGTGAGATTGTACTCAACACTACTGTTATAGTCAGATTTAATACAAAACTTAAACTCAAAACAAGAATCTCACAAATCCTGCCAAGAACATGTTCATTGTTCACCCAAAAATCACTTAATTTACACCTTCCAAATTCTCTGTATTGCAGAAAATCTCATTCTCCTTACTTTAATTACAGAAAGAAGATAGGAGATTCTATTCTATCCTATTTATAGACATATATCATTAGTGTTTTACCGTGGTGAGAACTGTATAACAATCACTATTGAGAATAAGGGTAATTATTACAAAAATCTTAAGGGTCTTACTTTTTCTTTTGATTATTCAGTGAAATGTGACTTAGACAGGTTCTTGTGAGATTCATTCAACCTATTAGTTTTTAAAGGATGTGGGGACATCTTGTGGTAGCTGGGAAAACGCACTCTTGGAATTGAAAAAGTAGTAGTTGGAGTAGCTGCACTTGCATAGCAAACATGATTTTATATTTACACGTTATTTAAAAGCACTGTTTTCTCACACTCTTATGACTGCATAAAAATAAGTTTATTCAGGAGTTATTTTATGCAGAATCTGAACTAGAAACTTTGTTGTTCCTTGACTATATTCCTAATTGAACTGCTAAAAATTACCTGCTCCAGATTTCAATTTCCTGATATGTTTTGTTGTTGTTGTTGGCTTTTTTTATTTTATTATTTGTGCAAATACTTTGTGTTTGTGTGCAAATGACTTCTGCTTAGACAATTCAAATGAGCAAAATGAGCAACTGTCAATGTATATGAATCTAAACATAAATCTTTGTGATCTTAGTTTTTAAATGTTATGACCCCGTTATACATATGTATCAGAGCAGGGGTTCCCAAACACATTCCTGGAGCCCCCCCCAACAATATGCATTTTTCATGTCTCCTTTGTCTGACAAACCCATTTCTGGTCATCAGCCTCATTCTGACTGTCAGTCCTAATCTGATTTTTGTGCACATCCGATTGAAATCTCATCAGATTTAGCAAGTCTGAACAGCCAAAAATCACATGAAATTTTTAAGATCTGTTTCGATCGACATTAACATGTGGTTTAAAGTCCTGTTCAAATCGCATTTCTGGAAATCCCTTTCAGTCTGACCACTCTGATCGGATTTTGTGTGGTTTATGTGACTTTTCTCTCACCACATAAAACATAAACATCAGATGTTGTTATAGGAAACATGTTGAAAGTCACTGCAGAAACAAGGTTGTGTTGTTGCAAAGTGCCGGATGAGTAGAACAATATAATGGAAACAGGTTTTGACTCTGGTGGAGATGACAACACGGAATAAAGCCATGTATGGAAGAATTGTCTAAACTTGTTTGTATGTTAGAACCTATACTGACTAAGCTATTGAAAGAGATGCTTCCAGAGGTCATAGATCCTCTTCTTAAGATCATTAATTGATCTTTATCACTAGGTTACTTACCGAAAAAGCTGGCTATTATCAAACCTCTTATTATAAAACCACAACTTGATCCTAGAGAATTGGTCAATTACAGGCCGATCTCCAATCTACCTTTACTGTCAAAAATACTAGAAAAGGCAATATCACCGCAACTGTGTTCCTACTTGGAAAGAAATGGTATCTGTGAGGATTTCCAGTCAGGATTTAGACCATAACATAGTACTGAGACTCCTCTCATTAGAGTTACGAATGATTTGCTCTTATCATCAGATCGTGGTTGTAGTGTTACTAGACCTCAGTGTTGCTTTTGACACTATTAACCACAATATTCTTTTGAATAGACTAGAAAATTATGTTGGCATTAGTGGAATTGCATTGGCATGGTTCAAATCATACTTATCTGACCGTTATCAGTTTGTAGTAGTAAACGAAGAGATGTCATTTTGATCACAAGTTCAATAGGGAGTACCGCGAGGCTCAGTACTAGGGCCGTTGCTTTTCACTCTGTACATGCTACCCTTGGGAGATGTCATTAGGAAGCATGGCATTAGTTTTCACTGTTACGCTGATGATACTCAGCTCTATATTTCTTTGCGCCCTGACGAAACCTACCATTTCTCAAAATTAACTGAATGTGTAGCTGATGACTAGAAAAATTAGATGACTAGTAATTTAATAAAAATTTCATGTAAGTTTATTTCAAATTTCTCTAGTAATTCAGAAAAAACTTAGATTCTAATTATTAGACCAAAAACTTTTGCACATAATAACCTAGAATACTGTCTAACTGTCTAAAATTAGCGTAGATGCCATTCTTCTTCTGATGTAACCAGTGCATCCGGTATTATAGGAAGTGTTCCCGGTTCCAACTAACCTGATCAATGCAGCCTAACAATCCTTTAACGGATATGAAGGCATAAATTGATAATGTCATGTGTATGCCAGGTGAAAGAGATGCGTTTTTAGTCTAGATTTAAACTGATAGAGTGTGTCTGCTTCCCGAACAATGCTAGGAAGATTGTTCCAGAGTTTAGGTGCCAAATAGGAAAAGGATCTACCACCTGCGGTTGGTTTTGATATTCTAGGTATTAACAGCTGGCCAGAATTCTGAGATCGTAATACACGCGAAAGACTTTAATGCATTTATAGCTCGCTCAGGTACTGGGGAGCTAAGCCATTTAGTGCTTTGTAAATAATTAGCAAGATTTTAAATTCTATACAATGTTTAATTGGGAGCCAGTGCAGTTTTGACAGAACTGGGCTAATATGGTCATACTTCCTGGTTATATTAAGGACTCTAGCAGCTGTGTTTTGGACCAGTTGTAGTTCATCAAGCAAGCAGGGCAACCACCCAGTAGAGCATTACAGTAATCTAGCCTTGAGGTGATGAACGCATGAACTGTTCCGCATTTATCATTGAGAGCATATGTCGTAGTTTAGATATATTTTTAAGATGAAAGAATGCGGTTTACATATGCTAGAAATGTGGCTTTCAATGAAGAGCACACCCAGATTCCTAACTGATGAACAAAGCAGCCTATTCTAGGTTATTATGAGCAGAAGTTTTTGGTCTAATAATTAGAATCTCTGTTTTTTCTGAATTTAGTAGTAGGAAATTTCTAGTCATCCAATTTTTTATATCAGCTACGCATTGTTAATTTTAGAAAATTTTCTGGTTTCGTCAGAGCGCAAAATAATATAGAGCTGAGTATAATCAGCGTAACAGTGAAAACTAATGCCATGCTTCCTAATGATGTCTCCCAAGGGTAGCATGTACAGAGTGAAAAGCAACAGTCTAGAAAAGAGTAAATCATTTGTGAATCTAATGAGAGCAGTCTCAATACTATGGTACGGTCTAAATCCTGACTAGAAATCCTCACAGATACCATTTCTTTCCAAGTAGGAACACATTTGAGATGATACTGCCTTTTCTAGCATTTTTGACAGAAAAAGGTAGATTGGAGATTGGCCTGTAATTGACCAATTCTCTAGGACCAAGTTGTGGTTTTTTAATAAGAAGTTTGATAATAGCCTGCTTAAAACGTTTTCGGTAAGTAACCTAGTGATAAAGATGAAATAATAATCTTAAGAAGAGGATCTATGACCTCTGGAAGCAACTCTTTCAATAGACTAGTCGGTATTGAGTCTAACATACATGTTGTTGATTTTCGATGATTTAACAAATTTAGACAATTCTTACTCTCCTATAGCAGTGAATGAATGGATTTTTTCCTGAGGGATACTACAATTCATTGTCTGATGTGATACTGTTGTAGACAGTTGCATGGCTATAATTTTCTCTCTAATTTTGTCAATCTTGCAAGTAAAGAAGCTCATAAAGTCATTACTGCTGTGCTGTTTGGAAACATCAGAGGTTTAAGCTGTATTTCTCGTTAATTTAGCCACTGTATCAAATAAATGCTTAGGGCTGTGTAAAAAAGATTTGAAAAATAAGCAGATCTAGCGGTTTTTAAGGCCTTTCTGTACTCAATCATTTTCTCTCTCTCTCCGTGAAATACGAAAAAGTTTTGATTTCGTCCAGCAGCGCTTTTTAAGCGCAACAGAGCGAGAAAGTCTAGAGTCCTGGAAATGAGAGCGTAAATAGTTTCTGTTGCAACATTGAGTTGTTCTAAATTGTCTGGTTTGGCTAGTCGCATCCAAAACAGTATCTAAAGCCCCTGCATTCTATTTCCCTTCATTTATGACATGTGAATCCCTCATCGCTGACAGAGAAAGCTATACTATGCATGTCACAGGCAGTGCAAGTAACAATGAAGGGAGAAGATAACATAGCTTACCGTGTTTGTAGACTGATCTGACTTACCAGTTGTTTTATGAATTTGTAGAAAAGGAGAGCACGTCAGAAATGATGGTGGGCACAGATGACAAGTTGACAAACTAGCATAATACTATACTTGTGATAGTGATTTAGATTAAAAGATTAAAAACTAGCGACGTCAGATTAATGTGATAGGCAATATTAGACAATATCAGACATATGGTGATGACAACAAACAATGACATAACATAACCGAAACTAAACAGATCAGGAAAACATGAACTAAAGGAAACTGAACAGAATATCAAAGTAAGAGTCCATAACCTTGACAAGCATCTTGCAGTAGGAAAACCTACTAGCTGCCAACAAATTGAGGAACACAGTAAAATTAATTTCAGTTCGAACAGGAAATAACAGACAAAAGAACATGAGGAAAGATTAAGACCAGTCAGATATCATCAGTTATTCTTATGCATTCTTGGAGAATATTCTATTCTGGTTTCTGTTTTAAGGGGACTGTTTACCTCTGATTATAATCCTGCGTTTGGTTGTGTTACTAGGAAACAGTGATCCGGAGAGGGTGTTGATATGCTCCGCAGTGTATCAGGTGTCCTGCTCGGCAGTCTTCTGTTGTGAGCTGCGAGTGTGTGAATGGAGGTGAAATTTAGGCCACGGTTTTGGAATCAGAACATTGCACACAGTCACTGTGATCCCTCAGAGACCAATTAAATGCCCTTCTGTTAGCTGCATCCTTGTATATGGCGTGGGGGGGGGGGGGGGGGGTAAACACTTTACGGAGATCCTTGACCGCGTCCAAAACTTGATAAAGGAATCTCTTGATCCCGGGATTAAAAATCATGCGTGAGTGCATGTGCATTCAGAAGCATTTGACACCTGATTGGTACAGAAACACATTTGGCAACAATGATGTTGATTTTTCATGTAGCGTTTCCTTAAAGCATGTGGATGTGACCCACTCAAGGCAAAATTACCCTCATACCTTACAATTAAAGAAATAGTTCACCCAATAATCAAAATTCTATCATTTATACTGTTAAGTCATTCCAAACCCATATGACTTTTCATAAAACACAAAAATATAAATTTACGAGTTTCCAAACTCCTCTTTTCCATACAGAGAACATAAAAATACACAAAATTATAAAAAGCAGCGTAAAATCATTCCATAAGTTTCATATGGATTATTCTTTTGCCTGGTACTTTTTATCCCTTTGTGTTGCCATTTTAAGGAAAAAAGCAATTTCAACATTCTGCACATTTTTGTGTGTTCCATGGAAGAACACAATTCATAAAGGTTTGGAACATCATTTAAGGTGACAGATTTAAATGATGACAGATTTTCCTCCTCTCCTCTGTCTCTCTGTGTTCAGTAATATCATGGAGCAGCTGTGACCTTTGCAGTAGCGTTATTGTGTATTCGTGCTGTGACAGCTTTTAAGCCGATATGTTGTGAAGAATTCTCACCTCTGCAAGCGTTTCACATTGGAAATGGATCCGACAGCGTGTGCGTGTCTGGTATCCGGCAGTATTTGCAGTTGGACCCAGGAGCAGACGCTCCATTTGTGTTCAGCATTTAGTGACCAGCCCTTCTTGCTTTCAGAGAGTCGTGCGTGGGAGCTCTTCCTCAGAGCAGCCAATGATGGGACAGATGTCACACAGTGATTGTTTTAGTTTTAATAGAAGTCTACTGTACTATAGTGGTATATGTGCATGTATAGCTGTGCTCAGATCAGGCAGTAAGTGAATAATGCAAAGCATCATGAGGTCAGAGTGGGATTCAGACTCTGATGACTGCGACTGGAACGACAGTGAGGAAGAGGACAATCAGCGAACTCTGAGGCACACTGGCTTAATTATTTAATAGTTGAAATAGCTAGCTCTTACTATTTTATTAACTTACTCCAGTAATCTAATGTTTATGCTTAAATGTTTGATATACATTCAAACCAAAAATTAAGACATTTTTGATATATTTTTACTAGTGGGTGCAGTACACTATGGTTCATTTATGTATGTGAAGAGAGCAAAATAAAGTAAACTGTGACGACATATACCCAAAAATTCATAGAGTGGACTACCAGTAAAATTAATAAATAATTGGGGACCAAAAATTTTGACCTGACCAAGTTTTGGTGTTTGGTTTTCTGGTTATCTGACATTATCAAGATAATTTTTCAGAAAAAAACTGAAGTTCTTGTCATATTTTATTACGATTTTTTTTAACTATATAAATAAACTGTTTTAATGTGTGAAACGTTGAAGGTGTCTGAATAAATTTTGGTTTGACTGTATATTTATTTTAATGTATTATTTTTAACAGATTTCGCAACTGTCTTACTGTTACTTTTAATCGCTACATAATTCAAAGTTTAATTTGGATTATTATTTGTGTAGTTTTATAAAAAAAAAAATTATATTAATATTTTAATATTTAGATATAATTATTATTTTTCATTATTATGCTGGCTTTACGAAGCCAAAATACTGGTCTACTATTTAAGCTTCTACTGATTCTTCTTCTTCTAGCTTTAAAGCTACAACCACCAAACTCGGGTCAGACCTTAAGACTCTTCTGACTCGGGTTTCTATCTCTCTTCTAACTGATCAGAATTACAATTTTCAAAACAACAAAAAGCTTCACAGACTTTCATTGAGGGGGTCAAAACATTTATACAATTAATAGAGTATTTAATACAGTCTTTATTCCAACAGAGTATTAAAGCTTCATTCACCAAGTATCTATCACTAGCCAAGCTTTGCAACTAGCATAGGACATGCAAACAAAGTGTTAAAACATGCAAAATCATGCTAATTTGTTAACAACATGTTAATTCTTGTTGGCAATGTGCTATAACATGTTAATAACATGTTAGACTCAGGTTGTTTCAAACTTTCAGACAAGGCTTTATTATAAATGTAAACTAGACGAGTACTCATTTATTTGAATAGTTTTAATATTTTACTATTACTAAATCTGTTTATCTATCTGATTACATATTTTTATTATTTTATATTATATTATTTTAATTTATAATATTAATCGTTTATTTTAATATCTTAATTTTACAATATTCGTTTATCTATATATCTATGATTTAGAAAGAATCAGAACATTATAAAATGACATTTCTCTGTATTGTGTATCTGTGTTCTTTAAACAGGGAGGACATCAGAACAGCCAATGTCATTGCAGCAGAGACTGTCACCTGCCTTGTGATTGACAGAGAGTGAGTATTTGTCACATTTATCCTTTCTTTATATATGCCGCTTAAAACATCAAGTGTCATTCCAGCAGTCATCAGTAAATCAGTCCAGGTTTTCTTGTTTGTTGAACATCTGTCGATTTTACACTGATCGTTCTATTTGTGTGTGAGGGACACAGAATGTATGGGTTTGAAGTGCTTATCTGCTGCCTTAAAGTCAATAAATTAAGCTCAACCTAAATAGCTGAAGTGTCACGTGTGTCAATAAGCTGGAACGAGTGAGACAGTCAGACAGACAGAGAGAAGCACATATGTGCCCTCCGGCTGGGAAAACTCTTTCCTGTCTGATAGAGACTCAAACCATCAGCCATCTGTGTGGCAACTGATTGACATTTTAATGAGCACTGTTTCATTTAGATATAAAAGTTTCACTATAATTTAGAACTGACTTTCTAAAAAAAGAAAGTGACAAAATCATTGAGAGTCATTTGAGAGATAGATCTTCAACTTAGAATGAGTTCATTTTTGAAAGTTAAATACCAGTTTTGTGGTCATATGTAGACATTTAATAAAAGTGTTGTCAGTTGTAAGACAGCTGAATAAGGACATCATGCAACTGCCTCACTGCTTCTTGACTGGAGAACCTCATTTAGATAAACTCATACAGACTGCTGTAAACCTCACAGAGAACGTCTGATTTATAAAATGGTGCCTTTGATAAATTTACTGTACCGTTCATAAGTTTGGGGTCATTCCTTTTTTTAAAAAAGAATTTATTGAGCAAGGACACATTAAATTGGTCTAAAGTGGTAGTGAAGACATTTATAATGTTACAAAGATTTATATTTTAAATAAATGGTGCTCTTTTGAATTTTCTATTTGTCAATATATTGTTTTCAACATTGATAATAATAAGAATGTTTTTTGAGCAGAAAATCGGTATATTAAAATGACTTCTGAAGGATTATGTTACACTGAAGACTGGCGTAATGATGCTGAAAATTCAGCTCTGTTATCGCGAGAATAAATTACACTTTAAAATATATATTTTAATTTGTAGGAATTACAAGTAAATTGCAAATTTCTCATTTTACTGTATTTGTAATCAATTAAGCCCAGACTTGGTGAGCATAAGAGAATTGTATTGACCTCAAACATTTTTGAACGGTATCGCATTTGTCAAAGATTAAATATTTCTAAATATGTTGTTTGTGTTGTATTTTTCCAGCTCATACAAACACCTGATTGGAGGTCTGGAAGATGTATCCAACAAAGGCTGTGAAGACGCAGAAGCAAAAGCAAAGTAGGTGAAATAATCTCTGAAGACCCTTAATTATTATATTTTCTTCCCTGGGGTCAGTTTATAATATTAATCAAGGTTACTTTGCATGTAAAACATTAGCAATCTTGATTTGATCACCATTTGTTTAGATTGCCTACAAAATACAGCCCCATTTTCAGAAAAGTTGGGACATTTGGTAAAATGCAAGAAAATCAATAATCTGTGATGTGTTATTTCTCTTTCAACTGTATTTAACTGGCCACAGTACAGAGAAAGAATTTCCATTGTTTTTACTGACAACCTCTTCTTTTTTATGATTTTGATGGCTGTAACACACTCCAAAAAGGTTGGGAAAGAAGCAAAATAAGTGAAAAGATTGTAGAATGTCCAACACTGATTTGAAACAGTCCTCAATAAGCAGGTGAATTGATAATAAGTAAAGGTATCGTGATTGGCTTTAGAAGGAGCGTCTCAATCTTTGCAAGCAAAGATGGGTCAAACAATTCAAAAATCACACTTCTCAATGCTAGATTGCTAAGAATTTAGGTCTTTCATCTTCTAACATGCATAATATTGGAGAAATCTCTAGACAGAAAACCTCTATTAAATGTGCTTGACCTTCAAGCCCTCTGATGGCATTGCATGAGAGACCGTCATGATCCTGTGTATATAGCCACGTGGGCTCAGGAGAACTTTGGAAAACCATTGTCACTTAGCAGTCTGCCACTGCATCAAGAAATACAACCTGGATGTTACGCAAGGAGAAAGCTATACATGCAGAGATGCTGCCGAATTCTCTAGGCCCAAGCTTATCTCAGATGGTCTCAAAGACAGTGGAAATGTGTGCTGTGGTCAGATGAGACCACATTTTAGCTTGCTTTGGGAAAAACGGACATTGAGTTCTCAGTCCCGAAGATCATGGTATGGGGCTGCATCATTGCAAAGGACATGGCTGAATTGCTTACGTGTGACGATACCATTGACGTGGAGGTGTGTTTTGGGATTGTACAGAGACTTATACTGCCATCGAGATGACATCTTTCCTGGGAAGCAAGACAATGTCAGGCCTCATTCTGCGTGTGCTACAACAGAGTGGTTTATAGAAACTCTACACCTGCAGTCCAGATCTGTCCTTTATTGAAAATGTGTGGCCCGTCATGAAAAAAAGAATCAGATAATGACGACCATGGACTGTTGAGCAGCTGAAGTTTCAAATCAGGTGAGATTTTTGCAAAAATTCGCAAAACTCAATTCCCAAACTATTAAAAAATGTAACTAAAAGGAAAGGTGATGTGACACAGTTGGCAAACGCCTCTCTCTCAACTGTTTTGGAGTGTGTAGCAGCCATCAAAAAATAATTAGTGAAAATTAGTGTATATTTACAAAATACAATTACATTGATCATTTAAAACACTGGACATCTTTCCCTTGTACTTTTGCCAGGTAAAGGTTCAAGAGATTGCATTTTACAAAATGTTGAAACTTTTCTGAAAATAGGGTTGTACTCAAAGTGAAATTCCTGCCTTCCTATTAGTTCATGAATAGGACGTTAAAGCGAGCGGCATTCATTTCAAACAACAAAATATTTCTTTTCTGTCTCTTTTGATCAATGTAATTCATCCTTGCTGAGTTAAAAAAAATGGACTTGTTCATGGTAGTGTATGTTTGATTTCAGATTTAGCTGCCAATAAACATCACATAAAGCAAGTGAAATATGCTTGGTCACGTCACATTTTAGTCAGACAGTCACTTGTTCTCAAAGTGGGTATAAATATAAAATCTAGAAGTATGGCAACCAATACTATGCAATTGTCAAAGTGCAGCTCAACTCTAGAACTGTAAAGTGGGAAAGCTGTGCCACCCTGCAGAAGACGTGTTATATTAGAACGAGCAAATGCTCATAATCAGAAGAAACGATGAGAGAGTGATGCGATCATTGTGTGGCGATGAGGAAATAATCCGCTCAGAGAAATGTGAAACCTTATCACATTTCACAGAGAGAATATCAGAGAGAGAACGAGGGATTCTGGGATAGCTCAGAAAATCATTTCCCACTTCAAAAATCCCTTCAGTGTCATATCTGAACCGAAATAGAAACTTTTCGTCCCTCTTATCTGCTCATCTGCAATGTAAATGAATGCTGATGAATAATGAAGAGGTGCCTGTAGCCTGTATGACTGTCATAGATTAAAGCTTAAGACACACATACAGCTGTCACCTCCTGCACTGCGTCCCCAGTGATCTAAACTTCAAACCTGTAAATAAATCTCCAGCTGCCACACTGACAGATAGAGAACACTCTAATGAGACTCTTATATACATAAATGTGTCATTTCTACATCACTAGTGGCACCAAACAAAATTGCAAAAATGATGACAGTTAACAATCAAGTAACAATCAAGACACTCCCTGTCTTCCAAAATTCTGCTAAACAGGTACAGATGCTTGAGCTAATGTTATGTTTGACCAATTTTGGACCACTTAAAAAATACACCAAGTCCTGTTGGTTGCGTGGTGAGGCCTCAGTTGATCTGATTTGCTTGTTCAGCACATCCCACAGATGCTCGATTGGATTGAGATCTGGGGAATTGAGGCCGACTCAACACCTCAAACTTGTTGTGCTCCTCAAACCTTTCCTGAACCATTTTTGCTTTGTGGCAGGAGCATTATCCTGCTGAAAGAGGCCACAGCCACCAGGGTATAACTTTTCCATGAAAGGGTGCACATGGTCTGCAACGATGCTTAGTTAGGTGGTACGTGTCGAAGTAACATCCACACGGATGGCAGGACCCAAGGTTTCCCAGCAGAACATTGCACAAAGCATCACACTGCCTCCCCCAACTTGCCTGCTTCCCATATTGCATCCTGGTTCCATGTGTTCCCCAGGTAAGCGATGCATATGCTCCCTCACATCCACGTGATGTAAAAGAAAACGTGATTCATCAGACCCGGCCACCTTCTTCCATTGCTCCGTGGTCCAGTTCTGATACTCACAAGCCCACTGTTGCCGCTTTCACTGGGGTCAACATGGGCACCCTGAATGATCTGTGGCTTTACAGTCCCATACACAACAAACTGTGATGCACTGTGTATCCTGACACCTTTCTATCAGAACCAGCATTAAGTTCTTGAGCAATTTGAGCTACAGTAGCTCGTCAGTTGAATCGGACCACACGTGCCAGCCTTCACTCTCCACGTGCAGCAATGAGCCTCGGCCTCCTTGGACCACTTTTGATTGATACTGATCACTGCAGACCAAGAAAACCCCACAAATGCTGGGGAAAGTCAACTTTGAAGAAAAAATGTTCTCTTGCTGCCTAATATATTGCACCCACTAACAGATGCCATGATGAAGAGATAATCAGTGTTGTTCACTTCACCTGTCAATAGTCATAATGTTATGCCTGATCAGTGTTGTGTGTGTGTGTATATATATATATATATATATTCCTCACTTGTAAGTCGCTTTGGATAAAAGCATCTGCCAAATTAATGTGTGTGTATATGTATGTGTATATTCGTAAAACACATGCATATATACTATATACACACAGACATATACATATACTGTATTACACATATTAGGGCTGCAACTAACGATTATTTTGATAATCGATTAGTTGGCCGATTATTTTTTCGATTAATTGGATAAAAATCCTAATTTTCTTTTCTTTTCTTTTTTTTTATTGACACAAAAAACACATTATTGCACATCCTGCCCAATGTTCTTCAAACAAATGTGCCAGTTGAATGCTATGAACACATACAGTGCTTAATTTTAACACAAATATTTTAGGAATCTGACAAAAAGTCATTATTAACACAATGTCCTAAAACACTTTATATTTTGTTTGGCCTCCTTTGGATTTGATAACAGCTTGCATTCTTGCCATGTACTTTTCCACGGTCTCTGTTGTTGACTGTAATTGGGCATCTGAAAAAAGATGCCCAATTTTCTGTCTTTCTTGTAAAACAGTAAATTTGAAAATTCATGTCGACAATATTTGTATTTTAGCATTAGAAATACTACTGTGACTAAACAGCTTACACATACCGGTGTATTAACCATTGCAGAAAAATAAAAATCACCAGTACCATTAGGTGGTGGTGGTATAATACATTTAAGTACTGAATATAGTGAATATAGTTTAAATCTCTACATTAAAAAATAAGATAATAAAGAAAATCAAAACACAAACTCAGTGTTAACCAACAGTCAAGAGAAATGTTCTGCAGGAACACACACATAACCTCTTCCTGTCATTTCTTTAGCCAGTAAATAATAGAAACGGTTTACATTTATTCAGTTACATGCTGTTATCCCTTTACAGTTACTACCCCCATAAATTCCTGAATGACATACTGTTTTTAAACCGAAACTGAACTGTCAACAACAGATATTTCAGCAAAATGAATATTTTTGCGCTGAACAGTAATTGTCTCACTCTCTAGCGCGTTCCATCAGTCTGATGCGGGTGCGCGCACACCGGCGCTCATTCAGTAATGTAAAGTTTGAAGTTTAACCTTTATGCAAAACAGAAATCCTCACGTGAATTTGAAACATGTACTGATAAGGATATAGCCATAGAATTGAACGTTTTGCACTGAGGACGCGCACGGATCTTTCAAGCGCCTGACAGGGCAAGCCATGCTAAACACGGAGCTAATGCATACAAAAAGCGATTTATCATGAGGAGACAAATGGACACAAGAAGTGCTCACAATACAAGTTTTATATATATATATGCACTATATAGAACAATTTATATATATATATATATACAGTACTGTGCAAAAGTTTTAGGCAGGTGTGAAAAAATGCTGTAAAGTAAGAATGCTTTCAAAAAGAAACTTGGTAATAGATTATATTTATCAATTAACAAAATGCAAAGTGAGTGAACAGAAGAAAAATCTAAATCAAATCCATATTTGGTGTGACCACCCTTTACCTTCAAAACAGCATCAATTCTTCAAGGTACACTTGCACAAAGTCAGGGATTTTGTAGGCATATAGTTAGGTGTATGATTAAACAATTATACCAAACAGGTGCTAATGATCATCAATTCAATATGTAGGTTGAAACACAATCATTAACTGAAACAGAAACAGCTGTGTAGGAGGAATAAAACTGGGTGAGGAACAGCCAAACTCAGCTAACAAGGTGAGGTTGCTGAAGACAGTTTACTGTCAAAAGTCATACACCATGGCAAGACTGAGCACAGCAACAAGACACAAGGTAGTTATACTGCATCAGCAAGGTCTCTCCCAGGCAGAAATTTCAAGGCAGACAGGGGTTTCCAGATGTGCTGTCCAAGCTCTTTTGAAGAAGCACAAAGAAACAGGCAACGTTGAGGACCGTAGACGCAGTGGTCGGCCAAGGAAACTTACTGCAGCAGATGAAAGACACATCATGCTTACTTCCCTTCGCAATCGGAAGATGTCGAGCAGTGCCATTAGCTCACAATTGGCAGAAAACAGTGGGACCCTGGTACACCCATCTACTGTCTGGAGAAGTCTGGTCAGAAGTGGCCTTCATGGAAGACTTGCGGCCAAAAAGCCATACCTCCGACGTGGAAACAAGGCCAAGCGACTCAACTATGCACGAAAACACAGGAACTGGGGTGCAGAAAAATGGCAGCAGGTGCTCTGGACTGATGAGTCAAAATTTGAAATATTTGGCTGTAGCAGAAGGCAGTTTGTTCGCCGAAGGGCTGGAGAGCGGTACACGAATGAGTGTCTGCAGGCAACAGTGAAGCATGGTGGAGGTTCCTTGCAAGTTTGGGGCTGCATTTCTGCAAATGGAGTTGGGGATTTGGTCAGAATTAATGGTATCCTCAATGCTGAGAAGTACAGGCAGATACTTATCCATCATGCAATACCATCAGGGAGGCATCTGATTGGCCCCAAATTTATTCTGCAGCATGACAACGACCCCAAACATACAGCGAAAGTCATTAAGAACTATCTTCAGTGTAAAGAAGAACAAGGAGTCCTGGAAGTGATGGTATGGCCCCCACAGAGCCCTGATCTCAACATCATCGAGTCTGTCTGGGATTACATGAAGAGAGAGAAGCAACTGAGGCTGCCTAAATCCACAGAGGAACTGCGGTTAGTTCTCCAAGATGTTTGGGCCAACCTACCTGCCGAGTTCCTTCAAAAACTGTGTGCAAGTGTACCTAGAAGAATTGATGCTGTTTTGAAGGCAAAGGGTGGTCACACCAAATATTGATTTGATGTAGATTTTTCTTCTGTTCACTCACTTTGCATTTTGTTAATTGATAAATATAAACTATTAACATGTCTATTTTTGAAAGCATTCTTACTTTACAGCATTTTTTCACACCTGCCTAAAACTTTTGCACAGTACTGTATATATATATATATATATATATATATATATATATATATATATATATATATATATATATATATATATATATATATATATATATAAAACAATTATCAGAGTGAATAAAAGTAGCTACGCTGAAAGCTCTTTTCAGCCAACAATCCGGCATCAGCCTGGACAGGCCTGAGGACCATCAAAGTACAAATCACCATCCCCGATCTGTGGAGAATCAACAAATGACTGAGGATCTAAATGTGTTTTACTGCAGGTTTGAAAAGCCCAGACCTGCACTTCACACATTCACCAACCCCTCCTGCAACCCTCATCCTGCCGTCCAAACTAACCTTAAGGTCTGTGTGTAGGATGTATGCTGGGTCTTAAAAACAGAAGACTGACTAGGAAAGCTTCAGGCCTAGACGGTGTTTCAGCTGCCTTTTTAAGAGTCTGCACTGACCAATTGGCCCCAATCTTCACAAAGATCTTCAACAGATTACTTCAGAATACAGATTTGGCCTTCAACACCTTCATGCTTGGTTATCTCACAATCCAACTGACCCTGCTCTCCCTGCCAACCCCAATCTGTCAGTGGATCACCAACTTCCTGACATACAGGCTACAGCTAGTGAGACTAGGGAAACTCGTATCCAGGACTCTCACACTCAGCACTGGTACCCCCAGGGTGGTGCGCTTTCTTTCCTGTATATACGAACGACTGCACTGCAAAAGACTCCTGTTTCGCTCCTTTTTTTTGAAGATGACATAACAGTCATCAGCCTTATCCAAAACGGTGACAAGTCTGCTTACAGAGAGGTGGTTGAACAGCTGGCTGTCTGGTGTAGTCACAACAACCTGGAGCTGAACACGCTCCAAACAGTGGAGATGATTGTGGACTTCAGGAGAAACCCCCCACCATCTTGAACAGCAGCAGTGGAGACCTTCAGGTTCCTGGGCACAGGACATCTATATGTGATATATTAAGGAACAATTATTGTTAACCCTAATAAAAATAATTGTACATATCCTTCAGTGAAAAAGTTTTTCAGTTTTTCAATTTTCAGTAATGCATGTACAATGTAAATCGAGACATTGCAAAATAGATGCTGTCATAGAGAACTCATGGAGCTCCATATTGCCACCTTATGGTCAATCAGCAATCCACTCTGTAGTTGACCTGTAATGAATTCCAGGAACCACGAGCCTTGAGCAACACCAGACGTGCTTAATCAACAGTGTCTCCAAGGTTTATATTTTAATGTTATTATCAGACATTTTAAAATAGATTTTGTTGATTCCTGGGGCATCAGGAAATTGTACAGCAGAAATGTGAAATTCATGACAATTTTGCTAGCTTCCAGCATTTTTATCAGTATGCATGAGCAGAAAGAAGACTGAAGATTTCAAAAAAATGTCTCTTTCAGAGGGCAAACTCTTATGTGAGGAGATGATTTGTAGACTTCTAATCAGTAGATATGCTTTCAATTTTTCTGAATCTCTATCGTCAGACCAAAACCCATTCCCCCGGAACAGGTTTTTAATGTTTATTAAAATATTTGTTTTATGGATTTTCATAAGTTAAAATGTTATATCTAATTTTATATTTTACAGGCCATGTCTTAGATATTTAACATCTCTAGATTTCAGCTGAGGATTTATTCTGTTTACAGTTTTAGTAAGAAGCTTTGGCTTGTATCCATGTCTCTTTCTCAAACTGCACTCGGTCTTGTTTGTGAATTGCTCTATGCCAGCATTCTTCTGCCTGGATGCACATCTCTGACCCTGCCAGCCTAATAACTGATTATGTGAAAGGGATTGAATAACAACTGAAGCAGAATAACATAACTCGTGCGTGTGTGCGCTGGTTTTTACGACCCCTGGCAGTGTGCATGGAAAATCATAACCTCTCTGTGACACTGCAAGGCAGTTTTTGCCAAGCCAAACAGCAGCTCAATCGTGTCATTGACCAAGGCTCAAGCAAAAGGATTTGATTGGCCAGATCTGCATCATGAGCACTCATCATAAAGAGGAAAATATGACTATCACAGGTCACGAGACAGACATCCAGCAGTATTTTATTTGCAATGTTACAGTATCCTTATGCCATTCAGACCTCTAATGAATCAGATTGCAAATATCAGCGGTGAACAAAAACATTTTTATGAAAGTGAACTGATACAAACTCCTCTTTAGTATTGTACCAGAAAAAAACCCTGTTGGTTGCATTTAAAATAAAACTGATTTGATATACTTTATGGAAGTCACAAACAGGTTCATTTGGTCATTCCACCCCTTATAAAAATGATTGAAACCTGTGCTTTAAAACATTGGTCATGATCTCAAAAATCTTGAGATAAATGATTTTACATTAATTCTTGTAGATAGAATAGTGAAAGAAGAGCAAACAACAAATGAAAAGGACATGTTTGGTAGGTGAATTTTGAAGTTGGAAATTACATGAGATTTGAGTTTTGATTTGCAGGTCCACTAGATAGGGGAAGTAACTAAACATCTTTTCTTCCATTCATCATTTACTCCTTTTTCTGATTTTAAAATGCAGATATGAGGTGGAGAATGCCTTCTTCTCCAACCTAAACCTGTCTGACTTCAACATCATTGACACTCTTGGAGTTGGAGGATTTGGACGTGTTGAACTGGTAAGAGAATATCATGTTTTCAACACAATATTTATTTTTATTAATTATCTAAAAGTGTGCTTTTTTCCCTCACATTATTTTTGATCATGTTGTGCATTTCATTATAATAGTTAGATTATAGTCATTCATTCAGATTTTTTTTTTTTTTTTTTTGAATGACAATACACCCTTGTTTTATTCTTAGGTGCAGCTCAAGAGTGATGAGGTGAAGACATTTGCAATGAAGATCCTAAAGAAGCGGCACATTGTGGACACAAGACAGCAGGAGCACATCCGATCAGAGAAACTAATTATGCAGGAGGCGCATTCAGATTTTATAGTCAGGTACCTCCAGTGGTCAGGCATCTGCTGCATTAAACTGCAGTTTTTAATGACTAACGATGTTTATATGCAGTGTTATTTTAGTATCATTGATATACTATTACAGTTTGTGAATATTTTTATATAAATTTTATTTATTAGCTATACATTTTTTATATTTATTATAATATAACATATATTATGTATATCAGTATAGTTCATATTAAGTTTTAGTTATTTTAGTTCCTCAACTTTAAGCAAAAATTAGAAATTTTGCCTTGGCTTGTTTATTTTAAGTAATGAAAATGTTTTTTATGGTTTTAATTAATTAATTAATTATTAAAATATCCAAAAAAACATCAAGGTAATTTTGACCAGTATTACGGCTCGTGTCATTGTGTCGCCTGTCAACGACATCATATCCGCGTTACCCTCGATTTCGACTTCCGTAGAAACCATGGATACACCAAAGACGCTTTAATACATTACTTGTTTTATTAAACAGGTTAACAACTATTTTGGATACATTTATCGAAAGAAATCTAATCATTATATAGCTCAACACGGTTTGACTTTGAGTTTATGTTTCAATTTCTTGTTTTCTTGATTTACCGCAAGTATAACATTTGTACCATGCCTCTGATACAGTTATATTTTGCAAAGTGACTAATTTAGCCACAGTAACAGTAATACAGCATTTTCTCCATTATATAACATTTTATAGTAACAGTCCATCCAGCTTTTATTAATGATATTCTAACATCTAATATAAGATCTAGCTTACTCACAGCAGCCACAGAGCAAACACACACCCAACACTCTCTTCAACCCTCCCAAATGTATTTTTAGTATGATTGTTTTGACCAAGTAAAGTGGCCTGTATGAGTAGTAATGTGGCTATTTCATTAGAATGAAATAAAATGTTAATTTAACTGATCAAACGTAACTGTACCAAATTTCAGGGAAGAAGGAGGCATACATTAAATGTAACTTTAATCGTAAAACAACAACAAAGGAGCGACTGCAGCAAATAAGCACAATAAAAACCGCAAAGTTAAATGTCCCAGGCTCTCAGCCTCGCCCTGCTTCATACAACTGTGACGTCATCTTGGATTGTATTCGATCAGCTGGCTGTGGAAGTGTAGACAAAAACTCCCAGGATTCCAAGATCATTCACGGTGTCATCAAGCTACGACTTTGTTTTGAAGTCATCGGCGACCTCTAAGCAGCGAAAATTACATATTGTGCCTTTAACAATAATAACCCTGTCTATATCAACTGTAATGTTGGTAGTTTTTGCTGTGACATCGGTCATGTGACATGTAGATGTATTTCCTACCTTGATTTTGTAAAATCGTATTCTGACTGAGTGCCTATTTTTTTAGACTCTATAGGACGTTTAAGGACAGTAAATACCTTTATATGCTAATGGAGGCGTGTTTAGGTGGAGAACTGTGGACTATCCTCCGAGACAGGTAACACTTGATTATTCACTTGTTTTCTCAAAAGGTTGCTGTCTAGCTTTCAATAACAAAACAGTCCTGTTTCTTTCCTAATCACAGAGGAAACTTTGATGATTCAACCACACGGTTTTACACGGCATGTGTGGTGGAAGCATTCGCTTACCTGCATTCCAAAGGCATCATATACAGAGACCTCAAACCAGAGAACCTGATTCTAGACCACAGAGGCTACGCCAAGCTGGTAAATACAGGACACTAAAGACACCCAATGCTCCAGTACTCACCTTCTAGTAGTTTCATGAGGATGAAAAGACAATAATAACATTAAATAAGCACAATATTCTAGATAAATGAATTAATCTACAGTACCCCAAAAAGTATTTAGACTGAAGCTACACTTTATCTAAAGTATCAAACTATAAAAAAAAAAACAGCTCACATTTTTGAGAGGCTGCTCACTGCAAAGGGTGGAGCTTTAAGTCCAGCTCCCTGTCACTGGATGTAATGGGTGGAACTAGATGGTCCAACAACACTCTAAAGGCAGGAACACACCAACCCGACAGTCGGCTGTCAGGCAGTTTTTGTTCCTCACAGTTGGTGAGGACTGAAGTTGGTCCTCGTTGGCTGTTTTCGGCCGATTCGACATGCTGAAATGGCATTACAGTATAGCAAACGTTTTGAAAGCAAGCATAGAAGTCATGACAGCACCGACAGAATCTAATATATATATGTAATATTTTCATAATAACATGTGGAGTGGAATAAAGAATGTGAGCAGCATGATGGTTTGTATACATGCAGTCTTAGTTTCACTTTCCCTTTTTAAATGACTAATACTGACAAATATATCTGCTTAAATAGACAGTTATCTCCTTTATACGTGGGTGTCAAGCAACTTTGGACCTAGAAGTTGCCGACGTGAGCCACTTGGTGTGTTCCTGGCTTAACCCAGCCCATAACCCTGTCACTAAACATAACTCCACCCATTAGGTTGACAGAGGTGGAGCTGGACTAGATCAAGCTCTAGTTATAAGACAGAATCAGAAGCATAGTAAAAAAAAAAAGAAAGAGTCAACTGAAGACCCACTAAAATTGGAACAAAAAAGAGCCCAGGCTGTCACATGTCTGTCTGTTTTGGACTTATTGTCATGTCCTCCTTTGTTCAGTTTTTCCTGCCACTCGTTTGTTGTCATAGTTACAGATTGATATGAGTTTCAGTTCAGGTGTGTCTTGTTAAGTTCCCTTTGTTTACCTTGTCTATATATACCCTGTGTTCTCCCTCAGTCTCTGTTGGTTCACGTTTGTATATGATGTTGTACTTCTCCACGTTCTCCTGAGTATTTATTCATTAAAGTCTGCTTATTCTGATTCTCCTTCATCATGCACTTTAAGTATAGAGCTAGTACGTAACACAGGCCAGGGACAGGGTGAATAGAAAGTCTTCTGGATGCTTTTTCTCCTTTCACTTTTTGGTCCACTTAAAGGTATAGTTTAAAAAAAGTTTAAATTCTGTCATTTACTCACCTTCATGTCTCTCCAAATAGCTTTCTTCTGAGCAAAATAAGATATGTTTTTTAGAAATGTCAGCATTCTTTAAAATATTTTCTTTTTTGTTCTGCAAAACAAAAAGTCATAGGTTTGGAAACATGGAGAATCCCTTTAAAGAGGTCAAACTGCTTCTGTTAAAGTAGACTCAAGCATGAAACCTTGTGTAAACCTTTTAAAGGTGGATTTTGGCTTTGCTAAGAAGATCGGCTTTGGGAAGAAGACATGGACATTCTGTGGTACTCCAGAGTATGTGGCACCAGAGATCATCCTGAATAAAGGACATGACATCTCTGCAGATTATTGGTCCCTCGGCATACTCATGTATGAGCTACTGACCGGCAGGTGAGAGACAATTGTTCATTTAAGCATTTTTTTTAGAGTATTATGATTTTGAATTTATACTACACATGCAAAACTAACACTTTTTTTTTTTTTTTTTTAAATCTGTTTATTTCTTCTATTGTTCAGTCCTCCTTTTTCAGGACCAGATCCAATGAAAACATACAACATTATTCTAAGAGGCATTGACATGATCGAATTTCCCAAAAAAATTACCAAAAATGCTGCCAATCTAATCAAAAAGCTATGCAGGTATGTATCCATCACATTATAAAACACAGTAGCCGACAATCAGCGATTTTTACCAATGCAGATTTGCTTTTCTTCTCAGAGACACCCCCTCTGAAAGACTAGGAAACTTGAAAAATGGTGTCAAAGACATCCAGAAGCACAAGTGAGTTTGACATTTGCTTTAAAACTTGAAGAATGAGCTGATACAGAATAATATTATGTAATGAATGTGTCCACAGATGGTTTGAAGGGTTTAACTGGGACGGATTGAGAAAGGGGACGCTGACACCCCCATCATCCCTAATGTAAGTGCTTAAGCTCATGCAGGATAGATTTTACACTGATTTTAGGCCAGAGACACTCTATGTGAGTTCACTCTTAGAAGAAAAGGTTCTATATAGGTGTCAGGTGCTTCATATATAGAACTTGTTTTAAGTCAATTGTAATTTTAATTACAATTTATTAATTAAGCCGCTCGTAAACACTTAATTATTTAATACATTTATCTTGTACAGAATTTTGCATCATTTAAAATTGAGCCCAATGGTTCAATATGGAACCCCACTGAACCTTTTTTTCCTAATAGTACTGTATACACAAGTGCATTCCTGCTTTCTTACTGTGGTGCTAACAAATCTTAAAATGTCTCTGACATTTAACTGAAAATGTTCTTATTCAGATGGCTAGTTATAAACATGTCTAACATTAGCAAACTTGCTTTGCTCTCTTCGAACATTGCTTTGTCATGACAGTTGTTGTTCAGAAAAAGAAAATAGACAGCCCACAATAGCATTGAAAAATGACATTTGAATTGTGTCCGGACCCATTTCGAAAAGCATCTGTGTAAAAAACGAGCTAGCATTTGGTTTCACAAATTGCATAGACAATGTGCACTGATAAATAGAGGACACAGGATTGAATAACTATGCTATAGTACACTACTGTTTAAAAGTTAGGGGTAATGCTTTTACTCAGCATGGAAACATTAAAATGATAAAGTAAAGCATTTAGATGTTAAAGATTTCTATTTCAAATAAATGCTGTCCGTTTGAACGTTCTATATATCAAAGAATCCTGAAAAAAAAAATTTTGTGAGCAGCAAATCATCATTTGAATGATTTCTGAAGGATCATATGACACTTAAGACTGGAGTAATGATGCTGAAAATTCAGCTTTACCATTACAGGAATAAATTACTTACCTAACATGTACACATGTACTTTGAACACTTTATAACAAATAGGAATAAAGTTTATATATTGTAGTCTCCACATTTTTATATTAATAGGCTATACAAATAGCGAGTTATTCATTCATTGTCACTGTAATTAAAATATTTTAGTTAGATTTTTTTTATGCTTTAACAACTTAATATTTGTCATAGTTCTTCATTTAGATTAGATCACAAAAAAATGGAGTGTCATTAAGTTCTTTAAACCAACCTTTATTGGAGATTAATTGGATTTAGTATTGTGTTCATTAAAAAGTTTACGAATACATTAAATTTAAACTATATATATATATATATATGTTTAAACTAAACATTCGCCTCACAATATATACAAAGTTCTGTCATGAAACTCTAGATGGCGCAGGCTGATAGGTCGTTAACTCAATCTGCTTGCAAATCACATCATTCTCTATAGGGCACAGCTGATTGGTTCTTGCTGTATCAGTAGCCAATGAGTTTGCTGCTCAATCTTCAAATACTTGGTCAGCCTTTGCTGTAGCAGTATGCAGCACGCTTTCAGAATTCCTCTGAAATTCAACATCCAAGATAAGTGAACGGTCTTTCTTATGCTATATCACAATGCATTATTGTGCAGTCTGCCATATTAATTCCTTATGAAGTAACCATACACAAGGTTTAAAATCATGTCATGTTAACAGTCCTGTTTCAATGTTTAGTGTGAATTACTAAGCATTATGGAAGCTAGCGAATATGCAATATTGTATTTTTGCGGCAGCAGGAAGCTGACAATGATACAGTGGCAAAGCATTGCTAGCACGTAAACTGTTGCACTATATTATTGAGCTAGCAGACGTGGTGAAGTATAAAACACTTGTGTCTTGGTGAATTGAGTTCAGTGTGATGAGTCATGTGTTGGTCTTGCAATGTGAACATTTACAGAAGTATGTGAGCGCCTGCATTTCTGGCAGAATTAGATTTTGAACATACTACAGGACAAACAGCGATTTATGTTAATGTTGGGCACTTTCATCTTTAGCATATTAGTAGACTAAAGATGAGTAGATCATCCACTGTCAAGTCAAGTCATCTTTATTTATATAGCGCTTTTTACAATGCAAATTGTGGCAAAGCAGCTTTACATTAATAAGAAAATGGTGTCATTGTGCAGCTTATTCTATATATTATTGATTCATTCCGTTGAAAATATCAATAGTTATTAGTCTAGTTAATTTAGGTATATCAGCACTGCAGAAAAGAGTGACGTAATCGTCCGGCTCAGCTCAGTTTGTATACAACTGTATACAACTCTAGTAATATGCACTGTGAAGAAAGTGGTTGGAAAGTGGTTATCACGTAATGAATGAGATATCCACTTACCTAGAGTGTGTCAAAGCATCCTTAAACGAAAGCAAGAGCACGCTGTTGATACTGTAATAATATCATATTAGCAAAACAGATTTAGAAAATGCTCCAAAGCATGTCAAACGTTTATATTTGCAGCTTGTTTTTGCACCTGTGAGCAGTGTGACCAATCAGACATGTTTGTTGATCCTTGAATGGCCATCATGCCCCCTATTCAATCATTGCACCAATGACACATTACTGCTAATGCCGAAAAGTAATCAGCAGAATGAAGTGTTTTTATTGCATTAAAAATAATGGAACTGTATAAAACAGGTTTTTAAACCAGGGGCCATATGCATAAACTATAGGACAGTTCGTCAGAGGTTATCAGCCTTTTACAATTCAAATTAGACCAACCTATCTTTTTATGTAACTTTAAAAAGTTAGGAACAGTCTTGAAGGAAGAAAAAGAAAAAACTTTTAAGACTAATCTAAGCAGTTTATGCAACCGCCCCACAAGCATCATTATTTAGTCTTATATTCGATACAGGAATTAATTACAAAGCATATTAGCAGCAGTGATTGTTTAGAAAGCAGTAGCAAACCATTATGTAATTGCAGCACGCTTTCAGAAACCCTTCACCTTCCCCAGCTCCACTTGTGTAGATTATTACTATTATTACTAACAGTGTATGATTACTTACTAACTACTAATGAGCTGTATTTAGGGGTTTGAGGCGAAAGTCAGTTAAGTTTGGGTAGGTTTATGGGATGTATAATAACGTATTAATATCAGCTTTATAAGTACTAATAAACAGCCAATATTCTAGTAATATGCATGCCAATAAGCAACTAGTTCATAGAGGGAATTGAACTCTTAATTAAAGTGTTGCCAGGCAAAGGAACAAATCCACAATACTAGGTTTATTTTATTTTGAACAGACAGTGGTGCAAATAAGTTTGTTCCACCTAGCAGCATTTAGTCTTGTATTGGGTATAACAGAAACAGAATTCAGAATCCACGCATCTAGTGGACTTTAAACTTTGTTATTAAGTGCTCATTAGCTGTTATGCGCTGTTCTTCTGCTTCTTTCCTGTTGTGGTGGTTGGCAAACACTGCTGTATTTGGCGTCTGATTGCATGAACCGAATGGCAACATATGCACAATACGTTTTGAATACATGTACCGTTGCACCCCTTAAAAATATATATACATACACATGGACACTATATATGATCCCTTAACCTTATCCCCAAAGCTAAACATAACCGCTTTAAAAAAAAAAAGAAAGTAACAATGCTGTCAGTACTGTATTTTTTATGCAAATATAAGTAAACATACATGTGGTAGAAAAAATACACACAAATACTCATGAGATCACATTGTTAAAATACACCAGTTAGGGGATAGAATATACAGTCCCCATAAAACATGGAAGTGTGTGCATGCTTAATGTATATCTAAACATTAAGGAAAACTTAATATGAATGCTATTAATTTCCAATAAAGGTTGGTTTACAGCTCTTAATGACATTTTCAGATTTGCCATGAGCTAATCTACAGTGTGAACTATTTACTCCTAATAACAATTAACAACTCATTTACTACTGGTTTAAAATACTCTACATCACTTAAACCATAAAACATTTTCGATTACACTTTTAAGGTGTCAGTATTAGTGTAATTACACAATTTCTAGTTATCCAGTAACATGTAATGTGTAACAATGACACTGTAAAATAGTGTTACCACATTTTCTGACTTTACATATGAACTGATTAAACAATTTTGTTAATTACAGTGACTGTGAATGAAGAACTTACTATTAGTATATTAACAATGTAGAGACTAATATGAGGGGCTTGCGCACCGGAGGAACCTTTTCATAGTTCCTAGAACTATTGGATGAAGTACCTGGATTTTGCCGTGTGCACACCACAGGAACTAGAAACCATTTTAGATCTAGGAACTTATTTTGGGGTTACTAAATTAGCTCCCACTTAAGAGTAGGGTCTAAACCAGCACTATAGGAACTATCAGTGATATGAGTGTCTGTTGACATGTCATGTTAAACAACGACACCCTTTTTTAAAAAGCCGTGTAAACAAATTTACTTCACACACATGGAAAACAGAGACAACGGCATTTACCTACTGTCTGCAGTGTTGTTCTTTTTTCTCCCTTGATGACATGTAATAATGAATGTTTTCGTAGGACATTTTCTTGTCTTAGTCCCACTTTTTGCTCTTTCAGTTGCGTAAATTCCACATTCCGTCTCCGTTAAAAAAAAAAAAAAGCCAAGCCAATGTTGATTCTCGTTTTATTACGAGCTCTGTCCCGTTCTCTTTTTTCCAGCAGACTCTGCTGCTTTTTTTTTTTAACGAGCAATTCCCCAGACACACGTAAAAATAACAGGAGTGACTTTCCTCTATTTACTGATATGACTAGACTCGCCTGAATGACGTACGTATGCATTTTTCCTGCGAAAACTATCCTGACGGTCTAAAATATAAACACTTGTAATAGGCTTACCACAGTGAATCAGGATACTGCATTATGCTCTCTTTAACTTGCATGCTAACAGTTTCTCCTATTTTTGTGTAGGTAACATCTTCCACGGACACCAGTAACTTTGACAGCTTTCCAGAGGATAATGAAGACCCACCACCTGATGACAACTCAGGCTGGGATACAGACTTTTAAACAGGCTTAAACACACACACACACACACACACACATGCACACATACACACAGACACAACGTCAGCCTGGGATACACATGCTGCACTACCATGTGGACTGAAGGAGAAATGTGGGGAAAAAAAAGAGGAAGATGGAATTTTGTCCATCATAAAATGAAGTGACTGTCAAGACCCGAAGACAAAAAATGATTTTCTTGCGCGAGCGTGTCTGTGTGCGTGTTCACCTTTGACCCTTAATAACCACCTTTACTGTGAGATAACTGAGGAGACAGTCAATTTAGGGAAAAGGCTGTGACCTCAGTGATTTGTTCTTCTCCCTGTTTGGCTGTAAACTCTTCATTCACCAAGCCGTGTGCAGACTACTCTAAAGACCACACTGTATGTCGCTAGAGTCCAGACAGACCTGAATGTTGCTCTTAAAGTAATACTCATTCGTTTTAGCACATGTAAATAATAGCATAATATCACTACCCTGAAAAACTCACACGTACGCTGGCATTCCCAACATGTATCGGTTTATCTCTCATGTGTATCATAATACGTCAATCATAAGACTCGGTTTCACCCTCTTCAAACTTGCAGACACATCTTCTCGCCTCTTTGCTGTTAATTTATTGTCGTGCTGATCAGCCTTTACAGGTTATGATATTCTGAGCCCAGCACTGGTTTTCTCAAACTTTATCCCATGAAATGATGTGCCTCAAATTCATAGCTCCATTGATGGTGTACTGTCTTTATGGTCTCAGAGTTATAATAATGATGAGGTAAGTACTGACCACTGTGAACGACCACATTTAAAACAGGAACAGAGCGTCAATAAAATCGGAATGGACCTGGGATTGGTTTGCCTTTCATGGCCATTTCTTAAACCAGATTAATTCGAATGCAGGTACAACATACTCATGATTTCTCCAGAGATTCTGCCATGTCAGATCATGAACAGTATTAGTGCCTTAAATCAATGGCATTCTGCGAAGCTCCTCATGCTGCATGTCAGAGTACAATCCCTTCAGCCTGCTGTTGTCCATCTGTCTAGTTTTTTTTTTTTTTACACAATAAAGCAACTGTTTTAGACACTCCATGTATCCTCACATGATCTTCAGCTGTTGTCTGAAATATTTGCCCTGTGGAATCTATTATTTTGATCCAAACAGAGAAATTCTATCTGGTTTAGTTACCCTCATGTTAAACTTCCAGGACCCCCTTTCTTCTGTGGGAACTCACAAGTCTCTTTTCCTTATAATGAAAGTTAATTGCTGTCAAGTCTCAGCGAGGCTGCATTTATTTGAACACTAATACAGTAAAGATTGTTAAATATTATTACCATTTAAATAATTATCTTCTAACTTATTATAGATTATAAAGTAATTTATTCTTGCGATTCAAAGCTGAATTTTCAGCATCATTATTCCAGTCTTCAGTGTCACATGATTGCTCAGAAATCATTTTAATTAGCCGATTTGCTGCACAAGAAACATTTCTTTGTATTATCAAATTTGAAATTAGTTGCGCCATCTTATATTTTTCTAAAAACTGTAATACATTGTATTACAGATATTGTAACGCTGGTGTAGACGGGAAACTGGTTTGACGATAGAAGTCACTTTTAAATGCTTTAATGATTTAAACAGAGAAACTGACAGGACACAGGAATAAGCACCATCACGACACTTTAATAACGGACAAGGACTGGACTGACACAGAGGGAATATATACACAGAAACACAGGTGGATAACAAGCAAGACACAGGTGACGGACAAAATGACTAACGAGACACAGCTGACTGAAATGAACTAATGATGGACAAACAAAACAAAGATCACATGACAGAACTAGACTCAAAACAAGGAACATGTGACAACTGACAGGACAGGGGAAGAAAGAAACAGATAAACAAAAGACCAGATCATGACAGATATGCTGCATTAGTTAGAAATGCTGTAATAAAATGATTTATATTTAATCAGCATGAAGGAAGAACAAGAAATACTACTGTGTGATATACAAATACAATTTCATTATTATTATTAGCATTGCAGTAGTGATAATTCAGGAGGAAAAACAGCATTTTAAATGTCCTAAATACTTTATTTTCTTTTGGAATTAAACAATGTGCCTGTCATGTTTCATGAGATTTCCCCTGCTTGTCTAAGCATCCTTGTTGAAAGAACACAGCAAGATCACGGTTCACACGGTGCTCGAAATATAGGGAAAAAACATAAATATTGAATCGGTGTGGGGGGCTATATGAATGCATCTCTTTAGGGAACTGAATGTCTTCAGAAAAGTTTTGATGGCATTTTCTTTTCCCTTTTACCTCCACTGGGTTTAAAGTAGCGTTTATAAGCTGCTTTGTGTACAGTCGTGGCCAAAAGTTTTGAGAATTCCATAAACATTAGTTTTCACAAAATTTCCTGCTAAACTGCTTTTAGATCTTTGTTTCAGTTGTTTCTGTGATGTACTGAAATATAATTACAAGCACTTCATACGTTTCAAAGGCTTTTATCGACAATTACATGACATTTATGCAAAGAGTCAGTATTTGCAGTGTTGGCCGTTCTTTTTCAGGACCTCTGCAATTCGACTGGGCATGCTCTCAATCAACTTCTGGGCCAAATCCTGACTGATAGCAACCCATTCTTTCATAATCACTTCTTGGAGTTTGTCAGAATTAGTGGGTTTTTGTTTGTCCAGCCGCCTCTTGAGGATTGACCACAAGTTCTCAATGGGATTAAGATCTGGGGAGTTTCCAGGCCATGGACCCAAAATTTCAACGTTCTGGTCCCCGAGCCACTTAGTTATCACTTTTGCCTTATGGCACGGTGCTCCATCGTGCTGGAAAATGCATTGTTCTTCACCAAACTGTTGTTGGATTGTTGGAAGAAGCTGCTGTTGGAGGGTGTTTTGGTACCATTCTTTATTCATGGCTGTGTTTTTGGGCAGAATTGTGAGTGAGCCCACTCCCTTGGATGAGAAGCAACACCACACATGAATGGTCTCAGGATGCTTTACTGTTGGCATGACACAGGACTGACGGTAGCGCTCACCTTTTCTTCTCCTGACAAGCCTTTTTCCAGATGCCCCAAACAATCGGAAAGGTGCTTCATTGGAGAATATGACTTTGCCCCAGTCCTCAGCAGTCCATTCACGATACTTTCTGCAGAAGATCAATCTGTCCCTGATGTTTTTTTTTTTGGAGAGAAGTGGCTTCTTTGCTGCCCTTCTTGACACCTGGCCATCTTCCAAAAGTCTTCGCCTCACTGTGTGTGCAGATGCGCTCACACCTGCCTGCTGCCATTCCTGAGCAAGCTCTGCACTGGTGGCACTCCGATCCCGCAGCTGAATCCTCTTTAGGAGATGATCCTGGCACTTTCTGGACTTTCTTGGACGCCCTGAAGCCTTCTTTACAAGAATTGAACCTCTTTCCTTGAAGTTTCTGATGATCCTATAAATTGTTGATTTAGGTGCAATCTTAGTAGCCACAATATCCTTGCCTGTGAAGCCATTTTTATGCAACGCAATGATGGCTGCACGCGTTTCTTTCTCATGGTTAAAAATGGAAGAACAATGATTTCAAGCATCACCCTCCTTTTAACATGTCAAGTCTGCCATTCTAACCCAATCAGTCTGACATAATGATCTCCAGCCTTGTGCTCGTCAACATTCTCACCTGAGTTAACAAGACGATTGCTGAAATGATCTCAGCAGGTCCTTTAATGACAGCAATGAAATGCAGTGGAAAGGTTTTTTTGGCATTAAGTTAATTTTCATGGCAAAGGACTATGCAATTCATCTGATCACTCTTCATAACATTCTGGAGTATATGCAAATATAGCATTTTATAATGCTATTATAAAAACTTAAGCAGCAACTTTTCCAATTTCCAATTTTTATGTAATTCTCAAAACTTTTGGCCATGACTGTACAGCAGTACCCAAAGAAATGAAATCACTGCTAGAAGCACCAGCTACTGAAAGAGTAAATTTGCTTTTTCATTCAGCCCGTATGCTGTTTTTGTTTTATGTAGCATAATTTCACAAATCTAAAGGAATATATATATATATATATATATATATATATTATACACACACACACACACACACACACACACACATGCGGTTTAAGGCCAGTCTACGTGTTATTTGCTTAAAAAGCAATCTGTCTCAGAATCGGCTAATTTGCTTGTTAAAAAGAAAATCTCATTAATGAACCTATGCTCTAAAATGCTGTAAAGTCACATGCAGAATGTCTGTACTAAAAGATATCCTGCTGAAATACAGAGAAGCCACCTTTAATATTCTGAACCTTGTTTCAAGTCCCCCACGAGACTTCTTTAATGATTTTCTCAATGAAGCCTCGTGATCTGTAGGGGGCACCAGTTCACCATTTAATTTAACAGAAAAATGCCAGCAATACTAAACATTCTTTTGGAGACCACTAACAGAGTCTGCTTTAACTTTACACAGACTCACAGTCAATGTCAGTTCTATGCAACTATGAAAAGTATGAAATTGAACAGAGTTTACACTCATGTTCCCATTTAATCTTTGAAATATCTAATCACTAAATGACAAAAATGACGCGATTAAATTAATCTTAATAAAGATTTTTAGCAATTATTAATCTTAATAAAGATAGAAAGTATTGTTAGGTGTTTTATACAATGTATTTGACTCCAACAATTCTGATTGTTTGGCAAATGTTAGTGGGGGAAAAAACAGTCCACTTTAATTTCAATGCAAATTTTTATCTTTTTTTTCCTTCACTTGCCATTCAAACAAGCTTTTATAGATTATGGACATATCAAAGTTCAACCATTATCATAGCAACTGCTATTAATGCACTTAATGTAGACAATAAGTCCTGAATGTAAGCTTGCTGAATCTTGAACTCTGTTGAACCCACAGAAGATGCACTTAGTTTCTATGAAGAGGAAGATCTGTTTTTATTGCTGCAAGTTAGATAAACGCGTGAAACATTAACGTGCATATTATTTTTATGTGCTGACAGAAAAATGATAAGGTTTCAGCTCTAGTCCTAGTTAACGGAGGTCTGCTGACAGGTACTGTCGTGTATAATGATATCCCTTAAATTCCACTTTAAGCACTTTAAGTTGTCAGTCTGTTTCTGAGGGGGCGCGACTGTAATTACGCACAACTATTGCGAAAGACGTAGCGAAATTTAACCAATCGCTATTACGATGAGGGCGTGGCTTCTGAATATTCATTAGGTTACGCAATCGTTCGGTACAGCGTGCAGCGTCGGCATGGCTCATTAATATCCATGAGCCGGGGATGCTGCTGCGCGCCTCAGCAGAACGGTTCCGATAGCCTGCGCAGACATTAGTTCACACAGCACGTCTGCGCAGGCGATGAGAGGGGAGGTGGAGAGCGTGTTCGATGCACTCATACAGTCATTTGAAAGGGCGGGAATATACAAACAGTCCCGCATGTATAAAACTCTTGGAGACACATGAAGTGCTGTGGAGTTTGGACATTATGCGTGACAAACTGGCAGAGAAGAACATGACGAACATGCTCTCACTACTCACCGTTGTGACTGTTTATCTCGCCGTCTGGGGAGGAATCGCAGCAGATGCTCAAGTCGGACCCGTGTTACAGAACTCCATCAGGCATCTGCCCGCAGCATCCAGTCCGAGTGACGCGGTGAGCGCGAGCCCGCGAGTAACCGGCACCGCAGACAGCGACGCTCCGGCGGTACGTGTTCACGGGATGCTGAAACACAGAGGATTTAACAGGACCCAGTTTACATTTAGACGCTGAGCCTTCGAGATTGTTTTTAAACTCTTTTGGAGTTTGATTGCATACATGTGCTTTGAAATGAGCGGTCCCAATAAAGTGTGTCATTATCATGTACTCTTCCACAGGCGCCGTACTGCGCCGCTGATGCTGAGTGCAGGCCCGGGGAGTTTTGCAACGGCTCTCGGGGAGTTTGTCTCTCGTGCCGCAGACGGAGAAAGCGCTGCGCTCGCGACGGGATGTGCTGCGCTGGAAACCGATGCATCAACGGTACAAACCAGGGACTATGTTTCCACTGGTTTATTCAATATAGCTTGCATGAAGACTAATTTTCTCATATCGTGTTTCTCTCTCAGGTGTGTGTCAACCTGCTGATGCAGAAGCTGTCGTGAAGGTAGATGCCGCTCAGCCGGTTGCCAACACGGATGAGCCGAGTATGACTGTAACACGTGGACAGAACATCACACATCCTAAGAGAAGCACCATCCTACCAAAACCACAGCAGCCACTGAAAGGTCTCAAATCTGTCTCCTCTCTCCACATTTCCTTTTCTTCTGGTCTCTTCTATTCTCATCTTTTCTCCTTTGCCTTCTTCTCGATTTTCTCTTCATGAAATTCTCCTCTTCTCTTGATATGACTTTTCAATCTTATTGGATCTTTCTTTGTCTTGACTTTTCTCTTCACAGACTCTTTGTTTTCTCGTCTGTTCTATAGTTTCTGACTATAGTTCTATATGTCATCTTGTCTCTTTTCAGTCTCCAGTTTTTTCGGTCTCTCACATTCTTTTCTGGTGTCTTCTCATCTCGACTCTTTTATGAAATACAATCCTTCATTGATCTGCATTGCTGAGCATTTCCTTTTAGTCTCGTCGCCTCTCCTCGTCTAAACTTCCGCTTCTCGTCTGGTCTCACCTCTTTACAACCAGATCTGATTTCAAAACCTCCACTTCTTCTCCATGCTGCTATCACATGACTCTGGAGGATGGAGGTGAATGCTGATGTGATTTGTAATCTGTCCCGTCTGTGTCAGGTGGTGAGGGCGAGACGTGCCTGAGGTCTTTGGACTGTCTGGAAGGGCTGTGCTGCGCCCGACACTTCTGGTCACGGATCTGTAAGCCTGTGCTGACGGAGGGGCAGGTGTGCACGCGCCACCGGCGGAAAGGGGCTCACGGTCTGGAGATCTTCCAGCGCTGCGACTGCGGCTCCGGCCTGAGTTGCCGAGGCCAGAGAGAGAAACCTGGAGCAGAAAGCCGAAACCTCCACACCTGCCAACCGCGCTGACCCCGCAGAACTGCTCTCGGCTCCATACACACACACACACACACACACACACACACACACAGCACGCATGCAGACACACATGCAGCGGCGGCAAAGGAAAACTGATTGCACGGAAGGATGCGGCATTAAAAGGACTGATCGTATTTCCTGGACGGATGCAGAGAAAATGCACCGTACAGATGTTTCTGTTGTACACTCTGCTATTTAAGACTTTTTTCCCTGGGTCATCACAAAAGGCAGATTGCTTTTGTTTCCCTTTATAAGGAACTTCTTATTCTTCTTGCAGTAAATTACTGTATTGTAAATACGTAGTCAGAAATTGCACTTAACACTGAGCATATGGATCCTGTAAAAGTAGCATTTTATGAGTCACACACCGATATTGCAAATGTGCAAGCCATATGATTTAGATGGTTATCAGTACTATTCTAAGCAAACTGTAAAGATATTTGTCTGATTAAAATATATAAATGGAACAATAATGGACTTTACAATTCATACCTCCACAACTGCAACCTAAAGAAATCACGTAGGAATGTTTTCATACTCTTATGGCATACACGTCTTGCTTTATTCAGCAGGTTACGCTTCCAGCATCATCCAGACACTAACTTAAACCAAAAAATGCAATATGCTGTGTGTAGCAAAATTGCTTTGGATTTAAAAGAAAAAAGTTTCCTAAATTAATAAATGTAAACGTTAATGTGACAAAGTGTCCTAATTTAATGCATAGATCTTAGGTTAAAAACAAACAAACAAACAAAAACAACAACGTATGTTTGCTTTATCATTGATTACTGCAGATTGTACTTTCAATTGTATTCCAACAAACTAAACAATAGTGTGCTTAAAACTGAAGTATTGGGGCAACTGATGTACATTTTCTGCACACTTACATTGGAACTGCATACGTTTCAGTGCATTGTTGTAAGACTAAAGGGCTGTTTACACAACATGGTTTTCAACTAAAAATGGAAAACCTGATCGTTTTGGTCATTCATTTATACGACAGCGTTTTGGTGACTCGAAAATGCAAACGTTTGAAAATGGGTTTCAAAGTGGAAGTTTTTGAAAATGATACCGTTGTCTTCGTGTAAACTTCAAAAACACGAATTTGTGAAAACAGTGACATCTTGCATGCGAATTAGGTGTTTAGTCTATCCACCTTATTTTTTAATGCTGAAGTAAGGTGTTTTCTATGTGAGACTTCTGATTTATTAGCCGCTATAGGGAAATAATCAGAAGAATATCTTAAGCGCAGTACACTAAACAATAAAGGTGGATGGGCATACGTGAGGTGAGTTCGCTGAAAAAGAATGTATGTGCGCAGGTGCAGTCTTTACAAAGTGACATCAACTACTTGTCTGACATGCGTAACACAACGTTTTTAGTCATTTGCGTGGAGCCGTGTGAACGGGGATAGTTTTGATATCGTCATCTGTGCAAAAGAAAAAAAAAGTTTCCATTTATAGTACATTGATGTCGTGTAAACATGCCCTAAGATATGCTTAATTTTAGCCAAAAAAAGTTTTTTGTGTGTGTTTTTTTGGGATGCATGCATGTGGAGTGTGTAAACAATGTTGAGGTCAGGAGGACAAAATATGAAGAAGAAATAAAAAAACCATTGCACTTAATCTACGCCACCACATGTTCTTGATGCACTTGCCCGTTTTGCTACCTCGTAGCCGAGGTTATCATGGCAAATAAACAAGCTCGGAGCTCTGCTGAAGAGCCGTAATCCTTTGTGTAGCCATATCCCTGTCTGCAGAAAAACACCTGACCACATGAAAGCCTGAATGGGCCCAAACAACAGGGAAGTACAAAGCCGACAGGAGGATATCAAACGTCAAGAATCCAGAGGAAGTACAAGAGGATCAGCTGCAACAAGCTTTGGTGTGTCTGGCTAACTTCTAATTAGTCCTGCAGTCAGGCCTGAATTGCAGGTTAATCATAGAGATATCTGACTCTTTAATTACTTTATTATGTAGCCTGTTTGGCACGCACCCAACATAGAGAGTTCTGCATTCACATAGATAAGCAACTTTGTTTGTACTGTCTGTAGTTGATGTCAAGCTTTTGTACGTTCAACAGATTTGATCGATCTGAAGCTATTTAGGAAGGTTACGGTACAATCATGACTGAAGACATGATGAAGTGTTTTATATGTCGGACACACTTAAAGAGATAGTTCACCCAAATAAAACGATCATTATTATTTGCTCTGTCACGTCATTCCAAACTGACCTTTTTATCCTGAAGAACACCAAAAGGAGAATAACGTTCTTGCCATTTTCCTCGCAGCTAAAATGAATGAGGATTTTTCATTTTGTAAACACAGTGTAGCACTTCTGGGTTGTGTGTCAAAATGCCAGCTCAGTATTGGCCGGCTTCAGCGTGGGAGATTTACATGGAAGAGAAGAAAGTGTTAAAGTCGTTTTTTTTTTTTTTTTGCGCAAGTATTCAACGGATTCTCGCCCCTTCATAACAGGTTGAACCACTGTAGTCACATGGACTATTTTAATGTCTTTACTACCTTTCTGGGCCTTGAAAGTGGTAATTGTGTTGCTGTCTATGGAGGGATAGAAACCCCTCAGCTTTCATCAAAAACATCTTAATTTGTGTTCCGAAGATCAACAAAAGTCGTACGTGTTTGGAACGAAATGATGGTAGGTAATAAATGACTATTTTCATTTTTGGGTGAACTAACCCTAAACCCAAAGAGTCACTGAATCAGTGAGTTGAACAAAGTTGAATCATTCAAACCATTCTGCTCACCGAGGAAACATTGAAAATAATCCCTCAAAAAAGCTATTGTTCAATAATAAGACATTGCTAATTCTCTAAACTAGCTGGAGAGCTAGAATGGATGTTAAGATTAGGAAATAACTTAAAATTAGGAATTATTTTCTGAATTTATACGATATCCTTGTGTGAGGAACAGGCTGAAATGTATGTGCTTTTTTGTAATTGCACAGAAAAGAGCAACAAACTACATCCCTCCAAATGTATTCTTTTGTTTTCATTGAAAGAGAAAAAGGGTGAATGAATGATGACAGAAACATTTCTGAGTGAAATAACTGCCAAGAAAAGAAAAATAATTTGCAGATGCAAAATCATTTGTTTGTCGAAGCAAGATGTTTTATATTTTGTTATATAATGCAACGGCATCCATTTTTAAGTGTATTAAGTGTTATTTGGACCCACTTTTCACAAATCAAATCACAAGATCAGGGCTGTTCTCATCTCTGCAGCAGCTGGCAAATGTCAGAACAAGACTTCATTAGTAGGGTCATAAAAGTGAATTTTCCACTGCTTCACGCTCTTACGGCAAAAAGTAACCTTTCTCTCCGTCCCTTGACCCTCATGTCTCGCTCTCCTTCAGTCTGTCTCTCTCTGGTGATAGACACTGTGGCTGAAAATTACAGACAGGCAGATCTGTTTAATGATGTCAGGCGTCACAAATTCGAGGGCTCACGAAAACTGACTATTTTAACTGTGTGCGTGGAGACTAGAGGAGGAGACGGCCTCCTCACCCACACACACACACACACACACACACACACACACACACACAAATCATGTCCAGTCTCTCAATGTGTAGTTTTGGTTTTCTGAGCTGCTCTGAGTAACTGTCAAAGTTACTCACCTCCTATCTCAGCCAAATGAGCAAATTATTCTGAAACAAGTCCTAACAAAACCACAGAAAAGCATTTTGTTACACTGCAGTACAGCTTGCCAATTGTGTGCGTGCATGTATGAACATCTTTGTGTCTCGTTTGTGTGTAATATACATTTTTACTGTTTGGATACGCTCCTTTAAAGGGACAGTTCACCCAAAAATGATTAAATTCATTATCTATTTGCCATGTTTTTCTAAACTCACTGTTTTTTGTGTTGTTTTTTTATTATTATTTATTTTATACATTTAATGTATATTTTATATTACATTTAATATTACTACATATTTAAGTAATATGTTATTTATTTGTTTGCTTATTATTTTTATTTTATTTATTTATTCCTTGATCTCACTAGGACATTAAAAATAAAAATTAAATTGGTTGGGGGATATAGAGACACTAAGATTTTAATGGTTAAGACCAACCAAAGACCACTAAATATTTTGCCTTGGCCCTTGTTTTTATTTTGTTTTATTTATTTATATTATATTTAAATATAAACAACTCTACGTCTAAGATGCAAGTACAGTAAACATCTTGTATAAAATTACAGTCCTCTGATGACCTCAGCTCTTTAGGTTTGACAACAAATAAATCAAGTCAAGACGACTTTAAAAAAAAAAAGTTGACAAAACTGGCATTTGAAGAAATCTGTTTTTGCTCAAAATTGAGTTTTAAATATTTTCATATGTCCATTAGTACGTTCAGTGTTTTGTATGAACACAAACACACATGCACACACACTGCCAGTGACAGCTTTGCGAGCAATATTTCAGCAGCAGAGGGTTCTGGGGTTTGGGGCAGTCTAGAAACCGTGTTTACGCTGAACCGCTCGTTATTGGGCTGACCACAAACCTCTGCTGGCCACAGGCATGCGTGTGTGTGTGTGTGTGTGTGTGTTTGTGGTGATGGCGTAGGGGGGAGGGATCTACTCCCAAATACGCCAGAACAGCACAGAGCTGAAGCAGAGATCTGACTGCCAACGACATCATATTCAACGTCTGCATGATGACAATTATCTCATTCATATACGCAGCACATGTTTTTCGTAAGTGTTGGAGAGCAAAACAGAATTGCATCATCTCTCTCGTCGCGAAACACGGCCCGGTTGTTTTTGTCAGCGCTGCTGAAATTACAACGATGATGGTTGATTTTATAGATAATGTTGCAACAAACTTCTCATATATCTCTGAATAATTGATTCACGGTTGATTTCTTTGGCACAGGTGCACGGCAATTCACTGAGATTGGTTGCAGCACACAAACAATGTACAACAGAAGAAGTGGGCCTTGTTCTCAGTGGGAATGTCGGTTTTTATTAGAGACTTCAAAGCAGCTTCTCACCTGGCACGAGTGTGTTTTTACCAAGCTTATCTAAACAGTCTCAGAAAGGGTGTCATGCCTTACACCCAGATCTGCTCGTAAACAATATGCTCCATTCATCTTTGTGCCGCGCATGCACTGGGTGACGGTCAGAGGAGGTAAACGAAAGCAGTTGCGCAAAGAGAGAACTGGCATTGCTAATTAAACCCTTTCATACCACAGCTATCTGAGCTAACCTATCAAAACAAACAATTAAAAGACTTTTGTTGTGAGTGAACACTAAACCGCACAGAGCCTCAGGTGTATTCTTGAGCGACCTGGGAAAGACGTGTTCCCAGAGGAAAATTATATCATTTAGGCCTAATAGAGTTGTTTCATTTAAAGTCACCATACAATCAAAATTGACTATTTATTCTTATTTATTTTTTTATTTCATAATACTGCAGTATGTATTATAGTCTTTTGTAGTCTTTAATCAAAATAATTTCCCTTCCCTCTTGCTGTGACATACATATACATACATATATACACAAATACATATATATGTGTAATATATATATATACACATATATACATACACACACAGATACAGATGCTGTTCATATAATTAGAATATCATCAACAAGTTGATTTATTTCACTAATTCCATTCAAAAAGTGAAACTTGTATATTATATTCAGTCATTATACACAGACTGATATATTTCAAATGTTTATTTCTTTTAATTTTGATGATTATAACGGACAACTAAGGAAAATCCCAAATTCAGTATCTCAGAGTAAAATTAGAGTATTACTCAAGACCAATACAAAGAAAGGATTTTTAGAAATCTTGGCCAACATGAAAAGTATGAACATGAAAAGAATGAGCATGTACAGCACTCAATACTTAGTTGGGCTCCTTTTGCCTGAATTACTGCAGAAAACCATCACTGACTGTGGAAACTTTACACTTGACCTCCTCAAGCAACGTGGATTGTGTGCCTCTCCTCTCTTCCTCCAGACTCTGGGACCCTGATTTCCAAAGGAAATGCAAAATTTACTTTCATCAGAGAACATAACTTTGGACCACTCAGCAGCAGTCCAGTTCTTTTTGTCTTTAGCCCAGACGAGACGCTTTTGACGCTGTCTGTTGTTCGAGAGTGGCTTGGAACAAGGAAAGCGACAGCTGAAATGCATGTCTTGCATACGTCTGTGCGTAGTGGTTCTTGAAGCACTGACTCCAGCTGCAGTCCACTCTTTGTGAATCTCCCCCACATTTTTGAATGGGTTTTGTTTCACAATCCTCTCCAGGGTGCGGTTATCCCTATTGCTTGTACACTTATTTCTACCACATCTTTTCCTTCCCTTCACCTCTCTATTAATGTGCTTGGACACAGAGCTGTGAACAGCCAGCCTCTTTTGCAATGACCTTTTGTGTCTTGCCCTCCTTGTGCAAGGTGTCAATGGTCGTCTTTTGGACAACTGTCAAGTCAGCAGTCTTCCCCATGATTGTGTAGCCTACAGAACTAGACTAAGAGACCATTTAAAAGCCTTTGAGTTAATTGGCTGATTAGAGTGTGGCACCAGGAGTCTTCAATATCGAACCTTTTCACAATATTCTAATTTTCTGAGATATTGAATTTGGGATTTTCCTTAGTTGTCAGTTATAATCATCAAAATTAAATGAAATGATCAGTCTGTGTGTAATGAATGAATATAATATACAAGTTTCACTTTTTGAATGGAATTAGTGAAATAAATCAACTTATATATATATATATATATATATAACACATATATAGAACACATACATACATATATACATTTACACACACATTTACATATATATA
Source organism: Opsariichthys bidens (assembly GCA_037194245.1). Taxonomy (NCBI): domain Eukaryota; kingdom Metazoa; phylum Chordata; class Actinopteri; order Cypriniformes; family Xenocyprididae; genus Opsariichthys; species Opsariichthys bidens. The sequence goes on along the minus strand of CM074279.1, from coordinate 10,021,035 downwards.
TATATATATATATATATGTATATATATATATATACAAACAATTGTATACAATTTGTTTTTTTATGGTGAAAAACATTACATTATACATTCACAGAAGTAGTCACGTAAAATTAATTTAGTTTCTTATGTTTGTCAAGTAATGTACACCGGGGTGTTTTGTGTTACATTTTATGTTATTTAGTTCATATGTATTACATTATGTTTGTGCCGTGTGTGTGTTACTCTGTGTACTATATGCAATATTGGTCCTATTTTAAGGACAGGTGACTTAATAACCTCTGATTCGTCATGTGGCTTTCTAGGTTACCACCTGTATTATGGTGTTTTCAGTACTTTAAGATAAAAAGATTTTAGCAGTTCAAGTACATTGGTATTTTAGCAGAGTTGAAATTGAGATCTTTTACTTGACCACGGATCTTAGCCAAGTTGAAGATGTCAGAGAAAGTGGGCGATTTAGCATTTGCACTCATTTAGTCTCACTGCAAAAAATTGTGATGCTAACTCTTCCTATCCTAAAGGTGCGAGTACATTGGTTATTGTACTGCAAGTAATTATTACTCATCATCCCTTGTAACTCACCCTTGTGACTGCAGACATAATGGTGGAATGTCAGTCTGGAGGGGCGTCTGAGATACGAGACCCTCATGTGGCTTCCAGGAGGCAGACAGACAGACAGCTGAGCTCTTGCTGGGAAGACAGCCGACTGCTGGTTTGATCCATGCCGGTGTCCCTGTCTGATGCATCCACACACACAAAAACACATTAATTTTTCAAGTCATGTACCATAAAACAAAACACTTTCTTCTTTTTATGTGTAAGCATGAATATTAAAACTAGGAGATATTTTCCACAAGCAGGATATTGTGAGATTTACATGGCCCCAAAAAGCTTTTAGACACTTCAGCCAAACTCCAAAATGCGTGCATATCATTGTGTTACATAAGCATTAAAACAAGAGTCTTGATTTAAAACAAAGAGAGAGAAAAAAAAGTGCACTTTCCAGGCAAAACATGTCACAAAAAGCATGTTTATTAGGTAAAAAATTAGGCAAAAAAGTAATAATGAAAATGAACACAAAGTATTCATATTGCTTCTCAAACACTCTTGACCTTCACCCGTGGTTACTCCAGACAGCTGTGTAACTACATATGCTCACTAAAAACCACCTTGGGACCATTTGCTTAAAAGTTAATGCAATAAAATTCAAACATTATAGTGTGTCTTAAGAGATCAAATACTTTCTGGAGCCGCTGCATCCATCAACATATGCACTGACCCACCTGCTGTCCTCAGGTGAGTCTGGTGCATGGCCTACGGTTGTGTTAGCCCCTTTATTCCCTGCAACAATCTGCCCATTGTTTACCGAAATAATAAAACAATATTCTGCGTCTGGAGTGGCTGCCAGACTAAACAGAACAAATGAAGAACTCCCGGGGCCCGCTGCTGCCAAGCCTGTTGTGAATTAGCACGCTTTCACATTTGTTTTGGCTTGGCCAAGAGCAGGGCAACATTTAGTGCTTTAAGAGCCCATCCCAGTATTAGAAAACCCACAAAATTCAGCTTAATTTCACACAGGAGCCCTGTTCCAAAACCTAGTGAGCTGCCTACACAGGTCTGCCATAGATGCTGTCTGAGGTGTGATGCTAAGCAGATGTGATGAAGAGAAAGTGTTATGTAGTGATGAGAATAGATACAAGTGTATGACAGGCAACTCTACCCTCGTTAAGGGGTGGGCGAGGGGTTATCTTTCATGGCATAGTCAAAATTACTTTGTAACTCAACATCTTGGAGCGCTACTTGCTGAAAGGACCTCCGTTTAATAGTGCCTGAAGGCGTTCTTTGGGGTTTGGGTTCAAAATTATATCAATAGAAACTATGGATCCAAGGCACTTCTTTCAGTTCCAAAATTTTAAAAAGCCTTCATCCAAACATGGGTAACTCTAGAAGAAAAAAAAATAAAATAAAATCACTAAAATACTGCACATTGATGCATTTCTGCCATCTAGCCTTCCCCATTTTTGTGTCAGGTACAAAATTAATCACTGGTGTAGATAATCTATTGGGGGACCAATATTATTATTAACAATTACAAAAGTATAATCATACACAAGAAAAGAAAAAGAATATTATACATATATATTGGCGGTAATATTATTATTATTAATAATAATCATAATCCTACTGATAATTCAAACCCGAAAAAATTGTGGCTTTTAGCTGAAAATTTTTGTAACCCATCACCCTTTCCAATGGATCCAGTTACAATTTCCAAACCAATGATTCTTAAAGTAGACGGATTTGAGTCATTTCCAGATGCATGTCACTTGCCTTGGACAGAGGAATACGAGGCATATTTAAATGTGGACACTGCAAACACTGTGAGAATGTAATTCAAATCAAATCATTCATGGATGTTTGCACAAAGGAACTGTATTTAATTAGATCCTTCATTAATTGTAAAAGAATGCAATTCATTCAATTTCCCTGTAACTGTTTCTATGTGGGCCAGACTAAACGTAGACCGTTTCTTGTACGAATTGCATTTTTGTGATCCCATAATCCCTTTTGCAAAGATTACTGTGGTGATCGATTACAAAGACTTTTTACAAAGGGAAGCTTTTTGGATTTTTCAGCTAAAAGCCACCCATATATATATATATATATATATATATATATATCCGTATTTGCTTTTGATAAAATTACTTTCTATTTTGAAATATCTTGTTCAGAATTGTTCCATTCATGAGGACTGATGATTCAAATCAGTTCAATCATGACAACTCTTGAAATAGTTTTAGCATGTTATTGAATATGGTAATGGTAAAGTTAATGTGGCGGACTAGATCTGCAACGCTGCCTTTGCTGCTGCAGAGCAAGTATGGACTTGATACTGCTAATAGATACAAAGACATGCTGCTGTGAGCATGCTTTAGATGTACTTATAATAAATAGGTGTACATAAATCCTGTACCAGATCTAGGCAGGTGGATCTGGGGGAGGTGGATGATTTCAGATCTCTGAATGCACACAGCAGGGCTATCTTACAGCAAACAATGAACCAGACTATTTAAATGTTGAGAAAGCAATCTTTTTCTCTCTTGGCTGCTGGATCAGCAGAGGCCAATCAGCCAGTGCTGTGTGGTAACGAATGCTAAATGCAGCGTTTTAAAGGTTTATTTAACATAGAACTCAGGAGTAGAACAACCAACGTAAACACGACGAGAACCGACAATGAAATATAAGAAGCACAGTGCCTAAATACAAAGACCAAACTAATTTACCAAATGAACATCAGGTGCAAACGATAAACAATGAATAACCAAGATTCCTTACTGAAAACACAGGGCACTGAACTAAAATGGTGCAAAACAAAGACCACAGGTCACCTTTGACACCTAGAGTTTCATAACTGAACTAGATATTTAACTTCAATATCACAGTAGCACAAGGATCGATGTACCAGTCTTGAAGATGAAACATGTTTTTTTTTTTCTCTGAGGAAGAATGAGGTGGCATAAATAAAAAAATAAATAAAATGGACAATTTTCCTTATCAAGGAGAATAAGAAAAATTAAATAGTTTCATATCCACTCATATATTTGTAATTAAATTGAACTGCAAGAAACAATTCCTTGCTGAAAAATAAATCTTAAGATGTACTTTGGAATAAGCTGATTTTAGCACCGTTATCGTTGATGAACTCGGAGGCAGAGAGGAGAGAGAGCAAATTACAAGTAGTCTGAAAGAAGATCGTCATATACAGTGGGTACGGAAAGTATTCAGAGCCCCTTAAATTTTTCACTCTTTCTTATATTGTAGCCCTTTGCTAAAATCATTTAAATACATTTTAATGTATTCCTCATTAATGTACACACAGTACCCCATATTGACAGAAAAACACAGAATTCTTGACATTTTTGCAGATTTATTAAAAAAGAAAAACTGAAATATCACATGGTCCTAAGTATTCAGACCCTTTGCTCAGTATTTTGTAACAGCACCCTTTAGATCTAATACAGCCATGAGTCTTTTTGATAAAGATGCAACAAGTTTTTCACACCTGGATTTGGGGATCCTCTGCCATTCCTCCTTGCAGATCCTCTCCAGTTCTGTCAGGCTGGATGGTAAACGTTGGTGGACAGCCATTTTTAGGTCTCTGTAGAGATGCTCAATTGGGTTTAAGTCAGGGCTCTGGCTGGCCCATTCAAGAACATTCACGGAGTTTATGTGAAGCCACTCCTTCATTATTTTGGCTGTGTGCTTAGGGTCATTGTCTTGTTGGAAGGTAAACCTTCCGCCCAGTCTGAGGTCCTGAGCACTCTGGAGAAGGCTTTCATCCAGGATATCCCTGTACTTGGCCGCATTCATCTTTCCCTAGATTGCAAGATGTCGTCCTGTCCCTGCAGCTGAAAAACACCCCCACAGCTTCACTGTTGGGACTATATTGGACAGGTGATGAGCAGTGCCTGGTTTTCTCCACACATACTGCTTAGAATTAAGGCCAAAAAGTTCTATGCTAGTCTCGTCAGACCAGAGAATCTTATTTCTCACCATCTTGGAATCCTTCAGGGTTTTTTTTTTTTAGCAAACTCCATGCGGGCTTTCATTGCACTGAGGAGAGGCTTCCGTCGGGCCACTCTGCCATAAAGCCCCGACTGGTGGAGGGCTGCAGTGATGGTCGACTTTCTACAACTTTCTCCCATCTCCCGACTGCATCTCTGGAGCTCAGCCATAGTGATCTTTGGGTTCTTCTTTACCTCTCTCACCAAGGCTCTTTTCCCCCGATAGAAATTTTTTTGTAACCTTGGCCAGATCTGTGCCTTGCCACAATTCTGTCTCCGAGCTCTTCAGGCAGTTCCTTTGACCTCATTATTCTTATTTGCTCTGACATGCACTGTGAGCTGTAGGGGTAGTCGTGGTCTAATGGTGAGGGAGTTGAGCTTGTAACCTGAAGGTTGCTAGTTCGATTCCCATGCCGGCAGGAATTGAAGGTGGGAATTGTGAATGAACAGCACTCTCGATACCATGACTAAGGTCCCCTTGAGCAAGACACCAAACCCCTAATTGCTCCCCTTGTAAGTCGCTTTGGATAAAAGCGTCTGCCAAATGAATAAATGGTCTTATATAGACAGGTGTGTGGCTTTCCTAATCAAGTCCAATCAGCATAATCAAACACAGCTGGACTCAAATGAAGGTGTAGAACCATCTCAAGGATGATCAGAAGAAATGGACAGCACCTGAGTTAAATATATTTATCTATGTCACAGCAAAGGGTCTGAATACTTAGGACCATGTGATATTTCAGCTTTCTTTTTTAATAAATCTGCAAAAATGTCAAGAATTCTGTGTTTTTCTGTCAATATGGGGTGCTGTGTGTACATTAATAGGGAAAAAATGAACTTAAATAATTTTAGCAAATGGCTGCAATATAACAAAGAGTGAAAAATTTAAGGGCATCTGAATACTTTCCGTACCCACTGTACACCTAGGATGGCTTGAGGGTGAGTACATCATGGGATAATTTTCATTTTACTATTACATTTTACTTTACATTTTACATTGAACTATGCCTTTAAGATGCATCTATGTGTGTGTGTGTGCCTTACATCCATAAAAGAGGACTGAACCCATTTCAGTCACAGTATAATCCCTCTGGAGCTCTGTCTACTGTTATTTTGACATAAAATCTACAATGAGACAAAGGGTGCTGCTGGTTTGTGCGCTGAAATTTGTCTTTAAATATGTATCATTTCAGCAGTTATGGAAATATTTGAAAAATTCACATTTGATCCAAAACTTACTGAACAAGGAATGCAAGTTGGTTGATTTTGGAACTCGTCAGTCTTCAAATTCCATGTGTCATCAGTGATATGGATTGATATTTTACACAGAGGTGTCAAGTAATAAAGCACAAATACTTTGTTATCTTACTAATTATTTTTCAGCCGACTTTTTACTTCTACTCATTAGATTTTAAAAATAGCCTCGTTACTCATTTCATTCCGGCTTGTCATCATTCAAAAAAAAAAAAAAAAAAAATGAGAAGTATAAACACACACATAGGTGAACAAGGCAGCCGCCTAGTGTGGCAGCACAGTCAGGGCGGCAAGAATGAGAGGGATTTAGTTTAAATTAATTTGTTTTGGGCACATTTGTATGGAATTATTTATTTTTTTATATAAAATGTATCACCCGATTAGTTATTCTAATTCTAAATTATCTTTCCTTCATTCTGCCAAATACCAAAACCTGCACCAACCAAGAGCGGCGTATATCTGTTGATTTCGCGATGGCTGATCAGAAATGTCTAACTCTGGCGCGGTGAGTGGAGTGAGTTCTGCACACTCACAAATCCTCTCATAATAACAAACAAATTTTAGACATTATGTAAATAATAGATTCATTATGCAGACTGCTTCATTTATTATAACAGAACTTTGTGAGATCGTGATAAAGTAGCATAATATGACAACTTTTTAGTGATTATAGAGGGAGTGCTTTTTGCGCGATTTCTGCACTTCGTCTCTTTGCCACTACTAGAACTACCAGCAATTTGCTGCTTTCGTGTGTCTCTCATTGAAAATGAACTAGAGACTTGTGCTTTGCGTGTCCTGTGAACTGTCTTTATGTGGAATTTATCAGCGGAATTTTCTCCCGAATCTTCCAGGAGATAGTCTTACTATATAATATAATACAGCATGCATCTGCAGTTAGTGGTTAAGTGCTTTCATTTTTTTTTTTTTTACACTGCAGAATGAGAAAAAAAAGAAAAATAAATCGGAAAATGTGCTTGTAAATGCTTTTATTTTAGTGCAAGTTTATTAATAAATCAAAAAAAACAAACAAAAAAAAACCTTCCAGTCTTTCACATACATCTCAAAACACGATACGAGTGTTTTGCCTAGAGCGGCATTTGAGCTTGAGCAGGCGTAAAAAAAGTAAAAGTAAAAAATAAGTAAAAAGCTTGAGTCGATACTTCAACTTCTACAGAAGTCTTTTTAAACCCTATTATCTATACTTCTACCTGAGTAATGAATGTGAATACGTTTGACACCAGTGATTTTACAGTACAAAAGATGTTTTGCACTAGTATGTAAAAGGGGGTAAAATGCATTCATAATTTAAAAGAAACAGTTTGCAGTACATTATTAAATGGGTTTATTAATCAGTGGTGTTTGCCAAGGCATTACTATTGCTCGTACTTTGTGCAAGGAAGTGAGAAAAAAACATTTCATTTAGTAGGGCTGGGTTAAAAAAAACAACAACCTAGATTTCTAGGTTAATCAATTCTCATTTTTATGAAACAATATTAATTCTTAAATTGTAAGATTCTGTTGTGTATGCGGTTTTCAGATGATGTGCAAACAAAACTTCACTAAACATTAGCAGTGCACCTTTTTATCCAATAAATTGCATTGACCTTTGTTATTTTTGAAGAAATATGAAAAAATAAAAAAATCAGCTTTAAAATTTCATAATGAAACTCAACCCATGCATATCATTGCATAAAGATCAATAAAACAGCCTGTAAACATCATGTCACATAACGTTCCATTGATTTACTTCAGAAAAGCCCTTCAGATGACCATAGCTTGAGTTAGCTAGAAAAATGAACACTAGAGGAACAATTTGCTAAATATGTGCACAATATTACAAATGTTATATTTTGACTTAACCTGTTCTTCAATATTTAATGTTTGCACAAATACATCATGAAAATAAGCTCTTTTTTATTTCAAAAAACAAGTTGGAGTAGAAACATAATTGTGTCATTAAAAAGTTATCAATGCCCAGCCCTGCATTAACACCATTTATACAAAAAAAAGGAGGTTAATCGGCCTACTTCAAAATCATGCATTTCCTTAAAAAAAAAAAAAAAAAAAAAAAAGCTTCATGTTGAAGCAATCAGAATTACAATTTTGGCCTGCCAGAATTGCGTTCAGACACTCAATCTATCATTTCAAATGATTGTACAGTAGTGGGCATCTACATATGAAACCCTAGGGTTCAATAAAAGAACTCTTTATGCCAAAAAGTTGTAAGGAAAAAATAATTGCATAATACTTTCATGTTTAACAGCCTTTTTTTCTAGTGACAAAGTATGTTTTAAATTTATAAAATGCAATTAATTAAAAATAAATTAAAATATTGCAAATGGTTACTGTGGGTTAACGCTTTGGAAAAGCTTACAAATAAATATACAAAAAATAATTATTTAAAACTAAAACCAAAAAACGATGGGAACCCCTAAAAAGGTTCTATATATGAAGTGCCTGACAGAACCCTTTAAGGATCCATTTAGAACCTATTCTTACATGTTCCTCGCCTGATGTGGTGGCATTTGTTAAGTAATCATTGTGTCAACTGATGAAGTTTAATTACACTTCATCACTCTCATTTACACATTCATTCACTCTGTCATCAGTCATCACATTTAATTTCTTCATTACATCATAATGCTCTGCTCCGTCCACAAAATTATCTGCCTTTTGTTTGACAAGTCTGAGCAGCAAGGAGAATGACAGGCACAATCCAGCTTTGATCTCCACGAGGAGACGATTGGATTTCGTTCACGCATCCACGGGGTGAAGCCAGAGGTTAAATCAAAAGCATTTATCTGATGGGATGCTATCGCCATCTCGTCACGCTGTAAAAACATTTGCTCATTCACACCTGCTTTAGAAACACCTGGCTAACAGCCCCTGTCAGGCGTAATCAGAGACTATTAGATTATTATAAAGTGCCACAAGTTCACATGAGCCTGGAAACACATTCAACAGCGCATCTCACTTCAGTCAAAGTCATTAAATATGGTGTTAAAGATAGTGAGAAATGCCCACTGAAAAGATGTGCTTCCTGTCCTGAAGACACTGAGGTATTTGGCAAAGAAAACACAGAAATATGACTTTCCAGAAAGTATAGCTGAATGTTTATTCCCAGAACTGGCCTCAAGATGAGACCCAGTAAATAATGCAGAAATGTGGCTGAACATTTCCCAGCGATCCAGGAGCACCAGCTGTTGTCTGGCTGGGTCTTATAACTGGATGTGATGGGTAAATGTCTAATGCTATGTGGGGGTTGAGGCGGAGGTCTGTGTGTGTCCCTCCGTGTTGAGGTTTTGTTGCCTGTGTGTGTTCTGTCATCCTGGGTGGCTGAATTATATATCTCCCGTGACACGTTAAGTGTGGCCCATACATTCACAGAACAACAAACACACAAATCAGCAGACTACAGCCGTTTGGCCCCAATTTAGGTGCTGTATCGATCCCAAATTCATCTTTCTCGCTTCATAATGTCATATGGACTAAATCTCACTCTTTAGGAAAGTTCTAAAATGTGATTATGAAATATTGAGGAAAATGATGCACATTAGCATGCTATTATAGTATCTCATCATGTTCCCAATAAATGAAAATGAAAAGACTTTTCTGCTGACACGTACATTCTGACTGTAATTCAGTCAGGAACAGGACCTGAATGAAGATAAAAAGCCAGATGAATGTTTAATGTTTACATAAAACTCTCCGCAGTGCTTACAAGCACTATTAAAATAATTTCTCATCTTAATTATGAACATGAAATTTCAACCCATTTTAGGTAGCAGTATCCTACAACGTGATATGCTATAAATCATTAAAACTACATTTTAAAACGTATTATATAATTTTTAGCATGTGTAGTTATGAGTCGACGTAAATAGATTGTATTGAAGTTTACTTCCATAACTTGTCACACCGGACCATTTAAAATAAACTAGTGAAGGAAAAAGGGCTATTAAAATATATATTTTTACATTCCCTTGAACACAAAAGCAAATCGTTACCAAAAATCTCTATGTAAAATAAAATAAAAATGGAGATGTTATACAGTATTGTTTAAATGTTTGGGGTCTGCAAGAAGTTCTTCTTTTTCTCTTTTGAAATGAAGTCATTTTATTCAGCAAGGATTCATTAAATTGATCAAACGTGGCAGAAAAGGGGTTTACCATGCTATAAAAGATTCCAATTTCAATAAATGTGCTTCTTCTGTACGTTCTGTTCATCAAAAATCCTGGAAACACTGTTTCCATTCAAGTATTAAGCAGCAAAACAGTATTAGATTGATTTCTGAAGGATCATGTGACACTGAAGACTGGAGTAATGATGCTGAAAATTCGGCTTTGCATCACAGGAATAAATGACATTTTAAAACGTATTCAAATAGAAAAGAGTTCTTTAAAATGGTAGCATATCACAATATTACTGTTTTTACAGTATTTCGGATCAAATAAATTCAACCTTGTTGAGCAGAAGAATATATCTGACCAACCCCAAACTGAACAGTAGTGTATATCAACAACAGTTACATGAATTAATGTGTCATTTGTTTTGATTCTTGAAAAAAAAAAATGTCCAGCCATGAATTTACTCATTTCCATGAGTGAGGCTGTGGTGTTTGGAGTTGTTGTGAAAAGCTCTCTTGATCCAAAGGAACGCTCATGACACGCTGCTGTCCGTGATTACCATACCACAGCAGTGCCATTGTAGATCTTTACTGCAATTTGCATTCCTTCCTGATAAAGTGATGATCACTGGACAGAGAGAAGCTGGCCTCAAAGGAAGTGACCTCAGGGCCTGATGGCATCTCCTGATTAGAGGGAAACTTGCTGCATAATGTTTTAATTCACATCTGTGTGCCCTCTCTTTACACTGCCAATTTCTCTCTTCCTGTTCTCTCGCTCTCTGCATCCTTCCCTCAAGTATCTCCTCAATCCTCCACTTATTCTCTCTCACTGTCCCTCTGTCTACATACTTCAAGCCCCCTTTTTAATCTTTCCTCATCCCTCCCTTCCTCTATTTCTTTATCTCATTCTCTCTCTCTTCCCTCACTTTGTAGTGCTCCTGGCATCCTTATCATGAATTGATCATGTCTTTGTGATGAAAGGAACTGCCTTCATTTCCACAGGAATGCGCCCCTCTCAGTGTCCATATGGAAACACTTGCCAGACAGATTGGTTCTGTTTTTTGCTCTTCCCTAGAGCATCAGACACAACTGATCATGCTGTACATGTCCAGAATAGAGCGATATTTGGGGGAAGATAAGCAAATAGAACTTGCTTTAAACAAAATCGCTCTAAAATGACACAAAATGACAGTGCACACCTTAAACCAAACTAAACTGGTTTGATGGTCTAAGCTGGGGTTCCAGGCTGGTCGGGATGGCACGTTGGATGGTTTTCCACGCCTTTCAAGACATTCAAATACAGCTTGCGCAATATAAAGTGAAATAAATCTAGTCAAATAAACCAAAAAATATAAACAATAATCTTTTTAGCTGGTCAGAATGCACACAAGATAAACGAGTTAAACACTGGCTACTTGGTTAGCCTGGGAAAACGGCTTAAACCATGTACCACCAGAAAACAGAGAGAGGAAAAAAAACAGATCTTTTATAGCATGGCAGTGGCATACTGACCGATACAATATGCTACATTACACCAAAACGAGCTAGAACAGACTACATTATTTACTTACCTCATGTGATATCTTGAACTCTTCTATATATAACAAAAGTGAAAGGGGCCTGGGCCTGTCAAGCTCAAGCATCATAACCATCACAAGAAGGTTCACAGAAGCAAGCAATAGAGCCAGATAGATTATACACTCGTACACAATGTACTTACGCACTCATAGTACATATGTACTCAACCATGAAGTGTATGAATTGTATAAGGTTATTTTGTTATTTAACATCCAACACTGAAAGCACCTTCCCCTCCGGAACTAAAGCTGAACAATTTTTTTTTTTTTTCCCGGTTAAAAAAATAATAAATAAATTTCTGAATTTTTTATGTGAACTCACTACCTGCACTTATTCTACAAAACGGCACAAAATAGAGCATAAATAGCCTAGGCGAATCAAGAAGCACCTTAAGGGTGCTTTTCACACTTGGTTCGAACCGGAGATCGATTGCTCCCCCCTCCGGTTACCTCTACTGGAATGTGTTTAATTATATTATTTGGGTCTGAACCACAGTGCGTTTGCGTCACCAAAGCAGCAGCTGTTTAACCCCGTTGGCTTGGTGACGATGACACAGGAGAAGGCGGCAAAATTAATAGCACGGCTAACTTCACATCTACACTTTCGTTTTTGAACCTTTTGGCATGTTTTGAAAGCGTCAGAACATAGTGGCACGTGCGTCTATCTGTCGTGAATGTACTGCAAAAATGAGACATAGACCTTCATTCTCTCTGCGTCAGTCATACTTGTCAGGAAAGATTTTCCTTTGGGATTTTCAATTTGAGTAAAATAAAGCCTGTGGTAAGCAACATGACTTTACTTTGCTATTTTATTCTACAACGTAAATTACACACCCATAAAGAAAAGGCTAATATTTAAAGCAGTCATGTTTATTTTTGGAATCGTAGGTTTCTAATAATTAACTAGATAAGAGCATTCGGGGTGTGAATGTGTAGTTTACGTTGTAGAACAAAATATCAAAGAATCGTCAAGTTATGTTTACCACAGACCTAATTTACTCATAAATTGTAAAACCCCATAGGAAAATCTCAAAAGAACCAGCGGCGAATTATGCTCCCCTCATGTGCAGTCGGAAATTTTGTACTTCCCACTTCTGCATTCATTTCGCTTTCAAATTTTGACTGGAGAGGGCGTTCATGTCCAGTCAAGTTTATGATAATTCTGATAGCAGCATAAGTCCTCCAGGTACTGACGTCATCCCTGCACCACTCGATTTATTCCAGGTCTTTATATAAGCATTCAGTAGTTTTGTGTGATGAACAGACTGACATATCCACTGAAATGATGGAAATGATGGCTTCATTAATGGCTAAAAGCATTTGGTGTCATTGCTGACAAATCTTCACATGGTTTCAGATGATATATTGTTCATTCACTGCATGAGGTTAATGTTAGTTAAAATTAATTTGACAAACTATAACCATGATTTAGGGGAAATGACTTCATATACAGCACTTTGTGACCAATTAGTTAAATATACTGTAACAGGGGTCCTCAACTCAGGCCCTCAAGGCCCACTTTTTTTTCTGCTGAGCTTAATTCACTCTCACACGCACACACACACACGAAAGATCAAACATAGACTAAGTAATATTGTGAAGTATGATTATAATTTAAAATAACTGTATTCTATGTAATATATTTTAAAATGTCATTTATTCCTGTGACTGCAAAGCTGAATCAGCATCATTACTCCAGTCTTCAGTGTCACATGATTATTCAGAAATCATTCTAATATGCTGATTTGCTACTCAAGAATCATTTCATATTAATATCAGTCTTGAAAAAGAGTTGTATAAATATATAAATATATAAAATTTCCATAAATATCATGTGGAAACTGTGACACTCTTTTGCTTTGATAAATAGAAAGCTAAAAAAAAACAACAGTATTTATTTGGAATAGAAACATTTATAAATGTTACAGTGACCTAAAAGAGTGGCAGAAGTACTTTTGGGGGCACTATTAAGCTTTTTTGCACACACTGAATTGGACGGAATAATCTGCGAGCTCAGAGGTGTGAAAGCCGTGGTTTGCTCCTGTAAACATCCAACAGCTGAGCGAACAGAATTCTGATGTGTGGTCGCCCGACGCAGTCCGTTCTGTTGAAGGGTAATTACTAATATGCCACTGTTGGTCCCTCAGCTGCCAGTAACTCTGTCTGGGTAGAAATGTTGGATTTGTTTTGCTCTGCTAAGTGGTTTTCAGCTTCTTACTTGTGCACCACAAGCATCCAGGACATTTTAATGGAAACCATATATATGAGAACCGTATAGCTCATTTTTGGGGGTTTATGAATAATAATTCTGTTCTATTGAGCTAGCAGTGGATTCTGAGAGCAACTGGTATTGAATATTAGGAGAGCTACTGCATTCACATATAACACTCAGCTTGTAAATTATGGAAATAATGCATGGAGACTATAAAAAAAAGAAAAAAAAAAAGACACATGACTTTGCACTCTTCGCCCGTTCACAGGTGCCACACGTTCACGCAAACTTGTTTACACACTTCTTAACCTTTCCTAGAGGAGCAAACATTTCTCCAGCAGTCCTGTTTGGGATCCATCCAGACCACTGCAGCTGCCTCAGTTCAACACTAATTGTTTGGGTCTGAATACCAGGGCAGTATTTTTTACTGAACACTTAGTTGTTAGTTATCCAAGAAAGCCACAAAGCAGCTTTCTGAAATGATGGTGAATGCCAGCACTCCAGCATTGTTTCTTTCTCTCTGCATGTGATTTACAGTCGAGTTGATGCACTTAAAATTTGTTACCTCGGCCCCATGCGGTGTGTGTGTGTGTGTGCGCGCTCTGTAAACTGACATTATAAAAACTGCTAAGTCAATGTTTTCACTCTGGGCTTCGAATCAGCATTTCTGGAAATCAGAATGTGACCTGCCCTCACTCGTTTTCTCCCCTCTCATTTTCACACACCAATTACCAGGATAATTTCAGGCATACCAGAGTGATGTGGACCTTGCCCAGAACCACACTCTGGAACGCATTTACAAATGTGGTAACGCAGCGAGGCATTTATCTGACATACTCTGTATTTATACTTTCACTTAGAGTGTGATGCTGAGCAGAAGAAATTAACAGAATCTGTGTGATGAATTGAATCAGACTATGAAACAGGCACGTTTTCCATTTTTCCATTTCTACAGGTTATTCTGCAAAATTTAAACATGCATCAGACAAATAATGTCTTTAAGTGGTAGTAAATTACTACCACAAGCTCAATAAATTTTAAGTACATGTTGGAATATAATTATGCCTTCAGAAATGTAAAAAATGATCAAGGATGATTAAGTCATATATATATATTTTACATTTTATATATATATTTATATATTATTGCAATGGTCTGGATGGATCTCAAACAGGACTGCAGGAGAAATGTTTGCTCCTCTTGGAAAGGTTGAGAAGTGTGTAAACATTGCGTGAACACATACATACATATATATTAACCGTTTTAACAATATTTGGAATTACACATCGCATCGTGCACTGTAGGGTTGACGGAAATGTCCCTAAACAGAAAACGTACTGATACATTCCTATTACTTTTTTCTATGATATTTGTTGGTAACACTTTATTTTAATGTGTCCTTGTTACACGATAAGTGCATTTATTAATAACCATAATTACATATAACTAACTCTAAACCAAACCCTAATCCTACCCTAACCCTAAAGAAAATGCATGTACCTAATTAATATTACTGACATATATTACTAATACTACTTACAATTTATCTTCGTGTATATATAAATGCTAAAAAAAAATACTAAAGAAATGGACACTTTACAATAAGGTTCATTAGTTAACCTGAACTAATAATGAACTGCATTATACACCACTTATTAATCTTTGTTAATGTTAATTTCAACATTTACTAATACCTGATTAAAAATTGTTAACATTAGTTACACTGAACTAACAGGAACAAATAATGAACTTTTTTCATTAACAACTGTATTTTCATTACATCCTTATTGTAAACTGTTACAGAAGAAATATTTTGCAGTAACGGAAGTAAGGAAAATTGGACTTCGAGTATGTGGCATTTCTGTTTTTTGTTCCATCTCCCATTGAGAGCGAGGCAGCAGAAATACTCTTACACGTGACACTCCAGTGTCTTTTATCTGAGGCAACATGGATGATGGCGTTTGAAGCCTCTGTGTCAGAATAAAAGGCCCTTTTGTTTTTCTCCTTATCAGGGAGGATATGAAACAGCAGTGAGTTGCACTCATTTAGGGAAATAGGCCTTCACTGGGAATTACATGCTTGTATGAGAACGACATTTTACCCTTTCTCCTCACAGCCAGTGAAGCACACCTCCTTCAATTTCAACAACAAACATAACTTCATGCAACAGGAGGATAATATAACTGAATGCATGTATGCAGAGGCAGGTACACATAATGCTGAGGGCACCTGATCAGATGCCCTCACAAAACAACTGCTACTGCACTTGCCACCTTTCACAAGCATTTGTACCATTATGAGGACAATAGCTTTCTAACAACATAAAAACACACTGTATCCATTAAACTGATTGTCTAATGAATCAATAAACTGAACTTTCTAAGTGGAACAATTATGGCTAAAAAGCATCTGATGACGATCCACAAAATGTCTCATTTTCTCTATAAAAATGTCTCTCACCATGGGCCTATTCCAATCATAAGTGAGCATCCCTATGCCCTCTAGAGCCCTTTAAGTGGGGACTTGAGGGAGCAGGACACTTGTATGACATAATATACGTTTTGAAACACACTTAGGCCCTGTTTACACCTGGTATTAAGATGCGTTTTGGTCAATTGGATCACAAGTAGATGGAGACACCGTTTACACCTGGTGTTTTAATCCGTCTCTTGTCACTTTCAGTGGCATCTCTGCCCAAAACCATGGCTACTTTCTACCCATCTTGCTGTCAACCAACGGACAGCAGAGCTAAAGCATTAATCAATACCAAAGATGTCAAAGATTTGACACCACGCACTCCCCACATTATAAATAGTTGAGTCAAACCGATAATCTCAAATCTCAGCAAACCCCCCGTCTGAGAATTAACCACTGCCATTGTGTCAGAAAACTGAACACATCAGTCACTCATGCTAATGCAAAGTGGGGCTGGATGGCTCAGTGGGACGACCGCAGCACTGCGAAACATGCGCGAGACTTTGGCTCGAATGCTTCTTTGGCTCAGGCGTTCTTTAATCCACTGCCGTTGTGTCTAAGAGCGGCACTTATGGCTCCCGCTGTGCTCTATTCCAACTACTTTATTTGTTTTCAACTGGAGGGCTGTGACCCAAAAATGTGTCCCAGATCTGTTCTGATAGGGTTGTGGACAGCAGCGAAAAACAAGCAGAGTAATAAAATGCAACTAACCATATAATCGTGCACAGTTATGCAAACAAAATAAAGAGGCTTATCAGCTTTAAGAAGGGACAATAAATCGTTCCCCATAGGGAAAGAATATCAAATGTTTTGATATCACAATAATATGGCTATCGGATTAGTTTTTGTTTATTAACTACTTTACAATTGCTTTTATTAAATGATAAACAATATTTAGAAGTTAATTTTAAACAATAATTGGGTCATTTTTTTAATTAATAATGTTAATAATAAAAAAATTATAAATAAATAACTACAGGAAAAAAATTACCCAAACAAGATTTGTTGTATTGGTAGTGCAACACTGGCCTTATAGATGTTTTTGGTAACTAGGGGTGTCAATTTACATAAATTCCCATAATCAATCATTGTTCAAATTAATGAATCAATTAATTGATTAATCATTACCTCTGAAATCTGAAGTGGGGGTGCAACTAAGGTAAATAACCACTAGTTTAACAACACAAAATAGTTGTGGTTTTAAAGCTTAGAAGCTTGGCTATACAGTGAATACAGGAAATGTGACCATCATTAAACAAGTGTTTTTAAATCGCTGACATATTAGAAGTGCACTACTTTTTCATGTAAAGCAGTTATTTTTTAACCCTATGAAAATAATCAGCAAAATCATAGTAAATAACAGACAGACTTGTGTCATATCGTTGAGAAGGTCCCAACAAGTAGAATACAACAGGCATTTTTGTTTCAGTTGGAGACCAAACTATACTAAGTATTTGTATGAAATAGCACTGCCAACGCAAGTGTAAACAGTATAAGCATGATGCTTTTGTCCACATTTTGGTTTAACTCTGTGAAACATTAGTAAACCATCGTAGATTGCATATCTTTATTTAGAGCAAGTGGTCAAGACAATGATCTGATCACTTCACGATCATGACACAGTGTTTTCAAACATCATTTGAAAGTTTAAGCAATGGAAACTGGATCTCGGGATGTGTTGAGAGCAGTCAGCCACCGTTTTACAGCTGGAGCGCGCTTAGACTGGTTTAATCAATCAGATTGGCAGGTCTTGATTTATCATGCACCATAGAATAGAAGCGCACAGCTGAAACAGCACTGGAAGGTCCTCACTCATTCACCAGGATCCTATTACTTGTTTATTCTATATACAGTACTTTTATTGTGGCGTTTACACCAGTAGGTACTTCTTATATTCAGTAAAATGAGCTGTGTTTCAAAATAAACAGCAAGACTACATAATCCATTGCATGGCCTGAAGACATGAATACACTTATTAAGTTATGAATTACACTTAGATTAAGCAAGGATTAGGCCTTAGTTTAATTAGGACATTTAAGCAGCTGTTATAAACAATAAACACACACACACACTATTCTTTATCAAGTCAAGCCAAGTCACCTTTATTTATATAGCGCTTTTTTACAATGCAAATTGTGGCAAAGCAGCTTTACATTAATAATTGGCAAATAATTTTGGCTGCACAGCAGCTCCCAAAGAAAATGGTGTCATTTTCCAGCTTATTCTATATATTATTGATTCATTCCATTGCAAAGATCAGTAGTTAATAGTCTAGTTAATCTATTTCAGCACTGGAGAAAACAGTGACGTAATCATGTTGTGCAGCTCAGTTTGCATACAACGGCATCAATGCAGGCATACTAAAAACACTGCTGAATATCAAGCAAGTGTCCCCAACTTGAGCAAGCCAAAGGTAACAGCGGCAAGGAACCAAAACTCCAACAAATGGAGAAAAAAACCTTGGGAGAAACCAGGCTTAGTCGGGGGGGCAGTTCTCCTCTGGCCAACAGTGAACACTTGTCCGATACTCAGGCAGAGTTACAGGTCCTTAAACCGATTTGGAATCGCAACAGTCAAAATACTTTGCTCAAGAAACACCCTCTATAAAGGTTAATGTATTATGGATTTGAAGAGCGGCAAAGAGTCTAGTTTCATCTGTCTAGTTGTAGCCAATATGCTATGCTATATAAAATGCAAATAAATTGCAGCCTTAATATTAAATTATCAAATTGAACATAACTCAATTAGCTCTGGAACAAGTAATAGATTAGAAACACTAAAGATTGCCCATTTTTTGTACCCAAAATAAATCATATCTCATGTTTAACCACTGTGACGGGCAGGGCGGGCGAGAGCCGTGAGGGAACGACGCGAGGCCGGTGACGCGAGTGTTAACGAGCTTCAGGTGCTCGGCGCACCGGTCTCGAGTCCTTCACGGAGGAGCTCCGGAAGCATAAAGGAGGAGCGACGACAGTGAAGGACGAGAGAGGACCAGGCCTGGATGTTATGTTGTGTTTTATTTGGTTTGTGTGGGCGGCAGTCACCATGAGGAACTGCCGCCCTTATACTTTTATTTTATTGTTAGTTTATTTGTTGATTAAAGTTGTTATACGTTCGCCGGTTCCCGCCTCCTCCTTCCCATATTTACGAACTTTGTTACACTGGTGCCGAAACCCGGGAGGAAGGAGGGACATGCTATCGGAGAGCCCTCGCTGCTGAGGGGGATCGCGGTGCTGAGGAGATCGGGCAGCGCGGGAGAGAAGACCGCGAGTGGCTGCCCGAAGCGGTGGTACTGGAGCAATCGAGTGATAGGTGGGACGGGAAGCTCGCTGCCGCGCCCCTGGGACGAGGTGGGGTGGCGGCCGTCCAAGAGGGAGCAGAGGAGCCGCCGTTCGCCGGGGGCCAAAGCCTGCTGCCTGCCACCGTAACGGGGAGGAGCCGCCGTCCGCCGTGGGCCGAGGCCGCTGCCTGCCGCCGGAGCGGGGAGGAGCAGGGAACGGCGGGCTCACTGCCGGCTGCCTTCATGTGGAGGAGTCATCGCCGGCCGCCAGGGGGCGGAGGAGGATCGGGCCGTCCACCGAGCGTCCAGTGCCATCGCATGGCACCGCGAGGAAGAGCCTCTTGGCGGGCTGAGGACCGAGCGGCAGTGTGTCGGGGAGCCGGACCAGGAATTTTTTTTTTTTTTTCCTCTCTCCACTCTCTCGTCCTTGTCGCTCCTTGTGCTTCCGTCTCCTTTTCTCTTGTCTCGTCTGTCCTTACCCCCAGGCGCGGCCGCCGAGACTGGCCCCCGGG
This sequence comes from Opsariichthys bidens, assembly GCA_037194245.1. NCBI lineage: Eukaryota > Metazoa > Chordata > Actinopteri > Cypriniformes > Xenocyprididae > Opsariichthys > Opsariichthys bidens. The sequence goes on along the minus strand of CM074279.1, from coordinate 10,001,037 downwards.
GGGGAGTAGGCGCAGCCTTGTGGGTACCCCCGGCCTGCGAGGGGCGATGGGGGTATGTGACGAGCACGGCGGGCGAGAGCCGTGAGGGAACGGCGCGAGGCTGGTGACGCGAGTGTTAACGAGCTTCAGGTCTCGAGCACCGGTCTCGAGTCCTTCACGAAGGAGCTCCGGAAGCATAAAGGAGGAGCGACGACAGTGAAGGACGAGAGAGGACCAGGCCTGGATTTTATGTTGTGTTTTATTTGGTTTGTGTGGGCGGCAGTCGCCGTGAGGAACTGCTGCCCTTATACTTTTATTTTATTGTTGGTTTATTTGTTGATTAAAGTTGTTATACGTTCGCCGGTTCCCGCCTCCTTCTTCCCATATTTACGAACTTTGTTACAACCACTATAAGGCGCAACGGCAAATCCCCGAAGCACTGGCCGAAACGAAGCAGTTCTCAGCCCTGAACGGCCACGGACAGCTTGGAGCTTGCATCTCTAAAAATGTCTAAATCAATTGTAAAATAGGCGCTATGATTAAATATTAGTCACATTTTTCAGAACGTAACTACATTCTCACCTAAGAAACTCTTAAAGCTCTAGTTCGTGGTACAAGTGTAGTAGTCGAAAAAATTACAGAGGATTTGCTCGGCCGCCATGACAGTTGCTATAAGCAGAGTGATACAATACAAATGGTGAAAAGGTAAACGCGCTGTCATCACTAGAATAATCAGACAATCAGATTCGAGAACCAGAAAGAACTGTTGAATAAATGAGAAATATCACACAAGTAGCCATGCTGATATACAGCCATACTGCACGGTTGCAAGTGTGATATTGCGCTTATACAATAGTTTGACACCACAAGTGTGTAAATAAGACATAACAACGGATTGTACGTAAAAACCCTCTTTTGTGAGGAACTACTTCCACCATGGATTCAATCCCAAGTTGATAGTTGAGCCCAAGCCTCCGTTACCAATTCTAAAATGTCACTTTAGAACAAGTAACGAAGGAATATCGAGTCGTTTCATTAGAAAACATTGTAATATGTAGAGAATTATATATGCGAGAGCGAGAGCTGATATTCTTCAGGGCAATCTTAAATTCATAATCACAAAATCTGCTTGAATGTCCGCTGAAGAAAGCTTTAGTCCTTTTCACATTTAAAACATTCCCATGACAGTGGTAGTCAACGCATTTCTCAGTTGCGTCTAGTAGAAAGTTGTAAAGACAATTTCCTTATTTCAGTCCATTTCAATATAAAAGTCTTTGTGACTGACTGACTCACTCACTCATAAAGGCAGTCTTTGCCTGCCATCTTGAGGCGTATTAATGTAACTTAGACTGAAGCCGAAATCACTAACGCACTCTTAATACCAAAAATATGGCTTGTTATTTATATAAAATGCAACAATGATATTAAAAATTAACAATAGCCATTATAACAGTATGAGAAATAAAATAGGAAACAAACAAGCAAACAGTTTATTCAAAAGTACAAAAGCAGTGCTCTAGTCAGTACAGAATTGAATTTCAAATGTAAATATAAAGTTCTGAAAGTTAATATAGCCATCAAACCAAATCTATTAGCTCTGGAACAAGTAATAGATTAATAAGACCAACGATTGCCCATTTGATACATCCCAAAACGAATTATAGCTCATGGTTAAACACTAAGAGCCAGCGGCAAATTCTTGAAGGACTACCCGAGATGAAGTTGTTCTCTGTGGGTGCATGAGCACTGAACGGTCGCTGACAGCCTGGAGCTCACATCTCTGAAAGAGTCCACACAAATTTTCAAATAGGCACCATGTTTAAAATTCCCTTAGCTGTAAGAAGCACAAATACAAAGATTGCTTTCCTCAGTGGGCATTCAAATGGATTTTTATAATGGATATATTATGGAGATCGACCTGAAGAATTAATGTTATTCAATACACAGTAATACTCGCTCAGACAATCATAATAATCGAAGTTACATATTACAGTGAGTTAGTAAAAGTGATGTTTTAGAATTGTAACAGAGGCTTGTGCTCAACTGTTAAACTGTCAACTTGAGAAAAAAAAAAATGAAGAGTTTCGGCCCTTGATTCTGATTGGATGAGCCGCGTTCGCAGTCGATAATTGTAAATCTACTCTACAAACATACAATGATTTTCAATGGAAGGACTCAACATTCATTTGTTACTAGTTCTTAAGTGACATTTTAGTAATGGAGGCTTGGTCATACTGTCAACTGTATGTTATGTAGTCTTCTGTGCTGCACAAAAGAGGGTTTTAAAGCCACTCCGCACGGCTGCAGGCCGAGAGCCATAGGTAATAACAGCGTACAGATATACAGCTACATTGCACCGCTACACATGTGCGATTTGCTCGTATATATACACACACATATCAATCGTGTCCTCTAATATATATATACACACACACACACACACGGAGTATCTCACAGAATTGATCACCACCTCACATTTTTGTAAATATATTACATCTATGTGACAACACTGAAGAAATGACATGTGCTACAATGTAAAGTAGTGAGTGTTCAGCTTGTATTACAGTGTAAATTTGCTGTCCCCTCAATATAACTATCTAAACCACCAATTAGCCATTTTCTCTCCCCGGTGTCATGTGACTCGTTACTGTTACAAGGTCTCAGGTGTGAACAGGGAGCAGGTGTGTTAAATTTGGCATTGTCGCTCTCACTCTCTCATACTGGTCCAACTTTACAGTCTCCTGGGCAGTTAAGGCCTAATGGTTAGAGAGTCAGACTGATAACCCGAAGGTTTCAGATTCTCAATACCGGTAGGAAATGACTGAGGTGCCCTTGAGCAAAGTACCTTACCCCCCAATCGCTCCCCGGGCGCCACAGCAAAGTGGCTGCCCACTGCTCCGCGTGTGTGTGTTTGTTCACTACTCCTAATGTGTGTGCACCAACTTGGATGGAGTGTCAATTTTTTCACGAGTGTCACTTTTTCACTTGTGTAATCTGATTTGAAGAGGGCAGAAAATGGGAAATATGTTCTTTTCTTGGAGAAACGCACTTACATAGAACAGGGGTTGATTTCCGTTTCTCTGGAGGATGCGATTGTAAGCACGGCAGTGCTCTCCTGATACGGTGTAATTACAGAAGTTCTATTAAAGGCCAGTGCTGTCTCCTCTGAGGCAGAGGCACATGAGGAGATGTAGTCATTACTGTGGCTCAGGCCCCGCTCGCACATGGCCAGTAATACTTTGTAATGACAGAGCCTGGCAGTTATTTAAAGTTTTCATTTAAATCCTGCCCTTTTGACCCTGCAGGATCACACATGCTCTACTCAGCCAGCGGAACAGACAGCCCAAGGGAGGCTGAGGCAGACCCTGGCCAATCACACTCCTCTGCCAACCTGATCGTTCTCTGATAGGATAAATATACTGTCACATCCAGATTCAAAGCAGCTAATTTATAGCAAACGGTTTGTGGACAGATCTGTCAGTACACTGCCCTTTAGGCAAGGCAAGTCACAAATGAGATCTCTTTAATGTTTCAGTTGTTTCTCTTTTGACAACATGAGATTACATGGCGAACTAATGGAGATGTTTACTGAAGTCGCCTGACTCAAATTTTTCTCCTGAGAAAAAAAAAAAAAAAAAGACACCAGAAGTCTCACATTTTATGAGATCAACAATCATGTCAGGACGCATGTCTGCAATATTTCAATTTGAAATATTTTCATTTTATAGATCTATACACTTTATGTACATACGGAAGATCTGTACACTTAATGTCATCAATTGTTTGGGAGAAATAAAAGCAGACATAAATGAGACAATGTTGTTATTGTTAGCTAATGAATATGAAAAACTAAAACTTGATTAAGAGATTTACATTTACCTCTCTGGAAATCCCATGGCGTCAGGGCTGTTTACTGTACCTTTTCAGTCTTCCTCACTTGTATGTAACCTGCAGCACCCGCCACATCAACATCAACAGCATGTGGTTTTAATTTTAATCAACAACACCCTTTCCAGTTAACACATCATTAAAAAGAACACTTACACTTTATAGAGAATCTGATAACAGCTTATGCTCGAGTTCCATTTACAAGACAATAGCTTTTACATCAGTGGATTACATTACCGGAGAACAATGCTGTGATTCACAACACTAAGGGGAAAACCAAACACAGTCCACCTTTATCGTCACCTGTCCACAAGTACAAATCTCACCATCACTCACGTGAACCCAGGGAAATATTGCATTGCTCACGCTATTTGACAGCTCCGAAGCACTCAGTGGTTTGCATTAATTTTCATATATGTGGCAAAAAAAAAAAAAAAAACGCATTACATTCAAGATGCACATTTATCAATTCATGAAGTTCTCATTTAATTCTGATTGTGAAATCCAGTCATTTTTATCTAATCTACATCATTTGAAATTTCTCAAGGCAGCGAAAGATTTCCACACATTTGCGTCACGTTCAAGTTGGTTTACGCACTGACCAACAGAAAGCTGCTTGCTGTGAAAGTGACTCCTGTGTGAGGGGGTGATTCATCCCTATAATTGACAATGGACCTTTTTGCTTGACAAATTTTACAAAAAAATCTCCCTAAAGTGGTTGTGCCTTGAGATTAATCTCATCTGGGAAAAACAACTGAGCTAATAGGGGGACATTCCCACAAAACTGACACTAAACTCATACTCATTTTGAAAAAGTGCTTCCACAAGGACAAAATCACCTGCATCCATATGTGCATCCCTCCTTTCATCTCTGTGTAGTGTAACTAAGTTTCTCTTTGAAATGTCAATGATCATTTCCTGTCACGCGAACGTCCTCTGGCCAGTGTGTTGAAAGCGGTCCACTGTGACCCTTGGCAAACAAATGACTGATGCTTAACTTCGCACACAATGCAGCATCAGTGCCATCTGTGGTGTGTCGAGTGACCAGAACAACTTGATCTTTGTCCAAAATATTCAGCAGGAGCTCTTAGCATTCTCAGCATACCTTTATTTATATTAGTAGTGCTTGCTACTTTTGCTCATACTTGGGGTTGGGATTTAAAGAAACCCCTTTCCTTAAGTATTAAAGGGTTAGTTCAACCAGAAATTAAAATTTGGTCATTAATTACTCACCCTCATGTCGTTCCACACCCATAATACTTTTGTTCGTCTTCGGAACACAAATTAAGTCATTTAAAGAAACCTGAGAGCTTTCTAACCCTCCAACGAAATTAAACCGTGAACCGTGACGCATGCGTGTTGTGTTGATGCGAGAGCAGATGTTGTTGCATGAACGCGAGTGGATATTTTGTAAATAAAGTGGTAAATTATATTTGTTTGTCAATGGCAGGACAGAGATCTCAGATTTCATTAAAAAAAGTTCTTCATTTGTGTTCCGAAGCTGAACGAACGTCTTACAGGGCTGGAATGACAAGAGGGTGAGTAATGACGGAATTCATTTTTTGGTGAACTATCCCTTTAAATTTTGGCATGCAATTCAGACAAATGAAGTACTGTGCTATGCTTTTCGAAACTTCCACAATTATGATTTTCACATTATGGACAATAAAAATGACACTAAAGGGCAGATGCGAATAGTAAATTTTAAAGACTTGCCAGTAAGCACCTATTAACCAAACAGCATGAAAAAAAAATACTCAAAATATTTTTGCTTTTTGTTAATATCTAATCATGCATAATAATACTATTGATCACATTTGCAGCCGTGTATGATTGCATTTTCAGATAAAGCAGAACTGACTAAAGCTCTGAGACATTTTTGAATAAGCCACGATCTGTGTAATTCACACAATAATAGAATACAAAATGTTTTATTGATCCCTGAAGAGAAATTCAATGAAAGCAAAAGGATTTGAGGAAACCTTACAATTAGGGAAACCAAAAAAAGAAGGGGAAAGAAACAGAAGGAAGGCAGCATGAGTGATTTGGGATCTGGGAAAGTTGAAAGACATTTCATCATAGCGATAATGGAAGAGAGAGCAGCCAGACTTCTCACAGGACAAACCACAGAGAGCTCACGATAATGGATTTCACATGCCTCGCTCGCTCTTTGTGTGTGTTAAGCTGCCTGCAGCTAATTTATCGTCATTTTAGTGGCCTAGTGTAATTGAGACCAATGGCAGGGAATCATTAATTGTGTCAGCAAAGTCGAATGAAAATGATAGTTTAAGAACTAATAAACAGCAATATCTTATGGGATTATCTTTTGGGATCGTCTTATCAACACTATTGTAGTTCACAGAAACTATATAAAAAAATATAAATACGGAGTGCTTATTTACACGAAGTGCGAATAGCCCGGCTTGTTGGCAGAGGCTATTTAATCTAACTCTGCCCACAAATGTCTGGTTGGACCAGACAAAAGCACAAAAAACACCTGTGACCTGTCAGCAGCAGTGATGGCGGGAGCAAGGCACTTTCAGATACTCCTCACACGATAGACCAGGGTTCGAATCCGCTTTTTGCCAAATTCGTTCTTTTCCCTTTCCCCATCGCATCAGATTGGAAAGGCATTTATTTTCAATAAATTTGAAGAAAATGTGACAAGTAGTATTAAAGTGTTCATCAGGTAGGGTTAGGGGTAGGGGTAGAGAGGGCTTTATTGTCCCAAGAAGGCAGCATTTATTTAATAAATATAAATGATTTACACTCAATATGCTATTATTGCATACTCTTATAAATGTACTAAAATACTGAGGTGCAAATAGTATCTAACTACAAACACTTGTTGCAAAGCAAATACTGCTATTTTTACATAGTGTGCATAGAATCAAATAAGTTACTTCACTGAACTTGAAATTAAAAAGAAATATATATATATATATATACAGTACTGTGCAAAAGTTTTAGGCAGGTGTGAAAAAATGCTGTAAAGTAAGAATGCTTTCAAAAATAGACATGTTAATAGTTTATATTTATCAATTAACAAAATGCAAAGTGAGTGAACAGAAGAAAAATCTACATCAAATCAATATTTGGTGTGACCACCCTTTGCCTTCAAAACAGCATCAATTCTTCTAGGTACACTTGCACACAGTTTTTGAAGGAACTCGGCAGGTAGGTTGGCCCAAACATCTTGGAGAACTAACCACAGTTCCTCTGTGGATTTAGGCAGCCTCAGTTGCTTCTCTCTCTTCATGTAATCCCAGACAGACTCGATGATGTTGAGATCAGGGCTCTGTGGGGGCCATACCATCACTTCCAGGACTCCTTGTTCTTCTTTACACTGAAGATAGTTCTTAATGACTTTCGCTGTATGTTTGGGGTCGTTGTCATGCTGCAGAATAAATTTGGGGCCAATCAGATGCCTCCCTGATGGTATTGCATGATGGATAAGTATCTGCCTGTACTTCTCAGCATTGAGGATACCATTAATTCTGACCAAATCCCCAACTCCATTTGCAGAAATGCAGCCCCAAACTTGCAAGGAACCTCCACCATGCTTCACTGTTGCCTGCAGACACTCATTCGTGTACCGCTCTCCAGCCCTTCGGCGAACAAACTGCCTTCTGCTACAGCCAAATATTTCAAATTTTGACTCATCAGTCCAGAGCACCTGCTGCCATTTTTCTGCACCCCAGTTCCTGTGTTTTCGTGCATAGTTGAGTCGCTTGGCCTTGTTTCCACGTCGGAGGTATGGCTTTTTGGCCGCAAGTCTTCCATGAAGGCCACTTCTGACCAGACTTCTCCGGACAGTAGATGGGTGTACCAGGGTCCCACTGTTTTCTGCCAATTGTGAGCTAATGGCACTGCTCGACATCTTCCGATTGCGAAGGGAAGTAAGCATGATGTGTCTTTCATCTGCTGCAGTAAGTTTCCTTGGCCGACCACTGCGTCTACGGTCCTCAACGTTGCCTGTTTCTTTGTGCTTCTTCAAAAGAGCTTGGACAGCACATCTGGAAACCCCTGTCTGCCTTGAAATTTCTGCCTGGGAGAGACCTTGCTGATGCAGTATAACTACCTTGTGTCTTGTTGCTGTGCTCAGTCTTGCCATGGTGTATGACTTTTGACAGTAAACTGTCTTCAGCAACCTCACCTTGTTAGCTGAGTTTGGCTGTTCCTCACCCAGTTTTATTCCTCCTACACAGCTGTTTCTGTTTCAGTTAATGATTGTGTTTCAACCTACATATTGAATTGATGATCATTAGCACCTGTTTGGTATAATTGTTTAATCATACACCTAACTATATGCCTACAAAATCCCTGACTTTGTGCAAGTGTACCTTGAAGAATTGATGCTGTTTTGAAGGTAAAGGGTGGTCACACCAAATATGGATTTGATTTAGATTTTTCTTCTGTTCACTCACTTTGCATTTTGTTAATTGATAAATATAATCTATTACCAAGTTTCTTTTTGAAAGCATTCTTACTTTACAGCATTTTTTCACACCTGCCTAAAACTTTTGCACAGTACTGTATATATATATATATATTACCAAATTAACTTTAAGCAGAGGTAGTAAAGAGCTGCAAACCTCACTCCTCTAGCCTCAAGGTGCGTTGACAACTGACGCAAGAGAATACGGTTTTTAGCATTCTTTTTAGCAAGCCCACCTCTGATGCCAGAAACGTAGATTTGAATCCCACTCGGATTGGTGCGAGTTATACAAACTTTCTTTCTCTTCTGATAAAATGGACCAAAATTACTGATCTCGCTCTCAACACATTTTTGTCCAATCAAAAGCTCTCTACCCATCTATAAAAATGAATAAGTGCGACTTCAACTTCCTGTTTCCATAGTAAATGTTGAGGCACAACTGCAAAACTATAGTACGCCATACAGTCGTCACATGACCTCAGGTGCATTAACTTGCCAATCAAATAATGCTGCTGAAAAAAATGACATGACTTCTGATCTGTTCATCAAACAGGAAAATAGCATGCTTGCATATGTTTCTTGCCTAAAATTTTTTCACATCAAAACACTTGCAAATGATACAAAAATAAAAGACAAATCATTACAGACTCCTAGTAAACGTTTTTCAGCACACACCTTCTTTGGCAACAAACAACTGATGCATGCAATGACAGGCACTCAAAGGAACTACATTCAAAAGCCCAAGCCTTTCTCCAGACATCTTCATAAAGCTATTTTTACTGGCTGAGAGATCATTTAGTGGACATTTAACTTTAGTCGTAAAGACGTGAGCAGTGGAGGCTTTCCTACAGATTCAGAGTGCAAACGCCACAGCGGAAACTCCTCAGTCTGTGTGGCATCACAAGGCCTCCAGACAGACCCTCTGGCACCATCCGCATCAGAGACGGAGAGAGGCACAGAGAGAGCGAGCGAGAGAGAGGGGAGGGAGGAATATGAAGGAAGACTGTAAAGAACTAGAAATGAAAAAGTAACAGAGCTGAGGATAGAGAGGTTTGCCACAACACGCACGCACACGCTGGTTTCCATGTTCTATGGGAACTTTCCATGGACATTTTTATACTGTACAAACTGTATATTCTTTCACTCTGCACTTACCTTACCCCTAAGCTTAACTATAAAAGAAAACTTTCTGCACATTTACATTTTCAAAAAACTTAATTTTGTATGATTTATAAGCCGTTTTCCTCATGGGGACAAAGTCCCAAAAATGATTGGTATTACTATCCTTGCGGGGACATTTGGTCCTCATAATTATGGGGAGTTTGGGAGAATCTGATGGACCAGTTAAGGTGCAAACCCCCTCAAGGCAGTCAAAAGTGTGTATTCTTTTAAATATACTGCAAGTACAGTGGTGTCCCAAACTCTACTGCAAACTCTACTACTGAATGTGCTTCTATTTCGCATATTTTGTTCGTCACTACAAATTATGTTATCAGTCCATGAATTTGTGTTTAAAGATGAATTGAGAAGTTAACAGAAATTGAGAATGTTTTGGCTGTCTCTCTATTCTACAGTGAACGGGAAGGGGACAAATTCTGTTCACTTACTTGTGTCACAGCCACAACATTTGAACCTGTGGGAATGTGATATGTCGTGGCTACGAGATCATTTTGTTGAGGTAATGACATCCTAATGTAACCACAGCAACCTGATATTAATCATAAAAAAGGACATTATTAATAAAATGTTTTATTGCAATATTACATTACACTTTTATATAAAAGACTGGGATGAGCTGAATTTTATATTATATTATATTATAATATGCTCATCCCAGTCTTTTATAAAAAAGTATATTATATAATATTATATTATGCTCATCCCAGTCTTATATATAAAAAAACGCAACACAACGCAAGACGACGTGGCCATGAGAAAAAGATGGCATTCCCTCAACATAAGATTTTGAGGCCACATCACCACATTGCAAGGCCACGACATAAGGATGTCATTACCTTGACAAAATGATCTTGTGTACATGTGTCATGGCCTCAACATGCTATGAAGGTGCAAAGGTGCAAACATGCACCTGTAGAATAGAGAGACAGGCAAAACATTCTCAATTTCTGTTAACTTCTCAATTCATCTTTAAACACAAATTCATGGACTGATAACATAATTTGTAGTGACGAACAAAATATGCGAAATAGAAGCACATTCAGTAGAAGACACCTTTGCACCTTAACATGCTCCCGAGATATGGCGTGGCAAAGACATCTAAGTGAACGGAACATGTTGGCTTACGGAACTGTATTTTTAAAAATGTTATGTCCTCTGAGGTCCACTTATAATGTTAGCAAGATTTTTTACATAAACATCCTAATTTAGAAGTAAAAGGCTATTTTCTATCCTGTTTTTGACTCTACTTGAAACATTTTAAATAATTTTCTATGTCCCCAACATTACACAAGGAATTGTTTAAAAAAAAAAAAAAAAAATCCAATGTTGAAAAATAGCAGCCGGTGAAATTCAGCCATACAGGTCTGAGCAAATATTTTATCCTGAATCAGAAGACAATACATAAGGAATAAGTAGTAGTAGTATTGTGTTTTATGACAAATGCTTCCCTGATAAACACCTCTCAGTAGCTTAATGTGTATTACATATGTTTTATAAGTCTTGGTTGTGACAAAGTACTTTGAGTTATCACAAAGATGACAAAATAACATAATAGGCGTTTCTTGTGAACGAATTATGAATGTACCATCGTTTGTCTCACTGTCATTCTTATGTTTGCCGTTTTCGGTAGAGCAAAAGTGACGGTCAGTAAAATGAGTAATCATCAAATGATCTGTTTCAGACAAAGCAATAGTGACACATGGTAAAAAGTTACTCACACTTGTGTTTTGCAACAATACTGCCAGATCCAATATAGTAGTCACTGCATCACCTTTTATTTTCAGATTCTCTGAAAAGCCTACATCAAACTGTAAAGTTTAGGGTTAACAATAAAGTTCACCCACACTTTATGTTATGTCAGGATCATAAGGAAGACAATGCAGTTGAGTTGTGTTTTTTTTCCCACAACTCAGCACTGCAAAACATCTTATAATCTTTTTGTAAGAGGCTTCTCTATATTTTCATTGCTGGTTTAATTGTTTGTGTCCGTCTCGTATTTACTACTACATGCCATGCTGAAATCAGTGGGCGGGGCTAAAGAGGCAACGATGCAGAAATAGGCGTTGATCTTCGACAGAGACCTTCATCACACTAGGACATCATACTGAGACAAAATCAGATAAAAAAATCAGAAGAGAGTCATTTTGGGAGTTTGGTTTCAACAAAAGTTGTGTTTGGACTAACGAGGAAGTGTTGAGTTCTGGAAGTTGAGCTCTGAAACAATCAAAGCCATAGAAGAATTTCTTATATGCAAATGTTGTAGTCTTTGCCAAAAAACACGATTTTCTTAGCTTTTTGTTCTAAATGTTGTTGATTTTTAAAAAAAAAAAAATGAAACTTAGCCACATTAAAGTGTTCAATAATAATGATAATAATCAAAAAAATGGACAGAGCTAAAAGTTAAAAAAAATGACCAAAAATTCTGTCTGTGGCTGGCAACATATATTCGCTAGCAGGGAAAAAGTTAATAAATTGTTGTATTTTTCCAGCCGTGGTGTGTCAACACATATTCAGTTTTAAATGGTTAGTGAACACAAAAATGAAAATGCTGTCATTAATTACTCACCCTCATTTTGTTCCAAACCTGTAAGACTTTCGTTCATCTTCGGAACACAAATGGAGATCTTTTTGAGCCTTCTCTCCTTCCATGGTCAGCTACATAACTACCACTTTGACACTTCAAAAAGTTCATAAAAAGTTTGTAAAACTAATCCATATGAACTGAGTGATTTAGTCCTCAAAGTCTTCAAAAGAGACTCAATCTGAAGAGACCTTTGTATGATGAACATCTTAGGCTTTTATTCGCATATAAACATGCATCAACAAACAAACAGAAGCTCAACCGAAATTGTTTGACGCGAGAACACAAGAATGAACCTTCCGTTAACACAACCGATGTGTGAGTTGATGAATGCTTATATATGAATAAAAGCAAAAATAAATGTTCATCATATAAAGCTATTGAATCTCTTCAAAAAATTTGTGTTAAACCACTCAATTCATATGGATCAGTTTTATGATCCCTTTATGAACATCTTTAAGCATCAAAGTGTTGATTTGACAAGAACTTTTTTCAGATTGTGGCCTGAAAATGACACACCCCCTGTGGATGCTGGGCTGGTAGTGAAGTAACACAGACCCTTTCTCCACATTAGTTTTACTTCACTCTGTCATTTCCTGTGCTCTCCCCTTCTCAGACATCTGAACAATTCAGATGACTCAGAGGAAGACAGGAAGATTACCATCTGAGCAATGTCTACAATCCATGAGCATTACTCCACATGAACAAACACACTTTCTCATTTAAATATTATTAAATGCTCTTGAAGAGTGGCCTTAATGTCACATTACTGGAACAGGGGCCGAATGAAAGTCATCTGCTGTAGTACGGAAACAGGGGACCTCATCCCGTTGTGATAATGGAGCCATGAAAACTAACAGCGACTGTTTGTTTGTCTTTGTGTGCATGTTTGAAATTGGACTGAGGTCATCGGAGGGTCTTGTTTTTTGGTGCTTAGAGGTCAGGATAAAGGTCATTTAAGAGAAGATGGGACCTAAATGGTAATGGCTTCAAAAAGATTGTTTTTTTTTTTGTCCAATCCAAAGATCTTCATCTACATACATAAAATGAATTTGTCCCACCTCAGCTTCCTTATAAATGGGACATAGTTTGACAAGGAAAGAAAACGGAGTCTCCTGAGCGATGAACAGGCAACCTCTGAGTGCTAAAATTTTTCCTGGGGCATTTTGGTTCCTTGCCGTCACACACACACACACACAGTCTCCACTATGCCTTACAAAACAGAGTAATTACACATCATTTTACGTCTTATAGGTGGTATGGAGCAGACAGACAGGAACAACGAGAATGAAAACAACTGCAGGTAATGACACAAAACATCAAAGCTACGAGAAACAAGAAAAGAGTAATAGAAAGAGCAGGAAAGAGATGGACTACAACAGTTTACAGGTCACGCCACAGAGAACATCAAAGACTCCCGTCTGCAGAGGAAGAAGGAGCTGGAAAGAATGACAGGAAGAAGAGAAGAGACAGATAAATGAACAGAACGAGAGACGACTGCAGTCTACAGGTAATGCTACACACAGCACATCAAAGACTGTGAAATTACAGCTTCATTCCCTGTGACGCCACAGAGCGGCCGCAACCCGAGACTCCTCGCAGCGCTGCGGAACAACATGCAGGGGCAAAAACACACACATTATTTGTTCTGAGAATGATACACAGATTCACCTAAATGCACTAATAAATACTTAGTTGCAGTCTTTAATTTGACATTTGTTACTGTTAAACAACGTGTCATGGCTTGGATGGACAATAACGTAGCGCAACTTAGCTGTGGAAAAAAGTATAATGTATAACTAGATAAGACGACGACTACTACTACTACTACTACTAAAACAGCCTCTTGTGACTTAAAGACTTATGTTCATAATACGATTGTAAAACGTAACCATGTGAATTTAGTCGTTATAGAGCAAATTTTATGAAGAGACCGCTTTACATGCTTAACAGAATCAATTTATTCACATAAAAACAATGATCAGAGAACACATCAGTTGTGGTTAACGGAAGCTCAAGCATGTTTGCTTGATGTGCGAGAGCCAATGAGGGTCATTCTCATGTTATATCGCATGTTTGAGCTTCTGGAAGAGGTTAGGAGTGGTAGTTGCATAGACTGTCAATGGAGGGGGAAAAAAATCACTATAATTTCACTATAAATATCTTCATTTGTGTTCCAAAGATGAACAGAAGTCTTTTTTTGGTAGAATTCACAAGAATAATTCCTGTCCTGAAGCATCTTTGTGGAGAGCCATCATTGAATTATCTGTGCTGAGATCCATGTTTAACTGAGCCGAACTTCATGAATGCTGACTGTCTTGTTTGGAGAGCTAACGGAAATTTCAGCTTCAGCTGTAAACAAAAATCTGTTCACTTTAATGGGAGAAATAATGTTTGAAGAAATGCTATTTTAAATCAGCTTTACATACAGTAAATGCATTTGTTGAAATATATTTAAAAAAAAACAAAAATAAAAAAAATCTGTATGGTATCCCAGAAGACCACCGCCTTTCTCTGTATGGGTGATAATAGGACCTGTCGAGTCTACAACTCTATAAAAAAAGGCTCCACTTTTCACCCACCACAAATTGGCCTCACACTGCGTGGAGATTTAGCGGCTCCGTTTAAATAATCAAAACCAGATCTTTTCTTCTCAGCAGCTCTCTCTGCAAGTTGTGGAAAGTGTCAGTATGGAAAATAGCCCAAGTCATTGCATCATAAATAAGTAACCATTTAATAATGATCCAATTAATTAGTGGGCATGGGTTCTGTTTCTGAAAGGTTTCATAAACTGGGAAAATCTGGTAAGGCAACTGTAACTGCATCGCTCTCATGATGGAATAACACATTATGGAGGACTTAAAACAAATATCTTTCCATGTAATAACAGCTAATAATAAATATTATTGTGGAAAAACTGTGCCAAAAAAGTGGAAAACAGATCATTTATCCAACTATGTTTCACACATTTACACACACACACACACACACATTTCTACAAGCTGAAAATCTCTAGTAAACTATCTTGTGAACCTGCAAACATTTTTGAACTGATACTCACAAATGTCGGCCAACCACCGGACCGGTTACAGTCAGGACATTGCAATTCAGAAAATATTCAGCTAACATTCACCAAATAACTCATTTTAATTAAAAAAAAGCTTAATTAGTCTTCGTAATTCCGTTTTGGTTGATGTCACCAATCAGCGTTATTTTTCAGGTCCTCCCCTTCCAACAACCTGACTCAATTGTTTTGTTTGTAACTTTCACGGTCCAAGCATTGATGGATAAAATTAAGTCCTGTCTACATTTGAAAGCTGTTGTTATTGTTAACCAAATCTAAAACTATTAAAAACTTATTTTGTTAATTAAAATAAACATGTAATTTTTTAAAAAAATTATATGAAAAACCTAAAGGGGCTATATGTAAGAATTTCCATGTATTATTTTGCTAAAATGTGAACAGCTTGTAACAAAACTGAAATGATTAAGACGAAGAGCATCTCGGGAACTGCACTCCAATGTTTCAAGTCTTGCCTCTCAGATAGGTCCTTCAGGGTGTCGTGGAGCAGTGAGGTGTCTAAATCGCAACATCTAGCTACTGGGGTTCCTCAGGGTTCAGTCCTTGGACCAATTCTCCTCTCCATCTACATGTCATCACTATGATCTGTCATTCAAAAACATGGTTTTTCTTATCACTGCTATGCTGATGACAGACAACTGTACCTCTCATTCCATACAGATGATCCAACGGTAGCTTCTCGGACTGCCTGACATACATTTCTTGCTGGATGAAAGGCCACCACCTTCAACTAAACATTGTGACAGAGCTGCTTGCGGTCCCGGCCAACCCAACACTCAAATCACAACTTCTCTATTCAGCTCATTTCTTCAACCATAACTCCATCCAGGACAGACAGGAACCTTGGAGCAATGACTGATGATCGTTGAACTTCACAGACCACATTGCTACAACTGCCAGGTCCTGCAGATTTGCCTTATACAATATATTATATTAGGAGGATAAGGCCCTTCCTATCACAGCATGCTACACAACACCTTGTCCAAGCTCTTGTTCTATACAGACTGGACTGTTGTAATGCTCCCTTGGCAGGCCTTCCAGCATTCACTGTCAAACCTCTGCAAATGACCCAGAATGCAGAAGCAAGAGTGGTCTTTAATGAGCCGAAGTGAGTGCACTTCACACCTCTCCTCATAAAATTGCATTGGTTGACAATTACAGCTCGCATCAAATTCAAGGCACTGACGTTTGCCTACAGAACAACCACTGGCTCGGCACCCCATAACTGAACTCATTACTTCAGACCAACATGCCATCCAGAAGCTTACATGTTTGGTTGAGCTTCTGTTTATATTTGCTAATCAATGTTTATATGTGAATAAAAGCCTCTCTTCAGAAAATTTGGACTAAACCACTCAATTCATATGGATTAGGATTAATTAATGTATAAAGCTATTAAATGGATTAGTTCAAATGTCTTACAATCAGCATTTAAAGTAGATGTTACCAACACCAGGGCTTGAGGATTGTTACGAAAAGCTGTCGCCTTGATTTACAGAGTGTGAAAACACAACAGAGTCATTCCACAAGTTCAAAAGGAAGATACGTCTAAGACTCTAAGAAAAAAAAAAGAGAGAAAAAAAACATTCCAGCATCACTGAAGCATTCCAGCTATCTGAGACGACGCTCTGGATGAAAACACGGCTGTGTGGAACGCCTCAACACTCTTCCCACACCCAGACATGACCCACATGGTTCAGAGCCGGAACATGGCAGGAAGAGACAGACAGCCGCATACACAGAGAGAGACAGAAGCACATGCCGCCACACTGAAAAGACTCACAGGGTCACGGACCTCTGAGATATTAGCAAAGAAAGAAAGAGAGAGATCAGAGTCTCCAATAAAGGCAATTTGTCATTGTATCATCTGGACAGCAGCTGTGTAATAATTATTACTCGTACTTACAGCACACACATCCTGTATATGAATCACAGGACAGAATCCGACCAAACAGACTTCTGGTGTTTCCCAACCTTTTAGGTCTCAGGTGCCTCCACAGGCCAATCAGTTCAGCTCAAGTACCCATCATCAACAACAAACCCATATTATATGGGGAATCCTTTACCAAGTAATTACCATTACTTTCATAAAAGTGTCCTTTATTATGATATCAATACTGTGGGAGAATAACAGACTCATTAAGCAGCTTCCCTGCTGGCAATTTGTGGGCAATAATAGAGATTCTATCTCATTTATCTATAAATCAAGCCCAGGTGGGATATCACACATCATCAGTGCGTTCAATGAGGCTACGCAGTTAGAAAAATGTCATTCATAACCGTAACTACGAGATGGCAACCCATAACGTTCAACTCAGAGCAGTTCATGTCCTCTGACTTAGATTTATGTGTTGCCGTGTTAACATAATCAACGGTGAAATAAATCTGCAGCAGTCAGGTGGTACAAATCCGAGCTCTGTAAGTCATTTACATTCATTAGGGCCCGACCCTATTGTAATTGCATGGTCAATTATTCTCCTCCAAAATGAATCACATTTTTGAGGGCCTAAACATGCTCAAACTCGAGGAACTTTGCGCACGTGTCAGACGTGTGAACATTTACATCTGAAATAGGTTTCAGAATTAGGTGTGGTGAAATGCCTCGATAGCACCATCTACAAAATTTAAATTAAGCGCCCTACATTTCTTGTACAACTATGAAATTTTTTAGACACATGTAACAGCCTAATACCTACAAAAAATGTCCCTGGGTGCAAATCTGAAAACCCAACAGGAAGTGAGATATTTTGAATTCTCTTTGCAGTTTTTCCCATTTCCAGACATTGTACTTTAATAAACTCCTCCTAGAGCTTTAATCACATCAACATCATATTCAGTCAGTCTAATCTAAAGGCCTTTGTGAAGTTAAATTGCAAAGATTTTGAGTTTTCATGGAAGGGCGTGTCTGTGGCGGCCAGACAAAGTTTGATGTTTCGTCATGTAAGAGAAAACTGTTGCAAGTCAAGTGCACGATGTCCGATCTGCCCCAAACTTCCCGGTTGATAAGAGTCCTGGCCTAAAGACATTTACATGCAAATATTCAGTTAGTCATAGCACCACCTGTTGGCAACAGGAAATGGCATGCTTTACACTGCAATTTACTCCCAGAAACACATTTAAATATGCCACGAAGTTCAAATAAATCACATACATTAGTACTTAGGCAAGTGTTGCACGAACACCATGAGACAGGAAGTTGTTGCAATCCACCCCAAACTTCACATGTTTTAGAAGAGTCCTGCCCGAAGACATCAACATGACAATATTCCGTTATAGTAATAGCACCACCCACTGGAGACAGGAAGTGATGTGTTTAACACCGATGCACTACTAGCAACATACTAAAATATGCAATTTAGTGCTAAACATGCTAGGAACATTCTAAAACATGCTAGCAACACTTATCCGAGTTCTAAAGCTTGCCATTATCGTCATGATCAATCAGAAAGTTGTCATAACTCAAGCATATAATCAAATCAACAGGAAGTTGTCATAACCAAACATACAATGCCCAATCTGCTTCACATGTTTGAAAAGTGCCCTGGCCTGAAGACATGTACATGCCAACATTTTGTTGTAATCAATTTATCTTTAAAAAGTCAGATATAAATTCTGTTTTATAGATTTCACAATCAAGAACAACTGAACCCCTGGAGTTCACATTCCAGAGAGAAAATTACCTCTGTTTAAATCTACACTGCCGTTTAAAAGTTTGGGGTCAGAAACGTAATTTTTTTTATTTATTTTTTTTAAAGAAATTAACAAATTTATTCAGAAAGGTCACACTGATCAAAATGGAAAATATAAACTTTTATAATGTTACAAAAAATATGTACTTTAAATAAACGTTGATCTTTTGAACTTTCTATCTAAAGGATCAAGGATATTGAAAAAAAAATATCACAAAAATATTAAGCAATATTAAACGTTTTTTAACATTGATGATAATCAGCATTTTACAATGATTTCTGAAGGATCATGTGACCCTGAAGACTGGAGTAATGATGCTGAAAATTCAGCTTTGCCATCACAGGAATAAACTACATTTTAAAAATATATTCAAATAGAAGTCATTGTTTGTAGTAATTCGACAATACTGGTTTTCCTTTTTGACCAAATAAATGCAGCCTCGGTGAGCATCAGAGACTTCTTTTACCGACTCCAACACTTTTGAACAGTAGTGTACAGCAAAAAGAAGTTTTTTTCTGCTAATTTTCTCCAGTAATCTCACGTGTCTCCTTTACAGTTTCACAGCATCCTCTTGAAATAAAAAACTTTAAAGACTGCAATGAATCAAAAGATGATCTTCTATGATGATCCAAACTCAATTTGAAATCCAATTTGTACTTTCAAAATGTCAGGCAGCATAGCAGAGCACACATGCTGGTAAAATTGCATGATTTTGTGTGTGCACGTGTCTTTACTTTCCCATTATTTCCCAAAGCAGTTTAGGATCTTCTGACACACACACACACACACACACACACACACACACCACTGGCAGCAGAATACTGTAATTTTGCCATGATGGTAGTAAATAACATTTGGGAAACAGCGCCCATCGGCACTAAAGGCCCTTTCCCCCCTCTAGTGGCCAAACAGAGGGAGTACATGATTTCTACAGTGTTGTTCCAATAATGTTCTTAAATGGTTGACAAAACATCTTATGCAGAGATTTTCATACTACTTGACCATCCCAGCTTCTGGTTTAAATAAGTCAAAAAGAATGATTTTATGAACCGATTTCAATGAACATTAGCGGCGATAGGGATAACCTGTACTACTTTTACTTAGTGTCCGAGGCTAGGAGAAAGGAAAAACAACAAAAGTTTAAATGGATGTAATTGATTGATAATCTTTAGCAAAGTCAATTAAATGGTTTTCTAAAAACACCAGCATGTAAAATGCAATAAATGCATTGAATTAATTAATTATTGCCTTCTGGTATGTAGAATTTACTTCAACATGCAAAAACCATCTCTCAATCACAGGCAGTGGAATAAGATGGGTCCTTACTAAATATAATGTTGTGTGATAAAAAAAAAAAAAAAAAAAGTAGGAAATCAAGTAGGCGGCACAAGATGATGTTATCCACTGTTTTTAGGCCATAAATATTGCAGAAGGCTATTTAAATGTATGCAAATGAAAGAACAGAATGACAGGCCGCCATCATCACTGTTCTTCTCCCTCAACTAATGAGGGTTTTTAATGTTTGTCATATTTAGCATGTCATTACACTGTTCACAATAATCATCATCCACTTGAGACTAATTAAACATGTCGACGACTCAACCTTCAGTAAACAGCAGCAGGTGGACCGTTTCATTATTCATCTGTTCATTGCCTCACAGTACAAACAAAAACACTGCACTGAAACTACTACATCTATGTCTCCCGTGCATATTGACTGCTAAATATGATGGTGATGGGCATTTACATATACAAAACATATGTAAATAATGGAGTGTGAAATCACATGTCAGTTTAGTTGCCATCTGATTCTCTGTTTTGACTTGACAGACTCCACAAACATCAAATCAATGATGTGTAATAGAGCAGCAAGCACACACTGCATTAAAATGGCAGGTTTGTGTAAATGCAGCAGTTATATCTGCTGCTCTCACTGTGTGGGCTTCCTCCACTGCAATTAAACATTCGCTCGGTGAAAAACAAGTTTATCCCACACAACATTCGTTATTGGCCAACACTGGTTAACAAAGTGCAAACCATTTACCCTCTGACAAATATATGCTTAGACATCATATCTGAAGGAGGACGTTTGTTCACTCCAAAACATTACATCAAAGTTGCACAGTAACCGTGAGTCAGTGCGGGAAAATGTTTTAAACGGAGACGGCCTGAATAGAAATCAAACCACAATGAGGTTCGAACAAAACTATACGATGAATTTCTTGTGAACATTTTTGATACTTATCGTGTCTCATAAATACAAAAAAAAATTGTGACTTTTCTTGAAGTAGGCGAAATGGCGCGATACCAGTTTAGATCATGTTAAATGTCTTTAGAAAGATCATATAGGAAATGGACAGGCTCCTGAACTCAAGTAAAAGCTGAAACAAAGGAATAAATCAGTAGGCATTACCGAAGAAAATTCCACGGGCTTGGGAGACAGGCAGCTCTACCATTACCAGCAACATTTTCAGAGAAAGTTTAAAAAACATTTAAGAAAAATTAAGATAAAACTGGTGGAAACTGGTGATGGGCAAGACATTTTCATTTTCAATTGGTAAATTGTGGTCTTGTTAAAAGAAACATACCCCCCCCCCCCCCCCCACACACACACACACACACACACACAAAATCTAATTTCTCATTTTCACACCCTCACTCTGAACCCATATGACCATTTCTTCAGTGGAACAAAAAGGCCTTTTGCAAAATGTTCAAGCAGTGCTATACTGTACAAGGAAATTGGCTCCAAAAACATCATAAATGTACATCTTGCATTACATTTGCAATATACATAAAACTCATTCAAAAGTCCTTGAATCTCATGAGATCTCATCTCATACATTCGCAAGACACTTTATTAGGTACACCTGTTCAACTACTTGTTAACAAGAATTTCTAATCAACCAATTACATGACAGTAAATCAGTGCATTTAGGCATGCTTCCTAGCTCCTGAGCTCTTGAATCCGTCCCGGGCTCATGAATTCAGACAGTAAAGGACATTGGCTCACTACACATTGGGACACTGATGAGTCTATTTCTAGTGACGTGACAAAGTGTTCATTGTACAACATCACGACTGGTATTTATGAACAACAGCAGAACTGATCTCTTTCAGACATTACGTCAATGTTATTTAGAGAACATTATGATAAATTCTTAGCTCGTTACATATACATACAGCATTTCAACCTTAAATTATAAATGTTAGCTGGATTATGTTCCTTACCTGTCAAGCGATGCGTTTATGCTGAAATATAAAGTAATGGTTTGTATTTTTAAATATATCTATAGCACATCGCTACGTGTAGCGAGTTGCCTCCCATGATTTAAGTTTCGTGCTTCAGCTTTTTGGGGACTGAATGTTTTAGGGCACTGGAAGGATTATGGGATTAAAACAAGGCGTTAGTTCACCCAAAATTGGAAAGTCTGTCATTTATTACTCACCCTCATGTCGTTCTACACCCATAAGACCTTCGCTCATCTTTGGAACACAAATTAAGATATTTTTGATGAAATCTGATGGCTCAGTGAGTCCTGTTGCCCGCAAGGTAATTAACCTTGCAGATACCCTAAAACACATTTAAAACAGTTCATGTGAATAGAGTGATTCAACGTTAAATATTATAAAGTGACGAGAATACTTTTTGAGGGGTCAAAAAAAAAAAAGTTATAAATAGTGATGGCCGATTTCAAAACACTGCTTCAAAGCTTTACGAATCTATAGATTTGAATCAGTGGCTTGGTTCACGTATCAAACTGTCAAAGTCACGTGAAATATCGAAAATGTCGTAACAAAGCCTAATCTCACATGACTTTGGTGCTCCAAACAAGTGATTTGAATCAAAAGATTCGTAAAGCTTCAAAGCAGTGTTTTGAAATCAGCCGTCATTAGATATTGTTGAAAAGTCGTTTTTTTATTTTTTTTATTTTGGCACACACAAAGTATTCTCGTCCCTTTCAAATATTAAGGTTGAACCACTGTACTCACACAAACTGTTTTAGGGTGCGTTCACACTTGTCATATTTGGTTCGATTAAAACGAACCCTGGTTCGTTTGAACATATGTGAACGCTGCCATCCGAACCCTGGTGCGGACAACAAGCGGACTGAGACCACTAAAAAGATGGGTCTCGGTCCGCTTCCAAACGAACTCTGGTGCGGTTCGATTGATATATGAACGCAACACGGACCAAAGACATGTAAACGAACCAAAAACAGGACGTGATGTCACAAGATGCGACGCTACAAGTCAACCGATTTGACGACACGCAAAGATCGGTGTGTCCAAAATGAATAGGGGGCAAACGTGGAGCAACGAGGAGGTAAAGTGCCTCATCAACATTTGGTCCGACGAGCATGTTTCGAAAATGCTAGAAAAAACCCACAAAAATACTGAAGTATTCAAAATGTTCAGTGATCAGTTAACGGAACGTGGCTTTAACAGGAGTGTGGAACAGTGCCGCATAAAAGTTAAGAAGCTGCGTCAACAGTATATAAAAGTGCGTGATGTTCTGCGTCGAAGTGGAAGCTCTGGTGATGAAGAGGAGAAATTTTTGTTATGACGAAATGGATCAAATTCTTGGCACACGTCCGACTTCCAGCCCTGTAAATATAATTAAGTCATTTGAAGAGTCCACTACAGACGAATCCTCGAACTGAACGACACTGAAAAATCCCCAACTGCTGACAATGAAGAATCAGGTGAGCATTTAAACCAGTTGCTGTTTAAGATAACAAATTATTTTATTTAGAACGAAGGCTTAGCAATCAGTATTAACAGAAGAACAAGATATTAGCAACTTAGCAATAAAACAAGATTAACAGAGGTGCACAGACTTTGAGTACACACTTTACCAGAACAAAAATCATGTGTTATTGATGTCTTGCCCATGTTCAAAAGTGTCCTTTTCCCATGCAAGACAAAATTACCTCAGGTCAACAGTTTTTTTTTATTTTTTTAATTTATTCATTTAACTTGTTTGAATTTGTGCGTGGTTATCTGGAAATATGAAATAATAGAGTGAATATGATCCAAAGATTTGGACATACTTGTCTTTGCATAAAAATACAAAAGTATGACTTTTTTAATAATACTTTTTCTTGTTAGGGGGAGCAGGATCTACTGGGGACAGTGGAGAAAGCATGCAAGAACAGGCCATCCCAAGGATTCATGAACGTAAGAGGAAAGCAAAGAGTGACCGTCTTGACCTCCAGACCTTCTTACTCCATCAGAGGGAGCTGCTGAAAGAGTTTCAAGACTCTGAACATAATCTGCAGCAACAAGAAATGGAAGCTTTTGAGAAATGCCCGAAAGCAAGCCAAGAAGCCGAAGAACGTAGGTTTCAAGCTTTACAAGCATAACAGCAGGCTACAAACAATGTTTTTCCAGTTAATGGGTACTTTGATAAGTGCAGTGTGCCAGGACAAATCAAAAGGACCACCGCAGTCCTATCTCGGCCCAGTGATGCCTACCCCATTAGTGTCAGTTCCTCAAAGCAACTTGACACGGGTTAATCTGCAGCCGCAGCAGTCCATTCCAGTACAACAGCAGCCCCTATGTGAAATGATGCGACCACCACTGTTCCATCCGCAGTCCCTAAATGATGCTGAACAGCCCTCTCGGTCTTCTTTGCTACATGAGGCAAACTCTACTCAACACTTCTTCAAACTTTAGACCTTTCTATTGAGATGAGGCTTTAGTTTATAAAATCTATTTTGGTTTTAGTTAACCCTAACAGGTGACTCTCCAAGCTTTTCACTAGTGACTTTCAGGGAATGTGTTGAAATAGAGTAGTTTTCATTTAATTTATAGAACGTACAACTCCTAATTTGTACAAAAAAAATTCTTTATTTGTCTTGATTTAAGACACTTGTTCAAAATATGTGAATATACAGTATGTTTGATTGTATGGAAGAGAAACAACAATTTTCTGTGCACTTATTTTGCACAGATCACAAACTTTGCACATCGGAATATTACCAGAGATTGTTGTTTAATCTAGTGAGTTACCTTTATGAAACTTTAAACAGTAAACCTTTCATTCAGTGGTTATGTTGTTTCAAAGTTTAAAAGAAAGAATTAAAACATTATAAAAAGCAATACTTCTGAACAGTCAGATTAAAGCAACATTGGAAACCATTTAATTTGTACAACTGTTTCATTTTGTCTTTTTTAAACCTTAGCAGTAAACCTACAGTCTAGACATATATGTACATTGTGCATCTCTAATATCATGGGCATCCTGACTGTCTCTGTAAAATTGATGGTCTTCATTATCTTCTTGGCAAGCACTGTCGTTTTCTTCGAGTTGCATTACCTCCTCATTGTGGATTTCACAAAAGTTATGCATAACGCAGCATGCAGATATTATGTGGCTGATGAGATTAATATGAGCATCACATCTTTTCAAGAGGCATCTCCATCTTGCCTTCAAACGACCAAAGGCCCTCTCAACTGTCATGCGAGCTTGGCAAAGCCTGTGGTTGAAGTTGGATTGTTGAGGTGTCATCCCTGTGTTTTCCATATATGCTTTTAGAAGCCAGAGGAGCAGAGGGTAAGCAGCATCACCTAGGATAAACAGTGGTACATCCACATTCTCAAACCTTTCAGTCCATGCAGAGAAGATGGACTGGCCTCTCTGGTATAAAGATGAGTTAACAAAAACTCTGGCATCATGAACTCCAGCCAGGCCAGCCAATGTTTATGTCCCAAAATTTCAGTTTATTGTCTACTACTGCCAGCAGTATCACTGAATAGAATCCCTTTCTGTTGTAATAATCGGCAGAATAATCAGGGGGCGCTGTGATGCATATGTGTGTTCTATCTATTGCACCTGCAACCTGTGGAAATCTCCATTTGTCTCTGAAACCTTGTACAATTTTCTTTAATTCTGCAGGAGAGGGTGTTTTTATGTACAGCGGTCTCATGATCTTGTTGATGGCAACAACAACCTCCTGGGTGATCATACAGGCAGTTGATCTTCCAACTCCAAAAAGATGACCGATTGATTGGAACTCCAAATTGGTTGCCAGCCTCCAGAGACAAATTGCAACTCTCAGCTCTACTGGTAGTGATCTCTGAAACCTGAAGCAGATATATATATAAAAAAGTTTACATTAATAAATGGCTATTTCAACCCATAATAGAATTCGATCCAGGATACATTGCTTAATAAACATTTACCTTGAATTGCAGTGTGTGAGGGATGGCTGGAGAATGCTGCAGAGGTGCGTGAACGTTGTTCTTATTCTAAAATTGTCCAGCCATTGTTCATCTGTCCAGTTATTTACAATGTTCTGCCACCAAACGCAGGATCGTGGCAACACCCAGACGCTCCTTTGTGGATGACAAATTATAGATATTTGACAATAGAATTAAAGCACTCACTTGTGAACATTCTGAATAATAATAAAAAAAAGATATAAAATGTTTTTTAAAAAATCAGCATAAAACAATATTATATTACAACCATCATCGTATCTATCTATCCATATATCTATCTCTTTCTTATCTAACCTATCTTATTTAACTTATCTACATATCTATCTATATACATATATATCAATTTTGATGATGAATGTTATATACAATGTTGTGTTATGCTGCCCTTCATCTATTAATTTTTAAAAATCATGTAATTTTTAGCGTTTTAATAAGCAGTCTTTGATCAGGTAATCTTCAACTAAAATGTTATTTCCAAAGAGCAGCTATAAACACAGGGAAATCACGAAAAATAACTTGAACAGTTATTAAAGAAATGCAATTCTGTGTAAGTAATATACTTTATTCTTTGATTTGAAAGGACATAATGTAAGCATACCTGGTTCTTCTCATCAAAGGACATTAGCCGGTACAGACGACGGAGCTGCCGTCTCTTTGCAGAAGATCTTCGTTTCTGCACACAACGGAGCAAATCCTGGTGTTGTTTTGAATGTTTTGAACATTTTTTTGAGCTCTTCGTGAGTTCTCAGCTTGGCAAGCAAGTTCCGTCGCGAAATATACATGTCATGAAAGCCGACCAATCAGGTCGTGACCGTGTCCCTATGCCTTTGGTCCGGTAACTTTAGGTTCGCTGTTAAAAATGCCAGTGTGAACGCTAAGCGGACCAGGACTATATGTTTTTTTTGGTCCGGACCAAACGAACCAAACCAACCGAAGAACAAGTGTGAACGCACCCTTAAATATGTTTTTGTATCTTTCTAGGCATCTGAAAGTGTTAACTGTCTTTCTGGCATTAGATGCCTCACTGAGCCAACGGATTTCATCAAAAATATCTTAATTTGTGTTCTGAAGATGAACGAAGATCTTACAGGTGTAGAACGACATGAGGGTGAGTAATAAAATACATATTTCATTTTTGGGTGAACCAACCCTTGAAAAAGTCCCTGACTGCTAAACTACTGAGCTGATTGAGACATGGTCAAGAGGATCTGCTGAAATTCAAACTGAGCATCAGAATGGGGAAGTGATTTAAGTGACATGGTTGTTGTTGCAAGACGGGCTGGTCTGAATATTTCAGAAACTGCTGATCTACTGGGATCAAGGACAACCATTGCTAGGGTGTACATAGGATGGTCCAAAAAAAAAAAAATCCAGTGAGTGGCAGTTCTGTGCATGAATATGCCTTGTTGATGCCAGAGGTCCGAGGAGAATGTCCAGCCTGGTTCAAGCTGATAGAAAGGCAACAGTATCTCAAATAACCATTTGGTACAACAGAGGTCTGCAGAAGAATGTCTCTGAATGCATAACACGTCGAACCTTGAAGCAGATGGGCTACAACAGCAGAAGAACACACCAGGTGCCACTGCTTTTTAAAGGATTGGAAAAATGTTTCCTGGTCTAAGGAGTCTTGATTCTGGTGCAACTTTCAAATGGTGGGGTCAGAATTTGGAATTTAAACAACATGAACCCATGAATCTATCCGGCCTTGCATCAACGGTTCAGGCTGCAGCTGGTGGTGTAATGGTGTAGGGGATATATCCTTGGGACTCTTTGGGCCCCAAATGAGCATCATTAAAAGGCCACAGCCAACCCGAGTATTGTTTTTGACCATGTCCATCCCTTTATGACAACAGTGTACCCATTTTCTTAAGCCTACTTCCAGCAGAATAACATGTCACAAAGCTCAAATCATCTCAAACTGCTTTCTTGAACATGTCAATAAGTTCACTACACTCTCCACAGTCACCAGTTCTCAATCAAATGGAGCACCACTGGGATGGGAGATTCGTATCATGGATGTGCAGCCGACAAACCTGCTGCAACTGTGTGTTGCTTTCATGTGAGTGTGGACCGAAATCTCTTTCCAGCACCTTGTTGAATCTGTGTCACGAAGAACGAAGACAGTTCTAAAGGTAACAGGGAGTCTAAGCCGTTACTAGCAAGGTGTACCTAATAAAGTGGCCTGGGACAATGTGCAGTCACAAGAACCATGAAAGAACCATGTTTGAATGAGATTTGAGAGCTAGACAAAACAAAGACAAAACACTAAATACTGTGGGGCTAAGACTTCAGAAAACGTTTATTGGATTTTTCCCTCCAAAAAAAATTATAATAAAATAAAGGTCACATCCTGGATAATTGTGATTATAGCTATGAATTTTTTGTAAATACAGCAAATGACTGTTTGTAGCTTAAGAGCCTTACACCTCATCCACTTGCATCCAAGTGAACTCCTTTTGTGTTCTTTTGGGTTTGGAATGACAAGGGGGAATAAATGACCAAGCTGTCTTTTTTCAAAAGGTTTAATCATTCCCCCAACCTTCAGGCAGAGAACCAAAGCAAAAGAGACTCGAGTTCTGCGTTTAAGTTGATCTGTGGTTTCCCTGCCTCGCTCTTCTCTACAGCTCCATCTCTGGTCTTTCTCTAGCGTTTGGCAATGGTATCTGCTGAAATAGCAGCAGCGTTGTAGCTGTTTGGAAAATGTGAGTCTGGAAATCATTCCCTCATTTTTCAGAACAACAGTAGATTGACGCTACTGTTCGCTCAAAGTCAGACACTCTTTCTTTTAAACTCTCCTCCGAGTTCGACTGTCGTTTAATAATGTACAAATGCTGTGAGTGCTGCGCGTGACCCTCCCTCCCGCCTCCATGCCCACCGGCCTCCCCGCTCTCCCTTCTCTCTTCTCAGGACCACACAGGCATCAAACCACATCAGAGCAGTCGAGTCAATGTGCAAACTCACACAGAGAGTGTAAAGTGAGCAGCAACAGAACCCGTCTGGCTTTACGAGAGAGACAGACACACACCAACCTGAAATAGCACTTGACACACACCATCGCGGACTGTGCCACAGACGCCAGCCGCTGCCACACTCCGTCCAGACACACGCATGCACAGCTGACATTAAATGCTGGGGCACCCAGGACCCAAAATCAGTTGGGTCGCCCTTGTTATGCAGTACATTTTCACGTCCCCATCATCTACAACAACAAAAAAAAACCTTGCAAATCAAATAACATTTTTCACAATTTCACAATAATTTCACTACTTCGAGTGGATGATAAAAATTGTTCTGGATGCTTAAAGGGATAGTTCACCCAAAAGTGAAAATTATACCATAATTTAAGTTCTCAAGCCATCCTAGTTGTAAATGACTTTCTTCTTTCAGCCAAACACAATTGGAGTTATATTAAATAATATCCTGGCTCTTACCGCTTTATAATGCCATTGAATAGCGCCTGAGATTTTGAAGCACATCTGTCCATTATAAAAAGTAATCAATACGACTCCAGTGCCTTCTGAAGTGAAGCGATGGGGTTTTTTTAAGAAAAATATTCTTATTTATCCATATTATTTAAAATAACTCTCAACTGTTCAGCTGAAAGAATAAAGTCATATACAACTAGGATGGCTTGAGGGCGAGTAAACTATGTGATAATTTTCATTTTTTGGTGAACTATTCCTCAAAAACATGAAAATCTGCTAGTTTATTAAGAAATAAATAATGCATTTCTCATTTTTGTTCTCCCTCTAATCAAAATATTACTCTAATAAATATATTATTATATTGGCTTGCTTAAGTTGGGGACATTTGCTTGATGTTCAGCAGTGTTTTTGGTATGCCTGCATTGGCGCTGTTGTTTGCGAACTGAGCTGAGCTGAGCTGGACGATTACATCACTGTTTTCTCCAGTGCTGATATACATAAATTAACTAGACTAATAACTACTGATCTTTGCAACGGAATGAATCAATAATATATAGAATAAGCTGGACAATGACCCATTTTCTTTGGGAGCTGCTGTTCAGCCAAAATGATTTGCCAATTATTACTGTAAAGCTGCTTTGCCACAATTTGCATTGCAAAAGCGCTATATAAATAAAGGTGACTTGCCTTGACAATTACAAACACGTTTTCTTGAAAATTTAGACAAAATTCCTTTAAAAGGTTTAGCTCAGCCAAAAACGGAAATTCTTTTTTCATTAATTACTTACCCTCGTGTCTTTCCACACCCGAATGACCGCCGTTCATCTTCAGAACTCAAATTAAGATATTTTTGATGAAATCCGATGAGGTACCCAAGAGAAGGCAATGCAATTACCACATTCAAGGTCCAGAAAAGCAGTAAAGACATCTTTAAATAGTCAACAGGACTATGTACAGTGGAGTGCTTCCAGGTTCTACGTCAGACCGTCAGCTCGGTTTTACCCGGCTCCTGTGTCAGCATCACACGCATCACTCACATGAACAGCGTCAGCCAATACCGAGCCAACATTCTGACGTAGAACCTGGAAGCGCTGGAGATAAACTGCGCAAGAGAATGACAGGGAAGAGAAGAAATCGTTGAATAAAGTTGTTATTATTGTTTTGTTATTGCACACAAAAAGTATTCTCGTTGTTTCATAACATTAAGTTTGAACCGCTGTAGTCACATGGAATATTTTAACGATGTCTTTACTTTTCTGGACCATGAATGTAGTAATTACATTGCCTTTTCTTGGGGACAAGAAACCTCTCGGATTTCATCAAAAATATCTTAATTTGTTTTCCGAAGATGAATGAAGGTCTTACGGGTGAACTGACAAAAGTCAGTGCCATAATAACATTTGCAGGAAGTGACATCTTTTTGGAGGGGAAAACAGCTGCACCAACATCATTTTTCATCCAAGTATTAGTAATGAATTTGATAAATTCTGTGATATTTTAAAGAAAAAAATGTAAATAAATAAATGTACATATCAAAAAACTAAATACATTTTCTTTTTGTCGCTGGAAAATAAATGAATTGTAAATAATCAAATCATAATGCCGTGAAAAGAGCAAGATTTAATAATGAAATAAATTTATTTAAAAAAAAATGCATATCAAAATAAGTTTGTGTTTTTTTTAAATATCACAATTAACCAAGCTAACACTCATGAAAGCTACAGTAACTCAACCCCTCAGTGAACAATGGCTATGTTTTAGCTCTTTATTATTATCCTGTTACCACTGTGTAAACCATCAAATTATAACACATAGCATGCATCTTAATTTTTGCATTTCTTTTTATAGCAATACATCTTGAAAATCACATCAGAGCGTATAAACCCTTTGAAAAGTGTAGTTCAAAATGCACTAAATAAAAAGAATGACCGAGAGTGCCTGCCGGGGAAGAAAACACTGAACAAGTGTCTGCATTATTTCAATCCAGGTCATAGCAGCCTGGAAGAGCAGTCAAATGCAGCATGAAAGCATCAAAGAGGGACAGACAGTGTCGTCTCATAGTTTTGTGGTATAGCTGAGAGCCATTCGTACACAAATACACACGACAGAAACCCAAGAGCACAGCACCTACTCATTAAAAGTGCTAGACTGTGAACTATCTATTTTTCAACACACCCAGCATTTCAGAAATAATAAAACATTTCGGGTGGGATGCAACCACGAATAGCTCCAGCACATTATTGCGTGTCTTTCTGCGCGTGTCTGCGAGTGAGATTGTCTGTCAGTTTAAATGTAATTTGGGCACTAGTACATCTCAAAAATAACCATGTACAAGACAGAAATTATAAGTGCCCAAAACCAACAATATATACTTAGGGCTGCCAAAAATGGTTTTTTAAAATTGCCTTGAAAAATAAAAACATCAAATGGAGCCCAAAAATAAACCCAGAGGACATTAGAGGTACACAAATGTCAAAACAAACACATGAAGTCTTCAGAAATTACTGTCTTAGACTGCTACTGAACGGCCAGACATCGAGCATTTAACATGCTTTCTCCTGCTGAAAACAAGGTCTGCAATGATTGATGGGTCTAAGTTTAGACACAAAAGGAAAATGTTTAGAGCTGGTACTGAGAGCAGCGTCTGTGGTTGGTCGGGGCAGTGACTGGTCAGCAGGGGGCAGTGGATCAGTCAGAAAGATTCCTTCCATACATCAACTGCTTAAATGTGTGGCATTACACTGTTCCCTCATTAAACCCATTTTCAGATAATGTCCTTCCTACACCAACAGACCAGCCACAATCTCATTCTGCAAATGACACCACACGAGAGAAACCGTTATGAACGCAAGTTAAAAATGTTCAATATGGCAAATTAGAATTAATGGAAAGTACAAATGACCTGCGATGTGACAGTCAGTGACATCTAAATGCAATTTAAAACTAATCTAAATTCGCACTGCCGCAGCACAGTACTATTCAAGTGAGGTGCAAAAAATAAAAATGTTGACATTCAAAAATAAAACAAACAAAGAAAAGAAATTGTTATTTGATTCAGCAAGCATATAGGCTACAAATACTGTTGTTTGTGGGAATAAAGTCAAATTGATTCGGCGCGACTCACAGTGCGTTATGGCTATTCTCTAGCCGTTGAGTTATGACGTCTCATCTCATATTTGTATGGGATTGAATGAGTGCACTCGATAACATTCACTATATTTTTTGATACCATGACACTTTGAGACTGTCCTCTTAAATAGTACCCTATTACCTTATTTCCCTATTTGGGGCGCATGGTATGGTGATCAGACAGCCCCATTTTCTAGGGACAGTCCTGGTTTTTGGTTTCCAAAGCCGGCCCCAGTAGAGCACTAAAAAGGGGGCATCTGAAGTAACGAAATATGATGTACGAAGATGTAACACAAAGTAGGCTATCCCTGGCTTGAAAACATATGTGGCCCATTCACGTAGGCTATTTTTTGGAGCGTAAACAAACTATGAAACTAAAAGCTACTGAGCAAATAAAGATAACAGAGCCATTTTAGACAACCAGATATAAATATGTCTTAGACCACGTAACACTCATTGCGGCACGTTTACCAGATAAATAATTTTATGGTACTGTAAGTCAGAACTGCAACCGGTGACAAACAATACAGTACAACTATAACCAATTATCTAGTCCTCTAAAAATGAAAAAATAAAATTCAACACTTTAGCCTTGTAGAGCTACATTTTTTGAGACTCTCCTAATCCAGAATGTTCTAATAATAACCTAGTATTAATGCTAGAATGCCTATGCACTTAGCAATTGTGATCTTTACATAGTCTTCATAAAGTATTTCATCATTAAAATCCATTTTCACATTCAACCTGACTTGAAGTCCCCATTTCACAGCACATTCAAAACAGAACACAAATACTATGCAAAAAAAGGAGCTCAGCATTATCACCCATCAGTTATTAAATGAGACACTTTCATCTGTGTCAAGGTAGTCGGTTACATAGCTATTCCTGTTAAATCAAAGTAATTGCTATTTGTATGTACTATATAGCCTAACAGGGCCTGCAGGGTATGGGATTGTTCTGCACATTTTATGAGTTTCCAAAAGTGAGTGGGTGAAAGCATATCCAGGTATGAAATAAATCAAATTAAAAAAAAAAAAAAAAATCACAAGACTAGCAACAAGTATATTTGCAGAAAGCACATGCTTTGTTCCCAAGATGAGCCTAAAATAATAAGCATAATGAGAGATAATAAAGATCTATTTCTAAAAGCACAAACATAAAAAATAGCATTTCAAAAAGTTGCAATTAGTACTATATATTAAATGTTTGTGAAAATGAATTCATGTCATTTGTGAAATGTCAACTGAAATCATCTGATGTCATTTGAAAATGTCATCTGTAGAAAAGAAACTCATTGAATATGCAACTCACAAAAATTAAAAATAAAATGAACAAAAATGTATTGTCCCATAAATAACAAGAGATATTTCAATTATATATATATATATACATATTTAATTTTTTTTTCTCACTGAACTAGTAGATCATCTTAAGCATCAAAAACCGAATTCTACAGAATTCAGCCATAATATTATGTTATCTCTACTCCATCATTAGATTAGCGATAAAAACAACAGAATAGTGAGATTCAAAGTCACAATTACATTTTTTTTTTTTTTGTGGCGGAAAGCTTCCCTAAATTATATTCATCTTAATAATAGTTTGTAATTTTTGCAATGTTTTTTTATTTTTAAATGAAAGACTAAATCTACTTCATACCACTGCACAAAAGCCTAACCTCGCCATGCAAAAAAATAAATAAATACAAAATCCAGCAATAACTTTCTCAAACAATTACAAGTTTTTTTCCATCACAGTTGCGAGCTTAGAACTCAAATAAAGTCAGATCTTTGAGATATAAACCCACCAATTTTGAGTCAAAATTGTGGGATATAAAATTGTGAGGGGGAAAAAAAGTGACAATTGCTCTTTGTAACTAAATTATCTTGAAAGGGAAAAAAACAACTAAAATCTAAACTAAATGTACTTCACACTATTGCACAAAAGCCTGTAACCTCGCCGTCTGAAAGGCGAAAAACTGCTCGACACATGAACAAAAACAGGACAGCGGGATCAGGCTGACAGCTCCTGTCTGTCCCGAGGCTACAGTTTCAGTCTGACGCTCAAACAGTCGCTTCTTTTCAGTAGTGTGGTTTTCTCCTGTGAAAATTAGTTTGCAGCATCGAAACCACACAATTACCCCTCAACCACCTCACATCAAGCAGTAGTTCAGCCTGTCTGTCACGGGCCTTACTAAAAGATGATCATTTCTCCTAAAGCGGCACACACAACCTCAAGCTCTTTCATAAACACCTGCGTGCACACTTCACCCCTGCAGGATGCAGACATTGACTAGCTAATTATATAATCTGGGTAATTAGAATCATAAGCCAGAGCTGTAATAGCAGCTCTGAAACATGCAATAGAGGCTCATCTGAGAGGAGAGAGATAACAGCTTCTTCAGCCTTACACCACAGCACCTGATCGCAAACCTCACACATAGCGCTGGCTGCGAACACACGCGCTTCCTGGAAGGCCCTATTATCACCTGTGCCTGTGAGCTCTGAAGCGCGGTTGTGTGTGTTAGTCACACAGAAAATATGTTTTATTGGAATGTTTTGATCTAGACTTCAAGGTGTGTGTGATGGGAATGGACTAAATACAGCACAATTTACACGTATAAGCAACTATTAGGCCTACTATTGAAATATTAGAAAGGTACACTATGTAACCTTTGGCCCTCTAAGGGTTAAATAACAACTGCATGCATTTTGCGTAACATTGTTTTATTTGTTAGTATGGGTAACTGCAGCTTGGATGCTGAGCTGCATGCCGAACAGCAGGGGTGTGTCGAACGGTTTCTGATTGGCGAAAGGACTATTGGTGTTGGCCAATTAGCGGTAACCATACATTTACGTAAATTCCTGGCTGCTGTAAGACGTGGCGTGTGATTCGTTAAAGATAGTTATGCGTTTATCTATGTGATTAATGCTTTATTTATCATAGATGTATATTACTTTAGCTAAAATACGATGCGTTTTGTGTGAGCGCGTTTGTGTGATTTATGAGGAAACAATGTTTTATTAACAATGTAAAAATGCAGAATGTTTTCTGCGATGGGTAGGTTTAGGAGTAGAGGTAGTGTAGGGGGAGATAATGTACAGTTTGTAAAGTATAAGAACCATTACGCCTATGGAATGCCCTCACTTTGATAGCAAAACAAACCTGTGTGTGTGTGTGTAAGACCTAAACTCGCGCCATGCATAAATTCTGAAGGCACTTTAGAAAGTCATTTTTAAAAACTTGAATGTAATATTCTTAAGATCATTGATGCTGTTTTTCCATTAAAAGAAAGGAATTTAATTGTATAGTATTATGTTGGATTTTTTGCTTTCTATAGGCCAATAGCGATTTAAGAGTACAGCTCGCCTTTATGCGGAACAGGCAGCTTTCGTGACCAATGAGAAACCGTTCGGCACGCCCCCCCCTACCGTTAGACACGCCCATCACACCAAGCTGCAGTGACCCCTGTCTCTTTATTTGTGCTTCGGCTCTGACTGTGTGGATGAAAAGCATACTTTCACTACTAGGCTTAAGAGATATAACATGTTTAGATGGAAATGATCTCAAGCGCACTATCTGATGTCTGCTGTAGCTCTATACATTAGTAGACACGGAACTTCCTTGAAAATAAGTTCCAGCACAACACTACAAACAAAGACTCACAGATAATGTTTTACAATGAACTCTGTTAGAGAGCTATGGCAGTATATCCGTTTGATAAAATACCTTACTCACCTGTTGAGTGATGATAACGCCATCTCCGCATCTTCTTTTACAACATAGCTATCAAATCCCTCAGTTCTAGCCAGCTCCGACAAGCCTAGCCGAAGTTGTTTCTCGTTTTATTACGAGCTCTGTCAGCGTCGTTCTCTTTTGCCAGCAGACTCTCCTCTGTTCGGCGGGTTTTTTAAACGGGTGATTCCGCTAGGGATGGCTGACGCGAAACGAACGTTTCGCCAGCGTCGAGACACCCGTGTCACGTGACTGTGGCTAAACTCAGCTTCTGCGCGTTTCACAAGTGTTTCCACAAGTGGCGTGCGGGTCTGCGTTTGATTG
This sequence comes from Opsariichthys bidens, assembly GCA_037194245.1. Lineage (NCBI taxonomy): Eukaryota > Metazoa > Chordata > Actinopteri > Cypriniformes > Xenocyprididae > Opsariichthys > Opsariichthys bidens. The sequence continues at coordinate 9,964,360 of CM074279.1, read as the reverse complement.
ACAGGGGCGGGAACAAACCACACAATCGGACATCTGATCTGTCTCAACTCCCACAAAGTTTAAAAGAGGAGTTAGTGCACATTCACCTCGTGGGTTTTTGTGAGAGGATTTTATCAAAGGCTGGAGCAATTATCTATAAAAAAGAAGTAGATGAAAATCTGTAAAAAAAAAAAGAAAAAAAAAAAAAAGAGAGAGACCATTGTGGATTGATTTGTTTTATTAATTTTCATTTTTCATGACCAAAATAACCTAGTTATTATTATTAAATATTATAGTTATATAGTGAGGATGTTAAAAACTCACCACATTAATAAAAACACAACATTTTTATTTTTTTAAAGGGCTTGTTGTCAAAGTTGTTTCAGAAAAAATGTGTAATTGACCACTAGGTGACACCGTGGTACACCGTCTCGGGTTTCGGTGTAGTTTCTAAGCCTCGAACATTTGCTTCAACGGTTTCAGTGTTTCACGAAGCCTTGCTCTTCCCGCCACTAGATTCCGCTTGCTCCTAGTCGACCTTTGTCGCTCTTTGTAACTATAACCTACTCCAGACCGGAGCAACTGTTCTCTGAACAAATTCCAAACGGCATTTTTGCCCTCTTGAAGGGCACTTTGGGAAGGGAACGCCATTTGTAGGGGTGTTCCAAACTATCGTGAACAAGCCCTTCAGGACGGACCCTTCTACAAGTTCGTTAGTGAATGGTACATGCAGTATTCATGTGACCGAGAGAATACTCGTGATTGATTTTAAAACTAGATGGCGGGAGAGTTCGAGTTAACTTACAACCAGAGCAAACGTTGTTTTGTTTTTCGTGATATACTTCGCACATTTTTGTCATATTATGTTTAAATAAGTTTCATAGGTAAGAAATGTGTTGATTAATGTAGTGTCCAAAGATGACAATGCTAGTGCCAGTTGAGAACATAGAAACACACATATGTAACACATAAATTTTCATTTATATATATAATCAGGTTTGGGGAGTAACGAAATACAAGTAACTTAGTTACGTATTTAAAATAGAAAATTTGAGTAACTGTATTTCATTACAGTTACATTTTAAATGGGTGGTAATCAGATTACAGTTACATCTGAAAAGTATTTTAGATTAACAAAGTGATTACTTTGAATTTTAATGTCATTTAAACAGCAGTTGGTGATTCTCTGACTCTGACAGTCTGAAAAAGCGGAGTTAAGATTCAACTGTTTTCGACTGTTTTCATGTTTTGTGATAGTTGTTTGTGAGTCATTTTATAATTTATTCGTCACTGCAACTTTTTCTCACAATTAGTTTTTTCCCCTAACAATCGTGAGTTTGCATTTCACAATTCTGACTTCTTTTACTCAGAATTGTGAAATTTAAACTCACAATTACAAGTTATAAAGTCAGAATTGGGAGATATAAACTTGCAATGCTGACTTTTTTTCTTGCAATTGTGAATTTAGTATGTGAGTTTATATCTCATAATTCTGACTTTATAACTTACAATTGCAACTTAATATCACGCAATTCTGAGGGAAAAAGTCAGAATTGTGAGATAAAACATGCAATGACCTTTTTTCTGTTTGTTCCACACTTATTAGTATTCCAAAGTGTTCTAAAGTATTTAGATTAAGTTACTAAACTTGAGTAATGTAACGAAATACGTTACAAATTACTTTTTAAAGCATGCATTTTGTAATCTGTAGTGAAATACATTTTAAAAGTAACCTACCCAGCCCTGTATATAATATATGGAGAGACAGAGAGAGTGCTGAAGATGTGTTATGTGCTATTCCATTATCAGCTGATGGGCACCGTGCTGCGTTGTCATGGGAACATCGCAGGTGAAGTTAATGAAGAAATTGTGTCTTTCATTGCTCCCTTCGCCGAGTGCATTCCAAACGTCTACATAATGCCACGCAAGTCCCCTGCTCCCTTCACAGTCCCCACTTAAATGCTTTGCCCTTGGGAGTAGGCCGTAGGAATGCTCCCTTCCGTTTGGAACCTGCCTTCTATTTACTGATACGACCAGGAGTGCAAATGACATATCTACACAATTTTCCGTGAAAATAGGCTTACAACAGTGACAAGTTTTGCAAGAAGGATTGATGATGAAATGACTTACTTAAAAAAAAAAAGCTACATAGTGTACCAGGTGTATATATATATATATCATGGTTTATGTGGAATTCAGTTAGTAGTAACCTCATATTCCATTCTAGAAAAGGTTGCTGCAAAGCATGTAAAACAAAACAGATTGTGCATTTAAACAGTAAATCTAGTATGCTACAATGTTGTCACATGATCTAACCACATTACTTTTAATCATCTATTAAATAAAAAGTCATTTTGCATTATCAGAATGTTGTGCCAAAATTATTTTTGAAGCCCAAATAAGTCAAACAGTCAAGAAAAGCTGTCTCGAATGGCAAACTTGTGTACTTAAGTCTTACAGGTGTACTTATAGTCTAGCAGATTTAAACTGAAATCATCCTTCCTTTGTCCCACACCAGCTTGTGAACAGTCCATATGACGTAATTTTCCTCATTGTGGTCTGTCAAGCTTGACAAAGTGCACTCGATTGATTGTAAATGCGAATGGACACTTTCGGTGCATGCACACTAGCTAGTGTCCTGTTGTTTTTGAGTGAATTCTGGTTCAAATGGAAAATACATTTCATTGTGGGATTTTAATCTTTTTTTTTTTTTTTTTCGTTATTGAATTCAATTTTGTGTTGTATGTCAGCTACATAAAATATTGAACAGAAATGACTTTCGTTTAATTCATCACACTGGAAACGGAAGGTCAAGTTGAGTGCGCTGGATTGTGGGATACAGCCCATGCAGTTTCATATTATCAAATGAAGTGGGCTAAATCATCAACAACCCACACACAGAAATGTGAATATTGTGCACAGCATACCTAGTGTATAAACTGCAGAATTAGTAAAGAGTACGATGTTAATGTAGGTTGCAAAATGTAGTATATCATCTAGGTATTACAGAAATTTTGCATACTTCTCTATGCATAGTATACACTCTCCACAGGTCGTAAGAGCAGTATGTTAGTATGCTATTCCAAACATATAAATCTGTACTAACACTTGGAGGTGATCTTCAGGCTCTGTTCAATGCAATGTTGAACCTTCCTGCGTGACAAACACAAACCAGTCACGCAAGTGCACACACTCTCCCTCCTCATGCATGCTTACAACCTGCATCTGCCCACACACACGCTAAAGCATCAGCAGTCGAGCCAGAGCCAGAGGAGAGGAGGTGGCTCACAGTCAGTGCCCATTTGACTCAAACACAGCTCACTGCAGCACATGAGCAGAAAGGCAATTAAGAGGACAGGTGGGCCATCATTTTCCACTATGCTTGACTATAATTAGGCTAATCAGCAGATATTGCATGACCAAAACACTGAAGACACATTTAAAATAGTTAATTGTTTAAAGGCGAACAGGATGTATGACTCGGAACATTATGAGACTTATATCTCAACATACACCACATAAAAACTGGATAAATGTTGCGGCCATGTCCTTCCGTTTCCAGTGTGATGAACAGATGATATTTATAACATCTGTATTTTGACTTAGTATTTGAAAAATGAAAATTCAAAATATCCATTATTTTAAATGTTGAGAGATTATGTGACAACAACATAACATATTATTTTATCAAGCCTTTGCATCTATCTATCTATATATATATATATTTATATTTATATACAAATATATATATACATATATATATATATATATATATATATATATATATACACACACTCATACATATATACATTGTATACTGCACAGTATTCAGAAATAAGTAAGCCAGAATTATATTCTGAACAATGTTTTAAAACCATCAGTGTCACATTTTTCACAGGACGTCGACATACTGTACAAAGTCTCTGCACAATAAATTGGGATTTATTAAATAAATAAATTATTTAAAGAAAGAGAGAGTAAGGTACTTCAGATACAAGGTTTTCTGTGTGATTTGCTTTGATAAGCCTAGTGAGTAATGACCATCAGAGCTCTGAGAACAGCGGATGGGTAAATAATGTGTCTCCCTCTGCTGGTAAACGTAGTGCAGTTAACAGTCAATGACTTCACAGCTATGTGTATGAGCATGAGGTTACACAAACACTTGCCTAAAAAACAACATTAAGCAAACAATCAAGAATCAAGTATGAAAAATAGTGGAAAATGCCACATAGCAGGTAAATTAGAAAAGCTTTAACCAAACAAGCAGGCTGTAATCATTTAATTTGTTTTTCTTTGTTTTTGTTTGGACTTGATTGTAGGTAAACAAGAAGTCAAATATAGAAGTTTAAATTTAGTAATTACCAACAGATGTTTCCAGTAATCTGCAGTCAGAAAATAACAACATTTGAAGAGCGAAAAGAGTTTAAAAACTAAATTAAAGCACTCTTGGAACTTTGCTTGTCCAGGCACATTAGAAGACCAGAAAAAAAAAAAAAAAAAAAAAAAAAAAAAAAAAACTTTGTATAGTTGTTATTTAGGAGTTATTCCTGTATTAAAGATATCTTTACATTATGTCATAAGCATCAAGGCACATTGTGGAACACTTTTTTCCCCAGGCAGCTATAATAATATGGATGGAAAAATATTTATATCTGACAGAGTGGTCAGCCTTTGATGGACAGATGAAAGATTGTTGGGAAAAATACTGATATCCAGCTTGTGCTCAGTGATTCATCTGAGAAAGCCTCTGTGTACGTATTTCTCATGTGAAAAAAGCCTCTGTAATACTTATTTATGCCAACCAGTAAAGCACGGCACAGTAGCACAGCAGGTTTATATAAACTCACTTTATGGAGACATTTACTGTAGTGACATGCCATTGCATGAATATTAACATGGAAGATGTCTGCGAATAGATCATTTATTGACAAACATGTTTGGATTATGTTCATAATTTTATTCATGGTAATAATAAATCAAAGTTTCAAACTATGTGACCAGTATAAAATAAAAAAAAATAAAAAAATTTAAATGGAAGAAGAAAACAAGATAAATTAATTCTTTTGATTTTTGATGAAAAGAAGAATGAAAAAATAACAGTTGAAGTTATCAAAATACATATACTGTATATATTATACTTAGGTATACATTTATATATCTATGTAAATAATCTTTTCAAAATATTAGGGCCATTGCAACCATATATTTATTCTCAATGTAAAAAATACATCCATTAAAAAATGTGAGGAATAATTGAATGTAGCAGCTATCACTGGTTATACTGATTTTTGTGAATTTTCGAACAACCGTTGCGTGACTCATTTATAAAAAATACTCTTCAATCAAAGCTGTAATAGACACGCGTTCTAAATTGTTTAAATCGGCTACATTTTCTTTGTATTGTCTGTTTGCGAAATCATATCTGATAAGAACTAATCATTTCAATTATACAGTTTTCACATTTTGGAAACGGTTGACTTGAATTTGTACAGAATAGCCCTGTCTTCCACAACAAATTTATTTGAAACTACAATAAGAAGTGAAATATAATCAACTGCATGAAAAAACAATTCCTTAGAGAATCACATTTCTTAGTCGGTGTCTGGAGTGTGTATAACAAAATCGAGATAAGCTCTTTCAAGAACCCAAATAAAACATAGAAAAGACTAGAAAGGAAACTAAATAGAAACAGTACCACCATCATTAGCAAAACTAAAAATCAGAGTTTTGTCATTGGTATGTGTAAGTTGTTCCAGGGACCCATCCAGAGCTCCTCTTCATCAGACAGTGTTTGCTCACACGGAGATTCTATCGACTCTTTAATCTCCCTGTTGTCCACTGAGGACTCCTGCTCACAGTGCCCCATATCCTGCTCCAAACGGGCTTTATCGATGTTGGATTTGGGCCCTATGCTGTTAATGCCCATTATACTGCACTCTTTGGAGTTGAGGTTGTGATCAGTAACATAGGAATGGGCAGTGGTGGTGCCGATAATAGGCCCATTTTCTTCTGTTCCATTTAAAGGTAAATGCTCTTCATGTGTGACACCTAGCTTATCCAGTTTTTTAAACTGTTTACCTAACCGTGTTGGTGAGCCCAGTTTTAAGTTGTTAGGGTAAGGTGGCCTCCGTGTTCGGATGATGGTACCGTTTTGGGCAAGGTATACCGATCCGTTGATGTTACTGTGGCTGCTGACGTTAGGAATGCGATTGCGTTGGACGTCCGGTCCACTATCCTCTCCTGTTGAAGTTGTGTCATGCTCTCTGTCCAACACCAGTTTGACCCTCTTTTTTTTGCCAGCCTGGAAATTAGAGAGAATAATTACAAATTTAAATCAAAGATAAACCCTCCAGAGGGGAATGGTAAAGACTAATGGGGTAAAATTGCAAACGTAACCAAAGTGAATCTTGTGTACACCCCTAATAGAGAAGCAAACTGCAACAACATCACATCAAATCACTCACAGGGATAAAGTTTTTGGAAAAGGAAACATGAGAAGATCAAACGTAAAACTAAATGAAGAAACAGTTTAGGGGTGATGGTAATGTAAATTCACTCAAGAGAAGGCATTTCAGAAGCACACCAGAATTCGAAATGCTAATGGCATGCCGTTTTCAGCAGTTCCATGCATTTGGAATGGTTCCAGAACACACCAGAATAAGAGAAAATTGTTGGAAAAGTTGGAATCTCTTCACTCCATGACAGAAGTCAGTTAAGTCTTACTTGGCCCCTTTTTATAAAGCTGTGGAATCTCCTGATTCAGTATCTGCATCTGTTACTTCCGTGGTTCCTTCGGTTCCTGATTGCCGTGAGCGTCTCATTGAGCCGCTCTCAGATGCTGAGCCACTGCCAGAGGTTATGGCATCTTCATCCACCTCTGTGATGGGCGAGAGGCCTCCAAACGTTTCATCTGAACTCTCCATCACGCTGTTCTCCGTGGCATAAGGTGTGCCTCCACTTTCTGCCGCTGAGATCACACTTGATCTCCGTGACATTGATCCATCGCTCATCTCACTGGCAGACTCTCTGCTCTCCTCTGGTGTTTCATCCTCCTCTTCTTCTTCAGAAGCCTCTTCCTCCTCACTCTCCTCATCAATGGTGTCCTGGGATGATCGAGTAATTATGCTCTTGCGAGAGCGTCGGCTTCCTGCTGCTGATCTGGAGCTTGTAGAGCTTCTCTCACTGCCGGACACAGAAACAGCATCTGATCCAGTGTCCTCTGAGGGAGCAGATCTGCTCATTTCTGTTTCGGATGCCTCTTCAGAGCCACTCGCTGACCCGATCTCACCACTGCTCTCCTCACCAGACACTGATGCTTGTGATGACCTTACTGATGACCGGGCTGAAGACCCCTTAGAGCTGCCACCTGATCCACTGCCACTCGGAGTACCACTTGCACTACCAGAAACACTTCCACTTCTGCTGCTCCGCGTTCCTGCACTTGAACGCTCCGAGGAACCCCCAGTACGGGACGATTTCATTGATGAGCGAGCAGAAGACGGCTCTGATCCTGATCCTGACTCTTCTGTTCCTTTAGACTCTTCTTCGGATTCTTCCTCAGACTCCTTTTCTGTGGCAGAACTCTTCTCAGCACTGGACTCTTCCTCAGTTCCTGATTTTTCAGTCCCAGATCCAGACTCTTTTTCTGTTCCCGAGGTCTTTCCAGACCCTGACTCTTCCTCTGAGCCGGATTCCTCCTCTGAACCTGACCCTTTCTCGGTTTCAGATCCTTTCTCAGATGCTGACTCTGCCTCGGAATCCTTTTCGGTTCCCGACTTCTCAGTCCCAGATTTGGATTTACTCTCTGCATCGGAGTCATCTGGTTCTTCTGGCTCTGATTCGGAATCAACTGTGCTCTCATTGGCATCATCCCGGTCCAGATCCACTTTCAGATAGTCCTTGTCATCAGTGGAGCCTGCTACACTGCTCCTATCAGACGATTCCTCCTCGTCTGAGCCTTTCTTCCGGCTCTCTGGCTCTGATCCACTCCCGCTGGCCTCTGGCTCACTGACACTGATGGACACTTTAGATTTCTTCTCTTCCATCTCGGACTCAGCTGCAGACTCATCTTTCTCACTCACAGAACTTCGACTGATGCTGCTCTGTGATTTCCTTCGAATTTGCAGCTTCTTTGCCAGATTAATGCGTTTCAGGACTTTCCCAAGTCGACTCCTGGCAGGGGACATGTCTTCAATGGAAGAGGGGCTCACCCCACCTGTCAAGCTCTCTTGACTATCGATTCGACGTGCAGATGTCAGCTTGGCATAATCTTTGTCTTTCTTCCCTTTCCCAAACATCATTGGGAAGATCTTGGCCTTCTTCTTGGCCTCCCTCCATGGGGAAGTAGGTTCAGTTTTCTTCCCAGCAGCGAGGAACTTGCTGAGCTTCATGACAGACTTCAACCTCTTTGCAGCTTTGGATTCTTCAGGTTCAGCCTCTGCTGGCTCCTCATCAGGGACCTCCGACTCTGCCTGTTCAATCTCATCCTCTGGTGGGAAATCCTGGAATCCCACACGCTTTCCACGCCCGCGACCTCTCCCTCGCCCACCTCGCCCTCTTCCCCGACCCTGTTGTGACATCAATTCCTTTAAAATAATCTCATTAATCACAGGCTAAAATGAAACTGTCAAACCTGATATTAAATGACACATGAAATGAAAATGATTTTCTATTGGTGATGACAAGATTATGAGTTATGAGTTATAAAACATAAGAAAACATAACTGCACCTTATCTCTTAAGTTGTCTGTGAATGAATGTGTGATGTGGAATTACCTCTGGTCCGCCATAGTAATATCCTTCATCCTCCATGATGACCTCTCCATACTCATCATACATGGGTGTGATCAGCCTCCTGCGGCTGCCGTAGGGTGGATAGGGATCATATCTGGATGTAGGAATGGAAATACAACATGTGAACTTCGTGTTATTTGTGTGCAGAACAATATTAAAAGTGATGTAGGTGTTTTCAATTTTGATCCTTTCCACTAGATGAAACTAGCCCGCAAAATTATGTATAAATTTCAATGCTTTTTAAACACCTTTAAAAACAAGGTAACAAAACAAAAAAACAAACAAAAAAACAAGCTATTTAAGTTAAATTCAATTTTAATTCATTTGACTTCTATGACCTTACATCCAAGCCTGTTTGTTATCACGATTAAAATTCAATTCAAATTCAGGAATTGACCTGGTATTCGAGACCATTCTAAATCCAATTAAAAAAAAAAAAAAAAGACAAAACGAAGCAGCTTTTTTTAATAAAAAAAAATGGCTGTCACAGAAACATCTATTTTTACTTATATAACTGTAAATATATTGTAAATTCAGATCTCCAACAGGTTTGAAAATAAGAGAGCTTATTCAAGACGGGAAAAGGCAAAACAGATGCCTCATTACACTTGCAGTCAACATCAGCCCATGTGCAGCTCCACCCACTCAGGACAAACAGCCTCTGTGATCCAGGGATTAAAGCGTAACCCCCATTAAAGATTCCTAAGCTAAATAGCCCTGGATCTTCAGCAGGCCAGGCCTTTCTGATAGCAGGTGCCGTTTAGCCTAACAGAAGTGCAACATTTATCTTTCCCACTCTCTCCCTTGATGTCTTTGGAATCAAAGCCATCTTTCTTTCTTAAAGGCCTTGACTAAGGACAAAGAAAACCTTGACATCCAGAGGGTACAATCGGATAAAAGTTTGTGGGAATTCTCAAGAAAAAAAATGTTACAGCACTGCTCATTTTATTAAACTTTTTTTAAAAGATATTACGGACAAATCCATTAAATGCCATCATTTTCGAGGAGATACAGTCCCTGATATGTACACTTACCTCAATCTAAGATTAATAGCCAGATGAACAGGTGTTTTGCACTATATCTTTTTCAACAATGTGTATTTTAGCATGGCTGGAATGCTGGATTGGTCATTCAACATCCTGGACTGGAACTGCATTTTGAAATGTTAATTAATAGCCCTAGTCCTGTATCATTAGAGATTTTGATGTCTTGATCTGGATATTAAAGTAAATCATCTGTTCTGTGGTTCTCAAAGGTAACACTCAGAGCACAACAGAGTTCTTAAGACCATCTGCTGCTCCTCTTGCTAGAAAATTCGAATGACTCTACCGAACATAATAGAGGATGCCATTACACTTGAGTCTGAACTCAGGTCTGAAAGTCTTACTAGAAAACATGAGCCTCACTTCTTAATGAATCCACTGAGCTTAGCTAAAGTTAGCTGTGTGGAGGTGAGGGTACATTAATCTAATTAAAGCTTCCAGCATCTCCTCAGAAGGGCTGACGTTAAACCATGCAGTTCAACATTTGAACATTTGCAACAGCATCTGTTCTGAACGGTACAGTATGTGTCAATTTGAGAGTGTTTACACCTCTTTCTCTCTCTTCTGCTGTCTCCTTCTGTTTGCAGAAACAAGATGCACAGTTAATGTATTGTATCCACTACACACATCTTAGTCTTTTAGCCTGAAATCACACAGAGAGTCTCTACTTTTTCTGGTTGCATGTTTTTGGGCGAAGGTTTTTTGTTATAATCAAAATGATTGTGAAAACTGGAATGGAGAAAGACGAGAAATACTGAAGAAGTGATCAAAGATTATGGAAAACTGAAAGACACATAGACATATAGAGAGAAAAGGTGCAGAAATTACATACTTCATCTTCAAGAGAGAAAGTAGCCACATTTGAAATACACAAAATTAGTCTGTAACAAATACAAACTAGCCTTGTATATACTATAAATCTCACCCTTGATCGTAGCTATAGTAGTCTTGAGAGTAGTAATCCTGCCCAGGGTCGATACCCGATTCCATGGAGAGAGCCTAGAATACAAACAAAGAAAGATGTCAGACAAAATTTACTACATAGTCAATAACATTTCTGGCGCACAGTGTGTTTGTTCACTCATTACTATAACTTAATTTAACCAGGGAATGCAAATGAATATCTAGCTACATTACCGGTACAAAGTTTGAGGTAGGTACATTTTTTTGTTGTTGATTTTGAAAGGAGCCTCTAATGCCCATACCAATTTCCATCATTACTTCGGTCTTCCGTGTCACATAATCCTTTAGAAATCATTTTAAAATGCTGATTTGATGCTCATTATTATTGTCAACCAAAGTTGAAAACAGTTGTTCTGCATAATATTTTTGAGGATGATTGTATTATTTTGAATGGTGTAAGTGTTAGACATTTATATAAAAAAAGAAGAAAGAATATTGTATCTTAAAGAAATAGTTCACCCAAAATGAAAATCCTGTCATAATTTACTCAGCCTTATGATTTTTACCAAATAATGATTTGGGCCTCTTTCTCACACAAAGGAATGAACATAAGTGTGAATAAATGATGACAGCATTTTCATTTTTGGCTGAATTGCCCCTTTAAAGATGATTATTTAGCAGCAGTTGAAAACCCCATGAAACTGCTTGATGAATGCAGTTTCCATTCCTTGATGTATACCCTACTGACCTCAAAATGAACATACATGAAGTAATAATCTTTAATAAAAAATATAGAAAAACAAAGTACAGTAATGATGAGAAGATTTATCAAGGTTTTCTATTAAACTTGATTTCCCCTTTACACATTCTGTTGTTGACTATAAGGAATGTTTTGTCCACTAACTCTCATTAGTGTATTAGTTGAGTATTAGTAGACTGTTGGGAGAAGGGTTAGCCCTCTACGGGACTAATTATAAAATCACAGCTAGAAAAAAAATAATTACACATTTTCCAAAATTAGTTTTCTAAACCTGACCTTTGATCTTTTTTTAGGGTTTCATCATGTATCACTGATTTTGTCCAATTAGGGTAAATTACAATTTTTGGAAAATTGTCTGAAACTTCACATTCTAATGCATTTTCACTCTCTAAAAAGTAGTTAAAATGTCTTAGTGTTTAAAAAGAAAAAAGAAAAACAAGAAAAACTTAAATTGGTATATTAACATTCCATTTCATCTTGTGCAAATGTGAAAATGTCAAAAACTTGACCAATTCAGATGCAATTTTACTGCCTGGATATTAGTGAAACCATGTCTTAGTGTTACAAAAAACATTTTCTTTCTTGGAATTCCAAATCAATGATTGTCACCCAAGTGAAAAACTTTTCTTTAGTGTACCCTACACTGTCCACACGTAATTCGATTTTGACCTGTTTAGTCATCATTTTAGAAGCATCCCTGCTTGTCAGTGTAGTGAGGCCCATAGGCAGCGGCATCTTTCCTGACTTCTGGTTGTAGTTTGGATCACACCTTCCAAATTAGCACCCCTACAGTCTGACTTATATTCTTCATCTCTGCAATCACCCTCACTGCTTCTATCTTCCTTGATCTTCAATCTATTCTTTTCTTTCTATGACCTTATTTTCTGATGCACTGCCCTCACTATCATCAATACTTTCTGGGAAAGTTACAGCTTTTCCTCCGTCTTCTATAAAACTAAACATCAACCTAAAACACAAGCTGTTATACTGCCTGCCAATGCTGAACAATAGTGCAGCTACACAGAAAAATAATCTATACCCTAAAAGGAATTTGTCATTTATTCATAACACAATTGTTTTGGTCTTTGGATTATTGTTTACAAAATGTTCATTAAAAATGATCAAAAACTTCACAAAACACATTTTGATAAACAATAAAAAATTATAAAAATAATAAAAATAAAAATAATAATAATAAAATAAAAACAATAATTTTTTTTTTTTTTTTTTTAATTAAAAGTAGGTGTATTTCCAAGTCTAAAATGAACTCTCAATGAAGCCTTGACAGCATGTGACCTAACGTGTGGTAATGTCCTTGTTGCCAAAAAAGTCAAACACATGGCGCATAGATTAATTTTATTGGCTGAAGGGGATATTATATAATAATAGTAAAACGGAACTTTTTTACGTTGAATATTATTGTATTTTAAATGCAATTTTGTCATTTATAAATGACGATACACTATAGAGAGTTAGTAGATTAAGGGGTTAGGGTTTAGTAGAATAAGTTGACATTAAATTGCAAAGTTACTTATAGTCAGTCAGTAGAATGTCTGTTGGGGAGCATCAAAATAAAATGTTAGCAGATATTAAGCAGATAGTCTAAGGGTGTACTGACTGAAACCTTGAACCGAGCGCGATTGTACCCCAGTGGCCCGCACTCACACTGCATTTAACATTACAGGCCGGAGCACGCTTACATTATATACGATGGAACTTTTTGTATGGAAGAAAATAGGAAGAAATACACTTTTGCTAAGATATTGCCTAATAGATTTATCATTCATGCTACGCAGCGATTTTCACTTTAGGATTATTACAAAGGCAGCTGACGTTAATGGAGGAATCTTCAGCTTCACTACTATTCCTGTTCATCAATAAGCTGAGAACCAGACCCATTGCAAACTCAAATACACTCCATTTAATTACATTAATTGAATGTGTACTATCAAAGTAGCAATCTTTGCTGTTGTAATGATGACCGTAGTGCACAGCTGTTCCGCGCTCACACTGCATGCGAACCGCGCTCGAGCCCAACTGACCTGTGCTCTGGCCCACCTCTTCCAAGCGGGCCAGGGCCGGCCAAAACGAACCGCGCCTGCGGGCATAGAACGGACCGATCAAACTAGTCAAATGAACCGGGCTTTGGGGGTCAAACGAGCTCGGGCATGGTTGAGAGCGTCTAGTGTGAGTTCACCCTAATGAGAGTTAGCTGACATGTAGCTGCAAGGTTAGTTATAGACAGCAAAATGTTCAAAGGGGACCATTGATATAAAGTGTTACCTTTTTCAAGACACAAGAAGGAAAAGTAAGGAAAGGCATGCAGAAAAACAGAGATGCTACCTCAGGCCGGAGCAGAGAGGGTCTCAACAGCTGCTGCTGCTGCCGGCACAGCCACAAAGAGAGCGAGGAGAGAAAAAATATTTGACACCAAGAGAATGCATGAGCGCCAGCACAGAATAAAAGACAATAGACAGAAAGAATAGCAAGAGAAGATGTCTCTGCATACATTTAAAATGAATGATCAGACCAAGAACATGACAGCAAAAAGATGTGCATTAAAAACAGGGACCAGGGGGATGGGTGAAAAAAACGAGCTCCTGGTGAGAAAGATAATGAGAGATGCAGATGAGGGAAAATGTTCCATCTTAAGAAGTAGAACAAACTTTAAGAGCTAAAGTGCTTGAAAGGTCAGAAAAGGTTGTGTTTGACAGCATGCATACTCAGTCTATGTGCATTAACATGGCAACTCAGACGCTGACGTGACGTGTTCTTGCTGCAAAATGTGTGCGCAAGACAGAACTAAGATTAGACAAGACCCTTCAATTTACACTTCTCAGTGGGGTGTAAATGTAAGTTTAATGGCAAAGTTTCTATTGCTCCCTTCATCTCATTGAGATTCTAGTACAAGTCTCTCTCAAGGCACTATTGGCAGTCTGAAGTGACAAAAGAACAAGGCACTCTTAGCTTCGACTTATTAAAGAAAAGCCCTATAAATTAAATCAACTATAAGTAGAGGTTGATTTTCACATGGTCTGGGGAAAATGTAAGAGGTGCTCGCAAGTCACCGTGATGTTTCCGTGATGAGGTATTTATATTCATGCAGGAATCAATTAATACTAGGGGTTTGTTCAAATTCCCAACTCTAAATATGAGTGATATTAATAGTGAAAAAAAAAAGACTTACCTCTCTGCCAAAGCCACGCCTGCAGAAAGAAACATAGGTGTTAAAAAGAATGTCATGAGACATCTGTTAACTAGCTAAATGATTTCAGACTTGTTTTTGTGAAGTCTGACTCACTTTTATCATGCAGAAAGCATTTCAACACTCTCTTATCACTGGACCAGAATGAAAACACCATATTTAAATGGGAAAGCACTCGAAAGATAAAAAAGCACTCAGGGAAATGGTGCAGATAGACCTGACACAAGCAATTTTACTCACAGTGAAGACTTCACAAACATGTTAATCTGATTTTTGAAATTTTCGTCATTTTCCGATGAATAGTAAACCAACACCTCACACACAGCCTATATGCAGTAGCTATAAACTGTCCTACACAAACAAACTTTCCAGGAAAGTTACATTTGAGGGCTTTTTCAAGGGCCAAAGAGTGAAACCCACTAAGTGATTAAAACACTGTGACAATTGAGCAACATGTTGCTCTGAGTATGTGTGTTTGTTTCAGAATGAAACTGTTGCTCAAAGTGAATCCGAAGAAACCTCCTTTGGAGACACTCTCAAAACTAGTCATAGGGTGAATCTGATATAAACTAAACTAAACAAAAAACAGTTGCCAGTGTTTTTGATCATTTTCACAAAATCATGGCTCCAAGAACATTTTGTTGGATGAATATGTGAACATATTTCAAAAGAAAGGATTTCTAGCTTCATTCTTTTTGTGTCAACACCTGAATGTTGTTTTTTTTTTAAAGTCTTGAACAAAAAGCTGAGAAAATAGTGTTTTCTTTTTCAAAGACTACAATATGCATAAGTAATGTTTTTATTGCTAGTTTTTGTGTTTTGATCTGAAGATTCCGCACTCTTTTAGAAGATGTGTAATAGCGCCCCTCCCAGCGAAAACACGGAAAGTCGGAAAATTCCATCAATGGCTGGAAAGCAGCGGTTCATAAATGATGGAAAATTCTGTCAATGGTGGGGAAAGAGTTAACAGGTTTTATGAAATTCACCCCATGAATAAAGAGCACAGAGTGGTGTCAGAGGGTGTGCATTACCTGAATAAATTAGGAAATATCCCTGTCAAACAAACACATCTCTCTCGCACATAATGAATGAGAGTGGCAGATGAGTGATGTGGGATGTGTGTGTGTGTGTGAGGAAAGTGATGTCTCTCTCGATGTTCCTCAGGGAGAAAAAGGCCATTTTTCAATTCTAAGAATGCAAATAACAAACTTGCTTTCTCGTGGAGACCATTATGCCAGGCTACCTTTTAAAGAACCATCTAGAAAGGACACAAAATGCATCTTTGCAAGAATTGAGATGTGCCGTGATCTGACACACGCACACATAAAAAACTTTATATAATAACAACAATATCATTATATGATTTACTATTAAAATTCTCTCGTGTAGAAAGAAACATAGTTAGCTCCTTTTTTAAAAGACTCTTGTTTTTCAATTGAGCAAAAGCGATTCATTTTATTTTATGTGGTGGAATAGGTATGAAGGAGGAAGTGAGAAAGACATGAACACAGGAGAGAAAAGAGAGAATTAGGGTTAGTGATGTCAACGGCAAACTCATCGATCGATTAATTAACTTTCTCCAACCACACAGTCTGTGCTTTCATCCTGCTGAGCAGGTCATGTGAAATATAGAGGGCTTCCTACAGATCTACAAACAAGCCCTGACACATACACACAACACCCATTTAGCTCGCAAATAAATCATCTGCCTCAGAGTCAGAACACATCGTGCAAAATTTGTAACCTTTGATCATATTTCCTGCCCTTTGTTGTGAAGAGTTGAATAAGTGTAATTTAGTTTCATTCATTTTTATCTTCTTGGTATAAAACACTGTTTGCAAACACAATGTTTGTGTATTTCAAAGGTGCACTAACACATCTAAACTAAAGATGAGACATTAGTAAATCTGTGTGTATTTGCTTATGGGGTGATGACAGATTTCAAATAGTTTTGTCAATAGGCATGAGGGAGATGCCATCTGCAGACCCATGCAGAGATATTGTAGGAGCAGTTTGTCTGAATGGAGAGACATTGACTGCGTGCCTGATGGGGTGAATTCAGCAGAGTCTCCCTGCCATGCACCACATAAACGATTAGCTGTATTGTTTAATCTCTATGTGAGTCTTGACTGTTTGAGTTTCTGAAAGGGCAAAAACATCCGCAGCACTGAACAAAAACAGGAGAGCTTCAGGAGGTTTGGCACTCTTGACAGCTTTTAAAAAGGGTTAGAGAGAGATACTATAAATAAACAGTGTTGGGGTAATGCATTTTTTTTTTTTCCAATTAACTAGAAAAGCAGCACAGTACTTTTAAATTTTCAACAATTGGTAACGCAAGTACTTTTGTTTTCCCATTTATAGACGGACACCACTCCTATCCCCATACTGAGAGAAATAGCAGAAATGGTAACACTTTACAATAAGGTTCATTAGTTAACATTAGTTAACTGTTAATTCTGAACTGCACTTACACAGTATTTATTAATCTTGGTTAATGTTAATTTTAACATTACTAATACATTTTTAAAATCTTGTTAATATTAGTTAATGCACTGTGATCTAACATGAACAAATAATGAACAATTGTATTTTCACTAACTAACGTTAACGAAGATTAGTAAATAGAGCAACAAATGCATTGCTCATGTTTAGTTCATGTTAGTTAATACTAATGTTAAGCGTTACCAAGTAAATATACTTTGTTTAATCTCACTTTAATAACAAATGTCTTTGCTGCCTATCTTCAATGATCCAATTCAACCATACTAATAAGCAAAAATGAACATTACATTTGTGTTTAATGTTTTCCTTTATCAAGTATTATTATTATTATTATTATTATTATTATTAAGTAAGAGTGCTGAATTTTCTTCTTCTGCGGCTTATTCTTCTGCAATCCACACACATACATACAATATATATATATATATATATATGAAAAAAAACATGCAAGTTATTGTTTAAGAAGTTGATGCAATCTTGTAACATTACTTTTAAAAACAACTTTCCCCAACACCGTATAAAAGAGAAAGGTATATAAAGAATGACCTGTTTCTAACCTTCAAAATCAATTCTGTTTACTTTCTTAATGCATGTTCCTGGTTTTCTTCTGAATGATTCTCCAGTGCACGTTATTTCAAATTAAAAAAAATGTATTTTCCAAATCCTTAATCAAAATGTAATAACTTGCTCTTCCTCTGAAGTGACCTTCCTTTCCCATTGACATCACGGCAACGCAGGCTAATAGATAATATGATTCAATACATTCTTATTTTTTTGCTCTGATTAAACTAAACTGATTAAATAAATTGGGATCTTTAATTATAAGGTCCACCCTCATCAAATTTGATCACAATCTATGTCACTCCTCTCAAGGTCACATGATCATGATAACAGCTTATCTCACTAGCATCCACCTGCAAGGAAGCACATTACCAGTTAAACATTAAAGATTCATAAATAGTGGTGGTCAGTTCAAATATTACTTTGATTAATTTGATGTAAAAAAAAATAATATATAGAAAAAAAAACATTCCATTTGCTCAATGCACTTCTTAAAAATGTGGAAACTGATGGCTATAAAACAGGCAAATAAACCCATGCTGTACTTTTTGTGCAAAAACGATTTAAATATTAAATGTAAATGTAAAATTATAAATGTCTTTACTATCACTTTATCAAATTAATGAATCCTTGCAAAATAAAACTTTTAATTTCTTTAAAAACTCTAAATTATTGAATTAGTGTATGTTTTATTGCACATAGCTTTTCATATTATCAAAACAAAATGAAAAAAAAAAAAAAAAAAAAAAACTGCTTGTATGCAATTTGAAAGTAGCAGAACAGTGTAAATCACCAAATAACATATAATAATAATAATAAATAAAAACTGCTTAGAGGTGTAATGTTCTGCATGGACACACATTCTCTTATGTATATTATGTATACACATTACTGCAAATTCCTTTTTCTTTAAATGTAAAACATTTGTTTTACAGTTTGTTCTTATAAAACTGTATACATTATAATTGTTGTCAAATATCTCTATTTGCTTACATGTATGATTTCATTGTCAAATAATTTACATCATATAAGAATTAATATTTGAAAACAAAATTCTTTCCCTCCCCTTTTCTGTTGTGTTCTTGAGAGAAACACACAAGCGACCACTGAAGTACTTGAAATTTAAAAACTACTTGGTTCCTGTTAGGACTGTTGATATTCTAACATATAAAAACTGTAAAATGTAAGTTATGCACTGAGGAAAAAACACCTTTCAATCACACTGAAACTATCTAATGTAAAGATTATAAAGTGCACTCAAAGTAAAGTGCCCTCGAAATAATGCATGAAAAAGTAAATGATGAAACAGTTGGAGGAGGTTTAGGAAAGAAGATATGAAAAGAGTTCCAGAGTTCATTCATAAATGAGGTGGGTGGAGTCTCTCATTCTCCTAGGATTGGTTGGTTTAAGGGCTAAGTAGAAGAGTCAGATTCTGATTGGCTGGCACCTATTTGGTTCTGTTTAGATTCTTGCTCTTTTAGCCTGACAGTCGTGGAATTTTTACTTTCTCCTTCACAACTGCTGTCATCTTTCACATCAAGGCTGCCGGTGGATCTGGTCATGTTCTTGAGGATCCCTCTCAGTTTAGGTGTAGGAGTCGGAGACTGAACTGCGAGTTCAGGAGACTGAATGGGAGATGGGGTTGGTGGTGGGGTGAAATCCTGTTGAACAAGTGGAGGAGAAAGAAAAGAACGGGGTGGGACAGGTAGAGGGGGTGGTGAGCTGTCCGGAGAGTCTGATATGAATTCCAATGTGATTTCACAAGGCTCCACCGTCATATAATTGGAGATACTGGAGCTGAACTTCCTCAGGACAGGTGGAGTCGGCCGCTGAGCTGTGGGTGGGGGAGGAGTCTCGCCGTCACCCCCGGTGATGATAATGCAGGGTGGGATATCCTTGCCAACAGAAACTGGACTGGACGACAGCATGATGGCGGTTAGTAACGGGTCATCCGGATCCAGAGATGCATAAGAATCCCGGCTCTGTCTGGGCGTCCGCTCGGCTAAAGCTTGCTGCTCAAACTGTCTGGCCTGTTCTCTGACTGACAGCTTCGTTTCTGTGCTATGACCACTCAGCTCTAGATCTGCATCAAGTTCTTCCCTACTGTCCGTATGCCCCGCCTTCAGCTCTTGCTCCTCCCATTCGGCGGGGTCCCAGAGAGCCTGTCGGCGCAGAGCATCATAAAGCCCTCGCCCTCGAATACGGGACGGCAACGACCAAAAGGTCATCTGACTGCAAGGGCTTGACGGAGACGGAGGGTCACTGTCCGAAAATCCACCAACCTCGGGCACCTCCGAGTTGGGCTCTGGACTGCTGGACACTCCATCCTGGTAAAGGGGATTTTGGGTGGTGAGAGGCCGTTCATCTGAGAGGAAGGTGACTGTGCTCTCTGACTTGGGCAGATTGTTGCGCAACTTTCCGTTTCCGGCATACAGTTTGTGAGCTGCGATTGCCCGAGAAGCGAAGGTTCTTATGACACTCTGTCGATCCGCCTCCTCGATTACTGACTTTCGGCGCCTTCTGCAGCCCACGAGAGAAAATGAAAGGAAATGAGAGAAGATTGAAATGTGTGGAAAGAGACAGAGGAAGGAATTGAGAGAAGAGAACAGCCATGGGAGGAGAGGATGCTAATGATCCACTAAACAAAAATCCTTCACTTTAATGGACTTTTAAAGAGCTTTGCCAAACAAATTTGCTCAGGATATTACTTTTAGCTTAAAATGTTGAGTTTATTTGAGAAATTTTTTAACATTTATGAGTTTTGAGACAAATAGTCTTACTTGAGGAGACATTTTGCTTTGTTCGATTTGTAAAGTCAGAATTTCCAACTTTCTGCTTGGACAATCATTTCTGCACAGAATTTACACACTTGTATTGATAAACATTCACTTATTAGCCAATAGAATGCATTAATGTGTCAATCATTGGGTTATCAATGGGTCAAATTCCTAGATTTTATGATGCTTAAACCCATTTAACAAACTTTTGTAGGAAAAGATGTTTAAAGCATAGTTATTGATCTTTTTGCTGATAATCATAGGGTACAATGGAGCTAACGACATTTTCTTCAGTGGTTCACTATGCACCTGTAAATTTGTCTGGTCCATGACGCAAGAAAATTCTGTGCTAAATTGGTGTAATATTTAGGCCCGGTTTCACAGACAGGGCTTGGACTAAGTGAGGATTAGACCTTAGTTCAATTAGGACATTCAAGTAGCTTTTATAAACGTACCCTGGAAAAAACATTACTGGTGTGAACATATTTTGAGGCAAAGGTCTTGTTAATGATTTTCAGTTTCCTTGAAAGTAAATAAATCAACAGTTTATCAATAACTGAATAATTTGTAAAAGTATTCCATTGTAGAGGAAAAAAACTGGTTGAGGGAAAAGTACAGTAACTGATGTGATAAATAGCTGGCTGACATTTATTGACATGACTTGGTTAGATTGAAATGGTCATAATATATTTATTTAGTTTTAGATGATCACAATATTTATATTGAAACCATCATATTAAAAAAATGTTATCATTAATACTGTGGGATTTCCTTTAAGCAGCACATGAAGCTTTCTGAATCTTAATTTTTACAGTCCACTTTAGACAATCAACTACATGTCACTGCCAAATAACTCTCATTACAGTATTAGTAAACTGTCCGTGCAATCTTTATTTCTTCTTTTCAGTCCATCTAGGTCAGATGTCTGCAAGTAAAAACATGAATATACTGGAGAACTGCTCTTTAGTATTAATTGAAGCTGTAATTCTAACTGAAAGATACACTGACAATGTTTTTCTCCCCCATGTTTAATACTATAAAGCTGCTTGCCAACTTGCAGAGCTTGTGCAAATATATAATATCCACATTGCTATGATCAAAGCTGGATTTCCCGAAACCTTCTTAACTCTACGTCATTCTATTTTATTACACTATTTTATTACGACATTCTATATTAATACATGTTTCCTGAAATGTTCTTTGATAAGTATACATTCTGTGAGTCATAAGTTCGTAAGGTTGGTCTGGTTGTGTCTAGAAGGAATACAGCTACAGCCGGAACGGAGGCAAAACGTCAGGATAAATAACAGTAAATTAAATGTGCTACTTATAAAATTCTGTTTTATTAACATCTACACCTAGCCCAACCCTAACCCAACCCTTACAATATCACCTACCACAGCTGTAAATTCAGCAGCTCTTAGATCTTGTTGGTCTGACTCAGGCCTGGCTCCACAAGGGGCAAGTTTAAATTTGCCCCCCCTCCACCTCCGAAACGCGGTTGATTTTAACCTTTTGACTCGTACAATCACACCGGTGTGATTCAAATGTTCAGTGCATCACTGTTAAATTCAAACATGCTTTGGCGCTGAGCCAGTGACATATGAGGTGTCACACATCACAACTATTGAGTGTTTTAACCACATCAGATTTATTTTAGGTTTCAGACATTTAAATAGACATGTGAATGATTTACTAGGCTATATACAAAATATATTTATAGTTATTTTCAAATTCACCAATGTTTATGGAACACACCTAGAAAAGGTATAACTTTAGTGAAGGTATACCTTTAGAGTCTTCGTAGAGTGCTAAGAGACAACGTTATCAGGAAATCCAGCCGAGATCCCTCCTTAACTACTGTTTTCTCACCGCTGTCATTTTTTGCTCTCAGCAGTGTGGGTGGCACCACGATGTTCGCTAGCAATATATTTCTGCAAAGGTATTTCCAACTTATTTTTACCCTTAAGTAAGTACATTGGGGCCTTTAAGGCATGCCTTTAGCCCTGTTGTACTCTACCTGCAAAACAAAGGCTAGCACTGCCATGTTTCTCTATGTCGCCATCTGAGACAAGGTCAGAGATATCCTGCGTCTGCCTTTGTATGGAAAGCAAAATGAATACGAATTCACAGTGTAGCCTACCCAAAATCAAAATTGTGTTCTGCCAGCTATGATTCTAAGCGCAAAGATCATATACCAGCACTCATAAATCCAAATTTGTTCAAACATCAATCAAGATATGTTACAACGGCGAGTCTTAAAGTGAAGGATGAGAAGTGTATTTCTTTGCTTCAAGGAGAGAACTGTGAGGAACCACTACAGCTGTAGGCGAAGACTTTATCTAGCTAAACTACTCAAGCTTTAATGCTACAGAGCTACACACATGGATCTATGCATTTTTGTCATCATTAAATATATATTTTTTCTTCTTTTTTTTAAAATGTAAATAGTATGAAAATGTTCTTTTCAATATGCAATCTGAAATAAATCGAGACATAACAGATGAAATGGTAAAGAAAACTACAAGAGCAGCTACACAGGGACTAGAAACTACAAACCACAAATGTGAGTCAAGAGGGATTTTAAAATATGCACTGATAGCAGCGTGTAAGAAAGAACAGCATATTTCATGTTACTCACTGTAGTCCAAGCCTGGAAAATACAGAGAGAAGATGAGAATGAATGAAACATGACAGGAAAAATAGAAAGTAGACAGAGAGGGATATGATGACAATTTAACACAGACAGGGCCTCTTCACATTTGAATGTGTTTTCACTGACTGAAACAGAAACAGAAACTTGACCACAATAAAAGTTTGATGTAAATGCACATCATGTTCCACAAAGGTGTAAATGTAAATGCATTATGATACATGCAATTCATTTGAAATGGCAATGCGATGGAAATCCGTTTGGGTGACACCAATTTTAGGACCATTATTATTATGATTTTTATGTACTGTGTCAAAATTTAACTACCATAATGTGTGTGTGTGTGTGCGTGCACGTTTTTGTGACATATCAGGACACAAATGTGTATAATTACATGGGTATGACACTGGTATTACAACTTCAATGTAAAATATGAGAACATTTCATATGTCTTCACTTTTCAAACAGCTTTAAAAACATACTAAACAATGTTTTATTAAAAATGTAAAAATGCAGAATGTAGTGGTAGTGTAGGGGGACAGAATGTACAGTTTGTATAGTATAAAAACCATTACGCCTATGGAATGTCCTCACTTTGATAGCAAAACAAACATCATGAGTGATATATATATATGCATTATCTTTGCAGCATGGTTATTACAGTTAATGAAAACAAAAACTAATCCATAGAAACATTGTTACAAAAATAAAATAAAATAACCAATGCCTGAAATAAAAACAAACAAAACAATCTTCTGCTTATTTTATTGTTGCTAGTTGCAAAAGCAGCGTTTATAATTATTTATAAACAAATATTTCTTAATTAGGTTTTATTTATTTCTTTTTTCTTAAAACAAATATGATTTTGAAAATATTTTTAATTTTGTTTATGTAGTCCTGCATATGACTATGTGTGAGAGTCACAGAGAGAATCCGTAACAATTGGTCAGTAAGGTTGCTGACAGGCTATCTTTTTATTCATAACCAACAAAAGAACAAACTGTTTGCCCAGATAAACAAGCAAACAAATCCTGCCCTGCTGTTCTGTTCCTTTCTGTTGATGGTATTAAACTGCTGTTCAGCATCTATTCTAATGAATTCAATTCAAAACCATGCCTTTTTAGCTGTCTATTTGTGTTAGCAGCTGCATTTGTTTTGATTGCATTAAATCAAAAGCACTTTAAAAGGCTTTACCTGAGGGATGCAGATGCTGTACTGCGGCTATAATCTTTTAATCTATTAACATTTCATTCCACTCACAACAGTCTTTAGCTTGGAACTGGACTCCTGCTGCACTAAATGCACGTGTCCAGTGAGCACATCTCCATGGATGGACTTAATATTAAAGCCAAAAGCGCAGCTAATTTACCAAAGAAACAATTACGTTCGGGATGTGAAAAAGAAACAGTGCCTCCCTTTGGAGACATTTGGAGACTTTCAAGACTTCATGAGGAAAAACTCATTTCTTTTGCAAACGAAGAATCGGGTCAGGGCACTAGAGGAATAGTTCACCCAAATATTAATATTCTGTCATTCTATCTACTCACTCTCAGGCAGTTCCAAACTTATGCGACTTTCTTTCTTCTATGGAAAAACAAATTGATCAGAATGTTCATGCAGCTTTTGTCCATATGAATTATAGTGGGTGACACAAATCTTACACTTTGCCATAGTTTTGCTTTGTTGAATCTCATTCAAACATATCCAGACTCGGTCTGACGCCAGTGACCTTAAATGTCATTGGGGCTCTTTTGTATTTATGACTCTTTGTAATGCAGTAGACTGACTTGAATTTGACAACTTTGACTACTTTTATGATCCTGTTTTGGTCCAAAATATTTCTGTGGTGCACCGACAAAGAAAATCATACAGGGTTGGAATGATAACAGAAATTATGACAGAAATGTAATTTTTTTGGGGTGAACTATTCTTGATTTTCCTACAGATACACTCACCCAGAACGTGGGCTTTGTCCTTTTCTGTAAATATTCATAAGCACACACAAATCTCGTTAATCATCTCTCTGCTGTCTCTTCTGAAGGTTGAAGGAATTATTTAGGACAGGTGACTTACATGCCGCCATCGCCCAGCTCCTCGTAAAGATTGGTCGGAGCCGCACCTCCTGTTGATTTGGCTGTAGGAAGTGACATCTGGATACGGGCGGTTTTGGCACACTCGGCCTGCCTCCTGTAAAGCACCCCCAAGAGTGAGTTTCTTTCTTTCAAAAGGCTCATTTCAGCACTATTATTGGAGGATATGAGGTCTGGAGCTCCGGCTACTCTCATTTGATCTGTTCCAGCACTTTTTATTCATGCAATGCAAAATATCACGGGTTATTCAGCACCTTTCACACTGAGATGAGGTGTTTTATTAGGAGGGAACTGAACGTGGCTCACTTTGTACTCTGTGGGGTCATGAAACCAGTCATTTCTGTTCATTTTCAAAGGCATTGCTATTTCACTGGAATCAGAGAGGGCTGGAGTGGGTATGTCCTTTTGCTCCTCATCTCAATTCATGAACTCTACTCATATGTTCCCTTTTTAAAAGACTGAACCGAATAACGAGGGTACGGAAGCGCACAGTCTATGGCAAATAATTCATCAAAAAGAAGAATTTGAACTTACTCTTTGAATCTGAGAGCAGAGTCCACGGGAAGCGACAGGAAGTGCAGGGAAAGAGGAAGAGGAAAAAAGATTTATTAGATAATTTGGCACAAGAATAATTCAACAAAATGATGCTCAGTAAATAAGGCAGTCAATTTATAATATATTGTAATGTAGCATAACATAAAAAACCCACAACCCCTACCGAAGTCATGTGGGTTGGACAATATAACATAATATAATATATAATATAATATAATATAATTAGGACTGTCAAGCTATCACATTTTTAAAAAAAAATTTAATTAATTACACAATGTGGAGGTTAATTAATCTAATTGTTCGCATATTAATCGCAGATCACATTTGGCTGAGAAATGACCCCCAAAAGATAATTTAAAGTCATTATAGTGTTAAATGAGAAAAACATCAAATAGACATCACAAAAAGTGGCATTAGAAAAAAAAAATGATTCAACATTAAATTCAAGTCTGACGTTACTTATTGTTTTACCTCTCTGCTAGAATAATGCAATCTCTTCAAATTAGCATATTTTAAAGTGATTGGCAGTTCAAATTCTAATTTCACAGGCCAGAAAATGCTCCAAGAGTTGAATCATGCAGCCCACTGGTAGTAGCTCTGCTGCAGGTGTGCATAATTCATGCTGTAAAATGTGATAAGAGCACAGGATAACCCCCGTTTATCCTGTATCTCCACAGTTGAGAAACAAAACAGCTCTCAGCATTGACCCCGCTCTCTATTCTCCTTCCCATCTTTGTATTTCTTCCACACACTCTCTCGCCCTGACTATGGGCTTCCTGAAGGCTATCAAAAACTTGGCCATCTCAATATTATTTATTTAACCAGAATGCAATTACTCAGAAAACAATGCAAGATGTCGAGTTGTGATATGCAAGCTAACCCTTGTGTCTGCTATTATGCATCTTTTGTAAACAACCAAATGAAATTACATAAAAAGTCACCTTTAATAAAGAGACTAAACACAAAATAAATTCTTGCAGTCATGTATGCGTGTGTACGTGTGAGAGTGAGGTTCACACACATAGATGTGTGTGTTTAGCTGTTTGTGTTTGCTCTGTGATTATCCATCTGTTATGTATTTACACAATAGCTGATGACGGACTCATCGGTGTGTGCAGAAGGTCAGGACCACACTCACGCTCTCTCTCCGTCTCTGAGGAGCTGAAGTGTGTGGAGAGCAGGCCCATATGCTAGGTTTTCATGAGATGTGACGGATGGATAGAATGCCTGGGATATGTCACAAATGCTTATAATTAATCTGTTTTCACACAGAGCTGGCTGGGAGATTAGCCTGTTAGCATGGCTAATTACTGAAAAAAGCCACTTTAATACCTGGCATTCAATACCCCTCTCCCTCACCTACTGTGTATGGTTTTCCAGCCTGTCTTCAGCACTTTCTGAACCACAGAGGTTACAAATATAGATGTACAACTGTAAACATCTTCATGTACGTACATGAGCAGCTCTGAGAGGTGAAGTATAAGAAATATGCTGTCTTTATATGTTAAATATACAATTTTAACTGCTAGCTAATTGTCTAATGTAGTTAACATAAGATGACACAAACTTTTTCTCACACAAAGCAGCGCAGATAGCGCAAATACCGAATTCCGTTTTCTTACCCATCTATTTATGCTTGAACGGATACATACATGCTAAATTATGTCAAAATGCCCGTCTCTGTGATCATCCTTATAAACAGTCGCTTATGGCTTATGTCAACGTAAATAATTGAGAAAGAGAACGGATGGGTTTCATTGTATTGAATGCCTTACAGCAGCCTAATATTCCAAAAGGGGAAATCACATTTGTTCATTAACAAAGATTTTTGTTACTTTACATTTGGTTATTCGATTTCTGTACCTGAATACTGTTAGACTTACCTGAAAAACAAAGGCTAAAGCACCATTTCATTTCTATCTTTGTTCTATTGTATTTATCTATGCTTGTAATTTGTTTATTATTTTCTATGCAGATTCACTACCCTACAAAATCACCTCAATCATTCTAGAATGATAAATTCTTCCCAAATAGAGCTATTCAAGACATCTGGTGAAATTGTTTCCATATTGCAATATATAATCTCTCTTTTTTTCCACTATTGTGCAGCCCTATTTTGCATGTTACATTTTTTTCATTTATGAATATAAATGATATACAGGTGCAACTAAGCATAAGAGAAATTCCAGTTACCAAAGTTTTGGATTTATTGGCTGGCTAATAATACTAAAATTACTACTACTACTTCTAATACTACTACTACTTATTATTATATGAATATTTTATTGCAAGTAAATTAAGCAGTATGTAAATTCAGTTTGATGGGATTGTTTTCCAACACACTAGAAAATAGTGCTGCTTAGAAAATGTGACTTAGGAGGCTGATTATCATTGAGGGGACTGACATTTGAAAAGTAAGAATATTCTACTCACTGTTTGTATGTCACCATGACAATAAGAATAGCAGGGATGCAGCACAGAATGATGATTATGGCCAGTGCCAACAGCGCCCCCTCTGTGTAGCCCACCGCCTGTGCAGCCTTCTTCACACTCGCCACGATGTCAGGAGAACGGATCTCCAGAATCCGACCGCCCTCACCCAGGTATGGCTGGAACTCTTTATTGATGTCCAGAATCTTCCCGTCCAGGAACCTGTCAAACACACGTTTGCACATTCATTTAAAAGACATGATCATTTTTAGAGAATAATTAAAGTTTCAATCTTCTCCCACTGAAAAAAACAGTAAGTAAAATGTACTTAAAAAGTTTTTGCATGCAAGTAATGGTGTTAAGTAAACTCTACTCAACTAAGTTAAAGTAAAACTAACAAGAAAATAACTAACTTTAACTAGGCCAGCAAAGGTTTGTTGAGTAATATCTACTTTGCAATACTTTTTACTCAAACAATATTAAACCATGCTTTTAAAGTGTATGCTTTACTTAAAAACATCCAAGTAAAGGATACAATAGATATCATATCTATATAGTAGAAGCAACACAATAGCCTGAACACAGATCTCAGGTACACAATAACGGTAACATTCGATGGATGTTTTTTTAATAAGTATGAATGTCATTAGAAAATGAACTTCAGATGTCATGAAATCACAAGTTACTAAACTTAACAACAAAAGCAACAATACAGCTGGAAAACAGCAGAGAAATCAACCTTATTAATTATTCAGGCCCCAGTGCATGATGGGAACACAAGTATCAAAAAAAAGTAGACTAGGTTTTACTAAGTTTTTTAACGTTGATATTTACACTTTTATTTTCTACAAGCTTGAATTGAGCACTAATATAAAATAACTATATTTAATAACTAACCATTTCAAGTAATATTTGTTTTTTTCTGTAGTATTTACTTCACGACAGAATCATTTTTATCAGTACAGTCAGCACAACATAAACACAAAAAACAACAACAACAAACAACAAAACAAAACCAAACAAAACAAAAAAAAAAAAACAGTGCATAAGCACAACGTAGCACAAACTTTTCAGGTGGTGCAATAATAATGCAACTGTATAAGTGATGCATTTGAAATATACAGAAAAACTTAATTACGATAATATTAAAAATGATTTGTGAAAATTTCGACCTGTTCCATACACAAATATGTACCTGTACAATAAACACAACATAATCACAAAACTCTTCAGGGTGATACAACACCGTACATTTCAGCTCACCAACACTATGTTTATACTGACTATGACAACCTTGACATGATTGACAGCTAGATGTTGATAACATTCAGAGTCAATGCAAAGCATCTGCAGCACAGAAGCGGGAGCCAAGAAGCCTGCTAATGAGGACAGCATCCGTTCAGCTGTATTTAGCCTTTTCCAGTTCATCTTATGGGTTACTAGGCAACATGATGTGGAAATCCTCATTCTCCCTTGAAATGGCTTGACTGTGCTAGTATCAACCTGAGTTATTATTTATATATCTTGGTATAGAGCTGATTATTGGGGCCACTCTAAAGCAGAACTCTTTTCTCCTAGACTGATGTGAACTCAAAAAAAAAAAAAAAAGAAGTCTTGCCTTTGTTGACACTTTGCTGATCAATAATGTTTAAATAGACCTGCTTGTTAAGTACTTCATAAGTATCGCTGGCAGACCAATTAGCCCTCCTGCAACAGAACACTTCAACAGAAGCACCTAGTAAACACGACTGTTCAAACACAATCAATGATCCAGGTTTAATAAAGACTGATGAAAGACTGTGTGTGTTTGATCTATGTGGACTCTGCAACGCCACGCAGATGAGGAGATTTGAGGATGAGTAGAAAAGGTGCACTAATTAACTTTTGTTGCTATTTGGAATTTAAAGCCCATATACACCCGTATTTAGTGCTGTCCACATTCCATCATATCATGATGTTAAAGGGATAAACCATTTACTCTCTTATTGTTATTGTTGTTTTTAGTCTTCCTTCTGTGGAACACAAAAGATGATATTAAAAAAGACCTCAACATTTTTTGTCCCTAAATTGTTGTTTTGCACTCTACTGACTTTATTTTTTATTGTAAAAACAGTTGAAACATTCTTCAGAATATCTTCTTATGCCCAGTAGTACATTTTTTGAAACTAAGGTGAGTATATGACAGAATTTTCATTTTTCTGTGAACTGTACACCAAGTTGAACACTTTTATCTGCAACTGAATTAAAATACAAAACATTAGTTTTCCATTTCCAAGCTAATAATTGGACTCAAACTTTTAATTAGAATGAATTACTTACTGTACTTTTAAGAATCATACAAGAAGCTGATATAAATGATGGGGGATATATAAAATACTATATATGTAGTCCATGCATATAATTGTACTAAATATCCAAAACACACCAGAATGCCTTAAATATTGCAGTAATAAATGCATCTACAGAAACCTCATATGCTTGGTATATATATATATATATATATATATATATATATATATATATATATATACACACAATATCCAGTGATAATGCATGTAGTTGAAGTAATGCATTTTAAATATTTTGGAAAATTTTAATGGTGATATCATTTAAAATAAAATAAAATAAAATGAGATTAAATAAAGCCAATAGTTTTGGTTCCATGCGACTACTAGAAGGAAGCATAATGCTTAATTTTTTAAAGTTAAGCGCTACTTGTTCCACTAATTGGAGACAAAATGGAACAAACTCTACTGTAACATACAGTACATGACATGAAGACGATATTTTGTTTCTTTTTTAATTTAAGCTTGTGGAATGTTTCAGATTGTTCTTTCATCTCTCTGAATCATGTTCCTGTTGTGGGAACAGCACAGGTTAACTCACGCTGTTACAGACACATAGTGTGAACATGTTCAACAACGGTTGAATGTTTTTTATCGCAATGGGCTTCTAACCAGCAGGACTGGATTCATCCATACAAAACACTACTGAGTGACAATATGGATTCTGGGCAAAGAATCTAGTTTTGTGAAGGGAACTTTTGTGAACACCGTACAGCTTTGTGGAGCAGATTTAGATTTTTATTACCCGAGACATAAGAAAACTACCTTGTCTCAGAACATATGAAAGGAGAATGGCGAAAAAATCAGAAGTCTGCTATTCTCAGTCAGGAAGGTACATACACTCTAACACAGTCTGAAAGCAGCATGTCCCCATGTAACTGAATCAAATGGAGACAGATAATGTCCACACAAACACAGTCAAAAAAAAGCATGTTCTCATCTGTAATAAAGAACAATCACAAATGAGAACTTTTTAAAGGGACAGCTTAGTCAAAAATAAAAATCTATTAAAAATTCATTTAGCCTCCCTCTACCCCTATCTGTTGTGTTTTCTTTTGTTTTCAATGACTTTGAGGGGCTGTTTTTTATGCACATCATTTTCAACTATAAACAAAAAACGTCTCGGTTACGACTGTAACCTTAGTTCCCTGAAGAGGGAACGAGACGCTGCGTCGAGAGTTTGACGCAATGGGAACGCTCTGTATGAATGCATCGTGAAGCACTTGTGAAATCAGTCCAATGGCGTGACGGAAGGAGGGTGACGTCATGACCAGGAGGCTATAAAGCACACCCAGACCAAACAATGTCAGCTTCTGATATGCCGAAGCAAGTCGATCACAGGCATGCCGGAAGTATGGAGGGCGACGCAGCGTCTCGTTCCTTCTTCAGGGAACTAAGTTTACAGTCGTAACCGAGACATTCCCTTTCAGGGGAACTCGCGCTGCGTCGAGAGTTTGACGCAATGGGAACGACTATACCCACGCAGCCATACTGACCAGTGCCTGTCTTTTGTGAATTCAGCGAGCACACCTAAGACAAACAACTGGGCCATACTCCTCCTGATCAGACACAACACAAAGGAAACACCAGTGGAGTTCTCCCCAAAGACACCACTCAAAAGGTGTGTGGTAAGCAGCTAGGCCGCCACATAACCTTTGGAGTGGAGGGGGATAATCCTGCAGAGAATCAATTCAGCAGAATTCACAGCACTGTACCAACTGGGCAATAACTGGATCCAGCTGACGATTTCTGCAAGTTTCCTTGTGCAGGGAGCTCTGGAGTAGCGTGGTCTCACAACCTCAGTTGGGCGACCCAAGTCTATGAGTTTGGTCCCCTCAGAGGCCACACTCAACAACACCGCTCTCCAGACCTCCCAGGAGTAAAACAAACAGGTAAAAGTGTACAGACACAGCCTCAGCCACATCTGCACCTATATGAGCACCACCACGTCAGGGTGGAGTCTCCATTCCCCGGGCCTCAGCCCCTGCCTCGACAGGATGTCTGCTCCCAAATTCTGGACCCCAGGGATGTAAGCTTCCCTGAGTAAAAGCAGCTTTCCCTGGGATCACAGGAGGATTTGGTGCGCCAGTTGCAGAGTGGACGCAAACGCAAACCCCCCTGGTGACTCGTGTAGGCGACCACCAATGTGTTGTCTAACCGGGCGAGCACATGGTGACCCCTGAGGTATCGGAGGAAATTCTTGAGAGCAAGAAAGACAGCCAACATTTCCAGGCAATTGCAATGCCAGGAAAGATGGTGCTCCTTCCACATACCCCGAGTCGAGTGACCCTCCAGGATCGGACCCCAACCCGTAAGGGAAGCATCCGTCGTTAGCATACTGCGACGGCACGGAGCTCCCAGTACGGGACCTTGGGATAGGAGCCAGGGCTTCTTCCACATAGCCAAAGCACGTAGGCACTGCTGCGTGACCTTGATAATGTGAAATGGATTCCCCTCGGAGAAAACCCCCTGGTCCTGAGCCACCACTGCAGAGGTCTCATGTACAACAGGCCAAAAGTATCACGTTGGACGCTGCTGCCATCAGACCCCACAGCCTTAGAACTGCTTCACAGTGAGTGACTGGCCTAGCTTTATTCGGTTTACGGTAGAAAGGATAGGTTCTGTGCGAGCAGGCGAAAGCTGCGCCCGCATCGCAACAAAGTCCAAAACCACGGCCAGAAAAATGGTCCTCTGTACTGGAGAAAGCACACTTTTCTCGGCGTTCAACCTCAACCCCAACTTTCTTATGTGAGCGAGAACGACATCTCGATGACGAACCGCCAACTGACGTAACTGAGCTAGAAAAGCCAGTTGTCAATGTAATTGAGAACACGAATGCCCTGCAGATGCAGCGG
Organism: Opsariichthys bidens; assembly: GCA_037194245.1. Taxonomy (NCBI): domain Eukaryota; kingdom Metazoa; phylum Chordata; class Actinopteri; order Cypriniformes; family Xenocyprididae; genus Opsariichthys; species Opsariichthys bidens. The sequence continues at coordinate 9,930,909 of CM074279.1, read as the reverse complement.
AGCCAGCGCTGCGTCCATACATTGGTGAAAGTGCAGGGTGATAGAGCTAGACCAAACGGAAGAAACTGCTATTGGTACGCTTCGCCCCTAAAAGCGAACCTCAGGTACTTCCTGTGTTTGCGGAAGGATGGATAAAGTATGCGTCCTTGAGATCTATTGTGACAAACCAGTCCTCGGACTTGATCTGTGACATGATCTGCCTCCAGGTTAACATTTTGAATCTGAGCTTCATAACTGACTGGTTCAGAAGACGCAGATCCAAAATGGGACACAACGACCCATCCTTCTTTGGAACGATAAAATACCGGCTGTAGAAACCAGACTCCCTGTCGAGTGGAAGTACATGCTCTAAGGCTTCCTTCCCCAACAAAGTTTTTACCTCCTGTTCCATTACCAGAGCCTGCCTGGGGTCCACCACTACTGGCGGGGCCCCATAAATCGGGCGAGCGGGCGCGACCTGAACTGGGTGGCAATCCCGCTTCTGATTGTATGCAGGACCCAATGAGAAATATCTGGCAGTAGCTTCACGCTGCCAGAAATTCTACTAAGGGAACCAGCCTCTCGAGGCTGGGCTCTGGTGCTCCCCGAACGATCAATTCGGTGTCCTGTAACGGCGAACCGGCAGGAAGAACCGAGCTGACTGCTCTGGGACCCTCCTGAGAGGGAGCAAGCATCCCAGCACCGCTATCAGGCGGACACTGAAATATGGGCTCGCTGGAGACCCCTGCGCCCTGAAGCACACGAGGTGGCAGGGTTGGCAGAATGGCCCCCCTGAGGGCACCGAGGAAAAAAAAAATGGGCACCGTATGATGAGGTGTTGACCACTTCTCCCCGGAGAGGACTGCCCTCGTGCAGCCTTCTTAGAGGTAAACATGGCCCTCAGGTCCATCTTACCCCAGAAGACTATTGTACCCAAGAGTACCAGCCTCTCAAGACTGGTCTACGGCACAACTTGTGTAGCCAATAAATGGAACCCTCATCAGAGGGGGCGAACATCCTAGTGCCGCTACATTTTTGGGCGGACACTGAGATATGGGCCCCCCGGAGACTGCTGCGTCCCGACGCACACGAGGTTGCGGGGTTGGCAGGATGGCCCCTCAATGGTACGGAAGGGAAACGGGCACCGTAATGTGAGGTGTTAACCACTTCCCCCCCGGAGGCCAAGAGAACCAGCCTCTCGAGACTGGTCTCTGGTAATGCTCAAGCAACCAATTTGGTGCCCTGAATCGGCGAACCGGCAGGGAACAGCCGAACTGATTGCTTTGAGACCCTCCTCAGAGGGGTGAGCATCCCAGTGCCGCTACATTTCTGGGCGGACATTGAGATATGAGCTCATTGGAGACCACTGCGTCCCGACGCACACGAGGTGGCGGGGATGGCAGAATGGCCCCCTGAGGGCACTTTAGGGAGATGGGCACCATAAATGAGATGTAATCCATATCCCCCCAGAAAGGATGCCTTCAGAGGTCTGACACCAGTGATGTCAAAGCTTTTTCGCCAAAGCTGCCTTTGTAGTAATGACAGTCCTAGAACAGTCTTACACAAAAGAGACCTCAGCTAATAACGCCGAAGGAAAAAAGGGCACCGTATGATGAGGTGTATCCATTTCTCCCTGGGAATTCACCATTCAATTCCTCAGAATGAATTCAATTCCTCTGAAAGAAAAGGCTGACTATAGTGAATAAAACAGGCATCCAAAAATCAGATGAGTTTAATTCTTCTGACATGAGATACAAAAAGAATAAAGCTGGTATAGACTGCATGCAATCATAGGGAAAGAGAGAAAGGGAAAGTCCCGTCTGCTCAGTTCCCTCAAATATAAATATATATTTATATAATGAATTGCGGGCACATAATCTGCACGCTGCCTCAGCAAACGCGAGATCCGAACCACAAATTGCAGACACGAAATCTGCACGCTGCCTCAGCAAACGCGAGATCCGAGCCACATATTACTGCAGACAAGAAATCTACGCGCTGCCTCAGCAAACGCGAGATCCAAGCCACATATTGCAGACAAGAAATCTACGCGCTGCCTCAGCAAACGCGAGATCCAAGCCACATATTGCAGACAAGAAATCTACGTGCTGCCTCAGCAAACGCGAGATCCAAGCCACATATTGCAGACAAGAAATCTACGCGCTGCCTCAACAAACGCGAGATCCGAGCCACATATTATTGCAGACAAGAAATCTATGCGCTGCCTCAGAAAACGCGAGATCCAAGCCACATATTGCAGACAAGAAATCTACGCGCTGCCTCAACAAACGCGAGATCCAAGCCACATATTATTGCAGACAAGAAATCTACGCGCTGCCTCAGCAAACGCGAGATCCAAGCCACATATTGCAGACAAGAAATCTACGCGCTGCCTCAACAAACGCGAGATCCAAGCCACATATTGCAGACAAGAAATCTACGCGCTGCCTCAGGAAACGCGAGATCCAAGCCACATATTATTGCAGACAAGAAATCTGCGCGCTGCCTCAGCAAACGCGAGATCCAAGCCACATATTGCAGACAAGAAATCTACGCGCTGCCTCAGCAAACGCGAGATCGCTACTATTCTTTATTGATCTTTATTGCAAAACATAATCCACGTGCTGCCTCGGCAAACACGAGATCAGAGCCTTGCGTTAGATTTATATTCCCTCGTGGAGCGGAGCCAAACACACCCGAAGATAGTAAACCCTTCGGGACATTTTTATGAATGAACACGTCTGCTCATAGAGAGTCAATGTGCATTCTCCACTCCCAACAAACAACGCATAAATCACGTGTATCCCCACTCTTAGCAAGTGCAGGGTCACTGGATTCAGTCGCGGTTTGCTCGCCATTAAACTCCTGTCTAGATACAGATATGCTTGTGGACAAACAACAATAAATAGACAGAGACAATTCACATAGAGCGCTTGCTGAAGGCACAGAAGCTGACATTGTTTGGTCTGGGTGTGCTTTATAGCCTCCTGGTCATGACGTCACCCTCCTTCCGTCACGCCATTGGACTGATTTCACAAGTGCTTCACGACGCACTCACGCAGAGCGTTCCCATTGCGTCAAACTCTCGACGCAGCGCGAGTTCCCCTGAAAGGGAACCTTTTTATGTGTTTGACAATGGGGACATTTTGGGGGCCTGAAACCGCAACCTATTAAAAAAAAAGTTTCAAAGTGCACATTTTTGAAAATTATACCAATATCGTAAACTACAAAAATGCAAAAAAATTGAAGATTACTCTTCATACTGAAGACTTCAATTTTGTTAATTTTACTTAATCATATTGCTTTATTTAATAAAGTTACACTGCATTTGAGATCCGCTTCGCCAGCCTCGTCTTCATCCTCAGCCAATCCGTGCTGCCCTCATGTTATTAGTCTAAGTGCTCTAAAAAGAACCATAAAATTGGTCCACGTGACTTTATGCACTATATTCCAAGTCTTTGTAAGACAAAACAATAGCTTTGTGCAAGGAACAGAAAAAAAAAAAAAAAAAGTATTCACTGCAGTGTATCTGTTGTAAAATAAAAGTAATTAAAAGTATTAAAACTAATTTTCAGTAAATGCAACCAAGCTGAAATAAAATTTAAATTAGAGTGCTTACGGAACTACAGTGGTCGAGTAAACAACAATAACATTACAACAACCATACCTTAAATATCTATTTCTCAGATTTTCTCCTGAGACCCTCACATACAACCTTACATTAGTTTAGATCTCAACGAATTGAATACAATTAAAAGTTTTAACATGAGCTTCAAACATTTCAGCTTCAAATTTTTGCTAATTATTTCTCTGTCAATAGTTGTTTTATTTGTGCCTTTATTTCTCTAAAGAAATGCTACCAGTAACCTCTGAGCCACAAACTTTTCATCTGGGCAGCTGCTCTGCTTTGGTAGAGAACACAATCAGAAGACATCTCACAGCGAACAAAATAAAATGTGTATAAGAGTAAGATGTGTGGCTAGAAAGGCAGAATAAGGCAGGTGGTCTGTGATCTCCTGTGCTTGTGAATATGAATGAGATGTGTTTGTTGGCTCAGTAAACACATATTTGAACAGAATCCTGATGACTTGTGTTGGATCCCAGTGACAGACGCGTCTCCCTGCTGAGTCACGGGGCACGGCAGAGTTTAAATGAGTGCATTACTGTGTGTTTGGACATCGTGGGGCTTTTTCTTCTTGGCTGAAGAGGACAAGTTCTTCCTTTAGAACAACGGTTTACAAAAGCAATTCCTTTCCTTTTTCTCCTTCACTTTTTGCCACTATTTTTTTTTAGACTAGACTCATGGCATGATGTCCAAATTGTTGATTATATAAACATGTGCACAAACATGCATTCATGCATACATACATATTACTACAGCGTATAGCGCTGCAGACTTCAGTTACCTGGATGAGAATAACATACCGCTCGATGGTGCGATTGACCAATCAGAATCATGTATTCCACAGAGCTGTGTAATAAATTCTAATTTCACAATATTCGGTTTTTACTGTATTTTTGATCAAATCACTGCAGGCAGCCTCAGTAACCATAAAAAACGTCCTCAATATATATATATATATAAAAAAAAATCTTACCGACCCCAAACTTTTGAATGGTAGTATCTAATTAATAATTATATTATTTTTAGCAGTTGTGGTGTAATTCAGTTGGACTCTGTCTATCTGTTTTGTAAAACAAGAAAACGCTTCACAAAAAATGTGTCCCATAAGGAGAAATTGTCTAATTATACAGAACTTGAAACCGATTAGTTAACTAGCTGTTTATGCAACCCACTGACTAGATGATTTGAAACACAGGCAGTGATGGTGAGATGAGGAGGAAAGAGAATTTGAAATCGTTGCGAGCCAGATTTTAACCTGCAATGTCACATCACAGTCAGAGCACACAGGACAAGCCTTTGACTTTTTCCCCTTTTTTCCTAAATGTTGAAAAAAAAAAACTAGCAGACTGTTTGTTAAAGGTGTCAGGAGTGGCTGTGTGTTTGGCTTACTTGAAGAGCTCTTGTCTGGAGATAGCTCTGTTGGTGAGAGGGTCGATGGCGTATACCTGCAGGTCTGATTTGGAGTAGTCTTCAAGTTCATAACCTTCTCCATGCCGCCGTGGACCAATCGATTCTACTATCACTTTAGCACCAGGGATCTGATCTTGCACATAGCGCTCCAAAATACTGAAAAAAAAGATGGTATATGAAATTACTTTATCTTAAAGTGCAAAATCCAGCAACTTAATTTGTAATACTTCTACTTCACATCTCAATAATCAAAACATATCAATCTTTGCAAAACTGAAAGTGTGAATCTAAAAAACAATTAGCAGGCATATTTTTCATAAAGAAATTAATTTTTTGTTGCATGATGACAATGTTCACAAAACTCAAAATATTACTTTTGAGATTGTATTTCTCATTACTGTCACTTTTTTTTAACATCCATGAGAATCATCCAGTCGAAACATTTTTTGTTTGGTTTTATTTTTAATTAAAATCTACAGGGTCCCGCACATGGCACGCGGACAACAAACCAATTTGTATATCATGGACATGAATTATCAATTTGTTCCCATGAATTATTAATACAGAACAAAAGCACATTTCACTAATTCCTTCCATTGTTTTACTAATTCATGGTCATTTGGTAATAATTTGTTTTAGTTAAATCAAAATGAGGGGATAAATTAGTTCAATGTGGCAACAATTTACTACAAGGGAATACATTTTTCTTTCATGCACCATTTTTTTTTTTTTTTTTTTTACTTTTTTTGGGAACACTTAATTCGTGGCCACGATGATATATATATATATATATATATATATATATATATATATATATATATATATATATATAGAGAGAGAGAGAGAGAGAGAGAGAGAGAGAGAGAGAGAGAGAGAGAGAGAGAGAGAGAGAGAGAGAGAGAGAGAGAGAGAGAGAGAGAGAGAGAGGAGAGAGAGAGAGAGAGAGAGAGAGAGAGAGAGAGAGAGAGAGAGAGAGAGAGAGAGAGAGAGAGAGAGAGAGAGAGAGAACAACACTTATATAACATATCATAAATATAATATATAATAAATATTTTAAAAATATTGTCTCTATTGTCCTAATATGAAAATATAATAATGTAATATCACATTATTATTAAAGTACTTCATCATGTTAATATATATATATATATATATATATATATATATATATATATATATATATATATATATATATATATACTTAAATATTTTAATAATGTGATATTACATTATTACATTTTCATATTAGGACAATAGAGACAATACTTTTTAAACATAAGAGATTCTTCCCATAACGAATTAGTAAAGCATACAGAACAGGAATTGCATTAATTGAATGAACAGCATTGTATTGTCTTCGTTTTGAAATATTTACACCTGACTAGCATTAATAAAGCAATCATTTTGTCTTTTATTATAATTATGCAGCAATCTACTGAGTAAAGTAGTTTTATTTTTCTCATTGGACTTTGCCATTTGAGCCCGATTCTGTGTTTTAACAATTTGGATGTCCATTTAAATCAAAGCAAGAGGGAAAACAGAGGCTGCTGACAGTGCAGGAAACACTTAAATGCCACTCAGGGAAACCAGCAATGCATATAAACACACCGAGGGAGAATTTCTCACCTAATCAGCTGCTCTTTATTCTCCTCCACCACAGTGGGCGGCACATTAGAGACCACAACCTGCATGTCCAAGGCATTCACAACGGACACCTACAACACACACAGAATACGAAAAAGATAGAGGATTTGATTCATGTGGTAGAATTTATATGCACAGGCTGTTATAGCTAAAATAATCATATCTTGATGACATTCAATCTGCTTTTTATATATTTTCTCTAAAATGGCTTAAAAATGACCAAACAGTAATAGCAAGTATGGCAAAATAAAAACTCCATACTTCCATACTTCACAGTATGCCAAGCTTTAAGTGCTGTTTGCAGTTGTAATGGTCTTTAATTCAACTGGTGAGAAACTGTGTAGCGGCAAGATAAATGCTTATAGAATAATCCCACTGCTAGTGGAAATCGAAAATGACACAAACATTAATGACATGATGTTTAAAACCCTGATACATTGCAATTCTAAATCCCTCTTATTTTATTAGGCGTTCATTAGCTCCAGAGATTTCTGGGAAATGCACAAGTCACTGGTTGCAACACTTCAGGAGATATAACAGCATAAATAATTCAGCTGACACAAAAACTGTTTATTTATATATTCATTACAGCACTAAGTAGTGCACAAATATCATATGCACTTCTGCACGCAAACATTTACTGAAACATAATATATTTACCAAAGCAAATCGACACTCTGGAGAGATATTTTCACTTAACAGTGCAGATTGTTATGCGATTTGGACTCATTTTAAATTAATCAGTTAGTGATTTGACTTGAGCTCCAAACATTCATTTTGCATAACCATGAAGGATGAGAGAAAATGTAATTTCTCAAAGCCACACGTTTTGAGTGGGAAGTCTTAGCTGTGTTTGAATCATCTTTTTACATGAGGTGCATAAATAAACTTTACAGGTCAAAGGTAATGCGCACTCACCACCACATCAGCCCTGCTGCTCAGCCCCTGCCCATAGTTGTCCGTGGCAATGACCTCAAACTTGAAGTAGGAACGGCGCATGTTTCTGAACATGATGGCGCTCTTGATGAAACCAGTGTATGGCTCAATGACGAAACTGTCCTGCCCCTCAGGTGTGGGAGGGATGATAAGTCTATAGGCCATCTTACTGTAGTTTCCCGTGTCGATATCTGTAGCCTAATATACATGATGTTACATGAAGAAACATCTTGATCATGGAAATGAAATGGTTTTGAGAAATTCACATTATTTGATTATACAAATGAACTGGAATGCTTTAAAGGCTTTGGGCCAGACTTCCTCAACAGGGTAAATTAGCGCATGAACGCTCTCCTAAAAAAAGTCCCAATGGGAGTGAAAACTTCTGTAGGCGAAATATATTAAGCTATTTATGACCACACTTAGGCAGCAATGTCACTGCACCTTTAAAGGTCCAGAAAGGTAGTAAAGACATCATTAAAATGGTCCACATGACTACAGTGGTTCAACCTTAAGGTTTATTAGAAAATGTTTGTTTCGAAGATAAACAAAGATCTGACGTGTTAGGAATGACATGAGGGTGAGTAATTAATGACAGAAATTTCAGCTTGGAGTAAACTAATCCTTTAATGACAAAAAAGGGTTTGCACTGGCACCAGCTGTTAGTAATTCTGGCCCTTAAATAAAAAGTAATATGTTGGGCAAACTATTTCTTCTAAAACCTTGGTGGCAGAGATAGAGAAATAAATATAAACGCACTGCAGCTTCCACTTCAGGGATGACCTAGAAATGTAATAATCCCCATATATCATCAGATTGTACGTCTTAATGCTTTTTATAGATGTTAAAAGACTCAATTTATGAGATAACGGTCACCTTGTAGGAAAACGCAGAGCCCAGTGGGTATTTTACAGGTGTCCGTCACTTGTCTTTCACATTGTCAGAATGGAGAGAGAAGCTGTCTATGCACAGTTACTAAGATGTGGGGGGAAGCGAGTAGATTTGAACAGCGAGAGAGATTCTCTAGTGTTGACAGGTGTGTCAGGATGTGAACAGCAAGTTCTTCTCTGTAAAAATGAAATATAATGTACTGCAGACACCAACACCGGCAGAACATTTCTAACCCCATGTATTAATAACCATTTTTTCAAGGGTATTCAGCTAGTATTTTGCTAAACATCGAACTACCACAATCTAAATGTAAAAACAAAACAAATTGCAATTAATATCAAGTTTTGTGGTTCATGCAATCTAAAATTTAGAGGCAAGTTTAAACTAATGAAAAAATACAAATACACTACCACTTAATTTGGGGACATTGATAAATTGATCAAAAGTAAGTGTAAAAACCTTCATATTGTTACAAAAAATCTATTTCAAATAAATGCTGTTCTTTTAAACTTCCTATTCATCAAAAATAGGGCATCACGGTTTCCACAAAAATATCAGGAAAACTGTTTTCAACATTGATAACAATAAGACATTAGCACAAAATCAGCATATTATAATGATTTTTGAAGGATCATTTTACACTGAAGACTTGAGTAATGAGTGAGTAATGCTGAAAATTCAGCTTTATCACATTTTAAAATATTCCAATCGAAAACAGTCATAATAAAATACTGGGGTTTTTGTTTGTTTAATGTTTTGATCAAATAAATGTGGTTTAAACTTGCATGCTTATAGAATTCTCTGTGAAATAAAGAAGGGACATTTCTGAAAAATCTTTAAACCTCCATCTAGCATATTTTAACTGTTGCATCACATGTGAAAATGTTATAAAAAAAAAATATAACACCTGGACAATGTATACAAATGCAAATGCAGATATTTCAGAGATTATGAGTGAATAAAAACTTAAAGTATAAAAACTTATTTGAGCCTTTTCCTCAAAAAAGCTTTCTTAGGAGTTCAGAAGACTTGGTGTATAGCATAAATTAACTTTTTTTTTTTACCTTTACCTTTTTTTTGATCACTACAAACTGCCATAGTCAAACACGTGAACACCAAAAAAAAATCCTTTTGTGTTCTACACAATGGCCAACATTAGCATGAGTAAATAATGAGAATTTTGTTTTGTTTTGTCAATGCAATTGCCCATTTACTTGCCTTCAGCAAATCGGTACTGAGTGAGTATTATGTCACCTAATTAATATTCATGAGTCCCGCCTAAGGTTTATATTGTGGCCCCATGACATTTCAGACTGTTCCTACACCGCTGCCTTGGAATAAATAACACATAACGCATGCACATATACTCACCACAACTTTCAGTACTGTGGTGAAGGTCTTAGTATCTTCAGTCACACCTCCAATGTAAAGAGACCTTGTGAAGACAGGTGGATGATCGTTCTCATCTTGAACGTCGATAAACACCTTAGCTGTGTTTGCTGGTTATATTTAAACACACACACACACACAGGAGAAACAGACCTCAGTTTATGGAACTATAAGCCCTATTTGTCACAGTTAAAACAAAAAGGCAGTGTTAATGTAAACACACACACAGCTGCTGCAGCCCTCTCCGCACTGTGGCAGACATGAGAAATATGCTCTGTCAGAAAGCATTTGTCTTCTGTTGCACTAAACGACAATATATAAAGTCATCTGGTGTAGATCTACGCACACACAGGGGTAAGCGTAGATGAAAAGCTGTATATCATAGCTCAATAAGAGAGAAATCAAGAAAAAAAAAAAAAACAGGAGGGTAAGCGAGAGAGAGAATGTGTGCCAGTCTTGTTATATACAACAAAATTGATATCAAAGTGAAAATAAGACACGTGGCAAGACAAATGCACACACTCACACACAGAGAGAGAGAGACAGAGAGACAGAGAGACAGAGAGACAGACTCTTTCTGATATATGTGATTTGTTCAGTTTGTTCTATCAGATGCCTGTGATGTGCTCACTGAACTTTTAAGTCAACATGGAATGGAGTTGGCAACCCATTTAATTTCTGTAATGTGGCATATTACTGAGTGAATATTCAATGAGAAACATATTGAACAACAACAACAACAAAATAAGTAGGACAGAAATCTGGGCTTGATTGTAAGTTTACAATTGGTTGTTGAAACATCAATAACACTTTACATTGAGGTCTCATTAGTTAATGAATTAACCGTCATTAACAAACAATGGGCAGTACATTTGTTAATCGTTGTTAACACTCAGGAATGAATTATAATTTAACATTTGTGCGTGTATCTTAAAGTGACCCGAACTGTATTCTGCTCTCATCATTTAGCACACATCTATGAAGTTTTAATGAAGTACACAGAGTACTGGAGGAAGATCAAACCTCTCACAGGAAGAGGGAGATGAGCTTTGCTCTACTTGTCAGTCCTGTCTATCTCTAGACATAATATGACATGCTCTGGACAGATTTCATGAGATTCACCAAAATATATCTTAATTTAGAATTTCATTTGAAATGTGTGGTCATATACTATTCTATTCGTAGACTTTATCAGTGTAATGTATTTTATATCTGTCATTTACTTCACTATCAAGTTGTAAGATCTCCCCAAATAAAACTCTTGGGAATATGTGCTTCAGTGTTGTTCTTACTTTTGGAGGGAACGCGTAGGTTGGCGAGGATGATGTCGAGGGAATCGGCCTGCACCCGGAGCACATAACTGGTCACTTTCTCGTAGTCCAGAGATTTATTCGTGTAGATTATCCCAGTGCGGTTATTGACTCTGAACTGACCTGCAAACACAAACTGATTAGAGAGCAGAGAACAGTGCCTTCTACACCACTGAATTTTTTTTTTTTTTTCACAAACCACTTGCAGTACAACTCAACCAGTTCCAGTTATTTCTACATTTTATTCTAAATTTAAGATGAATTTGACCACATTTATTGAAAAACTGCAGGTTGGCATACAGGTTACTCACCTCCCTCGTTTCCGCCCACTATGGAGTAAAAGACAGTGGTGTTGACAGCTACAGCCAGAATCAATCCCACAGGAGTCCCGACAGGAGCATTCTCACTCACCGGACTAAACCTGTACAACACAGCAGGATTAAACCAGAGTAAATGACATACTTCATTTAAATAACACACAGCTGAGGGCAGTGGAGAACTGTCATTTCTTGTGTAATTCCAGTGATAGAAATGTTAGTTTACTGCTACATATTGTATAAACATCAAAGTAGTTCAATAGGTCCTCCACGCCCACAAAAGACTTGAAGCAAAGTCCTTCTGATCTTTCTGCACTTTCTTTAAGAGGCGAAGAGAGTTTAATTATTGCATTCAAAAGCAGCATACTTGAATCATGGGTCTAAAGAAAAATCAATTTCTAAAGCTTTTGTCTACAACATGAGGTGACCTCTAAGGATATTGATTCACAACTTAAGGGTCAAAGGTCTGATCTGATGAAAACGTGCTAAGCCTAAAATTAAAACTATGATCCATAGTTTGGTGAGTCAAAATTAAGACTTTTAAAGGGAAAGAAAAAACACTTTCCATATCTTTTCTTATTGATGTCAAAGGCTGGACATAAACCAATTGATGTAAATTCATCTGTCATTTGTTAGAAGCTAGGCAAATTAGGTAGATGCTAACATGGGCAGGTTAGAAGAAAGCCTTAAAATCATGAACAAAACTACATACGGTAAAAGAAAATACTACCCAGCCTATGGGTTTGCATGGAATAAGGTTTGTGAAGACAACAGTTTGTTTTGTTTGGCAAATTATTGCTTACTATGAACGTTAAACCAATAGTCAAAATTCAAGAGGTTTTTACCAAACAAACACTCAAACCACAAAAGTTTGGGATCTGGAAGGTTTTTTTTTTAATCTATTTTTTATTTATTTAAGAAATTATTAAATTAATGAAAAGTGGCAGCAAAGACATTTACATTGTTACAACGATTCATTCTTCAAATAAATGCTGTTCTTTTGAACAAAAATATTAAGCAAAAGTTTTCAACACTGATTATAATAATATGAAATGTTTCTTGAGCGCCAAATCAGGATATTAGAATGATTTATGCAGGATCCTGTGACAGTGAAGACAGGGTTGATCATGCTGAAAATTCCGCTTTACCAGCAAAGGAAAAAATACCATTTAAAAATATAATTGTCAGAAACAGAAGATGACAGATGGTAAGTATATAAATAACAGTTTATTTGCAGGCAACAGGTAAACAGAAGAGCTGGTGGATACAGGTGAGTTCAACAGTCTTAGATAACTTGGTGACTTAGCTGCTGAAGGTTGAAGTGCTGTTTTCTGTGTTGCAGGTGATCGTAGTGATGGTGACACAAGGATGCAACCGAGTGTCGAGACAGGCGGACAGACGACGATGATGATGATGATGATGATGATGATGATGATGATGATGATGATGATGATGATGATGATGATGATGATGATGATGATGATGATGATAGGGATAGGTCGGGGTAAGTCTGTAATGTCATTGCATGGACGAGACTAGACAACGACGTGACTGAGAAGTGAGCTTAAGTAAAGGTGACTGGTGATGGAGATCAGGTGCGGTGACTGCTGGTGATGAGAGTTAATTATGGAGGAGGTGCAAGTGAGTGGAGTGAAGGATGCTGGGACATGTAGTGAATCAGGCTGTGACTGTGACAATACTTTCTGTCCTCGTTCCGAAAAGAGTCCAATCCGGGAGGGAGGGAGGGAGGGAGGGAGGGAGGGAGGGAGGGAGAGAGGGCGGGCAGGAGTTGGCAGGTCAGGTGGCCTCCAGGGTGTCTCCTGGACCTCCGGGCCCCATGGCGGGTCAGGGAGCTCTGGTGGCCAGGGCGAAGTTCAGGGCGTGGCTTTGTCCATCTGGCCACCATGGCCATAGACATAGGGCCCCCCCCCCAAAAAAAAATTGAATGGGCGGAATTACCCCATAGCCTGGCTCACATGGCGGTCTGAAACTGGCCCAGGCGGCCAAAGGTCTGGAGCTGGCTCTGGCTCTGGCTCTGGCTGATCGGGTGATGGTGGCTGAAGATCTGGCACTGGAGCAGATTCAGGGAGCTCTGATGCTGGAGCAAATTCATGGAGCTCAGGAACCTCTGGAGAGGATTCAGGAACCTCTGGAGAGGATTCAGGAACCTCTGGAGAGGATTCAGGAACCTCTGGAGAGGATTCAGGAACCTCTGGAGAGGATTCAGGAACCTCTGGAGAGAATTCAGGAACCTCTGGAGAGAATTCAGGAACCTCTGGAGAGGATTCAGGAACCTCTGGAGAGGATTCAGGAACCTCTGGAGAGGATTCAGGAAACTCTGGAAGCTCTGGAGAGAAGCCATCCCGTCAGGGACCAGACAACGACGTGACTGAGGAGTGAGCTTAAGTAAAGGTGACTGGTGATGGGGATCAGGTGCGGTGACTGCTGGTGATGAGGGTTAATTACGGATGATGTGCAGGTGAGTGGAGTGAAGGATGCTAGGACATGTAGTGAATCAGGCTGTGACCGTGACAATAATACAATAAAAAAATATTTTATGTTGTGTCCAAAACTGTATTTTGGACCAAATAAATGCAACCTTTGAAACCATAAGAGATTTCTTTCCAAAACATAAAATCTTATCGACCCCAAACTTTTGAATGGTACTGTTATCTGTACCCATCACTAATATTATTGGTGTCAACCTCTCTTACGGCATGATAAATGGCAGAAAATAGGACTATTGTGTGGCTTCAGTGTGAGACAAGCTCCTGTTCAGTGTTTGGGACAAAAAAGGACAAAAAAGGTATGTTTATCTGAATTAACTGTCACAGTTCTTGTCCTCCTTTCACAGATGTTGTGAACGTCTCTGTGCTTTCTCAAACAGGAGAGAACCACACAGCAGCCATCAGAAGTGGGTGGGCATGACACTCTTGTCTCTATTGTCCAACAGTCAAAATACAGCCATCACTGTGAAATCTCGACAAAGAGCTGCTGACTGCCTGGGTTTCTCTACACCATAAACGGGGTGAAGCGCTTTACTGTGTCTCTGAGACAATAGGGCACTGCCGCAGTCAACTGCTACATTGACAGCGAGGAGCCGAGGTCACGCTGAAATCTCAGCGATGCTCAGCTTCTTGCTGGTTACCATGGGGATCACAGAGGACAGAAATAGCCAGAACCAGGAGTGAGAAAACACAAAGAGTAGAATCTTTTAATGGAAACGAGTAACTCATAGCTATCTTCAACAGCACATCTGTAATCTTCTCATTGTCATATTACACATTACACAGCATTACATAATCACACAATCCATTTAGCTCTACTACATATATTTGTCAAGTGTGATTTTATGCGACTACATGTTAACTTGCATGTTAACAGTGGAAGTGAGTCAAAACTTTCTATACACTTTTTGGTTTCTAATATACACTTTACACGTTTACCTCCCTGGGGTGGTACCACGCAGGGGTTCAGACTAACTTTTATTACTAGGAACACTGCAGCCCCTTACTGAAAATTTTAGGAGCGCAAGCAGTAAATTTAGGGGCACACCTTAAATCAACTACTAGTGCAGTTATTCACATTTTCCCCCATTTTGACTGTATTACTGATAAATGCCTATTTATTAGACTTGGTAATTGACGTAAGGTAATTGCTATGTGCAGTTTTATTTTAATTTTGCAAGGCTCCAGATTAACATTTGAGGGAAGCATTATCATTCATAATGTCTAAATCAAAATTCAAAAGCAAAATGAGTGGAAATGGTAGCCAACTACTGGTTACAATGGTCTTTTTAATTTTTAAATAAGTGAGTTCCCTTTCGAGGGAACTTGCGCTGCGTCGTCTTGAATAGACTTTGCGGAATGCCTTCAGAATGCAAGTGTCTGAATCACATGTGAAACTAGACTAATCCTGATATATATAGCAGTGTGTGCATCCTTGTGCATCCCTAGTTACATCATGGGTGGGGACACAGGGGAGTGAAGCATGTGACCTGCTGTCACTCATAGTGCTCCACTCTGCATCCGCTATCCACTGGCCCCAAGAGAAGCAGGAAGCACTTAAAAAAAGCCAGTTAGATGAGTGCTTCCTGCAATCAAGATTGCAACTTCCATGGTGGTGCTTACCTTTCTTTAAGACTCTTGCTGCATTTCTACATTTATTTTGACTGAATATAGCGGCATTCAGGGTGCAAAAGAGAACGGTTATGGAATGATGTCACAAGTTGAACCTGAGTCATCCCTAAAAGCCCCGACGCTTTATACCACACTATGCTGCACTACATCCTGCAAACTACGGGCATCATGCAGGCATACCAGGCTGACATGTTAAAGGACCTAGTTGCTAGCGAGAGGGTTGAGCCCGGCAATATTCAAGAACTGCGCCCGGCTGCAGACCTGTCTCACCGTGTCA
The DNA here is from genome assembly GCA_037194245.1 of Opsariichthys bidens. NCBI lineage: Eukaryota > Metazoa > Chordata > Actinopteri > Cypriniformes > Xenocyprididae > Opsariichthys > Opsariichthys bidens. Next base: position 9,914,992 of record CM074279.1, on the reverse strand, counting down.
CTAAGAAGACAGCCCACACCATCAGCTGCTCCATGGCAGCATTTAGTTGCCATGGAGAGACATTTTGCTCTTGGTGCCAATATTCTATTTGCAGCTGGATCACTAACTTTCTGACTAATAGAGTGCAGCAGGTGAAACTGGGAGTGTTTACATCCAGCACATGCATCCTCAGTATCGGTGCCCCTCAAGGGTGTGTGTTTTCCCCTTTGTTATTCTCCATATATAAAAACGACTGCACTTCTTCTGTTTTTAAAATTTGCTGACGACATTACAATTATTGGCCTTATTCAGGATGGAGATGAGTCTGTATACAGAACAGCCTGGAACAGCTCTCCTTGTGGTGCATATGCAATAATCTGAAATTTAACATCAGTAAGACTGTGGAGATGATTGTTGATTTTAAGAAAAGTATCTCCACTTACAATCAATGGTTGTACAACGATCAACAATGAACCCACAAGTTCCTCGGCATTACCATCTGCAGTGATCTGAAGTGGGAGAGCAATGTTGTTTGTATTATTAAAAAAACACAATGGTGGGTGTACTTCCTCCAACAATTAAGGAAGTACAAACTATCAAGGGGAATTATGTGTACATTTTACAAGGCTATGACTGAATCAGTCCTGTGCTCATCATTTACTGTTTGGTACAGTTCTACCACTCAACCAGATAGGTATACGTTTCAAAGAGTGGTTAGAACGGCTGAACGTATTATTGGGACTGATTTACCATCCCTTCACAATCTGCACTTGTCACATGTCATGAAACAGGGAGAGAAAATTGTCTGTGACCCTCATCATCCTGCACATCAGCTTTTCAGACTTTTACGCTCTTGAAGGCGGTACAGCTTAGTTAAAACAAGGATTAATAGATTCCAGAATAGCATTTTTCTGGTAGCAATAAAGACTCATGATAAAATTTGATATACTTTTTTTTCTTCTCTGTGTAATTAACATTTTTGTGTTGTAGTGTGAGTTGTTGTTAAACATTGGACTTTGTTATATGTAAGTATTACAAAGCAGTGCATATGCATGTGGGATGACGGATACTGGCGGAAAATTCCTAGTATGTTAGGCATACTTGGCCAATAAAGCTGATTTGATTTGTGGCTGAACCTGTTGGGCATTGGGGTGAAGGAAAAAACTTCAGCGACACCATAAACTCTGTCGTAGATAGGTTTCAGGATGCGAAGAAACAGGCAGTGACATTTAAGCAATATCTGCCCCGTAGCTCTGGGTCCTGAGGGGCTGTTGCCAGGGAACATCATCGAGCTCCTCCTACAGGCAACAGCAAAAGGAGAGTGTTGATAAGCAAGCTCTGCTGCAAAGATCTCAGACCGCCAAGCAGCACTCTCACCCAAAGTCTCAGCCGCAGAAAATGGATCTGAGGACAACTCTTCACGCGAAAAATGCTTTGGGAAAGAGGTCCTGCATGACTCAGCGACAGAGTTTCCCTACTTCATGAAGCCCTCAGGAAATCTATGTTTGTCTCTTACACTTTGGGACACATCAGTTTCCAGTGAACACCTGCACTGTCCGCCCGTAAAGTTTGAGGCCATCCAAACAATTTTGGTTATTTCCCGCCGATTCACTTCAAAATACCAAAATCAACGCAAACACCCGAAGTTGGCCTCGAGAGGCTGATTCTCCTTGTAGATTTTCTCGAAGCATCGAAATTTCTTTCAATTGTGTCTCAGTGGGTCACGCACACTGTAGAAAAGGGGCACAGACTTCAGTTCGGGACTCGCTCCCCGAAATTCAACGGGGGGATCTGGACTTCTGTAAACCCAGAAGAGGATTGGCATTGGAACAGGAAGTTCACTTGCTCTTGATGATGGAGGCCATAGAAAGCATTACTCCTCCCGAGAAGGAGTCCGGATCAAACACCTGGGGTTGAGACTCAACAAGAAGAAGAATGTGTTGGCACCCTCTCAAAGAACCACTTTCTTGGGAGTGGTTTGGGATTCGATTGCGATGTGGGCACAATTGTCTCCTGCATGTATTGAAACTATCGCTGTAAATAAATTTCATAGGCTACTAGGACTCAGGCAGCTGCGTCCAACTTAATAACTTTTGGCCTCCTGCACATGAGACCCCTACAGTGGTGGTTGAGAACCAAGAGGTTTTCCCTGAGGGGAAATCCATTTTGTACAATCAGGGTTTCACAAGGGGTTTATGGGGGGACCATCATCTACCTAGAGGCTGATCTCTCAGCCAGAGTGGTCGAGACTATACTCAACTATAGAGCTCCATCCATGAGGAAACTGTACAGTCTAAAATGGAATGTTTTCACATTTTGGCGTAGAGAGTCTGGTGTAGACCCAGCTAACTGCCCGGTGGCTTCAGTGCTGGAGTTCATCTAAGATCGTTTCTATGCTGGTCTTACCCAATCCACGCTTAATGTGTATGTGGCAGCAATTATGGCTTTCCGTTAAGAAAAGATGGACCTTTGGGGAGGCACCAGTTGGTTGTACGTTTCCTCTATGGGGCATGGAGGATGAGATCTGCGACTCATTCCATAGTATCCGCCTGGGACCTTGCGGTGGTTCTCTAAGAAATATCTCTGGCCCCTTTCAAACTGCTTGAGTCAATGTCTGAGATGTTACTCAGACTTAAAATGGCTTTTTTGTTGGCCATTACATCCCACAAGACAGTTGGTGACCTTCAAGCTTTGTCTAATTCCCCTCCCTGCTTGGAATTTGACCCAGGGAGGGTTAAGGCTATCTTACACCCTAGATCTGGCTACATGCTTAAGGTGCCCTCAAATGTTTCTAGATCAACTATTCTTCAGGCCTTCCATACTCCACTGCATGTGTCAGCGGAAGACGAGAGATTTGATTTAATTTTCCCCTAAGTGTTGTAAAGATGACGCAGTGCGAGTTTCCGCGAAAGGGAATATCTCGGGTTATGACTGTAACCCTTGTACCCTGAGAAGAGAACAAGATGCTGTGTCCCTTTGCCATGCCTTCGTATGTCTGAGAGCAACTTTGTTCAAGGTATTAGACCTGAGTATTAGACCTTTGTGCCGGCACCTCTTTACAGCTTTCGTGTATGCCCGCACAAGCCACGTCATGATGCAACACCCATCAGGATTGGTCTTCAGATGCTTGTTAGCCGAATTCGTTCCCCAAAGTGTCGTCAAGATGACGCAGTGTCTCTTTCCTTTCTCAGGAAACAAGGGTTACAATCGTAACCCGAGACATAGTCTTACATATTGAAACTCTTAGTTTTATAAATGAGGGTAATCTTTGAAGGATGAACAAATAATGTTTTGGTCATCACATTAAAAATAACATTTAAATATGATAATATTAGAGTTTTGAAGTATTATGAAAAGATGTCTGAAGTAACATTTTACTACTCCTGCTAAAATTACATGGTTACAGTTATTGTTACATTAAATCCATGGCGAATGTTGTTAATTTGTGGACTGAAAGCCCTCTACAACTCGTTGCGGCACAATGTTTCTCCTAGTCCACATCAGCGCTGTTTGATCTGATATCTATGATTAATAATGGAGATATCTGCACTGAATTTGAATGCTTAATATTATATCTTGAAGCAATGTTCTTAATTCTGTGGTGAATTCAAATGCTTTGGATCTCTCAGCACTGTGCAGTAACATTGCCATGTGATCATGATCAGCTTGTGAAAAGCTTGCGACTAGTGCTGACATTGGTCCAAACTGATAAAAGGTCCCTGCTTCACAAACTGGTTTGAACCAATGTCAGTGCAAAGCAAGTTGCAAGCTACTCCCAAGATGATCATTTGACGGTTACGCCAGTGGGCAGGAAAAATGGTCCCAAAATGTGATCATTTAGTCACATTCTGGAGCGCTCCTATAGTAATGTGACGGTTTCTGTATACACACATTAGGTACATCTTGCTAGTCCTGGGTTGGACCTGCCTTAATTCTTCATTGCATAGATTCAACAAGGTGCTGGAAATATTCCTCAGAGATTTTGGTCCATGTTGAAATAAAATCATCACGCAGTCACTGTGGATTTGTCAGATACACATCCATGATGCAATTTTCACTTTCCACCACATCCCAAAGGTGCTCTATTGAATTGAGATCTGGTGAGTGCAGAGTAGAGGTCTTCACGGGTCCACTTAGATCCAAAAACCCAAGGTTTGACCCGAGATGTGAGTGGGTTCGGGTCCAAAACTCCGACGAGTGCCTCGCACATGGGTCGGGTTCAGTGTGAGTGTCCTTTTGTCTCTGGTAATTTAAAATAAGCGGGCTTTTTCCGAATGGAACCAAGAGACCGGAATTCTTTTAAGCATTTTACAAAATTGTATTATTTCAAACAATTCTATGACATGGTTGTCTCACTTTTTCTAAGTTTACTCAGAATCCGTGTTTCTACATGCAATGGACACTACACACCGCTGCTTCCAAATTTAGACTCCATTTTTCCATACTGTTTCAATGACCGCCATGAGCATGGATTAAAATAAACTTTACTCATATTATGGTCAAGTAAATAACATGCAAAATTTTATAGGACATAATCAGTCTACAGTGACTGACAGCACTTCAGTGTGTACTTGAGTGTACTTTACGCGTGTAAAGTGCATTTTTGAGAAACAGGGATTCAGGTCAGGTATAGCTTTAAGGAACTGAGAACACCTCTAGTGTGGAGGCCATTTAAGTATAGTGAACTCATTGTCACGTTCAAGAAACCATTTCGTGATGATTTGAGCTTTGCGACATGTCACGTTATCCTGCTGGAATTAGCCATCAAAAGATGGGTACACTGTGGTCATAAAAGAATGGACATGGACAGCAACAATAATAAGGGTGTGGCGTTTAAATTATGCTCAATTGGTAGTAAGGGGCCATGAAAACATTCTTCACACCATTACACCGCCACCACCACCCTGAACTGTTGATACAAGGCAGGATGGATTCATGCTTTCACGTTGTTTACGGCAAACTCTGATCCTACAATCTGAATGTTGCAGCATAAATCAAGATTCATCAGTGTAACATAGTTCATAAGAACGGGAAGAAGGAGGTGGGAACCGGCGAAGAATCAATGCAATTTTAATCAAATAAATAAACAAACAAACAACAAAATGAAAGTAAAATGGCAGCAGTTCCTCTCAGCGACTGCCGCCCACACAAACACAATAAAACACAACATAAAATCCAGGCTTGGTCCTCTCTCGTCTTTCACTGTTGCTCCTCTTTTATGCTTCCAGAGCTCCTCCGTGAGAGATACGAGACCGGCTGACGTTCAATGTCACTAGCGTCACCCTGCTTGTCACAATCAGACCAAGCATTATTTTTCCAGTCTTTTAATGTCCAATTTTGGTGACCCTGTGCAAATTGTAGGGGTGTAACGATATTCAAACCGAACCGAAAAAACCGCGATACCACAGCCACGGTTCGAACCGCGATACTCGTATGTCGAACTGAACACGCCCCGCCCCCTGCTGCCCCGCCCCAACTTTCACTTCATTTTGTCACAAAACTATTTTTTTCTTCCTTAACATTTGATTAAATAGTAATTGAGTACACTTTTAACAACTAATAAGAGCTGTAGTTTTAATAAATATTATTTTAATATTATTTACTAAATAAAGTGCATGTCACCACGTGATTTGGGTGATCGATCACGCACGGGAGTTTACATACGCTACGCACTTCAGGATGGCAACTCCGCTGCATATTGAGATTGAAGACCCACCGGTCACATTTACGTCTCCTGTGTGGGCAAATTTTGGTTTTCCAGTGGACTACAACAATGGAAATCGTGTCATAGACAAAACACGCGTTGTCTGTCGTAAGTGTTTCACAAAAGTTGCTCATACGACGGGAAACAAAGCGCATCTCCGGAGACATCATCCCGACATTGAAATCAGCAGCACACGTAAGAGACCTCAAAAACAGGAAACTCTTCCTACTGCCTTTAGAATTAAGCTACAGGCCGACTCAGGCCGTGCTCAAGCAATTACCAAGGCGATTGGTGTTTTCATGGCGCTGGATATGCGCCCATTTTCAGTTGTTGAGAACGACAGATTCACGCATTTTCTACGTGTGTTAGAGAAACTGCTTCCTTGGAGTCCCTGCAACATCAGTCCCCGCAACATCAGTCCCCAATGAGCGGGTGTTCTCTACAGCAGGGGACATTGTTACAGCACCTGAGAATGTGGACATGATGGTATTTTTGAAGAAAAACTTTAATTTAACATTTTAGATGTATTATACATTTTATTTTATTAGACCAGTTTATTTCTGACTAGTGGAGGCATTTATTTAATTTTAGTTAACTCAGGTGTGCTAACTGCTCTAAAGAAAACGTGAAGCCAATGTATAAAGTTAAGTTAATAAAGATAAAGTTAATAAGTTAAATTATTGTTGTTGTTGTTTTTATTAAGTTAAAGTGAATCTAGTGTTATTATTGCTGGTGCTCTGCCATGAACCCTGCCCCCACAGCAAACAGAACCGAACCGAACCGAACCGTGGCTCCAAAACCGTAATATGAACCGATAGATAGAACCGAAGTGGCATTGGTGTATCGTTACACCCCTAGCAGATTGTATCCTAAGTTTCCTGTTCTTTGCTGACAGGGGAGGTACACGGTCTGCTCTTCTGTTGCTATAGCCCATCTGCTTCAAGGTTCGACATGTTGTGCATTTAGACATGCTCTTCTGCAGACCTCGATTGTAACATGTGGTTATTTGAGTTACTGTTGCCTTTCTATCAGCTTGAACCAGGCTGGCAATTCTCCTCACACCTCTGGCTTCAACATGGCAATTTCATCACCAAAACTGCCTCTCACTAGATATTTTCAATTTTTCTGATCATTCTTTTTAAACCCTAGAGATGATTGTGTGTGAAAATCCCAGTAGATCAGCAGTTTCTAAAGCACTCAGACCAGCCCTTTTGACACCATTCTAATGCTCAGTTTGAACTTCAGCAGATTGTCTTGACCTACATGCCTAAATGTTGCTGCCATGTGCTTGGCTGATTAGTTATTTGCGTTAACAAGCAGTTGAAGACACCCTTATGGATGAGTTTAACTTTATGTAAATGAGTAGTGACACCATATGAAGAGAAATAATGAAAAATGATGTGTGGTAAACCATGATGGGATTGTAGCAATCTGAGTGAGTTTGATTAATGCCTATTCATCTTGGTATGATGCGTTATGGAATTACAAACACTTTCCAGAATGTTCATTTTTAGCAGCAAGAAAATAGATTCAGTGTCAAATTAGAATGACATGTTATTACTAGAGATAAAACATCCCATTTGTGTTGATCAAATCAAAAGCAATGAGTTATTGATGGACTGCACAATGCCTCAGTGCTTTAGATCGGATCACAGCACAAATGGGATCAGATTAACCCACCAGTAACACTGAGGCAGCCAGCAGTAGAAACACCCACCAACAATTCAACCACATTTTAAACTCTAGTAATAAAATCAATGAGTGCATAAAGTTCATCAGAGCTCATTAACAGTAAATTAAAGCAGCAATAACTCTGCATTAACAATCAATGACAATTAAAGAAGATTCAGCTACAGTCATTTCTACATTCTTCAATTTGACACTGAAAGAACATTTTTGAGACCACGTATGCAAGTCTTTGGCAATTCAAATGGTTTGTTGCGATCTCTATGTCCTCTGTGAACTGTTAGATATCTCTCTCCCCAAAATCATCTTTTTTGAAAATGTTGAAAAATGTTAATAAAAAATGTCTCAACATATCAGCAATCTAATGACTGGATTAAAACAAGTGTAAAATGTACTCTCGTCTGCCCTAAGGAATGCTAATTTAGACTTTAGGCATTCAGTGCTGTTTTATGTCTGGTATCATAAGCAGTTCATCTCATGAACTGTGTTAAATATGTAAGGAATAATGTACAATCAGCCAGCCATTACTGAAAAATAAACCCAACAGGGAGATCAGACCCCAACACAGAGCAGAGTAGAATAAAGAGTTTGGCTAATCAGAAGTATTCAAGTATTCAAAAGAGGTGTGCGCATAATAAAAGTTATAACAGTTCTAATCTTCAAACGGCTCATACAACACTGGAAACACTTGACCAGGTAAAATCAAATGATGTGTTTGAAGGATCTACTCTAGGCAAAACTCTGTTGTGCCGTCGTTACCTCACACTCACAATTAAACATGATCTTTGAGATGCATATGAATGACTGGAGTTTTTGTTTATTGATAAAATTGCACTAAAATGAAAGCATAGACTACACATGCATGTTTGCTGAACTTGTTTTCCATTCTGCAATGTAAAAAAAAATCAGCACGCAACTATTAGCTGCAAATGCAAATTCCGTATTGTATTAAATAACAAGTATGGAGTGGAGTTGTCATTAGAAGATTCAGGAGAATGCCTGGTGGACCGCTGATAAATTGGGCTGGCAGCAGCACCAAGTCGACATAAATTCAGACGGAAAGCACAAGTCTCTTGTTCGTTTTCAATGAGAGACAAACAGAAAGCGACAAATCAGTGATATCTCCAGCAACAAATCTACGGTGTGAAAGTGAAGCGCATACACTCCCATCACTAACACAAAATCCCATCACTTGCATGTGCAGAGCTCTTTGTAGCAGTTATTAATTATATTAATATTTGCTCTATATAAACTGATAAGGCATAACATTATGACCATCTTCCTAATATTGTGTTGGTCCCCATTTTGCTGCCAAAACAGCCCTGACCCTTCAAGGCATGGAAACCACTAGACCCCTTAACGTGTGCTGTGGTATCTGGCACTAAGATGTTAGCAGCAGATCCAGTAAGTTGTGAGGTGGGACCTCCATAGATTGGACTTGTTTGTTCAGCATATCCCACAGATGCTTGATTAGATTGAGATCTGGGGAATTTGGAGGCCAAGTCAGGTTTGCTCCTCAAACCATTCCTGAAACATTTCTGCTTTGTAGAAGGGAGCATTATCCTGCTGAAAGAGACCACAGCCACCATGGAATACTGTTTCCATGAAAAGGTGTACATGGTCTGCAACAATGCTTAGGTAGGTGGTACATGTCGAAGTAACATCCACATGGATGGCAGGACCCAAGGTTTCCCAGCAGAACATTGCCCAAAGCATCACACTGCCTCTGCTGGCTTGCCTTCTTCCCATAGTGCATCTTGGCGCACATGCACCCGGCCATCCACGTGATGCAAAAGAAAACATGATTCAACAGACCAGCCCAACTTCTTCCATTGCTCTGTGGTCCAGTTCTGATGCTTGGCCACTGTTCGTGTTTTCAGCAGCGGACAGGGGTCAGCATGGGCACCCTGACTGGTCTGCAGCTATGCAGCCCCATAAGTAATGCGATGCATTCTGTATTATAACACCTTTCTATCAGAACCAGCATTACAGCTACAGTAGCTCGTCAGTTGGATCAGAGCACACAGGCCAGCCTTCACTCTCCATGTGCATCAATGAGCCTTGGCCGCCCGTGATCTTGCCGCCGATTCACCACTGTTCCTTCCTTGGACCACTTTTGATCGATACTGACCACTGCAGACCAGGAACACCCCACAAGAGCTGCAGTTTTGGAGATGCTCTGGCAAGATCTACTAGATATATGCTTTGATTATAAGATATATATATATATTGATTATTTGAATCAGCTCCGGATGAAGTATTTGACAAAAACGCAATTCTGTCAGGACCACAATTGTCAAAGATGATTGACAATTAGCATACACTTTAGATTGGTGGTATGGTTCTGTTCTGAGCAAGAACTCACTGCCCAACCATGTAGCCTAGCCTAGATAAGAGCAGGGAGAGCAGTGGGTAAACAGTACAGAACCAAAATAAATGTATTTGCAGTATCATTAAAATTCTTAATGACAATAATTTAATGTAACGACATAATTCAGGGAAATTAGCCTGATTCGAACAGGAATATCAGAAGGCCAACTCCTGACTGGACGAGAGTAGGAGCTGGGGATGGAGGATGGTAGTTAGCTTCTGAGCAACTTGATAAAGCTGCTGATAATACTGAATGGCTCTTAGACATAGAGATGCTGAATTCCTAGACATAGAAGTGGATCAGCTGAGAGTATAATGCAAGATTGACGTGACCTGCCAGAACTAATGCTACGCTTGATTTTTTCCAGCTTTTTGCTCAAAATGTTGCTTTTTTAACTTAAACATAAATAAAATATAAAATAAAACAAAACAAAACAAAACAAAACATCACCTACATACAGTAGTGACAACTCTCACACACCCAACTTTAGAGCTAAAGAGAAAACAATTGCATTAATTTGAGCAAAAGTTCAGTTGCCTTGTAGCAACAAACAATAAAAGAGACACATATACAGACTTTTCTTTGTTTGTGTCTTTAGGCTGAATTAAGAGTTTAAATTTTCTTTGTTCTGATTCCCTTCATCTCACACACCCACATATATGCAAATACACAAAACCAATGTATGAATAATTAAATTTTATGAATCTCACAAAAAATAAAATAAATAAAAATAAAAATGTCCAGGTCACATTTCACCCCAAGCTAAAAGAAAATAAGCGTAATGTGCACAAAAATATATTTAGCAAAAATTTTTTTTTTTTCATTTTAACACTTTTGACATTCTCATGACTGTAATACAGTAAATCTGTTATTTAACAAAAATAAAGGCAAAATGGAGAAGAATCAAATGATTTTGTAATTATGTTCTGATACATAAAACAACAGAATTCAAAAGGGTGTACTTTCTTTTTCACATTTATATATATATATATATATATATATATATATATATATAGTGTATACATTTTTTTACAAATTTAAATAATATATTTTTATTGGGAAATGGGAGAGATGCATTTATTTGTCAAGAAAATGTTGCAGTTTAAAAAACAAAACAAAAAAAAGTTAATAATGCTGAAAATGCCTTTGTTTTGGGGTGAAATATGACCCAGACATGTTCTTGACAGCTTTTGTGAGATTCATCCATTGTGTTTGAAAGCGTAGAGGTGTCAAAGCGACAGAAGCCCTGGGCAAAGCAGACGATGATGAAGACAAGACGTGACAACAGAAGACAACTTCTCTGCCGTACACACTTGTGTGTTTGTGTGTGTGTGTGTGTGTCACTTGTTGATAAACAACAATTATTAAACCTTAAGTATGTATGAACTTGTCCTCAGAGATGTTAGTTAGGAAGTACAAATACCCACCTAAATATTCATACCGCAAGACACCTTGTGTTGCGATTCCTGTATATTCCTGAAGGATCTGAGCCGACCGTGATGAAAAATGTAGTGTGTATATTTTAATGATCAAATCTGTCTACAGTTATACACATCAAGCAGTTCAATAACTGAATTTTATAAACAATACATGACAGGGCTAGAGGCATCCAAAATAGCAGTTTTCCCTCATTGTAAAAAATACTGAATGTATGTGAAAGATTCATAAGTCTTCATTTAACCCGTTTTAATCCACTGTGCTTTAATCAGATCTCCAGAGTGTTTCAGCTGCAGTCCACAGCCTAATGAGGTCTACAGAGAAACGCTGCATGCTCTCTACAGCTCACGCCATTAGAGGTTCCTGTGAAGTGTTCTCTCCGGCACACTGCTTCAGTCAACACACAGCCCCCCTTTAAACACCAAGCTCACTCAGAATGGACTTCAGACTGCATAACATTACAGTTGAATGGGCTAAAAATCTCAAACCCCACTGCTGGAAAGAGGCAGAATACAACTTTATTATCTTCTCAGCTGTCACAATTCTTACAAAACCTCCTTTTTTGGGAAAAAAAAACAAAAACAAACTAGGAAATACTACAAAAACTTCCATACAGCAAAAAATGTTAAAATGTTTAAAGACGCCCTATGGTGAAAATCAAGTTTTTAATGTTGTTTATGTGGTGTTTTTAATATGCTTTAAGACAAACTTAGACTCAAAACTGCAAATTCAACAGTCAGCACCATTGCTGAGTATTTTCTCCTTAAAACTGCAGTGCACCAAAGACAGTCTCAAAAATGTCATTTGAAATTGACCCTGTATCCTACTCTCACAAACAAGTAACCAATCCTGTCAATGTACAGGGCAGGGCTTTTCCACAGTGAGCATAAGTACACCTTTAAGAAGGGAAGGGAAAATGGGTACATATAGTAATATAGCGGATGGATTATGTTTATGACGTAAATTATGATGTTATGATGAACTATATGGTTTTCTCCACTAACTTTTCTATAATGTTCAAATCAGGACCCAGTTTTTTTAGAAGACAGCTGTCTAACTCTGAGATGGTGAACAGGAACATTATTTGTGTAACATTAGCAACACATTATTAGCTGTTTGACAGTCAAGGCAAAGACTAATCATATCAATTATTGTTTTATTTCTGTTGATAGAGCAATAAATAAAACGTATTACCATTCTGATATACATCGACTTACATCTGAATCTGTACTGGTTCAAACATGTGGCTGAATTAAAGCAATATTTCTACTTGCCATTGTGTAGCGTTTACTACAAGTTGACTAAATGGATCAGGTAAGGCCGGGCTGGTGTGATTGAGTCAAGGCGGGGACTAATTTGCATACTCATAGACCCAAATATACTAAATAATGCAAGGGTGTTTAGTTACATTCAAGCTATTTTAAGAAATGAATAAATTATTTTAATTAAAAAACAATATTTAAATATATAATTTTGATATATATTTCATATCTCATATTTGATAAAAAAAAAAAAAAAAATCAAATATGAGTTTTAAGGGATAAAAATCATTGGCTGCAGGCGGACTTTAAAACTGCTCAGTCCAAACAGAGTTATTAAGCTTTAAAAACGAAATCACAACCATGAATACAATAACATTTATTTGGTGTCCAGAATCATGCTTTGCCTAATTACCATGAAGTAACTGGAATTTAATTTTAATAATCAGAGAAGGTGGAAATTGCTGCATACACTCTGGACTCTGCCCCACCTTCTCAGCTCCATTCACGCTCTTGAATGTCTACGTGTGCTCTCTGGACAAGATGCGGAGGACTTAAGTGACCTACCACAGGCAGTGGTAGAAAATGTCACTCAAGCTAGAGCCCCCTCTACCGGGCCCGCTTACGCTTAAGGAGAAGTGGAGTCTGTTTACTAAGTGGTGTTCTTCCCGTTGAGAAGACCCCCGGATGCCCGATCAGTTGTGTGCTTTCCCTCCTGCAAGATAGGTTAGAGCGGAGACTGTCCCCCTCCACATTGAAAATGTATGTTGCTCCCATTGCAGCACATCACAATGCAGTTGATGTTGGGTCACTGGGGAAGTATGACATGGTTAGGAGGTTCCTGAGAGGCAACAGGATGCTAAATCCTCCCTGGATGTGCCTTATCCCCTTCTGGGACCTCTCCGTGGCCTGTGTCGTCTACCAAGAGCTTCTTTTTGAGCCACTGGTGTCAGCTGAGCTTAAGATTCACTTCAGTTTACTTCCCTCAAGAGGGTGGGGGACCTGCAGGGATTTTGGGTCAGCAAATCATGTCTCACGTTATCCTAAGACCCCGGCCCCAGATATGTGCCCCCGGATTTCTGCCCAAAGTTCCAACTGCTCCCTTTATGGTCCATGTTGTAAACTTGCAAGCGCTGTCCCTGGAGGTGGCAGACGCAGCCCTTGCATTGATGTGTCGCATTCAAGTACTAGTTGTTTACTCTGGAGGTCAGAAGAAGGGAAAGGCTGTCTCCAAGCAGAGGTTGGCCGACTGGATAGTAGAAGCCATTGCCTTGGCATTCCAGTCCCAAGGCAAACTGTGCCCCCTCAGAGTGAGAGCTGAGGGCATTTGGCATTCGGCGCCTCTCTACCAGATATCTGCAGAGCCGCAGTCTGTGCGAAACCTAACACCTTCACAATATTTTACAATCTCTGAGTTTAGACAGTTTCTTCCCATGTGTTGGGTAGAAACAGGTAATGTGTTGGAAGGCTGGCTTTGTATCTTGCTTGCAGCACCATTCCCTTATAGTGGGGCACCTGCTTTGCTCTTCAGGTGGGTTCTCCACATGGCGAACCCTGAATCAAGTTCCTCCAGCAGTCAGACGCGGCAGAGGTACGTGCATACCCGGCAGGTCAGCCCTTGCGCTGGGCTAGATACCCATATGTTGTGATTTCCCGTTGGTAATCACATATGTGTACTGTCCATGATATGGTTTCCTGGTTGGTAAACCAGTGTCTTTCCCTGGGCAGCTATGTCTCTGCATCGGTAGAAGTTTCATCCCCGTCTAGGCAGGACCTACCGCAGAGATACTCCATATGTATCACTGCCCCATGGGTCAGTCCATATATGTATCCACAACACAATACCTTCCTTCAGCAGGGTGTGGCCTCTGTAGTGTCCCTCTCCATTGGGCTAGGCATGCATTAACAACACTGATCACGGCTGAAAAAACATGGGAATTGAGAACCGAAGCACTCTTACCAGTGAAATATCACGTTAAGAGGAACAGCAGCTAAGACCATCTCCAGGGTTAGCTCTGTCCCTTCCATCCCGTTTCTATGCAGGACTAATTTTCCTTGGGCTTATATGGGGTGCTAGGTAAGTTACGACTGTGTGAGGGCAGTTGCCAAAAGGGCATGCTATAGCTTGCCAGCATCAGTATTGACATAACATTGAACGTGACTGACTGAATGGGAACGTCTTGGTTACTGATGTAACGCTCATTCCCTGCCACAACCCTGAACCACCGCTGAATGGCCGGGATCCCTGTCTTGGCTCCTCTTCAAAATATAAATGAGTGATTGCGAGCAGTCTTACATACCTGTATGTCTGGGTAGGAGTGGCTCGGCATGCAAATCTCACTGGCCAACAGCAATTGCCTTATTTACTTACCACTCAAAGGTGATTGGGCTCCCAGCAAGGCCCCAAGTATATATCGACTCTGTTCCCTCACTCAGGAAAGGAGGGGTTACATCAGTAACCGACACATTACCCAGTCTCTGACTGTCTGACCTCCGTAATAGATCATAGACCTGTTTCTCCAGTGGATACTTACCTGTTATTTCCTGAATGGATATTTTTTTGATCTCCTGAAAAATAAGCCTGTTTACCTGTTGTTAGAGACTTACCAGAGTTTCATTATTATCTTTCAAGTTCAGTGCTGTTTATTTGATATTTTATAGAGCATCTTGGAAGCTGTATTTTGGTTTATCTGTTTTGACTTGTTTTTCATAACTTGATTTACTCACAGACTCTATGGTGTTTATCACTTTACGTTTATCACTTACCAGCAACATTTCTGATGATTTCTATCTGAATACTTACCTCTCAGTTTGCATTGTTTGAAGAATAAACACCCACAATGAGTCCATTTCTCTCTCTCGTGTCTTATATCATTACAGAAATATTGTGGAAAACTAAATTATTATTATTATTATTATTATTATAATTAAAAAATAGTTAAATACTTATTTTAAAAATTTGTTTTGGTAGAGAAGAAGTCTTTTATGAAATATTTGATAACATTCAAAAATAAAGTAAAAACGGCAATATTGTGAAATATTATTTAGTTTAACATAACTGTTTTCTATTTGAATATGTTTTAAGATGGAATTTATTCCTGTGATAGCAAAAAAGAATTTTCAGCATCATTACTCTAGACTTCAGTGTCACATGATCGTTCAAAAAATCCTTCCAATATGCTGATTTGAGGTTCCGGCAGCATTTCTTGTTGTGTTCTTATTGTCGATGTTGTGTTCCGTAATATCTTTGTGGAAACCTTGATACGTTTTGTTCAGGATTCTTTGCTGAATAGAAATTTCAAAAGAAAAGTATTTATTTTAGTCTTTACTGTCACTTTTGATCATTACTGAATAAAAGTATTTATTTTTGAATTTATTTCTAAAAGTTTATTTATTTATTTATTTTGCATTAAACTAAAATATCATTTTACACATTGAAAGCTGCAATAATTTCATATGCATGTTGTTAGCTCATTTATTGTTAATTTACACAGACAAATGAACTGTTAAAGGTCTTTGGGCTTTATATCCAGCTATGCTAATGATAATAGCACACTGGCCCGATCGAGCACTGGAGTGTAGCTCATTTCAGGAGCCAGCTGTGATGTATCAATCTTACCGATGAATGGCTATCTCTCAGTCTCAACCTTAAAATAGACTGCCTTTTTATTCATAATTGCTATGGAAACTGCTGGTCTGAGAACATCAGTAGGACTCTGAAATGAAGGCAATGCTTCAGAGAGATCATGACCTCAGAAACAAACATACACAACATGGAAGAGAAGTTTGAAAGAGTGGAAAGGCTACCTACAAGAATGGGATACTAATGGCAGACAGTGCACACTCAAACTGATAGGGAAACAGCTCAAATCCCAGTATGTTGTCTGCTAGAACAAACAAGACAACACAACATTGTAATTGCCGGCCAAGTTGCCGCTACAAAGTACTGCATAAAATGCCTGAATACAAATAAAAGGCCCATTTTCAGGGGTCTAAATACTTTCTAAAGACATTGCACCCTCTTGAAAATGACATCTGTTCACTGTAAGGTAAAAAAAATTACAGCTATATCCTCACAGAAGGATTTTTCTGGCTAAAGTTGCCTGTTTTCCAATAAATTAAAATAGGCATTATTTAATAAATAATAATAATAATAATAATTATATATATATATATAGATAGATAGATAGATAGATAGATATAGATAGATATAGATATAGATATATATATATTGCATGCACAAAGGACAGAAAGTACACAATAAAATCACATATCACATATTCTTTCTGACCAGAAGAACACAACTCTCTTTCTGACAGATGTCTTTACAGAGAGAATGAAAGGGGAAAAACAACACTGAGAGAAAGTGAGAGATATAGAATAAAGGAATGAAAGATAAAGGAAGGGAGCCGCAGGAGTTTTTACCTTATGAAAATGAAAATGTACAGATGCAGGAACAGACCATGCATCCCATAATGACAGGTCTATTGAATATATATGGAAAATTCCAACTGGAAGTGAATATTCCTATGGTCAACTCACTCTAAAGGGCAGAACCCTTGAAATGGGGACTTCAGAGAGAACAGGACACTTGAGTGTCTGTTTATGAACTTGGCGAAGGGAGCCATGAAAGGCAACGTAATTTCCTTATTATCTCTACCTGGAATGTTAATGTTACACAATGCTACGAGACAGGTTTAGGATCTAAATGCAGTGTTCTTTTATTGAAGGGTCATCTACAATCATAGTCAAAAACAGGCGAGGGTCAAACAACGGTAAATAAGTCCAAACAATGACAGGGTCACAAGGGATAGGTAAACTGGGATATCCACATGACAGGTTGAGGTACAAAAACAAGAGCCAAGGGAACTGGACAAAGTGGCTCAGAAACTCAATGATAACTAATGATTAGAAAGAATATGGCTTTTATAGACAGAAGTGATGCTAATGACAAACAGCTGCAAACAATCATGGATGATAGACCGGGCAGAGAATTATGGGTAATTGAGTCCAAAACAGTGAAAACAGTCCAGGATGGAGTGCCCCCTGGTGCCCCTCAAGGGCACTTCAGCTGGTGACAGTTACCATGACGACAGTGTGGCATCCATCACCCAATTAGCTGTTCTTACAACAGGAATTTATTTTTATTGCTGTTAATATAATCGTTGCAAATAAATACAATACAAGTTTTTGAAATATTCATTTTTTATAATATACACGACGATTATATTAATATATATATATATATATATATATATATATATATATATATATATGTGTGTGTGTGTGTGTGTGCGTGTGTGAGTGTATACCTCTCTGCTCTCGACTTTAAAACTGGCCATCCCTTCTTTGTTCCCTGCATTAGGACCCTCACAATTACCCCATGCATCTACTGTTAAACACTTTCTTACCTATGAAACTTCTGTTATCCCATTTCTTCTGGTATTTATAGTTTTTACAGCCATAGGTTGCACAATGCTGTAACTGAACAGAACTATAATTTTAACATTTAGTTTTAAGTTTATAACATAAATTAGCATCTACTTTACCAATAGGTGGTCCCCAAAAATCACTGTATTTCATACAAACCAATGGATCTACAGAGAGCAGAGAGCATGGCCACAATAACAAGCCTCACTTGCAGTTTGGTGTCTTTGCTCTCAGATCCATTGATGTGATATATGTGAACACTTACATATATACAGGTATATCCTGTATACTGTAAAAACGGTCTGAGGATTATTTAAAAAAAAAAAGCTCTACGAAAAGTTTCACGACTCAAAATGGTTGAAAATCTGGTCAGTTAAACTTAGCATGACCCAAGGTATCAGAAATAAAAACGTTTCTAGACAATTGGTTCAAAAGTTGTAAGCTAAAATTTACATGAAAATTTAATTTTGTTGTTCAACAGTATCATAAGACTTTGTGTCTTCATTAATCTTCAAAAAACTTCTCTAACATTAATTTCTAAACCCCCTGACGTTAATATCCACGCTACTGACAAGCTGCAGACGTACCCTTTGGAAACAACAGCATTTGAGAGCTGTAGACCAGCTCCAGTCAACCTCCTCGAACTTCTAGTCACATATTCACAGATAACACTCATTACTCATGCAGAGATTCTGAATCAGCCTGGGGGGAATATGTGCTAAACTAATTCTGACTCACAAAGCTCAAAGAGAATCATGTCATAAATAAGTAAATGTCTGCAACAGACAGCGAGACCCACCTGTACTCTTCCTCAGTGAAGATGGGAATCCTGGAGGGCTGAAGCACAGTTATTTCCACTGTGGTTCTGTTTATCTTCACCGGCTCTCCATCGTCATAGGCTATGACCACCAGCTACGAGAAGAGTATATGAAAAATACATTAAAATACAGTTCATACAGACAATGACTTGTTTCTAAATTACAAATTCGATATTTTTGTGGGCGATAAATGAAATGTCCAGGTGATGTAACCATCCAGAGATTGCAACAAAGAATGAAATTATTTTAGCTAAAAAACAAAACAATTGTGCAGAATATTTTAATATTTAATTAAGGAAATAAGATTAAGCTTAAAACGTTTAAAAAGATGAAAACAAAACTTTTGCCTTCATTGCCTTCTCATCATAGTTTATGATGATGTTATTAGTCTCTCGTAGCCAGAGCTTCAGACTGACGGCAGAACGGTCTGGACTCCACTGCAGTTTTCATTGGCTAAAGACAGCCCAAGAAAATTTCTGACCGACATGTAAAGCAACCAAAGTTTGTTTTGTTCCATGTCATGTTTAGGGGCATGAAAATGAAAAGTCGGTGTCCCTACGATAACAGGCCACCATTCAGCTAATAAATTATTCGTTCAAAAATATTGTACAAGTTTACTGCAACAATGGGGCAAACATATGTTTGAAAATCCAGCATTTAGTTAATCCTGATTAGCACTCATTGTCACAGTTGTAAACACGATAGATTTCTTCTACCATGAAGGAGCTTGGCCAAAGCCACTTGTATAGGCAAGCCTGCAACCTTAGCCGAACAAAGCGTAACGCCTGCTAACACTGTGGTACACAGGGAAGGAGACCAGATGCCATTTTTTTTTTTAGTAGCTTCACTACGCAGAATAAAATGCCAAAACACCAAAAGAAAATGCTGTTTTCTAAGAGTCATGGACAATTGGGCAACATGTATGATTCAGTTTACAGCACTTCTCTTTAATTTCTGTTTATTTATTTGTTTGTTTGTTATTTCTTTTATGGGGTCTGAGTTGAAATATAATGTTTCTCAGATGTATTGAGAAGCCTGGCAAAATCTTATACTTAACAAAAACACCAATATCATTCCAAAGCTTCTGTGAGAGGTAAGATGACCAAAATAATATGCGTACCACTGTTTCATCAGAGTTCAAACAATAAGAGCATGTTAGCTAAATGCCAGCTCTAAACTTTTGTATAAATTTCTTGACAGGGTAAAATCTATGGATCAGCTCAAAGGATACTTCTTTCACTTTCTTTGTGAGAAAGAATTTTTGCTGTAGTAACTTTTTTTTTTACCCAATCAAGTTTATCAAACAATTTATTCCAAAATGAGATTACAGGTGAAACAGAAATCACATTTTTAAGAGACAAAGATCTTATTTTATAATTCAGAAAAACAAATTTGACAAATAGAAGTATCACAAGGTTTAGGAAAAGATGCAGTAGGCAATGAGGAGTGACTACAGTTTATAAATAGCATACACAAACCAACCCATAACTGTAGCAAATTCTTCTGGGGTTATAGGTATTTGGTATTTGGAGAGAAATTCTGAGTACCTGAACAAATGACCTTGATTATTAAACAACTGCTCCACCATAAACAAACCATTACTAAAGCAATTATCATGAAACAGAGATTTGTTCTTGAATAAAATGTTCTTATTGTTCCAAATAAAACACCACCGCAATGAAAAATTCTGTTTACAAATTAGATGTGACAAGAACCTGTCGATGAAAGTTGGAATGTTTGATAAGGTTACACATTAAGAGGGCAGATCCTTTTGTAACCATCATTTGCATTTTTGCGTTTTTTGGTGATAATATGTTTGATGTTCGCTGAACACTTTTACTCATCGTTAGTTATTTGTATACCAACTATGTTACAATATTTTTGACAGCAATACCCTTAATTAAAGTAATAGAACATTTTTTTTAAATTAATAGCAATTCAGATTTATTTGTTCAATTAAATTATTTCATTAAAATGAAAATTTAACCATAGGCTTCAGAAAAGGACTGAAGAATACACAAAGCAAGTAGAATTTGTGCCGAATCATTTACAAATAAAGCTGTACAGTCAGCTAGATGAAAAATTATTATTTTAGTATTGGCAATTGTGATACCCTTTACATGACTACTATTGATATGTGAAGCATCAGACGTTCAGCCCGTGTGAGAGTATTTTCATATAGCCAAAGTACAGAAAGTCAATTTGTTGTTAAGTAATAAGAAAACAAGAAATAATATCAAAGAGAGGACCACTGCAGACCCTTCTGTGTAAAAATCCATACCTCTTTTTTCATGACATGGTTAGTTCAGTATTTTTAAATGTAAAATTAAATAGATGCAAGAAAAATTCATGGTATTCATTTAATATGCCATGATATTGAACATAAAAAACTTTACAAATAATACAGCATATTTGTTACAAACAGACAAATGTTTAATTGTGGTACAAATTATACAAAGAGGATGAATGCTGCTTTTGTCCTTTTCTAAATCTTAAAAAAAAAAAAAAAAAAAAAAATCATTTTATTGATTAAACGACGTGTCAGCCGTTATTCCCAAATGAACATGGTAAAACCTACATTTGCTCAATGGTAAATTGATTTAATCTCACTTAACGTTAGGTTAATTAATTTATGTATTGATTCAGGTCATAGTAGAGGAGACAGTAACTAAAGAGTTCACAAGTCCGTGAATGTGGCAGAAATACACAAACACACATAGACACTCTATAGTTACAATAACACCAATTTTATCATCTCTACACTGGTTACCCATTAAGTTCCGTATCGATTTTAAAGTATTGCTAATGACCTATAAGGCTCTAAATGGTTTAGCTTCTGTGTACTTAACCGATCTTCTGTTGTTCTACAATCTATCGCGTTCTTTAAGATCACAAAACTCTGGACTTCTGGTTGTACCTAGGATAGCTAAGGAGGGAGAGCGTTTTCACATTTGGCTCCGAAACTCTGGAATAGCCTTCCTGATAATGTTAGTGGCTCAGACTCACACAGTTTAAATCTAGATTAAAGACACATCTCTTTGGCCAAGCATTCACATAATGCATCTCATTTCAGATCAATTGCTCATTATGACTATCTTTGCTTAAAGTTATGAACAGCAGCTACGCTAATTATTCTCCTTTTGCTTTTCTGTTTTACCTCGGGACACCCGCCCCGAGGTGACTAGAGAGCACATCAGCTTCAGTCCGGATCCAGCCTCTTAAGAAGACCTCAGATGACCATCACCTGTGAAGAGACGGCACCGAATCCTGCGAGGACTTCAGGAGACGCAATCATCTGGATCAACATGCACATTGCCAAATCTATATCCTAATTGTTTATGTAATTTATTTTCCGGGAGCTCTTTGCTTCCAACTTTGGTTAAACTGCTAACTCTGATTGTAAATTAATTAACTAAATTATGTTATTTGCTAACTGCATTCTTTAAATTGTAATGTTGACATCCATTCTCTGTAAAGCTGTTTTGAAACGATATGTATCGTGAAAAGCGCTATACAAATAACTTTGAATTGAATTGAATTGAAGTTATAATTTCAATCCAGTGACACCCCCCTTTTTTTTAATTGACTATGATAAGGTACTGACCCTGAAGTAAACCTGAAGGACATCTTTTGTCATTGGAGCTTTAGTTTGACTGCTATAAATAAACATTTTAAAGTGTCATTGTTGTGTTTTGTTCTTTTGCCATGAGAAACAAGTTAATAGATAGAACAATATTAATAGATATTAATAGATAACACAATTAATAAAACAGCATGACTTAAAGATCAACATCTATTGCTTAAATGGCCTTCATGTGCATAACTGGATGCATGACATGAAATGCATGCTGATATCTTATTGGTGGCCATCTGACATACCAATTCTGATCATGTTTAAAACATTATAAAGATAATCAAACCGACTTCGGCTCAGCAAAACTTTTGCTTGATGTTGGATTTCAATAACATGAAAGCGGAACACTTTATACAAAATGTTCAGTTTGTTAGCATTATCTAATTCATGAGGTACAAATTAGCTACTTTTAGTTCATCAAATGTATTCGAGCCATTTTCAGTGTTTCTGTTCTTTAAAAACTGTTGTGACGTGCCCCATTATACAATTTTAAAAGTTCTTAATTTTGTTCTTATTTTTGCATCCAAGGTCAAAAAATGCTTTGCATTCAAATTGCAGAATCACCTCTTTTCTCAGTGTTTAAAATGGTTAGATCAAGGATCTGGTCTCTCTAAACCCCTCCTTTCTTTGAGCATACCCTGCTCTGATTGGTCAGACAGCCCAGTCTGTTGTGTTTGGATTACTGTTTACAGCGCATATCCACAGAATAGACAGGCGATACCAGCTGCGCTTTCTCTCTCATCTCTCCGACAGCGAGTTGACACACAAACCCGCCTCCCCTCACTCACTCATTTTATTTACTCCGGATGAATATTGTTGATGCTACAGGGCTTGAATTTCGGCGTGTGATTGTACATATTGCACATCATTTTCATAACTCATTCCCGCAGATCTTGTGCTCACACTCAAAGTGAAAGTGTGCGCACATGAGCGTTAGGTCTTAAAGTGACAGTAGTTTAATACAACTGCAGCCAAATTATGAGATCATTTAAAAATATCTATATGGCAGTTTTTCCCCATGGTATCGGTCAAAATTGTGGCCAGTGAAAAAGTCGCAATGGTTCGGAAAACCATTAGCCACAGTGGCTGGTGAGCAAAAAAGTTATGATGGTAACAATGGTATCGGTTTTACCATATCGATTTGATCCTGAGTCCTCATCTTTCAGAAGTGCATGCAAAGTGGATTTGCTTCAGCAGGAAACAATACAGTATCTTCTTGACATGTTGACAACATGAACAAAACTCATCCAGGCCTCAGAAACAATTAGAGTGTTTGAAGACAGGTCAAAGTAGACTTTGTTCACAGGCAGCCAATGAAGACCATAGGCTGGCATTATACTAATTTGTTACAATCCTACATAGGTTCTTGCTTTTATCATGCACTTTCAGACCTTTTACATTCACAAACAGCTACATTACACACAACATGAAAGGTAATATCAGAAAAAAAAAAAACATAGCAGGTCTTTAAATCACACTGGCCTGAATTCAAACTGGATAACAGTTGAAGAACAGCCTGTCGACCCAGACTCACCTTGAAAAGGGTGTTGGGTTGCTCATTCAGGTTGACTTTGGTGATAACTCGTCCTGTGTCCGTCTCTACATCAAAGATACTTCCACTGTATGGTGACAGATCCTGATCCACTCTATAGCGCACTTTACTGGCAGGTGTACCCTAAGGGAGGAACACTGTTAGTATCAACACGTCCCTAGAGCACACCTACTTAGATTTAAAGGACCAAAGCTGGTGTATCATTATATTTAATTCTCTGCATCACATTATTATATAATTACAGACTGCTATCGTTATCAAAAGGCCTTAATTATATATTCTTTATATGACATCAAACTATGGCCATTTGCAGAATACTTTCCAAGCTGCTATTTTCCATTCAACGGAAGAAGGCAGAAATTATCGGCTCTTAAGCTCTAAAAGGGACAAATATGGCAAATGAGGTCGTTTGAAGTCATACAATATCTTAAATCAATGATATCAAATGCCACTGAAATGTACACTACCATTCAAAAGTTTGGGTCAGTAAGATTTTTTATTTTTGAAAGAAATTAAAAATGTATTCAGCCACAATAAGGACACATTAAATTAATCAAAAGTGACAGTAAACATTTGTGTTACAAAATATTTCTATTTCCAAATAAATAATAATAATAATAATAAAAAAATAATCAAACAATTTTTTTTGGGGGGGGGGGGGGGGTGTATCAAGGTTTAAAAAAAATAATAAGCAGCACAACTGTTTTCAACTGATAATAATAAAAGTTTCTTGAGCAGCAAATCATCATATTGGAATGATTTCTGAAGGATCATGTGACAATGAAGACTGATGCTGAAAATGCTTTCATATCACAGAAATAAATCATATTTTAAAATACTAAATGCTAAAATAGAAAACAGTTATTTTAAAATGTAATAATATTTTATATTACTATTTTAAAAGGTGGTTTTATTAAATAAATGCAGCATTGATTGAACAGAAGAGGTTTCGTTTAAAATTATTTAAAAAATCTTAAGTCAACATAAACCTTTTGTACAGTAGTGCACCTGGTAGTAATGTTAAAAATGTCAATATGTATCCCACATATCAGCAGTGTTAGAGAATACAGCATTATCATGTTATCAGATGACTTGGAATACAGATTTGCCAAATGGACCGTTTTTGGTGCATTTATGGAGGTCTTTTTTTTTGGTACTTTGTTTGGAGCTTCACATTATGGTAAAAAACATGTTGTAATGTATGGAACAGAACAGCATGAACATTCTGCAAAACAACTCCTTTTCTGTTAGAAAGACATGAGGGTGAATAAATAATGGCAGACTTTATTTTGGGTGAACTATTCCTTTAAAGGATTGACTCTTCTTTGAATAGCTAGTTTGAACTTCCTCAAAGGTCTCTCGGGCATCGTGTTTTGTACAGCTACAGAGAGCTCTGTCTGCCGCACCTCATTCTACTGATACTTTACAGCTCTTCTGTCTGGCTGCATCATAAATGTTTGATGCTTTGTGCTGTGGTAAACATACAAAGTCATTTATACTGCAGGAGAAAGAGACAGAAACAACATCACATTTACATCTCTGACAGCCAAGAAATTAGTTCCTAGTCTTTTTTTTTAAGTCTATGTCACAATTTTTCTATGGCTTATTATTTGTGTCATATGTCTTTGGTAACCCCCATGTTTTCAAAGCATTATTTAAAGAAGAAATGCATAATTTAACAGCTCCTGTGGCAGGCCATGAAAATAAACAGCACTGTAGTCTGCTTGACAGCAGACGGCATGAACATGAACAGACAGATTTACCTCACCCGACCACCTTAATCTCTGTTAAGACGATCACACCACTACGTTTAGGGGAAGTAAAGTTAAATCCGATGACCTGACATTACAGGATCACTGTGTGCTGTCCTGGTTTTCATGTGTAAAATCCAGTCATGATGCCAAATAAGAACATCAAATGCAGGCAAAATATGCTATAATTTATGTACTAGAGAAGTTAAATGCCCACACAGTAGCATTAATCAATTCACAGAGAAAATGAATAAATAAATAAAAACCTTTTTTTTAACAATCACTGCTAACTTGACTTTATACTTAATCTTGATCTTGGTTACACTTTTCAATAAGGTCCAGTTAGTTTATCAGGGTTGGGGAGTAACGAAATACAAGTAACTCAGTTACGTATTTAAAGTACAAAATTTGAGTAACTTTATTTCATTACAGTTACATTTTAAACGGGTGGTAATCAGATTACAGTTACATCTGAAAAGTATTTTAGATTACCAAAGTGATTACTTTGAATTTTAATGTCATTTAAACAGCAATTGGTGATTCTCTGACTCTGACAGTCGGACAGTCTTAAAATATTTATAAGAGGGATCATAAAAAATGTTATTTTTATTTAGTACTGTCCTGAACAAGAAAAAATGATTGAATTCATAAAAAAAATTTGCCCAACTGTCAATGACCTGGATGATCCACGACTGTTTTCATGTTTTGTCATAGTTATTTGTGAGTCATTTTATAATTGTAAAAAAGGTCACTGCAACCTTTTCTCACAATTCGTTTTTTTTTCCCCCCCTCACAATTGTGAGTTTGCATTTCACAATTATTTTTCTCAAAATTGCAAGAATAAAACTCACAATTGCAAGTTATAAAGTCAGAATTGGGAGATATAAACTTGCAATACTTTTCTTCCAACTGTGAATTTAGTATGTGAGTTTATATCTCATAATTTTGACTTTACTCAATATTCCGAGTTTATATCTCATAATTCTGACTTTTCTCAATATTGTGAGCTTATATCTCATAATTCCTTATTATGAGATATATACTATATGTTATAGACTTTATAACTAGCAATTGCAACTTTAAATCACACAATTCTGAGCGAAAAAGTCAGAATTGTGAGATAAAAACTTGCAATAACTTTTTTTTTGCGTTTGTTCCAAATTTATTAGTATTCTAAAGTATTTAGATTAAGTTACTAAACTTGAGTAATGTAACAAAATATGTTATAAATTACTTTTTAAAGCATGTATTTTGTAATCTGTAGTGAAATACATTTTAAAAGTACCCTACCCAGCCCTGTTTATTACTGTACAGCTAACATTTAAAACTAACATTAAAGTCCCCCTGCAGGTTTACTGAATATTGTGTCTGTCTTTAAATTTTATTAAATTAAATCATAACTAAGTTTCTTAAAGATATAATATATATTACGAAATTAAGGTTTCTTATCAACCTTAATGTTGCAATGTAAAGCATTCGGTACATACGTGCAACGTAGCGAAAGCCCTCAAAATTACGTATTTAAATGTTTTGATGTGTTTTTTTTCCCCTTTGAAAATAATTTCTTCATTATTTTAATTTATAATAATGTCTAATAATTAATAATTTATGCCTAAAAATAGCTTGAGTGTAACTCTCCAGCTTTGCTTCATTTAGTATGCATGTAATCATGAATATAAAATTAGTCCCGTGCCAAACGGTTTCTGATTGGTGAAAGGACTATTGGTGTTGGCCAATTAGCGGTAACCATACATTTATGTAAATTCATGGCGGCTGTAAGACGTGGCGTGTGATTCGACATAGATAAGTTATACGTTTATCTATGTGATTAATGCTTTATTTATCATAGATATGTGTATTACGATGCGTTGCGTGTGTGTGCGAGAGTGAGTGAGTGTTAGTGTGTTTTTGTGATTTTGAGGAAACAATGTTTTATTAACAATGTAAAAATGCTTGTTTTCTGTGATGGGTAGGTTTAGGAGTAGAGGTAGTGTAGGGGGAGATAATGTACAGTCTGTACAGTATAAGAACCATTATGCCTATGGAATGTCCTCACTTTGATAGCAAAACAAACCTGTGTGTGTGTAAGACCTAAACTCGCGGTGATGACATCAGTACTGTCGTCACTTGAGAAATCAGTCAGCCGGCGTGAGTGGAAGGGAGATCGAAGGGAATTTTGTGTTGCTGTCGATTTGCAGTCTCTTTATAATGATAGGCCTTAAGCATTTGTCAATCATCCCCGCTTGCTATTTGGGGAATGAACCCAGCACTATGACTGCTGTTGCTTGATTTGTGCACAGAGGAGTCACCAGGTTTTTGCGTAGCAAATCCTATCAACATACTTTGAGGTCAAAATGCGTACCTGCTACAAAAAATGCGTACACGTTGGCAGGTCTGATATTATGACAAAAAGAATCACAATTAAGCATGACGGTACACTATATTGTGAATAAAATCACTGCTAAAGGCCACTGCGACCCTTTCATCCATATTTACAGTACAACATTGTTTTGATAAAACATTACTACATAATAAATATATTATGGATTGTTCTCTATGACTGCTGGGTTGTTTTTTTTTAATTTGACATCAGGGATTGAGACACTAGTGGCATCAACTATGTAAAAAAGTAAAATTTTTGCATGAAAAGTTACATCTGCACTATTTTTCATTGTTAATATAATGTATTGTTTTTCATTAGTTTTTGTCTATTTATTATTGCTGTACTCTGGCACAGTAAAATACATAATATTGATCTTTAATTTCTCACAAATATTGATATATGAGATGCATAGATGATATAAGAAAAAATATGATTTGATAATTTGATTAGACAAATTATCATATATATATATATATATCTTGTTACAAAGCTTTGTATTTTGTATTATAAATGCTTTTGAACTTTCTATTCATCAATATTTTTAACATTGATAATAATCAGAAATGTTTCTTGAGCAGCAAATCAGTATATTAGAATGGTTTCTAAAGGATCATGTGACACTGAAGACTGGAGTAATGATACTGAAAATTCAGCTTTACCATCACAGGAATAAATTACCTTGTAAAATATATTCAAAAAGAAAAGTTATTTTAAATTGTAATAATATTTCACAATATTACTGTTTTTACTGTATTTTTAATAAAATAAAGGCAGCCTTAGTGAGCAGACAAAACTTCTTTTAAAAGGAGTAAAAATCTTACCTATCCCCAGACAGGGATCTCATTCTGCTAATACGGGATAAAATCAGGTAACTGTTTAACGAATGACATTCTTGAGTCATTTTCATCGGCTGTCATTCACTCAAACGTGACTCAGTCACATTAGTGGGACACATTAAGTTTCTGCCTGGTGATTGTATTCACGCTGTGGTGGTATGATTAATGGCTGCTGGTTGTTCTGCACTGTAGTGACACTTCAAGGATGGAAGTCCATTACTCATCCCTTTAAATCTTTTCAAATAAAAGGAAGTCGCCACTCAGGACATGAGGTTCAACCAGCAGAAAGGCAAAGGAGGAGCTTTCATTACCCAGTGACCTTTGCAGCCGTGCATATAAATACCATGTCATTATCTCATTCACCGGCGCAGTCTGGAAATGCAGCAGTGCTCGTACTGTAATCATCAGAGTTTGAGCAGGACCCAAATGAGGACAATCACTTCCTGTCCTTGTTCCGCAGCACACTTTTCCTATCAAGGCCGTTTTCGAGAAGGGGATTTTAAAAGTGAGAATTATCTGACTTTAATTCCAGTCATGCCTGAGAGACACAGAGATTGAGCTGCTCCATGTCTCCATGGTGATTCACAATGAATCTGGTATTTCAGTGGGGCATCCAGGGTCATCAAAAAAACTTTCTTCCCAGACACGAAAACAAAAACACACTTGCTGCACAAACACACATGAAAAAAACACAGCCTCAAGAAATGGACAAATGCATGTCGCTCATAATAATGAGGCTGCCTGTTATAATTTTTCCCAAACCATGGCTGTGTAAAGCAGATGTGTAACCTTGCGAGAATAAAATATGAGCATGCTCGGAGCTCAATAATGAGGCACTCTAGTTTGTAGTAACATATTTTAAAAATTATGAAACTTAAAATGTAAGGATGTTTTGAAGTGTACACAAGATATGTTCTTGATTTCAAAAACTAAAAAAGCTGGATGGAGCGAAACTGAATGGAACAGAATTTGGACTACTTTATACTTTTCTCCAGTCGCTGCTCCTGATTTTAAATATAAGTAGGGCAGATTCTTAGGGCTAGTTTATGTTAAACATTTTGTAAGCTTTACTCTATCGCTGAACACATGCAGACACACTCTTGGCAGAGTTTGTGTTATTCAGTCTGAGGGTGGCGCTCTAATGTTGATTAACAACAAAAATGAAAATTCTGTCATTAATATCAGCGATTTCTGTTCATCTATAGATAGCTACATAACTACCACTGTGAAGCATCAAAAAGTTCATAAAGAGATCATAAAACTAATCCATATGAACGGAGTGGTTTAGACCGATTTTTTTTCGAAGAGACTTGATCGCCTTATATAATGAACAGATTTAAGTTTCATATCATGTACCATAATAATTATGAGTCTTGTGTTTTTAAGAGCAAAACGATGTTCTGTGTCTCGCCAAACACTTAAAATTAAATAAATATTTTAAAAATTTAAAAATAAATAAATAAATAAAAATTAAACTAAATCACTTTTCATCCAGGTGGATGAAGAAAACGCCTCAGCGTTTCCATCATCATCGGGCATTTCCGATGATTGACATCACAGTGTTTAGCTGTATTTTGGTACTAATGTGTGAATATTATCTTACCTGTAAAAGATGAAATGGCATCGCTTATGTGAAAAGCACATTTGTGTATTTACCTGAGAAGTTGTTCTGGTAAAGGGGGCAATATTGACTATATTGACTGATTCACTACTACTTTTTAAAAAATGTATGTCTCCTTTTGTGATCTGAAGAAAAGGTTGAGATTGGAGCAACTAAACAATACCAAATTTTCATTTTTGGATGACTAAATCCTTTAACTCTTAGACACAACACTAACTGTCCTGTCGCTTTGGCATTGTTGGCGTCCTTGAATTCAAAATAAAAAAGAATAAAACGAAAACCCAACTCAATCCCTATGCAGTGTTGTGTATCTGTCTTGCAGGTTAAGCTGTATGTCAGAGAATCCCAGCAGCACAGGTCTCTCTCTGACACACTCCTGTCCCCTCCGGTGATGTAAGCACACAAGGTCCTGCTTTATGGAGGGATTCAGAGTCACCTTAATCACCCTTCACTGACCACTCTCACCTGCTGTCAGGAACCGTCTAGTCACGTAAAAACACTTGTTATTCACTGAAAATCTTGCCCTCTGCCACGTCATCTCCACATTTTTCCCCCAGATATTCTGTGGCATCAGGTTTGACGTCGGTAATCTGTGATTTGAGAGTAAATTTTCAGTGAACAAAGAACTAAATTGAGTTTCCCTTTCAAGGGAGCTCGCACTGCATCCAAAGTGATGTGGGAACGCCTCTGCATGATTGCGTCGTGAAGCACATGTGAAATCAGTCCAATGATGTGACAGGACGTCATAGGCGGGTGATGTCACGACCAGGAAACTATAAAGCACGCTGGAACCAGACAGTGTCAGCTTCTGTTTCCTTCAGCAAGCGCTCTCTGTTGAAATCATGTGTCCTATTTGGTTTTGTTTGTCTCTCTCTCTCTCTCTCTCTCTCTCTCTCTCTCTCTCACACACACACGCACATATATATATATATATATATATATATATATACACACACACACACATATATATATATGTGTGTGTGTGTGTATACATCAAGATGCTGTTCTTGCTCACATGGAAATGTTGGGGTTATGGCTAAACGCCAAGACAAGCGAGTTATCTCCACTACAAAGAACCAAGACAAAGAACCGCTTTCCTAAAGGCGTAATATGGGCTTTGACTACTATGCAGGCACATCTCCCCCCCATTCGAAGTAGATATGATTCTCGTAGCCGTAAAAAAGTTATAGCTGGGCCAGTCACTCACTGCCCAGTGGTCCAAAGTCCTCTTTTCAGATTAGAGCAAGTTTTGTACTCCATTAGGAAACCAAGGTCCTGGAGTCTGGAGGAAAGGTGGAGAAGCTCATAGCTCAAGTTGCTTAAAGTCCAGTGTTACAGTTTTTCTCAGTCGCTTTGGTGCATTTCTCACATCACTATTTACATTTGCAAAACAGTTAGTTCAACCTCCACAACATTTAGTCAGTTGTGCACATCATAGTAGCAGTTTCTCATTCCTTCCAACAAATTGCAAATGCGTTTGGACATGCATCAATTGCTTCCATACAACTTTCTGCTGTTTTAGGACATTATCATTTGCTTATGTCATGTCAGTCAAAATTAACTATACTTGTGAATGCTGAATAGTCATTACATACAAAAATGTTGAACTAGTTGTCAAAATCTTTTAGACAAACAAACAAACAAAAAATTAGACAGTCTTTACAGGGTCATAATCCCTGAGAATGAGAGGGGTCTAACTGGAGACCATCTGAGAAAGCATGTTGTTGTTTAGAATAATGTGCATTTTCACCACTCAGATGTCGTCAGACAGTGGTTTTGCGGCACATGATAGGATGCTGGTGGAATATCTCCTTCCCTACTCACCATTCCTAAATCCAATAGAGGAGTTTTTCTCTTCCTGGAGGTGGAAGGTATATAACCGGCATCCACATACCCAAATGGCCCTGCTAGTGGCAGAGTCCTGCAGAGGGTGGATTCGCCACTCGAGGAGATACTTTCCTCGCTACATTGCAAGAGATGATATTTGCTGTGATGTAGATGAAATTATGTGGCCAGACAGAGAGGAACGTCTGGATGTGCATGAATGATTATAGTACTAGGAATGTTGTATGTTCATGTTCCAATATGTACTGCAATATTGTTTACAGTTGTGCACAGCTCAACTCAAAGGGAGTTTATGTTTGTTGAAAATAAGGGTGTATTTTTTCTTTTGCACAATGTTGTGAACAAATTAGAACTGCAAAGAGCATATGCAGTAAAAATGTGAAACATACATATTCAGTGTCTTGTACTCAGTTACCTCACTACATACAGTTATGTGTAACTTTACTGTAGTTTTCAAATAGCTGTTCAAATAGTATATAGTGCTGTCTTGAGCATTTTCAGGTAGTGTCACCAAGATGTGACTTTTTTGTATTGGAAAACATTTGCAACTGTCATAATGAAAACATGATGAAGTCATTTGACTATCTTGTTCATAAAAATGGTGTCAGGACTTTTCATTTTGATGACACTGACACTTTCATTGATATGAATACTTGCTTTTGAGGAATGAGCTATCCATTTTGAGCAAGTGACATGCTTTTGCAGGTTATCAACTAGGTTTTGCAGTTTGTACTAATTGTTTTGAGAACTGCATTAACTGTTGTGCAAATGTAAAGAGTGATGTGAGAAATGCACCAAAGCGACTGAGAAAAACTGTAAGAAAGGAGAGGCCCACAATCCACGTTGCTTGAGGTCCAGTGTAAGTCTGTGATGATTTGGGGGGCCATGTCATCTGCTGGTGTTGGTCCATTTGTTTTTTTAAAACCAAAGTCACGGCACCCCTTTACCAAGAAATTTTGGAGCATTTCATGCTTCCTTCAGCTGAGCAGCTTTTTGAAGATGCCGATTTCATTTTCCAGCAGGATTTGGCACCTGCCCATACTGCCAAAAGCACCAAAAGTTTGTTAAATGACCGTGGTGTTGGTGTGCTTGATTGGCCAGCAAACTCATCACACCTGAACCCCATAGAGAATCTATGGGGTATTGTCAGGAGGAAAATGAGAAACAAGATACCAAAAATGTAGATGAGCTGAAGGCACCTCAGCAGTGCCACAAACTGATCACCTTCATTCCCCCCTGAATTGAGGCAGTAATTAAAGCAAAAGGAGCCGCTACCAAATATTGAGTACATTTACAGCAAATGAACATTCTTTCCAGAAGCCCAACAATTAACTAAAATTATCTTTTTTTTTCGTTGTTCGTTTTTTTAATTGGTCTTGTGGAGTATTCTAATTTTTTGAGATAGTGAATTGGTGGGTTTTTGTTAAATGTGAGCCAAAACCATCACAATTAAAAGAACCAAAGACTTAAACCACTTCAGTCTGTGTACATCTAATTTATTTAATACATAAGTTTCACAATTTGAGTTGAATTACTGAAATAAATGATTTTTTCCACGACATTCTAATTTATTGAGATGCACCCTGTAAAAGCCATTTCTAAGTGGAATATGCAATTTTACCACTGAAAACCCATTGAATACCATTTTTCAATATCAGCCAATGTTCAGTTGAATAAGACGTGGGCTAAAAAGTGGTTCCAGCACCCCTGCTGTTTCCTTGAATATCACAATTCTGTGACAACGACCACGCAGCAAAACATTAAAAGCGACGAATTTCAACAGCAACATCTCAGTTTATTTTTAACACCCACTAATGAAAAGGCCATTCCTGGTCACCAATTGAAAATGCTTCCTCTGTATTACAGGCACCCCTGCTGTGAGCTTTGTTTCCCTTAGAGGAAAGTGATGAGAAGAAAATTGACCTTGGCAAAAAGTGAGGCTGTAAATGTCACCTACAGTTGTTTGTGAAATTTGGCAGTTGTGAAAGACAAATTAACACACTTTAAAAATACTTTTATACACTAACTACACTCAGACGTCTTTGAAACTTAGACGCCATTGTGGTCCAGAGTTACTGACAGCCAATAAAATCTGTTAACGATACATCTGCACGCAGCATATAGACACTCAGAAATCCACAAAGCATTTTTCTGTTTTACAGTCTGTGGATGATAAACATTTACAGGCATTAAGCGGATATCCAGCCTCTGGCGTGCACTGCCACTCCGAATAAACCAAACCTCGGGTAGCAAATAACCTTGTTTATGTAATTTATAAGGTAATAAGAGATGTGTGTCTTTGCTATACTGTAATGGCCATTCGTTTCCCTCAAGCTGTAAAAGTTGTAGAAGCATGCTGGGTTGCATTCTAAAACCGAATACATGTTTTTACTCTCTGATGAAAACAGAAAAAAATCATTTCCGGATTCAAGCAGTGTGAAAATTTCTATGTTGTTGCGTGTAATTTCATTTCGGAGTCATCTAGCATGCGAGAGAGAGAGAGGCCGGTCTCCAGATGGCAAACGTAAAACGGCTCTGTCAGAACAATCAAATAAAGACGCAGAAAGAGAGTGACAGCACAGAACAAACCGATTATCCATAACAGAAGACAAACATGTTAATGGAGGGACATGTAAACAGGTACACTAGCGGGAGTCTAAACTCTCATACAATGTAATACAACAAAGACTTCAGACGAAGAAATCCAAATGAGTTTAAAGAGTTTACAGATTACATCTTTCTCTCAAAGAATGAGTGAAACTGTCTAGTCTTAACGCTAACCTTAACCTAACCATCTCAAACTTTTAGTCATTTGGAACATACAGGAGCTGGTCCTATAATTAGAATATCATCAAAAAGTTGATTTATTTCACTAATTCCATTCAAAAAGTGAAACTTGTATATTATATTCATTCATTACACACAGACTGATATATGTTTATTTCTTTTTATTTTAATGATTATAACTGACAACTAAGGAAAATCCCAAATTCAGTGTCTCAGAAAATTAGAATATTATGAAAAGGTTCGATATTGAAGACACCTGGTGCCACACTCTAATCAGCCAATTAACTCAAAGGCTTTTAAATGGTCTCTTAGTCTAGTTCTGTAGGCTACACAATCATGGGGAAGACTGCTGACTTGACAGTTGTCCAAAAGACGACCATTGACACCTTGCACAAGGAGGGCAAGACACAAAAGGTCATTGCAAAAGAGGCTGGCTGTTCACAGCTCTGTGTCCAAGCACATTAATAGAGAGGTGAAGGGAAGGAAAGGATGTGGTAGAAAAAAGTGAACAAGCAATAGGGATAACTATTATGTTGTGTTTTATTTTACTTTGTTTGTGTCGCCGTGAGGAACTGCTGCCCTTTTACTTTCATTTTATTGTTAGTTTATTTTATAATTAAGAGTTATTAACGTTCGCTGGTTCCCGCCTCCTTCTTCCCGTTCTTAAGAACTGTGTTACATAGTTTTTTTTTGTTTCTATTCAAAAAAGAATACTTTTTTTAACTTCTTTTTTATTGTGTATTTCCATACAAATTTTTTGTTTGTTTGTTTGTTTTTAAGTCCCTCGTACTCATCAAGACTGCATTTATTTGATCAAAATACATTAAAAGCAGTAATATTGTGAACTAGTATTACAATTAAAAATTTTACAATTATTTTTTCTATTTGAATATATTTTAAAATGTAATTTATTCCTGTGAGACAAAGCTACATTTTTAGCATCATTACTTGTGTCTGTAGTGTCACATGATCCTTCAGAAATCATTCTAATGTAAGGTTTTGGTCATATAGGCCACTCATAACACTAATATCGTGTTAAATAACTGTGATTACAATATTGACCAAAATAATCATGATTATGATTTTTGCCATAATCAAGCAGGCCTAACTGTGATACATTTTTTCAGGATTCAGGAAGAAATGTCTTCATTTAAATATATATTTGTGACCCCACTCTTTTGGATAGTAGTGTATTTAATTATTCATCTCAAAGCTTTGCAGCCCTCTCTTGACTGTGGATGTGCAGTGTTGGCCCCACATTTTTTATTTACAATAACATATTTCAAATATCTAAAGTAAGATTATTCCAGGGTTTCTTTAAAATCATGTAAAAAACAACAACAAAAAAAAAAATATGACAGAAATGAATCACTGAACCTCGAAAATTGCAGGTCTGTTATAAAAATGAATCATAATTTGCACCAACAAATTGGTTACTGTCAAGGTTAGTCATTTGTCAGAGTCAAAAGTGTAGTTCATGGCTTTGTGTACTTACTGGAGGATCCTGATCTTCTGCAAACACAGTTGTGATGACTGTCCCCTTCTCTGCGTTTGGAGCCACCATCCCTTTATAAAGAGCCTGTCTGAAGATCGGGGAGAAATCATTCATATCCTGAAAAGAACAGGGAGAGAGAGACATGGATAAATATATATTAACAACTCTCATTAAAACAGGACTGAGGTAAGCAGGGCCCGCTGACAAAGTGATTCTGTACTGTCAGCTGTCGTCCCTTTAGTGAGGAGTGACACAATGAAAAATAGAGTATTAATCAGTTTATGGATGCTGATGTAATTGTTGTCCACTACCACTGTAAAAAAGCACTTTACATTGTCTTTTGAGGTGTCTTAAAGTCAAAATTAAATATATATACAGTACTGTGCAAAAGTTTTAGGCAGGTGTGAAAAAATGCTGTAAAGTAAGAATGCTTTCAAAAATAGACATGTTAATAGTTTATATTTATCAATTAACAAAATGCAAAGTGAGTGAACAGAAGAAAAATCTACATCAAATCAATATTTGGTGTGACCACCCTTTGCCTTCAAAACAGCATCAATTCTTCTAGGTACACTTGCACACAGTTTTTGAAGGAACTCGGCAGGTAGGTTGGCCCAAACATCTTGGAGAACTAACCACAGTTCCTCTGTGGATTTAGGCAGCCTCAGTTGCTTCTCTCTCTTCATGTAATCCCAGACAGACTCGATGATGTTGAGATCAGGGCTCTGTGGGGGCCATACCATCACTTCCAGGACTCCTTGTTCTTCTTTACACTGAAGATAGTTCTTAATGACTTTCGCTGTATGTTTTGGGTCGTTGTCATGCTGCAGAATAAATTTGGGGCCAATCAGATGCCTCCCTGATGGTATTGCATGATGGATAAGTATCTGCCTGTACTTCTCAGCATTGAGGATACCATTAATTCTGACCAAATCCCCAACTCCATTTGCAGAAATGCAGCCCCAAACTTGCAAGGAACCTCCACCATGCTTCACTGTTGCCTGCAGACACTCATTCGTGTACCGCTCTCCAGCCCTTCGGCGAACAAACTGCCTTCTGCTACAGCCAAATATTTCAAATTTTGACTCATCAGTCCAGAGCACCTGCTGCCATTTTTCTGCACCCCAGTTCCTGTGTTTTCGTGCATAGTTGAGTCGCTTGGCCTTGTTTCCACGTCGGAGGTATGGCTTTTTGGCCGCAAGTCTTCCATGAAGGCCACTTCTGACCAGACTTCTCCGGACAGTAGATGGGTGTACCAGGGTCCCACTGTTTTCTGCCAATTGTGAGCTAATGGCACTGCTCGACATCTTCCGATTGCGAAGGGAAGGAAGCATGATGTGTCTTTCATCTGCTGCAGTAAGTTTCCTTGGCCGACCACTGCGTCTACGGTCCTCAACGTTGCCTGTTTCTTTGTGCTTCTTCAAAAGAGCTTGGACAGCACATCTGGAAACCCCTGTCTGCCTTGAAATTTCTGCCTGGGAGAGACCTTGCTGATGCAGTATAACTACCTTGTGTCTTGTTGCTGTGCTCAGTCTTGCCATGGTGTATGACTTTTGACAGTAAACTGTCTTCAGCAACCTCACCTTGTTAGCTGAGTTTGGCTGTTCTTCACCCAGTTTTATTCCTCCTACACAGCTGTTTCTGTTTCAGTTAATGATTGTGTTTCAACCTACATATTGAATTGATGATCATTAGCACCTGTTTGGTATAATTGTTTAATCATACACCTAACTATATGCCTACAAAATCCCTGACTTTGTGCAAGTGTACCTTGAAGAATTGATGCTGTTTTGAAGGTAAAGGGTGGTCACACCAAATATGGATTTGATTTAGATTTTTCTTCTGTTCACTCACTTTGCATTTTGTTAATTGATAAATATAATCTATTACCAAGTTTCTTTTTGAAAGCATTCTTACTTTACAGCATTTTTTCACACCTGCCTAAAACTTTTGCACAGTACTGTATATTTTTAAATACACATTGTCTTACGGTGCACAATTAATCAGTGCATGTTATTTCTAAGAACCAAATATAATTTTTGCCACATTTAATTTTTTTTGAAGATTTTTTAAAATTGATGAAAAAAAAAGGTCTCTTATGCTCACCAAGGCTAAATTTATTTGATCAAAATTACAGCAAAAACAGCAATATTGTGAAATATTATTACAATTGAAAATGACTGTTTCTATTTGAATATATTTTAAAATGTAATTTATTCCTGTGATTGCAAAGCTGAATTTTCAGTATCATTACTCCAGTCTTCAGTGTCACATGATCCTTCAGAAATCATTCAAATATACTGATTTGCCGCTCAAGAAACATTTCTTCTTATTATTATTATTATCATCGATATTGAAAATAGTTCTGCTTAATATTTCTTGATACTACCATTCAAAAGTTTGGAGTAAGAAACCACAACAACAATAATAATAATAATAATAATAATAATAATAATAATAATAATAATAAAGCTTCTTTAATTATTTACCAAGAATGCCTTAAAGTGACGGTAAAACTATTTATAATGATTCAAAATGTTTCTCTCAAATAATGCTGGTTTCCACAATATATTAAGATAAAATTGATTATAACTTAGCTCCAATCGGCATCTTAGAATGATTACTGTTCTAAAAAACAGTTATTTTAAATTGTTATTTTATTATTTTTTGTTTACAATATTCCTATTATTAATCAAATAAATTCAGCCTTGGTGAGCGTAAGGGACTTTTGTAATTATTACTTTATAGTAATTATAGATCATCTTTTAGATTTTTTTTTATCATTTAGATCTTCTTAATTATTCCAAACGTGTGACCTGTAGTGTGTACTGTAGTGTGTAGGAAGCAAGGCAGCTCACTATTTTGGAACTGAACCTCTAATAATACCTCTAATACCCCTTTTCCACAAGAATGGTTTGCATTCTGGAGCTAAAGCCTGTTCTCGTCTGTTGTCTTGAACCGGCCACCTGCTCCCACAGACTTGAGGAATGAATGCTACATGTGGTTTACTTGACTATAACCATTTTAAAATTAAACAGTGCGTGTCCCTGTGTTTGTCCAGGCAGTGTGGCACTTCTGTTTTGCTATTCAAACTGCCGGGAACACGATACTTTTCAGAGATATATTGAAAGGTAAACCGTTGATTCACTTGCCTTATTGCACGCTGGGTCTCTCTTAAAGGTTTTAAATATTTAGATATAAAAGAAAAATGTAGTGCAACATTATTGCTTTGCTCAATGAGACTGCCATAAACAGCGACGGCATTTCTCTGCCCGCCTGCCCTGTTCGAGGCCAGCAAGTTTTTAGGGCCAGACTTAAACCGATCTTTCCAGCTCAGAACCCCCTTTTCTGCAGTGGAAATGCACGGAACGGTTCAAGAACGCAGAGACATGGACAACTGTCGGTCGAAAAGGGATATGAAACCTGAAATATCAGCACTATGCCGCAGGGAGAAGCTGCTGCTGTTATATTCAGCATCTCATCATTGGGAGTTGCCCACCTGAAAAGCACATCGATACACCTTAACCTTTCACCTCAGCTTGAGCTCAAGCGGCTGAAACTACAGCAGAAGCGATAGGAATCTATATGCAGCAAGCTGCTCTTCTCTCAGAGTCGAGGGGATGAGGGCTGCAAACACACACAAGATCAAAATAACCCTGAAACTCTTCAGAGGGGTCAAGTGACCCTCTCTGAATGTTCTTAGGGGTTTTGACCATGAATGGATATGCCAACACACACACCCACACTTTGCCTGATAGATGGGGAAAAAAAAAAAACATTTCCCTGAGAGACCTTCAAAATCTCCCATAAACCCAGCTAAGATAACTCTACCCTGACATTAATAATATTGCCTTCACCTCAGCTCAAGCAT
This sequence comes from Opsariichthys bidens, assembly GCA_037194245.1. Taxonomy (NCBI): domain Eukaryota; kingdom Metazoa; phylum Chordata; class Actinopteri; order Cypriniformes; family Xenocyprididae; genus Opsariichthys; species Opsariichthys bidens. Next base: position 9,874,533 of record CM074279.1, on the reverse strand, counting down.
CATTACAATTTGTTACACCATCTCCACTGCAGCAAAACTAACAGGATGCAAACTTTGAAGTTGGAGTTGAAGGTAAAAAGTTGAAGGTAAACATCAGAGAGAGACACAAAGAAACTCAAGATTCAAGGCACATCTGAAGATAGCAGAAGCACAACTACAATTCACCGCTTTGTTTTTCACACCACAACAAAACACTTGATGCAAAGATCATGAAAATCTCAGGGGGTTTAATTTGATCTCACAGGTAATAAGTCACCATGATCTATAAACACACACTGTAATAAGAGAAACAATCTTAAATAAATATACTGGGAAATGTTCAACCTTAAGTCTATGTTGTCAATCAATTCCATGAATTATTAGGTAAAAATGCATACGCATAATAATTAGCCATGACGATTTTTTTTTCTATTGTTTTTTGTCTATTGTCTATTTGTTTCTTTTCTATCGCACGGGCGAGTGATTTAAACACTTATGATCTAAAACGTAAACACTTATAATAGGCTTATCATAGTGAATCAGGATGAGACAAAAACACGCTTTGGAAGAAGGATTGATGATTGACTCAAAATTTTGAGTACCTTTAAAATTGAAAACTGAAATTATACAAATAAAAGCTGAAATAGCATTGATTATGACATATAAAATATAAATAATCAATTGCATCCAAAAACGCAACACAATCAACACAAAGTAAGCACAACTTAAATTTGTTAAATGTCATCTTTTGAACTTCAAACTCGAAAAGCACAGATTATTTTGATAAATGCAAGCGACCCCGCAGTGAGGTGGGTCCACACTCATGTATTTGCTCTGGACTTCCCACAGTTAAGCATGTACAGGCTGTAGAGATCAAAGGAAGCAAAACCGATTTAATGAGCCATTCGCGGCTGCTCGACACTTTTGGGTCAGTCGCTCTATCTGGCCACAACCAGCAAAGGTGTGCTTTGTGGGTCATTGAATAAGTTATATTTTTTATGTATTAATTGGTGCATATAACATATTTTTTGCTCACGATGCTCGCTTATACTGTTAACTTCAACAATTATTAATGTTAAAAATGATTTAGTTTAAGTAGTAAAGACTGAACAAAACTCCTACTTGCGTGCTGTAAACATTTCCATTAGATTTACATAATTAAAAATGTACGATTTTACATGAAGTTCAACAAGTTCAGTTTTCATCACACACACTCACACTCACTCCAGCTGCTGTAAACTGGAGGAGGCTAATCCCTCTGTTCTGATCCCCCGGCTAATCTTTGGAGGCGCTGGAGAGCGCTCCCGTTAAAATCCTCACATAATTGCAGTCACAAAGCTAATGAGTCATTCAGGCCTGGAATAGCTGTGCCAGGCTAGCATCAAAACCTGCACCGAGCTTTGTCTGTCACTCCTGTCACTGTCAACCAGAAATATCACAACGAGAAAGTAGGAAAACACAGGCGAGGATCCAGTAAACAACGCCCACAATCCTGGCAACATAGCGGTTTCTCTTTCAAGACTAATTGAATTCAGAGATCAAATCTTTTGTAGGCATTACTGGAACAGAGTCAACAGAGCTTCTGCGAGGACCGTTTGTGTGTAGACACTATGGACGAGCTTTGAAAGTTTTAATCCAATCACCGTCACTAGACCTGATGAAAATTTGCTTCCATCTCAGTTCAACCCATCTCCAAATGCAACCTGCTGAACTTTCAGAGATTCTCATGCTGCTTCGGAGACTGCCGCGATGAAACAGAGTGCTTTAAAGCTGATGAGCAGCTCATGCGCTCTTAGCGGCCTTACCGTGATTCTAACGATGACTGTGGCCGTTCCAGGAGGGAGGACCCCTCCGTGATCTAACGCCTCCACTTCAAATGTGTAGGTGCTGTTTCCCGCTGCCAAGTCCTCGAAGTCTACCGCCTGCAGGACTGATATGGTGCCGGTCAGACGGTTCACAGCGAAGAGCTGCCGAGCCGCTTCTGTTTTTATTCTGTAGGTCACGTTAGAGATGAGATCGGCATCCGTCGCCTGAGAGACACAGAGGGATGAGAAAAGAGAGAATAAAGGTTAAAAAGAGAGAACTAATGATCCCACATTTTGCCAGGTACGGTGGGAATAAAGTAGCCTTACAAATTCCTTAAAGGGAATTTTCTCATGATTTAGTCACCCTCATGTTGTGCCAAATACGTATGACTTACTTTCTTCTGTGGAATGCAAAAGATGATATTTTCATATCCATGCATTGAAAATCTTGTTTTGGACCCATTGACTTTCAATATATAGAAACAGTGGAAAGCCACAGTGGTTTTGAACAAAATGGGGTGAATAAATCAAACACATGTATTGTCTTTCAGACCCCAATTTTAATTTCCTAATTCCACAAATTTTAGAGAGAAACAATAAATAGATTTTTTTAAAAGTTGGCAGAAACTTGGTTTTATCTATCTGCAACTGACTGGATCGTCTTGGCTGATCACTGGCTTGAAGAGATCACCTGAGAAATATTAAAAAAGAGGCCTCACGATCAGAATGAAATTCTAATCATAACTCATTTTAATTTTGTAATCTGGTTTATTTTTGTGTGGAACTGAATATTCAGCTAGAGTAAGGTGAGTCTTGGGAATTGATTGGATGGTGAAATGTTGGTGTTAAAAATAGAGAATTGAGGCAGGTGGTTGGAGGAGACGGTTGAAGCAGTAAGAGAGCTCGGGTACTGAATCCAAATTACATGACAAAAAATGTAGTTAGTAACATAATCCATTACATTATACAGTTATGGCAATATAATCAGACTACTTCTTGATTACTTTTATCACATTGTTTTGAATAGGATAATCTTGTTCCATATTGATATAAAAATACAAAGAAAACAATCATTCCTTTCTTTGTCATCATCTAAAGTGCATTAAATATTGCATGATGTCAGGATCTCCTAGACTGTGGTTTGCGATTTTGATTGATTTTAAAATATGAACAATCAAAATAAAAACACTAGCTAAAAAAAGATGAAATATTTTATTTGTTTACTTTCATGTCATGTGACCATCAACCGACATCAGAGAACCATGAAATGATTTTATTGTTATTATATATTATTATTATAATTGACTTTTCTTTGACTTGAACTAACTTATTAACTAAAAATCTAAGGGGTTATGTCATGCAAATATAATGGGTCAAAGAGGTTCAGCTGACAAAAAACGTAGGGGAATCCCAGCATTGCATATAAATATGAAATTGTGTGAATTTGGTGAATTTTAATGTGTTTGAAAGACAAAAAACCTTCCAAAGACTACTAATACATGGTTAAATGACTCACTGAGTGATCATTTAAATAATAATTAATGACTTTGTCAGGAGTTAATTAGATATGCAATGTTGTAATGTTGAGAAAACACTTGTGAACAGTGAAATGTTTTCTGTAACTCCATTGATCAGCTGCTGTGTGGGACTTCACATGATTTTCACATGACTGAATAGTGGCTGGTCTGTGTATGCAATTCCACAAACCTGGAAGACCTTCTGAACATATATGAGCAGTAGGCTTTTAATTAAAATGTTGACAATTATGGATAGTTTACTGACATTGTGAGAATAAAATGTATACATGTAAATGTAACTTTAGTCTGATTATGAGTATTTTAAAATGTAATGTAATCTTAATTACAAATTAGATTACATATAATCAGTTACTTCCCAGCACTGTTTTTAAATCATTGTAATTAAATGTACTGGAAAAACATTTTTATTTATTTTTTGCGTAATCCCCCCCCCCCCCCCCCCAAAAAAAAAAAATAAAATAATAATCTGTTCACTAAAAATATTGTATTTCTCAATGAATCAACTCCTCTGTAATGTAGTATTATTGTTGCAATCAATCAAAATAATCATAATAATACAAAATTACTAAATAACACTATTTGCAATTGTGTGCGCTGGTGAATTGTGCACAACCAGTCTAAAAACATGCATTAAAAAGTTAGTTAGCTCAGCAAACCATAAATATCGTAGCAAAAGAGCAGCAAAGATTCTCTCTGGAATTACAGGAAATACAAATGTATGAATATCACTGCAGTAGATGACAGGACATTAAAACTTAAGTCCTAGACCTTTTTCTCAGAACTAACTTTTATTTTCTTAGACATTTTTTTAAATATATTTTGATTTTGTCTTATTTTCTATGTCATTGTGTGAAAAGTTTGACTTGTGTGCTACCCTTCTTTTAAAATAAATGCCACTTGGTTTGATATTTTGCTATATGATGCAATGACATTTATACATTAAATGTGCCCCAGGTGTCCAAATATATTTTGGGGCCACTGCACATGCTAACCACACATAGATTCATTGCTGTGTTCCACATGCGTGAAGCTGATTAGGAGTGAAAGCTAACAGACCGCGTAGCACAGCAGAGGAGAGGAGAGATGCGCTGAGCAGCTCTGTCTCTCTATGGGTGTGGGAACCTTTCAGGTGTCTTTCTTTGATGTGGGAGGCACAAGGAATTAAATTCTACACTGATCTCAAAGGTTTCAGAAGTATATAAATAAAGCTTGGGTCCCCTAGAGAGAAACAGCACAGGGAATCTGATTAGTTGATCAGCCCGGGACCAGATCCTGTCACCAGGACCCACAGCGCTCTGACACCAGCCAGTGCTGCAGGGACACGAAGGTGTCAGACATACCGAGATAAAAATAAAGCAGCAAGATCACTGTCTTCAAACAGTGTCACTCATTTGCCCCTCAACCACCGACTGCACACACATTCACAACCTTATTTTTCCTTCAGTTTGATTCCAAGGGGGGGATTCACTTTTCAGTTGTGCCTGCTGATACTGCTGTGTATGTGAAGATTGTTTATATGAATCGAAATTTGACCAGATGATAAAATATCTAATTTAGGACAATACTAAATAAAAAATAACATGGATTTTTTTTATGATCCATCTTATTTTGCAGATTCTGCAAGGGGTATGTAAACTTTTGAGATACCCCTTGCATATATATATATATCAGCCAAGAAATGATGCACAAAATTAAAACAGAAAACAGCTCTTATGAATTGTAATAATATTTCACAATATTACTTATTGTTACTATAATATATAATATTTACTAAAATATTTACTATATTTTTTGTCAAATAATGCAGCATTGGTGAGAAAAAAAGACTTTCAACAACAACTAGTACTTTTGACCAGTAGTGTGTATATATATGTATATGAGATATTGCTTTTATCCAAGACTCCGCTAACTGTATTTATAAGGTATAATCTACCCCAAAAATGTAAATTCTGTCATCATGTACTCACCCTACTGTCATTTCAAACATGTATGATTTTCATTCAACTTCTAAACACAAATAATAAAAAAAAAAAAAGAAAGTTTCAGTTGACATTATGTTGATATATATAGTATAATAATGAAATGCTAGATCATAATAAAATAATATAATTGTAATAATAATAATAAATTATTCATAAAACAAAACCATCTCTTCTTAATTCTGGCTTAAAATATCCAGATAATGTTGTTTTGTGAGTTCAGTATTGTGATTTGTACTGAATCGGGACATGGGTATATTATGTCTAATATTATTTAAATGCTGCGATAGATCACATATTTGAGTTATGAAATTATTCACTTCATTTATATTCTGCTAATTACTTCCAGAAATTAGACATTTGTTCACCATTAACCTTTTCAACCCAAATCTACATCAATGCAAACTGCACAATATTAAACCGTGAACTCTTACACAAGTTCAAAATAAAATCCCCCAAAACTTTGCCTGGGAAAATTACTTGTAAAATGACGTTAGCCATCAACAAAATAAACCTCAGCTGACAGACATTCAAACAACATTGGACCCTGCTGACTATTACCTATGAGACACTTCTCAAGATATATTCCACAGAAGTCATGAGAGTGACAGAGGAAAATGATGACAGAATTTTCTTGTTTGGCTGAACTATCCCTTATAGTTGGACTGCAGATGAAATCCAATTAAGACACGTTAAAGTGGCGTGGCAGTTTAGTGAGTTTGTCACGGTGACTTTTTTTTTTTCTTTTTTTTCTGTGGTGATTGTGTTGTTACTTTGCCGTTCTGCTAAAACTCCCAAGAGCATGATCGTTTAGAGGCACATTTACCACAAGACAGCATCTCCAGCTTTTCACACTGGGTCTGTCAAGCTTGTCAATATTTATCTAGTTAAATATGCAACCCGTCAGGAATAAACAGGCAAATGCAGAGACGTTTTCCACACACTCTCAGGGGAAACTAAACACACATAATCAGCCAGTTACTGTCAGGCCAGAAGACACAACACAGATAGACAGACACATAAATAAACACACACCCACAGACAATCTGTTTTTCCTTCCTTTCTAAAAGTCAGCTTAGATGCCCAGTCAAACAGAGTCTGACTGGTGACGCAAACGTTTCACAGTTCACCTTTAACTTTCTCAACAGTTTATGTCGCTCATCAGTGCCAAATCATGAAGAATTCAGATAGCTATAGATGAGTCAAGCGCAAAGTTAGCGGAGCACTTACAACGAGTCTCAGTATGATGGTTCCAGCCGGGGTATTCTCCTGGACGTTGACTGTGTAGATGGGCTGGGAAAACACAGGGCTGTTGTCATTGATGTCTGTCACCTCCACCAGCAGCGTGATGGTGGTCCTGCGGGGGTCAACCGCCCATCTGACGCCTCCACGATCAGATCGTACCGGCTGCGAGTTTCTCTGTCCAACGGGATAGCTGTGAAAATGCTGCCCGTGGCGTTTATGGTGAACAGAGACGCAAAAGTGAGCAGCCGGTATCGGACCTGACCGTTGAGCCCGGCATCAGGATCAGTGGCCTGAAAACAGAAACATGCATTTAGGATCATGCAGTTTTATTTATGCAGTATATAGTAAATAAATAAATAAATACATGTACACTACCATTCAAAATTATATAGGGGTCAGTAAGATTTTTTAACGAAATTAATACTTTTATTTAGTAAAAATACATTAAATTGATCTGAAGTGATTCATTTATAATGTTATCAAAGCTTGCTATTTCAAATAAATGCTGTTATTTTGAACTCTCTATTCAATGAAGCCTGAAAAAATATCATGTTTTCCCCAAAAATATTAAGCAATTGTATTCATGATAAATAATAGTAATAAATGTTTCTGGAGCACCAAATCTCTGAAAGATCAAGAGGCACAGAAGACTGGAGTAATGATGAAAATTCACTATTAGAGGAATATATTACATTTAAAAAAAAATTTTTTTACTGTATTTTTGAGCAAACAAAAGCATCCGCATAAGAAACTTCTCTTAAAAACATTAAAAAAGCTTACTGATCTCAAACATTTGTATGGTACGTACACTATGTATGTCAAAAGGGAAAAGAAAAATGTGGTATTGTTTTTTAAACAGTAAAACAAATAACTAAAATAATAAGAAAGCAACTTAAATAAAGTACTTGTATTGTAAAATTAAAATAAAAAACAATTTTGACAAATATATTGTTAATTGGATATAAAATTACTCAAATTAAAGCCTTTACATGTAATAAAATTCACCAAAAAATAATACAAAACTAAATAAAATAAAATAAAACTAAATAAAATAAAATAAAAAAAACGCAGAAAATAATCTGAAAATAATCGTTGGTGGTCCTTTATGGCAAAGAAATAAAGACTTGCTGAACTAATCCTAATTCCTGTGTGGTTACAGGGGCTCATTTGTATGTGAAGAGGGGAGCAGAGCTCGGCTGTAATGGCTTCAGAGGTGCCTGCCATAATTCCTTCCTCTAGTAATTACAGATGCAGATGGGAAGAATAACTGGGGGGGTTATTAGAGAAGAGTAACCGGCATGAACGGCAGAGACTCCAGCAGAAGAGAGGGAGAGATGAGAGGAGGGACAGGAAGATGAGGGGGATGGAGGGCCAAAATCCAAATGCAGCAAATGGAAATAAGTGAAATGAAAGGAGCATGTCTGAGCTTTGAGAAATTACAGCCACATCTGAGCGCTGAGGAATGAAAGTGCTGCCCGTGGCCCTCTCACCAGCAGCACTCATCAAACGTCCTGACAGCACACTTACATGGCATCTGCTCGCCTCAATAATTAACTAATGGAATGAATATGTAAACAGTGCGATAAATAAACAAACAAACACTACACAATACATAAATAAAAGCCGGTTTCCTAAAGGAACTGTTGACAGCTATTCCGTGTCAGGGAACATTTCAACAATTCTTTTAAGTTTTAAATCACCTTTTTGCCTCCACTAGTTCATTTTAAATGACAAATTAATTTTTAACTGTGCATTTAGTCCATTTCTAGTCAGTTAATGCTATATAATACAGGGAGTGCAGAATTATTAGGCAAATGAGTATTTTGACCACATCATCCTCGTTATGCATGTTGTCTTACTCCAAGCTGTATAGGCTGGAAAGCCTACTACCAATTAAGCATATTAGGTGATGTGCATCTCTGTAATGAGAAGGGGTGTGGTCTAATGACATCAACACTCTATATCAGGTGTGCATAATTATTAGGCAACTTCCTTTCCTTTGGCAAAATGTGTCAAAAGAAGGACTTGACAGGCTCAGAAAAGTCAAAAATAGTGAGATATATTGCAGAGGGATGCAGAAGTCTTAAAATAGCCAAGCTTCTGAAGCGTGATCATCGAACAATCAAGCGTTTCATTCAAAATAGTCAACAGGGTCGCAAGAAGCGTGTGGAAAAACAAGGCGCAAAATAACTGCCCGTGAACTGAGAAAAGTCAAGCGTGCAGCTGCCAAGATGCCACTTGCCACCAGTTTGGCCATATTTCAGAGCTGCAACATCACTGGAGTGCCCAAAAGCACAAGGTGTGCAATACTCAGAGACATGGCCAAGGTAAGAAAGGCAGAAAGTCGACCACCACTGAACAAGACACACAAGCTGAAACGTCAAGACTGGGCCAAGAAATATCTCAAGACTGATTTTTCTAAGGTTTTATGGGCCAGATGGATGGGCCCGTGGCTGTATTGGTAAAGGGCAGAGAGCTCCAGTCCGACTCAGACGCCAGCAAGGTGGAGGTGGAGTACTGGTTTGGACTGGTATCATCAAAGATGAGCTTGTGGGGCCTTTTCGGGTTGAGGATGGAGTCAAGCTCAACTCCCAGTCCTACTGCCAGTTTCTGGAAGACACCTTCTTCAAGCAGTGGTACAGGAAGAAGTCTACATCCTTCAAGAAAAACATGATTTTCATACAGGACAATGCTCCATCACACGCGTCCAAGTACTCCACAGCGTGGCTGGCAAGAAAGGGTATAAAAGAAGAAAATCTAATGATATGAACCCCATTGAGAACCTGTGGTCCATCATCAAATGTGCGATTTACAAGGAGGGAAAACAGTACACCTCTCTGAACAGTGTCTGGGAGGCTGTGGTTGCTGCTGCACGCAATGTTGATGGTGAACAGATCAAAACACTGACAGAATCCATGGATGGCAGGCTTTTGAGTGTCCTTGTAAAGAAAGGTGGCTATATTGGTCACTGATTTGCTTTTGTTTGGTTTTTGAATGTCAGAAATGTATATTTGTGAATGTTGAGATGTTATATTGGTTTCACTGGTAAAAATAAATAATTGAAATGGGTATAAATTTGTTTTTTGTTAAGGTGCCTAATAATTATGCACAGTAATAGTCACCTGCACACACAGATATCCCCCTAAAATAGCTAAAACTAAAAACTAAAAACTAAAACTTCCAAAAATATTCAGCTTTGATATTAATGAGTTTTTTGTGTTCATTGAGAACATGGTTGTTGTTCAATAATAAAATGAATCCTCAAAAATACAACTTGCCTAATAATTCTGCACTCCCTGTATAGAACATGTAAAAAAGAATTTCCATTGTACATGTAACACATTTCTACAAAAATAAATGTGTGATGTAAACACAAATGTTTATATTAGGTGTCTTTAACTACTTTTTACTAACATTTACTGTAAATGAATCATTTGATAGAATGCAGCGCATTGCGTGCCCTGTCTGAAAAGGCCATAAGGCTGAACATTGTTACTGACAATTATTATTTTCGCTGCAAGTGATATTCTCCTGCTTTGTTGTTGTTGAGCAACAGAAACGTGAGCTGTTAAAGCTCCACCCTCTTCTTGAAAGCAGGCTGGGAGCAGCAGCTCATTTGCATTTAAAGGGACACACAAAAAAGGTGTGTTTTTGCTCACACCCAAATAGGGACAAATTTGACAAGCTATAATAAATAATCTGTGAAGTATTTTTGAGGTGAAACTTCACAGACACATTCTGGGGACACCAGAGACTTATATTACATTTGGAGAAATGGGCATAATCGGTCCCCTTTAACGAATAGAAAGTTCAAAGAACAATGTTGACTTACAAATTATAACAATGTACAAGTCTTTAGTCTACTTGTGATCCATTTAATGTGTCCTCGCTGAATAAAATACCAACCACTTTTGAAATATAATGTATACCTTGCCTAGATAGACAGACAGAACTGATTTGCCAGGCGAATTTTGTCCCTCGGGTGAATAAGTCCATCAGAATGGATTGTTTGGTTTTGTTTTTTGTTAAAGCCTTGTTTGAAGCTCTCAGTATGAATAGAATCTTAAAGCCTTTGGACATATTAGCCTGTGGCAAACATCACGGCTGTATGTGTTTGCAGTGCGGGAACACACTGAAGTGCGTTCCTGATGTGTGAAGTAAGTGTCCGTATGTGTATGTCTGTTTGTTGTCACAGCACAATAAGAATCCAAGGGGTTTAGATCTCCACAGGGATCTGCGTGTGAATTTGAGAGTGAGGCCTCAAAGTTTGATGAGCACCTGCGTGTTGTGAACATGGCAGACTACACAGAACATGTCTTGATGATGAGAGGATGATGAAATGAAAAGAAAGAGGATGGAAACAGCTCATAGGGAGGCTTGAGCAACCGTGTCCTTAACACTCATATTTAGATGTTTAGCAGTTAGTTCATTAAAAAAACACAACATCACACCAAATGAGCTCAACACACATTAAATGATATCAATAACAGTTTTATTTATGCAAGAGGGAAACGTTGCATCATCTCACACCTGCCAATCACATCGTCACCGAACTCAGTGATCAAGACATCACAGAGCAACAAATGAGTGGTAAAGAGAAGCATGATGACAACACAGCATTGTGAATGAAAGCTTGACGCATCTTTCATTGATTATCTTTCTAACCAACCAAAGCATGATTAATCAAACACGCTAATTTAAAATCTAGCCGCTTGGCAGGGCGGAACAGAGGCAATCATCAGGAACAGACTGTACGGTGACTAATGACTCTAATTTACCATGACTTAATTGGGAAACAAAAGAAAGTGCTGTTTGAAGATCTGTGTGGCATGACAGGTGTGAATCTCACGAGACCCTTAGAAACTTTCCAACTTAGAAATGACCCGAACTAAAGACACTTTATTTCTTTTGTCATGGTACTTACCCTGACTTGACCCACAAACAGATTGGCCTCTTCCTCCTTCACTGTCAGGTTTCTTGGTAAAGTGAGGTCAAAGGTGGGGTCGTTGTCATTAACATCCGTGACGACAATGCTGACGGTGGCAGTGGAAGTCTACAAATACAGACATACTCATTAAATATCAGCAGGGATTAGTTAAAATAAGTTACTGGGTCAACATCCTTGTTGGTCTTGGAACAAAATTGGTACCAACCTATAATTCTTTCATTTTTAAAGGTCAGTAAGAGTTATACACCTTTCTTAGAATTTACCCTTTTCACATTCCCGGGGTTCTCAGATGCAGAAGTCATCAGAGTGCGCTAAAATCTTATATCGGTGAATGGGAGATGACAGCAAATTTAATTCCCTTTCAAGGGAATCTCAACGCTGCGTCGGTTCTGACGCATTGTGGGAATGCCTCTGCGTGATTGCGTCGTGAAGCACATGTGAAATCTGTCCAATGGTGTGACGGAACGTCATAGACGGGTGACGTCATGACCAGGAAGCTATAAAGCACGCCAGAAACAAACACTGTTAGCTTCTGTGTCTTCAGCAAGCACTCTCTGTCGAAACTGTCTGTCATATTTGGTTTTGTCTGTCTCTCATATATGTATATATTATGGCGAATAAACAGCAGTTTAAGCAGTGTGTTCATCCCTGCCCGCGTTTCATAACGGGTGGGGATACACACTCACTGTGTGTTGTTTGTTTGGGACCGGAGCATGCTCGGTCAGCTCTCGAGGGAGCTGGCTGCGAGCATTGTAATCTGTTGTCAGCGAAAACGCTCCGGTCCCGACGAGCGGCGTTTGACCAAGCTCGCGGTCCTCGGGGCTTGGGTCCCGCTGCTGCTGAGGCACAGCGAAGGCTCGTGTCCTGGGGATCGCAAATGGATCTTGCAGAGGGGTTAGAGACGGGCCCCGCCATTTCTCTGCCCTCACCTGCTCGTTCCAGCACTTCACACGAGTTTGAAGCACACGCTGCGGTTTCTTCTGCTCGTGTTGAAGCGCCGATGTTGCAATGTTCCAGTTCTGAGGAATTGGACATTGTCAGCATCGAATCAGTTGATATTGAGGATTCGCCACCTCACTCTCAAGCATATGAGGAGCTCGTGGAGGTTGTGTCTCATGCTGTGTCTAAATTAAATATATGCTGGCCAGTCGAGAAACAGGAGGTTCGTCATGCAAGCAAATTAGACGAACGCTTCCTTCCGTCAAGATCGCAACCTCCACGACGGGGCTTACCGTTTTTTACCTTTTTTACCGGGGCTTACCTCAGTGTGGAGATCATGGAAGAAACCCGTCTCTTATCGTGTTTTCAGTCCCCAAACATCTAACTATTCAAATATTATGGGACTGAATTCTTGCGGTTATGGGGCGTTGCCTCATGTGGAAGAGACGCTTGCGAGCTATCTCTCCCCCGAGTCAGCATCGTCCCTCAAAGCCCCGAAGTTGCCCACTAAGCCCCTAAGAACTACATCAGCACTGGTGGGCAAGTCGTACTCGGCGGCAGGTCAGGCGGCAGCATGCCTTCACACCATGGCGTTGCTGCCAGCTTATCAGGCTGACCTGCTCAAAGATTTAGATGAGGGGGAGGAAGTCAGTCAAGAAGTCGTAGCTGAACTACGTAGGGCTACAGATTTATCTCTCCGGGCTACCAAGGAGACGGCCAAATCCATCGGCCGCTCTATGGCAGCCTTGGTAGCTACGGAGAGACACTTATGGCTTAATTTATCCAATATTAAAGACAAAGATAAGAGCTTTCTTATGGACGCCCCGATCTCTCCTCCTGGCCTCTTCGGCGATTCTGTGAATAATGTCGTCGAGAGGTTTCAGGAGGCCAAGAAACAGTCGGCGGCGTTCCATAAAATACTTCCTCGCCGTTCTCAAGTCCAGGGGCCTGCTCAAAGCAAAAGAGAGCAGCCCCAGCCGAGTGCAAGCTCCTCACATAGGGCTCAACAAAAGGCGAGCGTTGCTTCCCGTGCTCCCCCAAAGAGAGACTGGGGGGCGGGGAGGCGCCCGCAGCCGAATCCTTCGAGGGATAGAGCGGATCTGAGGACCGTTCTTATCACCAAGAAGGCTTCGGCAAAACGTTCCTGACGCCAGTCCCGACTGGAGTCTGAGGGCAGTCCCCTCCGGGGAGGACCGGTGTTCACCTCAGTATACGGTGCCCGTGTCTCCTCGGAGCCCTCAGGGGGCCGTTCTGCCAACCCTGCCACCTCGTGTGCTTCAGGGCGCAGCGGCTCTCAACAAGCGTTTGCCTCAGTGTCCGCCTGTAAAAAGAAAAAGATCAGCGGAGCTGGGGTGCGCGCTCCCTCTGAGGAGGGTCTCAAAGCAATCAGTTTGGCGTTTCCCTGCCGGTTCGCCGCTTCAGGGCACCGAGCTGATCGCTCGAGTATCACCAGAGGCCAGTCTCGAGAGACTGGTTCCCCTTGTAGAATTTTTGACAGCGTGGAAACTTCTGCCAAATATATCTCAGTGGGTCCTGCAAACAGTTCAGCATGGGTACAGAATTCAGTTCAGTTCTCGTCCGCCCAGGTTCAACAGGGTTGTTTTCACTGTGGTCAACCCAGAGCAGGCTCTGGTTATGGAACAGGAAGTACAGACACTTCTGCGAAAGGAAGCTATAGAAAGGGTTCCCTCCCCCAGCAGAGAGTCAGGGTTTTACAGCCGGTACTTCATAGTTCCGAAGAAGGATGGAGGGTTGCGTCCTATTCTAGATCTGCGACAACTAAATCGCTCTGTCAGAAAGCTCAAATTCAGGATGCTTACGTTGAAGCAAATCGTGTCTCAAATCAGGTCCGAGGACTGGTTTGTCACAATAGATCTGAAGGATGCTTATTTTCACGTCTCCATCCTTCCTCAACACAGGAAGTTCCTCAGGTTCGCTTTCGGGGGCGAAGCATACCAGTACCGAGTTCTTCCGTTCGGCCTAGCTTTATCTCCCCGCACCTTCACCAAATGCGTGGATGCAGCTCTGGCTCCGTTGAGACTCCAGGGCATTCGCGTGTTAAACTATATAGACGATTGGCTCATTCTGGCTCAGTCAAGAGAGTTAGCTGTACAGCATCGAGATGCTGTTCTAGCTCACATGAAGGTGTTGGGGTTGAGGTTGAATGCAAAGAAAAGCGAGCTATCTCCACTACAGAGAACCTCTTCTCTGGGAGTCATTTGGGACTCGACTACTATGCAGGCACGTCTTTCCCCTGCCCGAGTAGATTCGATTCTCGGGGCCGTGAACAAGTTGAAGCTAGGCCAGTCGCTCACTGTGAAACAGTTTCAGAGGCTGTTAGGGCTGATGGCGGCAGCGTCCAACGTGATACCTTTTGGCCTGCTGCACATGAGACCCTTACAGTGGTGGCTCAAAACCAAGGGGTTTTCCCCGAGGGGGAACCCGTTCCACATGATCAAGATCACGCGGCGTTGCCTTCGTGCTTGTGTCATGTGGAAGAAACCTTGGTTTCTTTCCCAAGGACTGGTGTTGGGAGCTCCTTGTCGTCGTGTCATGCTTACGACGGATGCTTCCCTCACCGGCTGGGGGGCGGTCATGAGTGGTCGTTCGGCTCAAGGTCTGTGGCGGGGCCTTCATCTGTCATGGCATATAAACCAGTTGGAGATGATGGCTGTGTTCCTGGCAATCAAACATTTCCTCCCAGACCTGAGGGGCCACCATGTGTTGGTCCGCACAGACAACACAGCGGTGGTCTCTTATTTAAATCATCAAGGGGGTCTGCGCTCACGCCCGCTATGCAGATTGGCGCACCAGATTCTCTTGTGGGCCCATGGGAAGTTGCTGTCAGTCAGAGCGACGTACATCCCAGGGCGCCTGAACTTGGGAGCAGACATCCTGTCGAGACAGGGGCTGAGGCCCGGGGAGTGGAGACTTCACTCCGAGGTGGTGGAGCTCCTGTGGGAGAGATTTGGGCGAGCCCAGGTAGATCTGTTTGCGTCTCGAGAGACGACTCACTGTCCACTTTTCTTCTCCCTCACACGTCCAGCCCCTCTCGGGTTGGATGCAATGGAACACCCGTGGCTGAGGCTGCGGTTATACGCTTTTCCCCCGATTGCGCTGCTCCCGGGAGCTCTGGAAAGAATACGCCAGGATGGGGCTCATGTATTGCTAGTAGCCCCGTTGTGGCCGGGCCGAGTCTGGTTCTCGGACATCGTGTCCCTTCTCGACGGCTCTCCCTGGGAGATTCCGGTCAGGAGGGACCTTCTTTCTCAGGCGGCGGGGTCAATCCTTCATCCCCGCCCAGAGTTATGGAAACTGTGGGCTTGGCCTCTGAGGGGGCCCAGCTCATAAACTCAGGTCTCTCTACTGAGGTGGTAGAGACCATACTTCAATCCAGAGCTCCCTCCACAAGGAAGTTGTAAGACTTAGGCCTGCAGCACGCTCGAGGGTACCGACTTGGGATTTGGCTGTGGTACTGGAAGGCCTTTCCTTAGCTCCGTTTGAGCCAATTGAAGAAGTCCATGAGAAGTTTCTCTCTTTTAAGACTGTTTTTCTTCTAGCTATATCATCTCTTAAAAGAGTAGGAGATCTGCAAGCTCTGTCGGTTTCACCCTCTTGTCTTGAATTTGCACCTGGTATGGTGAAAGCTTTTCTCTTCCCTCGTGAAGGGTATGTGCCTAAGGTTCCCACTCATGTGGCGGGACCTATCATGCTGCAAGCTTTTTGTCCTCCTCCTTTCTCGTCGTCAGACCAGGAAAAACTTAATCTGCTTTGCCCAGTTAGAGCATTGGATGCTTACGTTCACAGAGCTGCCCTGTGGCGTAAAACAGATCAATTATTTGTGTGCTTTGGACCTCCTAAGAAGGGGTACGCTGCATCCAAGCAGACGTTGAGTAGGTGGATAGTCGAGGCTATCTCACTAGCATATGATTCGTCTGGGCAACCCTCTCCTCTTGCTGTCCGAGCCCACTCTGAGTATGGCTGCCTCAAAAGCTTTACTCTCAGGAGTATCGCTGCAGGAAATTTGTGATGCGGCAGGTTGGTCTTCCCCGCATACCTTTGTGAGGTTTTATAACCTCGATGTGGCCTCAACCCCGGGGTCTCGAGTTTTAACTTCATAATCTTTCGAAGTTTCACCATACTCCCTGCATGCCTGTGAGCTGCTTGCTTCGACTTCTTCAGAAGCTAACAGTGTTTGTTTCTGGCGTGCTTTATAGCTTCCTGGTCATGACGTCACCCGTCTATGACGTTCCGTCACACCATTGGACAGATTTCACATGTGCTTCACGACGCAATCACGCAGAGGCGTTCCCACAATGCGTCAGAACCGACGCAGCGTCTCGTTCCCTCTCAGGGAACCATGGTTACATGAGTAACCTGAGACGTTTTTGTATTTTCATTTGATTCAATAACAAAAGAAAAAAATTCTGATAGAGATTCCACAAAGAAAGATAAAATTATTGAGATTGATTACGTTGGTCAGAAGAGAGAAAGATGTCAATTTTTTTCACTCTCTCAGGCTATTGTATTAGAAAAATCCTCACAGCATTTTTTTTATATAATATAACATAATATAATGTAATGCAATAATGAGTCATAATTGTGTATTTTTTTTTAATAAATGAAAATATGAAAAACTTTAGCAATGTTGTTAACTGGAAACCAATCATCACAGTTTGCGAATTTCATCACAGTATTGGTAATTGGAAACAAAGAAAGTCGATTATGGCAGTTTTAACAAAAAATAATTAGACATTTTCATTAACTGAAATCCAAATAAAAAAATTAAATAAAATAAAACTTCAGGAACCCCCCCCCCAATTAAAAAATTAAAAAAGTGAACATAATTATGAATTATGTTTAGAAGAGGGTCTTTGCGCATCATTCAGCGTGCACTCGCTGTCAGACCCTGAACCTTTCACAGCATTCACTCTGACATTCACCTTTCTGCTGTCTGTCAGTCTTTTTTGTTGCCTTTTTAAATAATGAAAATTAATTCTCTAAAAAATATAGTGTCACCATTTAGTTTCTGACTCTATTCCAGAAACACATTTGCAGAGATGTAATTAAATCATAAGCAATTGAGTTCCTGGGGCTTAAAAGTTTAATAGCGCACAGTGAGGAATATAAATTCAACCGATCAGTCAAGATCAGCATGTAGCGTTAAAATCTCATGGGATGTGCATGAAAAATGTATTTTTAAAAAAAATGAAAAGCCAATTATGTATTCATAGATGAAGTTGATATTTGGCAAAAATGTGTTAAGGTGCTCCACTAAAGTGTCCTCTTTTGTTTTTGTTTTATTTTGTGCTGAAATGAGGCTAAGATCACATGCGCCTTGCATTTCTGTCAAGAGGTATCAACACCATCAAACACACACACACACACACAAACACTGACTGAAAGGCAAGAGCAAAACGAATCTGCTGAACCCCACTGAGCCTGTTTGATCTCGAGAATGTGAGCTGCATTGAATATTTCATCCGATATCATTATGATGTTTTAAGAGGTGGAGGTCAGGTAAATAACATTGATTAATTAACCGCACGACACTTTCCATGACCATGATCAGAAATGTAAATGATTTAATGGACTTGTTTGATCAGATGAAAGTCATTTTACCCAGTCATGTTCCACCAGGATTAAGGCACATCCTTCTGTCTCGAAATGCTTTTAACATGCCTGCCTTACTTCAAAACTCCCTCTTCATCAGCTCTATCAGTGTTTGATTAATGAGCTTCATGCAGGCATTTAGCACACCAGCGTTTCTGTTTGCTGAAGTTCGCTCATTAGAGAAGCTAAGCTGATAATGCCCAAGTAAATGTTCTTTTAAAAAGGTGAACGTGTTTAAACAGAACAGTCTCATTATAGAACATCTTTGAGGACTTTTTTGACAGTAATGACTGTGTAAAAGAAATAAACTAATGAAGAAAATTATATGGAATAGTTTTTTATTTATTTTTCAGCTTTGTTTGTGATTAATAGCCCCTGTTATGCTGTTTTAAAGGTTCCTAATTATGTTTTGGAGATTTTCTAGGTTTACAAGCATCCAAAGTCAAGAAATGTTTTATTTTTCTCCTAATATACATTGCAGCATCACCTCTTTTCAGAGTAGCTGTTGTTCGTGGACAGCCAATGAATACCATTGGCTGGCATTATGCAAATTTGTTACAAATCTTCATAGATTGATGCAGGAAGTAAGACTGGAGTTACTGACGACTCGTTTCAGGCAGTTCAGAATCAAACGATAGCTACATTTATCACAAACTTTGATCTTTTTCAGACATTTTATATTCACAAACAGCTATATTACACACTTCACGAAAGGTAGTATCTGAAAAAGCATAATAGGGGCACTTAAAGGCAAAGGGAATTTTGAAAGGAAACCTATAATATGAATGATATAACAGAAGATGCGAAGTGTCTGTCAGTCAGTGTTGTAGTGAAGTGAATGCAGTCTCACCCCTCCTGGCTGGCCGTCAGAAGCAGTGACGATGAGGCGATACTGGTCAATGGTCTCTCTGTCCAGAGGTTTGGCCAGCAGCAGAAGACCTATACTGAACAGACACAAAACACTCTCATTAAACTTTCTATTTTATTGATTCAAAATTCAAAAATTTATATTCTTTTTTGCATGTTTATTTTCTGTCATTAAAACAAATTCAGGGACAGTTAAGTAGGCATTTGAAAAGAAATTAAGAATGAAAGACAACAAACAAAAACAAAAGTTAAAAAGAAATAATAAATAAATTATGTTTAGTCTATATTGAGGACAATGCTGTACTTGATTAATGGAAATTTCACCCATAATTACAAATGTCACCAATAATTAAAAAATCATTTACTCAATGCAATCATTTAATCATTATACATGATTAAAAATAATTTCTTTTCTTCATTATCCTCTTGAACACACAGGGAGATTTTAGGTACACTAAAAAAAATTATACAAAAACTGTCACTGGGATAGTATACTTTCAAAAGGTTCTAATATGCACCATTGAGGTACTAATGAGCACTCTTTAGGGCATCGCCCAAGTGACAGCTTTTGTACATCCTTTTCTGAGAATGTAGGATCTTCATTTGGCTCTTTTCCATTCCATTCGCAGGGGAACGCAAGTTTGCGAGCGAACGGAAAACTATTGAAGTATATTTTTTCCTCCCATCTCATTTTTTTCCACCACCATGTCCCTTTGGGGGTGCCATAGTATAGAGACCATTAATGGGTTAGTTTACCCAAAAAAGAAAATTCGTCCATTAATTAACTCACCCTCATGTCTTTCTACACCCGTAAGACTTTTGTTCATCTTGGGAACACAAATTAAGATATGTTTGACAAAATCCGATAGCTGTATCCTCAATAGGCAGCAATTAAACAGCCACTTTCAAGGTCCAGAAAGGTAGTAATGACACCGTTAAAATGTTCAACAAGACTGCAGTGGTTCATTTTATGTTAACCTTAATTTTATGAAGCGACGAGACAATTTTTGTTTTTGTGCACAAAAAACAATATCTTCTGTTCTGTGTCATTCTCATACGTCGCTTACATCCAGAACGCCAACTCATTATTGGTCGGTTCCTGCGTGAGCATCACACGCATGTGTTAAGCTTTGGGCAATACTGAGCTGGACAGAAGATACAGTTATCGGATTTCATCAAAAATATCTTAATTTTTGTTTCGAATATAAACGAAAGTCTTACGGATGTGGAATGATGGTGATTAATCAATGACATAATTGTTGGGAGAACTAAACCTTTAAGAAACATATACTGTACATAAATATTCAGATTTGGTGTTTCAAGATCCGTCGAATCATTGATGTCAAATGTAATTGATTCTCATAACCAATCACGATGCACTAAACTTGAATATGCTTATATTTTAATAGCACAAATTAGATTTGAGAGCTATGATTTTCAGTGCAGAACACCTTTCCCACATGCAAAACTATTGCATTAATTCAGAAGAGTTTTGAATCTTATGGAATATTTTTATGATACTTTTAAGGTGTTTTTTGTCATTTTTAGAGCTTGAGATCCCTTCGACTTTTATTATATAGAACAAAAAATCAGCATGAACAAAGGAAGTAAACCCATATCATTTTGAAACAACATGATGGTGAGTAAATGATGACAGAATATTACATTTTGGATGAACTATCCCTTTAATGGTGTAAATGTTTTCATAATTATAATGAGGTAGGACACATAGTATATGTCTACTCAGTACTGCAAGATCAGAATTTGTGCCATGGAAATTGTATTCGGGATTAAATTTTTGGGTGTGTTCATGTCGTGACCTGATTTGCATATTTCCTTTGGTGCATCGGGTGCTAAAACAATGCAGACCGTAAATAAACATTGGTATCAACGGGTGCAATTCAACAACCAGTATCTGTGATCATCCGTGCTGAACCACCGGCCACAGGGACGCCATTATCATCCAGAGACCAATAGGATTTCTGCAAATCACCAGCCTCATCCAACAGTGCACTCACATGTGTGAGTGTGTGTGTGTGTGTGTCTTTGTTAGCGGACGAGGATGGACAGACAGGATCCTGTTAAAATTGCAGTCACACACAGCAGAAGAAGCAGGCTGCTGCGCTGCTTGCTCACGTTTGTGTGTGTGTGTGTGTGTGTGTGTGTGTAGAATTATATTCCTCCTCAGTTGACCCCTACAAAAGCGATATTGAACGTGTCCTCTGAAGGCTGTGAAACAGGCGTATAAAACACTTCAGTGACTGGGATTCTCTTTTCTTTCAGCCTCACAAACCTTCTCCTGGGCACATAGCATTCAAGGCAAAGTCTTTAAATTTTAACATTCTTTTTTTAATGACTCTTCAACTGTCTTTGCAGTTTCTTCAACAGGCAAAATCCTTTGTAAGACAAATCAGTGAAGGAAGGTTTTATTTCAGCTGTCACCCCAGAAAACCTCTCTGCTGCGATTTTTACCAATGACAGAAAGATAAGATGGTATGAAAAGACAACATAAGGTGCGAGAAGAGAAGAGAAGAGAAGAGAAGAGAAGAGAAGAGAAGAGAAAGAGAAGAGAAGAGAAGAGAAGAGAAGAGAAGAGAAGAGAAGAGAAGAGAAGAGAAGAGAAGAGAAGAGAAGAGAAGAGAAGAGAAGAACGGGGAGAGAAGAGAAGAGACATGAAGAAGCAAGACGAGACATAAATAAGAAGAGATAGCACCAGATCTGATGAAATCAGACAAGGTGAGGCACAGCAAAGCAAGAATGAATGAAGAGAGAATGAAAGATGAGAGGAACAGACAAAACTGGAAAACAGACTTGGTGAGGTGAAAAAAAAGAAAGAAAGAAAACAAAAAAAACATAGGAGCTGAAACAAGAAAGACAAGGTGATGTTCAATACTAGTACTGCTCTTCTGCTCTCTTCTAATGACTGTTACTGCTAACAACAGTATTAAGTGTTTAAATAAGGGTCATTTTGAAATAATAAAAAAAAAACATTTCCATTTCTCAAACAGTCTCTCCCACTCTCAGAAAGGTTCACACTGCAACCCTGTTTGTGCGTTTGTCTTGTCGTTTAATGCCTATAGTTAGAGATTCTCATGCAGAGAGAGACAGTCAATGTACCATACAGTATGTGTAAAGTATGTGTATATTTTGAAATTACGGTAATTACAACATGCCGTGAATGCAGTATATATCGTGGTGGCAATTTACATATCACAGTATGTAAATATATCTACATAACATAGTACTACTGTGTTATTGACACTTTAGAGTGGTAAAGAAATGTGTTTGAATGAGGAATAAAGAGCGAGACTTGATTTTAAATAGTTATTAAGTTCAATAATCCATTAAAAACAAAAACAAAACAAAAAGAACAGTGAAGAACCCAAACTGGCTAACACACAAAAATAGGGTGGCCACCCGTCTCAAAATTTGTGGGACAGTCCTGAAATTGGGAGCCTTGTCCCACATCCTGCAAGACATACGTTTTTTCCAGCATTTCAGTTATATCTGTATTATTATTTTTTTTTCATCCCTGAAATTACAATACTGTCACGGTTTTGTGTGTTTATCCATTTGCCAGTCTTGTTTTTGGTTACATGGTTCTGTGTTTCCCTTCACCATCATTAAGAGTTCATTTAGTTCAGCTGTGTCTTGTCAATTACCTTGTTTCTCCCTTTGTTTGCCACCTGTATATATTCCCTGTTTTCTCCCTCAGTCCTCGTCTGTTCTCGTTCATATCAAGACGTGTTTTGTATTCTATTACCTGGATTCCATTACGCCTTCGTCTTTGTGCTTTCCCGCAAACAAGTTATGTGACAAATACCACAGTATATAATAAAAACTGTAACTGACATTTAAAAATCAATTTGTGCAACCGTCACAGAAAAACACGAGATATTCTCCATTCATTTTAACTAATAAAAAAAGGATTGCAACTTACAGACATGATTTTCTTCTCATGTTAATAGTTTATTTAGGCGGGTTGTATGGTGTTATTGTAATGACAAATGTCGAAAGCACATCAATAGCCAGGTCACCCATACAAGCAGAGTTCTCACAGAAAGTCTCCTTCATCAGCAGTGGAGTATAAAGTACTTGAAAGCCATACCTGAGTAAAAGTACAGATATCTTATCAGAAAATAACTTCGGTGAAGGTAAAAGTCACTGTTTAGAGTAGTACTTAAGTATGAAAAATACTTAAGCAAACTTAAGCATTGAAAGTAAAAGTACAAGTAAATGCAAAATACAAAAGGAGCAGAAAATATTAAATATTCTGTATACAGTTTGAGCAGCAAGATTGTTTTAACTCTATTTTTTACATTTCGTTTGCTATGAATTAAAAAAAAAATGGCAACATGTTTATTGTAAGTTTGAAATATAAAAAACAGCCTACTAATATATTAATAATACCTTGATCATTTATGTTAATTCATAGTGCATTATAATTAATGTAAGAGGCAACTTTAAAATGTTAAAATGTAAATGTTGAAATTAACAATGAACACAAATGGTATTGTAAAGTGTTTCATATAAACCTAAACAATCATGCTTAAAATGGCTATTTATATATGGCATATTATATTTACTTTCACTCATTATTTGCTTCTATTTTAGAACACTTGATAATTATCTAATAAAAATATGTGTTAAAGTGCGGATAAAAAAGAATACATTTATGTTTCTGTCGGCTGCATGATTAAAATACAATTTAAATATGCATCTTCTCTCGATAACGAATGCATAAAATCGAACAAATGGATATAAACAAATACAAATAGAGAGTAACAATGGTGATATTAAACAGTTGGTGTTTTTGTCACATTGCTTTAACCGCTTGAGGTAACATTACTACTAATGTTAGCATCCTCTTAGCCTTGACGGCAAACATACTGCTTTTCTCCACTAATGCAGCGTCTCGTCAACAAACTAATTATTTTAGTGATATGAAAACATATACTGTAGTGTACTGTATACCACTTTGTTGTCTGTTTTAAATTCATTTTTGAAGAGTCCTGTTTTGGATTCACGTCATGTGTCAAAACAAACTGTATCAGGCACCAGTGATAGTTTTTATTTGACCTCTAGAGGTCGCTCTCATGCCGCACTCTTCTCAGCCTCTCCAGCAACGGACACAACCAGTAAAATGAAATCAACCGCGGATGTGCGAGCACTTGTTTGCACATGCTTGCTTGCAGTCAGTGTTCTTCCTTTTTTATTTTTGTAGTAAGGAACGAAAATGCTTCGGGGAATTATATCGGAGTAAAAGTATACATTTTATTCAGGAAATGTAGTGGAATTAAAAATTGACAGAAATACAAAAACTCAAGCAAGTACAGATTTTCCCCAAAAATACTCAAGTACTGTGACAAAGTATTATTACTTTGTTACATTACACCTCTATTTATCAGACAGCATGTGATCCTGAATTCAGTTCATTCATTGCATTTGAATGCTCAAATACTTACAATTAGGTCAAAATGCCAATCATGTGCAGAATTCAGGTAAAAGCAAATGATTCTGTCTTAAGTGAAAATGAACAGTTATTAGGTGAAAACCGGATGTTTCTCAGTATATTCTGTGCCTATATCTGTGCATTAGACCTTAAAGTGACAGCAGTCTTTTATACCCCATCTATGGTCAGGATGCACAAAAGGAATAATGCTTACGATGGATTAGAGTCAGTGTGTTTATAGTGGGATTTTTTTTTTTTTAAATATAGGGGACAGTAATCTGTATGTTCATATTCAAACACTTAATTTATTAATGAAAACTTACGTTCGTGAAAGGTTGAACACCTGCTGCGGGTCACCACTGTATATCTGGTAGGTGATCGGATCCAGCTCACGATCTGTAGCCTAAATAAACCAATTCACACTCAGTTTACATTGGTCGTTCAAATACAAATACCGCTTGGTGAAACATAAAATCAATGAAACAAAAAAATCAATTGCAGGATAACAATGCACTTAAATGAAAAGGCCAAGTCTGTTTGAAGGGCATTATGAACAAAAGTAGAATCAGTGACATTTTACAACACATATAAATTTATAACCTTAGACCCTTGTTAGATTTTTCAGGATATCTGTTGATATTGATTAAGCTGTTTTCTAAATGTGACAGGTTCATCTGTCTGTGCACTTGACTTGCTTAAAATCATAAAATAATGCAATTATAAAATTATAAATGTAAAACAAAATTCTTAAATAAAAAGTTATTATCTCAATTTAAAAGCAAATAAGATTATGGTTTTAATATAAGAAAAAAGTGTGGCTTACTACACACAAGTAGGATGCAAATTTTTCTGCATGTACATAATACCCAGATGACCTACTACATTTATCAAAATGTGCAGTATAAAAAAGGGCAAACTGCGTGGGATTCTGCATCCCACAATGCAATGGACTCAACTTGACCTTCCATTTCCAAATTATCTGTCAACATCTTTTTGGGGGGCTCATAATTTGATCGGACTGCAAAAACTTAAGAACAGGTTTCCAACATCTATAAACCTATAAGTTTTTATTCATAGTTAAGGATTTTCGCAAATCATTTTTTAGAGAATGTGAACATAAAATCGCATTTTAAAGTCATTTAAAGTTTAGAACGATAATAATCATGATATATATATATATATATATATATATATATATATATATATATATATATATATATATATATAAATGAATAGAAACAAAAAAAACTACAAAGCATAACTAAAAAATATTAAAATATTTTATTTAAAATATTATATTAAATATATGGTTACACTTTACAATAAAGTTCAGTAATTAACATTAGTTAACTACATAAACTAATAAGAAACTGCACTTCTACAGCATTAAATGTTAATCTTAGTTAACATTTACTAATGCAGTATTAAAATCTTATGTGAACTAATATGAACAAACAATGAACTATTGTATTTTCATTAACTAACGTTAACGAAGATTAGTAAATACAGTAACAAATGCATTGCTCATGTTTAGTTCATGCTAGTTAATGCATTAACTAATGTTTAACAAATTAACCTTATTGTAAAGTGTTACCAAATATATATTATAAATAAAGTATCAATATTATAAATATCTATTTATAGAATTGTATATTACATTTCCAGGTCTAGAATTATTTAATATGTCATGTTTTGCATGACCACATTTGAATACTGTTAAAAAAAATTGTAGGCAGTTTTAGTGTATAGGCTACAGTGCAGTATGCAGTAAACAGTAATATATCATTCCAAACAAAGGATGTGTCTCTACCTGCAGGTTCACCAGTATGGCTCCTATTCTCATGGCCTCACTGATCTCCAGATTGTAGGTCTGTAGGGGAAATCGTGGGGGACTCTGATTGTTGGGTGGCAGAACCTCTATGTAGACCGTAGTTATGGAGCTCCTACATGCACATAAACGAGGAGCAACAAAGAAAATATAAGACCAAAGACACAAGCAAACAATGAGACTGAAAACTGATACAATTCAGTCATATCTGACCTCCTCTCTGAGTCAGGAGCATTGTCCGAAGCTCTAACGGTCAGTGCGTAGGAACGGCCGACAGTCAGCGAGACCCCTGGTGCTAATGTGATTCGTCCAGTGCGGTTGCTGATGATGAAATCGCCCTGATCTCCAGCCAGGATGGCGTATGTGATGAGGCCGTTTAAACCAGCATCAGCATCCTGAGCTGTCAGCTGACAGAATAGAGACAACAGAATTTTAAGCCACATTAGTTTATTTTGCACAGCTCTTGATTGTCTGTGTGTCACACATATGCTATTACCATTCCACAATGTACTAGGATCTTAATACTTTCATTTACTTACTATATATATATATATATATATATACATATACACACACACACACACCGTAATGTGCAAAAGTCTTAGGCCACAATTATATTTTGTTTTATCAAAAATCAAAAACAATACATATTTGTCTTTTTATTAGAATATAACCACAAAGTACAGGCAATTTGTATGCAGTATTAAAAAATAAATCAATGAATAAAAAACACTTCTATTGGCACTTGAGCAACTTGTGCAATAGCAGCAACCTGGCTCTACTAAACCTAAATAGAATGGAAAAGGACTGGAAGGCCATTTTCAAAATCTGATGAGAACTTTCTCAGATTTTCTTCTGATTTTTGCTAAAAAATCATTTTGTTCTGATTTTTTTTTTTTTAAATGTGTGTACATATTTCCTGTATTTTCTGTTTGTATCATATTAAAGAGAAAAATAAGGCTGCCAAAATGTCATTATGGATGTCATTAAAACATTGCTAAAACAACAAAGGTGGTGGTGGCCTATATACAGGTGCTGGTCATATAATTTATATTTAAAATAAATATTATATAATATGTTTATTTATATATAGAAGCCATAACTAGGAAATTAATTTTATTTTATTTTATTTAACTTACAACCATATACATTTCCATGCCATTCTCCATTTAAAAAAAAAATGTATTAAGATATGTAAAATATTAAAATGTATAAAAAATAAATATTTTGAAAGAATATTTTCCTAATATCAATGCCTTTTCAAGGCTTGAAAAATTCATATCCATTTATTCATTCATGTAAATAATTTGAGGTATTTTACTTTATTATGAACTGTGTCTGAATGTTTGACTGGTAGATATTATAGGTGTTTATTGAATACCATGGTACTCCCATGGTACAAGGCTCAAAAGCCTGGTACTTTTTTCTTGGTTGATACCATGGCGTAGTCTCATAATGTTTGCAGATGAGGTGTTAGTTCTACTTGCTGAACTTTTTCTTTCTTTAAACTCTACATTCATTACTTCAAATCAACCAAAACAGAAAATCCATCCATCCATCCTTATTAAAATGCAGATTAGACTCTTGGTATTAATGAGGTTTAAAAGCAGTGTAATATGATTATTCAGGATAAATTCTCAAACACAAAGGTACAGATCAAAGACTAAACACTTTTGATTAGACTCAAAGACACGCATTTAGATGTAAACACTTAACTCTAAACGTTATCATCTTTAAAAGCACCGGGGCAATAAATACACCCTAAGGGTAATTAATTCAAAGTCCTGTTAATAAGAAAGCACCACCTCCATCCACAGCTCTCATTATTGAAAAAAAATCTCCAGAAGCACTGATCCGTACTGGCATGCCTTTAGCTGCTTGGAGTGCTGTGGTAAGGAAAAAAAAAAAAAAAAAAAATCACACACACATACACTCATGCATACACACCACACACACATGCGCGCACGCACACACATACACACGCGCGCACGCACACACAAACACACACACACACACACCAGGGCGGCAAATATGGCTTATAAAACACATCCAAGTGGCCCAGATGACCTAGCTCTGACCTGTGACCTCATTCCAGGAGGATCTGGGCAGCTTGTTATTTAAAGAGAAACTACAGGCCTTTATGTATCTGATTTTCCTTTGAATTGTGACCCAGCCATGACGGAATAAGACAAACACAGGCGGAGCAGAACATGAGCAGAGTGCAAAAATAAAGCTGAGAGAATCGTTACTGAGAGAGAAAGTGAATATGCCATAGCCTGAGGGACAGAGAGGCACACATTATGTTCACTTTATATTATTTTGTCCCACTTTTTTGTCAGCCCACCATGTCTACACAAGCCACTTTCACAATGCTGATGAATGCTGTTGTCGTTTGTCTTTTCGGTATTTAATCCTGATCTGTACACACAGAGTTTGGTTATTTATTTGGTTGTCAACTTTGTTTTTACAACCAAATACACAACCTAAAAATTGTAGTAGTGGCAACATGATTAATCAGCATAGCATAGTGTGCATATATCGAACTAAACAAGTTGTTCAGCTGAACTTCAATGCACTGACGTTCTTTGATGCATTTATCACTCACAAAATGTGGTAAGAGAAAAAGACGGAATGAGAGAAACAGATGGACAGGTCATCAGAACAAATCAGAGCTTGGAAAGCTACTCTGACACTGAATAATTTAAAGCAATTTAATTATAGAAAAGCTACTTTAAAAAAATGCTTACCTGAAGCTAAAAAAGTAGTTTTAGCAACAGAACAAACTACTTAGAAAGAAAAAGATTCAGTGAAGCTATTGAGGGGAAATATGTTCATATTATATAATATCAGAGCAGAATTAGAGAAAATACAATGCAACTAATAAACACATGTATACAAAACATGGTGATGATCAGAAGCTATATTTACCTAAATATTTCAAAATGAAAATGCCATGCAAATCCTTAAATAAAGTGAGTCACGTATTGTAAGTGAGTTGTGTAAGCGAGTCATGTATTGCACTTGTTCAAATGAATTGGCGATTCACTACAATAAATCCCACAATAATTTTTCACACTGCTTTTTAAAAAAAAGTAATTTATTACTGGAAAAGTAGCCTTGCGTAGCCAAGCCGTCAGCTTTCATTGCACAAGGACCAGTAAAGAGGATGTCTGACCAACATGTAAAGCAACCAATCACAGTTCACTTGGTGCCGTGTTTTGTTTAGGGGCGTGAAAATGTAAAGCCAATTTCCTCACAATAACATACCAGCATGCAATTCACTCAAGAATGTAGTGCAAGTTTATTGCAACAATGGTGCAACAATGGTGCTGTGAACTTCACATACTTTTGAAAATCCAGCGTTTAGTTGATCCTGATAAGTGCACATTGTCACAGTTATAAACAGGATGGCTTTCTTCTTCCATGAAGAGGTTTGGTGTCACAAAGGCTTTGTTTCCAGGCAGATTGTCTAAGAACGCGCCATATGCGTCTCCCGTAAATTTAACCAATCAGATAATGAAACTCACAAAAAGATTCCCATTTTGTGTGCCTTCTGCATCAGACGTTCAGTCAACGGTCCGTGGGGATGATGTCTGAGGCTGAGACTACTGGAAAGGCTACACTGTTGAAAGCACTGTCACATAACTAAAGCGTGCGGCTAAGTTAGTAGGGCGGCAAGAGGATCTGGACTAAGTTAGTAGGGAAGAAAATGAACCCAAAAGAGACCTCAGGGGAAAAATTATATTTTTGCATTTGAATGGGCTTCAATAAGGTTAAAGATATGAACAGATCGCAGTATGACTCACTGCAGTTTTTAACTCCAGTTCATTTTCTGCAGTTCATATAATCTGGTTCCTCTTTAAAAGGTTGGTTTATTGCCTGCTCTCCTTTATGCCCGTTTAGCTGAATGACTGTTTGCGCCTCATTTTTCAATCCATTTTGCACTTCTTTTATCAGAAAAAAAAAAAAAATGCTGACATTCCAGGCACTGTTGAATCACATTCAGTAATTTGACCAGAATCCTCAGTTATTAATGAAACAAACATTGTGGAGAGTTCATTTCACACTCCAAATCACATTACAAATTCTCATCAAACACTCTGCTATATGAATAAATGATTCATAAATGGCTCCTTATAAGCGAAGTGAAGATTTCTCTGCTTTATTGATGTGTGTAACTGTCTTGTGTCCTCACCTGCAGGACGGTCTCTCCAGGTAGCATATTAGTGAAGATCTCCACACTGTAGGACACCTGAGAGAATGTGGGTGTGTTGTCATTCGCATCGATGACCAGGATGTCCACCGTCACGGGTCTGCTCTGTTGAACACCATCAGTGGCCACCAGCTTTGAAAGAAGAATGGAATAGTTTCAACATCAATCAATCAATCAATCAATCAATGTTTTAATCATTTTCCTGTTTATATTCTCAGTGTCACTTTCATTCAAATAAAATAAGGTTTAATAGATGTTGTAAATGTGCCTATACTCTAAAAAGTGCTTTGGGTTATTTTAAATAGGTTATAAATAGGTTTGAATGGTTAAATCTTTGCCTAACCTACTGGGCAGTTTATTTAACTCAACTATTGTTTAAAAATGACTGTATTGCTCGCTTAAAATGAACCCAAACTTAGTAACATTTATTAATATGTTAAATAATTGAACATTTATTAATAAGTTTAAAGAATAATAATTAAACAATAAACATTTTATAATTGCTTATTATATATATGTTCACCTTTTAATTACTATTGTTGCCTCTAGTAATTATTTGTCTGATTTTTTTTTTAAATTTAAACTATTTTGAGGTCATATTAAGCTAGCTTTATTGTAATTTTTAAACCATAATTGGTTTAAATAAAACTACCCAATATGTTGGGAAACATTTAACCCAACCACTGGGTTAAAACAACCCAATCACTCGGTTTGTCCATTTTCAATCCAACTTGGGTTGTTTTTAACCCAGCATTTTTTGTGTGTATGGGGGAGGATGAAGCCTTTAAAGAGGTCAATTGCACGCTCAGGTACAGTCCGTGCATTAGCAAATCGCAATCATATTAAGCTCATACTATATTAAAACCAATCTTAACGGAGCACTATCAAACATTAAGCAAAAGACCTCGGACTTCAGACACATCTCAGAACAGTTCTGACGATATTAACAGAGGTATTGTCCTCTTCTAATCGGCTATTGGTGAGTAGCTACCCTGATGTTTTTGAAGATTCACTCACATTATAAATGTCAAATAGATATATGTTTTAATACAAATTCTTACACTTTGTTCACCTTAGCCTAGTGGTGATGAAAAAGTTTTTGTTTTTTTTTTCCGATCTAAACATATAGATTTATGTGTTAAACAGACAGCTTTAAAAGCTGTTTTGAAATCAAATGTCAAGGTAAAACATTTAAAAACATGTCTCAACACCCAACCTCCTTTCCATTTTGTTCATTATTCAAAAGCACAAGAGCATTATAGCGTTATATTGTAAAGCCCTCATTATTTGTTCTGGCAAGTAAGTGGGACTGTCCATAGACATATTATATGCGTACGCCTATATGTCTATGGAACTATAAGTTGACAATTTCAACAAACTATTATTGATTCAAAGAGCTGACAAGTTAACAATAAAGATGTTCAGCGAAATAGATACTGCTCTTAATAACTGTGCACACTTTACAATGTGACCTTGTAAATGAATTAAATAAGTAAAATGGAATAAATAACCAAAACCCCATATGGATTTAAAAAGAACAAAGGCCGTTACGTCGCCCGGTATGGCGCAACCGGGGCCTCACCCTGGAGCCAGGCCTGGGGTTGGGGCTCGTAGGCGAGCGCCTGGTGGCCGGGTCTTTACCCACGGGGCCCGGCCGGGCTCAGTCCGAATGAGGGACGTGGGGCCGACCTCCCGTGGGCCCACCACCTGCAGGAGGAACCATATGGGGCCGGTGCATTGTGGATTGGGCGGCGGCCGAAGGCAGGGGCCTCGGCAACCCAATCCCCGGACACGGAATCTGGCTCTAGGAACATGGAACGTCATCTCGCTGGCGGGGAAGGAGCCTGAGCTTGTGCGGGAGGTCGAGAGATACCGACTAGAGATAGTCGGGCTCACCTCCACGCACAGCTTGGGCTCTGGAACCCAACTCCTTGAGAGAGACTGGACTCTCCACTACTCTGGAGTTGCCTGCGGTAGAAGACGGCGGGCTGGTGTGGGCTTTCTCATAGCCCCCCAGCTCAGCCGCCATGTGTTGGAGTTTACCCCGGTGAACGAGAGGGTCGCTTCACTGCGCCTTCGGGTCGGGAATAGGGCTCTCACTGTTGTTTGTGCTTACGGGCCGAATGACAGTGCAGAGTACCCGGCCTTCTTGGGGTCTCTGGGAGGGGTGCTGGAAAGTGCCCCGAACGGGGACTCTGTCGTTCTACTGGGGGACTTCAACGCTCACGTGGGCAGCGACAGTGATACCTGGAGGGGCGTGATTGGGAGGAACGGCCCCCCCGATCTGAACCAGAGCGGTGTTCTGTTATTGGACTTCTGTGCTAGCCACAGTTTGTCCATAACGAACACCATGTTCAAGCATAAGGGTGTCCACCATTACACGTGGCACCAGGACACCCTAGGGCGGAGGTCGATGATCGACTTTGTAGTTGTTTCATCTGACCTCCGGCCGTATGTCTTGGACACTCGGGTGAAGAGAGGGGCGGAGCTGTCAACTGATCACCACCTGGTGGTGAGTTGGATCAGATGGCAGGGGAGGAAGCTGGACAGACTCGGCAGACCTAAACGTACTGTGAGGGTCTGCTGGGAACGTCTGGCCGAGTCCCCTGTCAGAAAGATCTTCAACTCGCACCTCCGGCAGAGCTTCAACCAGATACCGAGGGAGGCTGGAGACATTGAGTCCGAGTGGACCATGTTCTCTACCTCCATTGTCGACGCGGCTGCTCGGAGCTGTGGCCGTAAAGTCTCCGGTGCCTGTCGTGGCGGCAATCCCCGAACCCGGTGGTGGACACCGGATGTAAGGGATGCCGTCAAGCTGAAGAAGGAGGCCTATCGAGCCTGGTTGGCTCGGGGGACTCCTGAGGCAGCTGACGGGTACCGGCAGGCCAAGCGGACTGCAGCCCGGGTAGTTGTGGAGGCAAAAACTCGGGTCTGGGAGGAGTTCGGTGAGACCATGGAGAAGGATTATCGGTCGGCCCCGAAGAAATTCTGGCAAACTGTCCGGCGCCTCAGGAGGGGGAAGCGGTGCCCTGCCAACACTGTTTACAGTGGGGGTGGGAATCTGCTGACTTCAACTGGGGACATCGTTGGGCGGTGGAAGGAATACTTTGGGGATCTCCTCAATCCCACCGACACGTCTTCCACTGAGGAAGCAGAGGCCGGGGACTCAGAGGTGGGCTCACCCATCACCCAAGCTGAGGTCACTGAGGTAGTTGGAAAGCTCCTTGGTGGCAAGGCAGCGGGGGTGGATGAGATACGCCCTGAGTACCTCAAGTCTCTGGATGTTGTGGGGCTGTCTTGGCTGACACGCCTCTGCAGCATCGCGTGGCGGTTGGGGACAGTGCCTCTGGACTGGCAGACCGGGGTGGTGGTCCCTCTTTTTAAGAAGGGGGACCGGAGGGTGTGTTCCAACTACAGAGGGATCACACTCCTCAGCCTCCCCGGGAAAGTCTATGCCAGGGTACTGGAGAGGAGAATAAGGCTGATAGTCGAACCTCAGATTCAGGAGGAACAATGCGGTTTTCGTCCCGGTCGTGGAACACTGGACCAGCTCTATACCCTCTCTAGGGTGCTGGAGGGTTTATGGGAGTTTGCCCAACCAGTCCACATGTGTTTTGTGGATCTGGAGAAGGCATTCGACCGTGTCCCTCGTGGCACCCTGTGGGGGGTGCTCCGGGAGTATGGAGTCCGGGGCCCTTTGCTAAGGGCTGTCCGGTCCCTGTATGACCGGAGCAGGAGCTTGGTTCGCATTGCCGGCTGTAAGTCAGACCTGTTCCCAGTGCATGTTGGACTCCGGCAGGGCTGCCCTTTATCACCGGTCCTGTTCATAATCTTTATGGACAGGATTTCTAGGCGCAGTCAGGGGCCGGAGGGAGTCTGGTTTGGGGACCACAGGATCTCATCCCTGCTTTTTGCGGATGATGTTGTCCTGTTGGCTCCATCGGGCCAGGACCTCCAGTGTGCATTGGGACGGTTTGCAGCCGAGTGTGAGGCGGCTGGGATGAGGATCAGCACCTCCAAGTCTGAGACCATGGTTCTCAGTCGGAAAAGGGTGGCTTGTCCTCTTCAGGTTGGTGGAGAGCTCCTGCCTCAAGTGGAGGAGTTCAAGTATCTTGGGGTTTTGTTCACGAGTGAGGGAAGGAAGGAGCGTGAGGTTGACAGGCGGATCGGTGCAGCTTCTGCAGTAATGCGGTCGATGTACCGGTCTGTCGTGGTGAAGAAGGAGCTGAGCTGCAAGGCGAAGCTCTCGATTTACCGGTCAATCTACGTTCCTACTCTCACCTATGGTCATGAGCTTTGGGTCATGACCGAAAGAATGAGATCCCGGATACAGGCGGCCGAAATGAGCTTTCTCCGCAGGGTGGCAGGGCGCTCCCTTAGAGATAGGGTGAGGAGCTCGGTCACTCGGGAGGAGCTCAAAGTAGATCCGTTGCTCCTTCACATCGAGAGGAGTCAGCTGAGGTGGCTCGGGCATCTGTTTCGGATGCCTCCTGGACGCCTCCCTAGGGAGGTGTTCCGGGCATGTCCCACCGGGAGAAGGCCCCGGGGAAGACCTAGGACACGCTGGAGAGACTATGTCTCTCGGCTGGCCTGGGAACGCCTCGGTGTCCCCCCGGAAGAGCTGGAGGAAGTGTCTGGGGAGAGGGAAGTCTGGGAGTCTCTGCTCAGACTGCTGCCCCCGCGACCCGGCCCCGGATAAGCGGTGGAAGATGGATGGATGGATGGATGGAATAAATAAATGGAATAAATGCAGGGTATTGATATTCTTATGTTTTTATTAGCATCCCCTTTGAACTGTTAATTCACCCCTTCCCCTTCCCCCCTGCACCCACAAAGAAAAAAAAATCCCTGTTTGTATACATAAAATATATAAAATAGTTTTTATTACATATTTTTATATAATCATTGTACACTAATATACCAGTTAACAACTTTTAATAAATTTAAACTTATAACTTAATTCATGATTTATTATATATCTTTTGCTATTTTATTACTTTGTTTTAATCTGTATCTGACATATGGAACAGCATGTGAACACTTCATACAACAAATTCTCTTTTGCAATTTTACTTTTATTTTTTTTATTTTTGCCATGTACTGCTTTTATGTGGACATGCTGGTTTGATTTAATCTCTAGCTAGAGTATAGCACAGCATGTGAGCACTTCATACAACAAATTCTCAGTATTATGGGACAGCTTACAAATGTTATCGGCTAAAACTGCCACAGCAAACATTTGTCCAGAGTCTCCCACTGCGCTCCTTTCAAAGGCACTCAAAGTGCTGAGCTAGCAGCCGTAGGTTACTCCGTTGTTCCTCGCCTTGCATTTCCATGAGCTTTTCCCCCAGAGATTTGTGGCAGTAAATGTGGATCAAAGCCCAGCAGTTCCTCAGTTTGAGCAGGAGAGGAGAGCTTTGCATACGTAAACATTATGTTGGAGAACAGCTCCAGGTCAGCTGAATCTCCAGAGCAGTTTGGCCTGTACACAGGTGGACTAGCATTAGCCCTCGGCAGGTTGACCACTCAAGTGTGACGTTATTAGAAACTCACTGTTATTGACCACTTGCTGGGTTTAACCTTAAGGAGCGTTTGGCAGCTGAAGCTCGGAGAGCCTCTGTGTAGATGAGTAATGCATTTTCAGTTTAAGCAATGAGATATGGAGGACTTTTGTTTTGGAACAGCTGTAGTAGATTAAATAAGAATGTTTAATATATTTTATTTAATTTCAGTATATATATATATATATATATATATATATATATATATATATATATATATATATATATATATATATATATATATGGTTTTAGTTAACTATAATAAGCCTGGTAAATTCAGCCCTACAATAAGCTCTTTTTGCTGTCCATCTCTTCCAGAATCCCTTTGAAAATGATGTAAGAGTACTTCAGATTAGTAGATTTTCAGCGTTGCACATTCAATCAAGCACAATCAAAAGGGATATTATCATAGAGGAATAAAGAGAAATCGACGAGAGAGAATAAAGTTCAAGTATATGCAAGCATGAAAGATAGTGTCATCTAATCTCTCAGTGATCAAAAACTTCACATTTTCCTTGCAACAACTTCCACCACAAAATTCAGATAGTGAGAAAAACTTCAGAGTTCGCCTCTTTGCAGCCCTCTTTCTGTCATTTAGAGAGCATTTTTACTCAGCTTCCTCTCTGTGTGCATGGCCCTAATGGACAACAATAAAAGTATGAAATTAAATATACAAAAAAATAAAAATAATGAAGGCTAAAAACATGGACTGGGAAACCCCATATATTAGAATTCCCCAGAGGAAAACTCTTCCTCAAAAATCGCTCTTTCTTAGCTCAAGAGACTAAAAGGATGTCTCACTTATTCCACTTCTCCTCTGAAACTCTAGAGGAGAAACATGTGAGATTTTTGAAAAGCAGGAGACTTCAGCATCAGTGTCCATTCTCTCTCCATTTAATGTCTTTACTCTTGAGAAGAAACAGCTGAGACATTAAAGAGATTTAAGTTTCGATTTTTCTTTCCAGCCTGAATGAGAGAGGATCAGAGGATGAGGGGAAGGGGAAAAGGTGTTTGTCAGTAAAAGGGAGGCAGGAGAATCGTGAGGGGAATTCAAACTTTGGCCTGTCAGAGGATCAACTGTCCAGCAGAACCCCTGAGACAAGGCCGCATGTGAATGATTTGACCACTCACTGCCAAAAAGAACACACTGCAAGAACAGTTCACCCTCACTCCAAAAACACACCTTTAAAAGGAATAGTTCAGTCAAAAAGACGTCACCATTTACTTTTTGGAGCTTGACAGCCCCTGGTCACCATTCACTTTAAGTTTATAGAACGAGAGCAGTTCGAACATTCTGCAAAAAATATTCTTTTGTGTTCAATGCAATGCAGGTCTTTTTTTAATGAAATGAAGGTGAGTAAATAATGACAGAATTTCATTGTTGGATGAAATTTACCTTTAATAGCACACCACAGGGAAGTAGACTTTGATTATGTCGATTTCTCTGCAGGACTATACAGCTAATTTGCTTTTATGTGCTTGTTTTAGCATTTGTTCTTCATAAAAAAAAAAATAAAAAAAAAACTTATTGAATGTGATTGGTTCTCTGTTTTGTGCTGATAAGCTGACTTTTGTTAAGCCTTTCAAATGGATTAACGCTGATTATCAGGATCTAAATCATCAAAATCTCGTAGTAAGCAGGGGTGTGTCCAGACGAGATAAAACTTATTGGCCACCCCGAAATTCTAAACTATGACTGACCAAAGTGGCCTATTTCACAAAGTTGGTTTCAGTCACCAAGATCACAAAACAAAATTTGACCAATCAGATGTGAGCCAAATTAAAGCAAATCATAGTAAAAGCACTTAGAGACAAACATCTGTGGCTTTGGCTGCTGATTTAACATTATATTATATTCTTAATTATACTTAATTATATTTTGACAATGAAAATTTTACTTTTACTTCAAAATCATATTCAGTGGTGTGAAAAAGTGTTTGGCCCCTTCCTGATTTCTTATTTTTTTGCACGTTTGATACACGTTTCATATCATCAAACAAATTTAAATATTAGTCAAAGATAACAAATAAGCATGTTAAAAAATGTAGTTTTTAAATGAAGTTTGTTATTATTAAGGGAAAATCCAAACCTACATGGCCCTGTGTAAAAAAGTGTTTTCCCCACATGTTAAAACACTGTTTAACTGGTTTATCACACCTGAGTTCAATTTCTCTAGCCATACCCAGACCAGATTACTGCCACACCTCTATATCAAGAGATCACTTAACTAGGATCTGGCTGACAAAGTGAAGTAGACCAAAAGATTTTCAAAAGCTAGACATCATGCCGAGATCCAAAGAAATTCAGGAACAAATGAGAAAGAAAGTAATTGCGATCTATCAGTCTGGAAAAGGTTTTAAAGCCATTTATAAAGCTTTGGGACTCCAGCGAATCACAGTGAGAACCATTATCCACAAATGGCGAAAACATGGAACAGTGCTGAACCTTCCCAGGAGTGGCTGGCCGACCAAAATTACCCCAAGAGCGCAGTGACAAATCATCCAAGAGGTCACAAAAGACCCCACAACAACATCCAATGAACAGCAGGTCTCACTAGCCTCAGTTAAGGTCAGTGTTCATGACTCCACCATAAGAAAGAGACTGGGCAAAAATTCAGAGTTCAAAGATGAAAAATCACTGCGGTACAAAAAGACATTAAGGCTCGTCTCATTTTTGTCAGAAAACATCTTGATGATCCCCAAGACTGGGAAAACACTCTGTGGACTGACGAAACAAACTTTTTGGAAGGTGTGCGTCCCATTACATCTGGAGTAAAAGTAACACTACATTTCAGAAACAGAACAGCATACCAACAGTAAAATATTGTGATGGTAGTATGATGGTCTAGGGCTGTTTTGCTGCTTCACGAACTGGAAGACTTGCTGTGATAAATGGAACCATGAATTCTGCCGTCTACCAAAAAATACCGAAGGAGAATATCTGGCCATCTGTTTGTGACCTCAAGCTGAAGCGAACTTGGGTTCTGAAGCAGGACAATGATCCAAAACACACCAGCAAGTCCACCTCTGAATGGCTGAAGAAAAACAAAATGAAGACATTGGAGTGGCCCAGTCAAAGTCCTGACCTGAATCCTATTGAGATGCTGTGGCATAACATTAAAAAGGCAGTTCATGCTCCAAAACCCTCCAATGTGGCTGAATTACAACAATTCTGCAAAGATGAGTGGGCCAAAATTCCTCCACAGCGCTGTAAAAGACTCATTGCACGCTATCGCAAACGCTTGATTGCAGTTGCTGCTAAGGGTGGCCCAACCAGTTATTAGGTTTAGAGGGCAATCACTTTTTCACACAGGGTCATGTAGGTTTGGATTTTGTTTTCCCTTAATAATAATAAATATCATTTAAAAACTGAATTCAGTGTTTACTGGTGTTATCTTTGACTAATATTTACATTTGTTAAATATTATTTTGTAAGTGTGACAAACATGCAAAAAAAAAAAAAAGAAGTAAGAAATCAGGAAGGGGGCAAACACTTTTTCACACCACTGTACATTATATGAATTTCACACTGCACTTAATCCCGGGTTATCGACGTCCTAAACACAGCTTTTAACCCCGGGTAAAGGAAAGTTTCACATTTGCAATTTAGAAGTGAGGTTAACACCTCTTTTTTACCCAGGGTTATAAAACCCAGCTCTGTAACACTGTTTTAGTTAACCCTGCATTGCAGTGCCAAACTTGATGTGAAACGATGTGGTGTTAGAATGTTGCGGTTAGACGCTTGGCAACAGACAACCAATCACGCACTCATATTTGTCTGCTTTGGACAGTTACGTAAAAACTGTGCATTGTTCAAATTCTTCTGCATTTATTGAATCAATGACACTGATACCACAAATATACAAATGAGAATATTAACTCATGTTTAGGAATGTGCAATTTGAAACGTCAGTTTAAGAATACCTAGGATTAGTTGTTAACCCCGGGTAAATTATGAGTATGTGAAATGTGAAGCAAGATAACCAAGAATTCCATTTACACGGGATTTTAGAATGACCCAGGGTTAACTATTTCAAGTGTGAAAAGCCCTTATTTGGACAAAAGTATTGGGACACCTGACCAGCACCAACAGGGACTTTAATGACAATGCATTTTAAATACACAAACATTAATATGGATTTGGTTGGCCATAGAAGCCCACGTTCTTGTAGCTGCATTTTCTTTTAGCTGCGTTTTCAAACATTCCTGCCAGCAGTTGTTTTTTTTTTTTTCTTGTCTTGTAAATGCTTTAAATTAAATTCATGATTTATTTTCATAACACTCTCTTTATCTTCAGCAGAGAAGTGAATTGTGACTCTAACACTCTCCATGCTCCATGTGATTGGCTATTCACTATAGAAGTCAATCTTTCAGGTCCACATGCTCTAGAGTTAATCATAAACTCTGGATCAAACCCTGTGTTGAAAAAGAATGTTTACAGCTAGTGCTGTGAACCTGCTGAATCTGATCAAAACTGGGTTCGATTAGTTTGGTTTTGTCGACTGTAAACCGAAAATGACATGCTGAGACTTTGGTCATCTTACCTACTCCTAACGTCTTCCGTGAATGAGCCCCAAATGGGACAGCCCCAAATCAAATCTGTCTGAACAATGCCATTGCAATGAATACTCCATGAACAAACGCCACCTCTCAGATTAGACAATGATCAAAACAATGCGCTCAAATGGTCCCCCTGTGATCCAGCAGTCTTTTTAACTGCTTCTTGGAGATCAGGGATTCTAGAAAGATCAAAGACACTTGAGCCCAAATCTCAGATCAATAGATTCAATCGATGGACAGAGTCCTGAAGAGACATTTCACATGCTGAACAAACAGCAGCGTTTCTTTCGGTTTGTTTTGTTCATCACAGCAAAGAGATGTCATGCTGAGACTTGATGTTCAAGACAGAAATATTAATCTTACAGTAAGAACATTCCCCGTTGTTAAATAAATGAGATGCTCCTCATGCCGGAGGAGTCCCACAGGGTAAACTGTGATACACACAAGGTCTTAGAAGAGCAGTAAATAATCTCAAGAGGACAGAAGACTGAAAAGAGAGAACTAAAGTGACCAGTCATTCATCTTCAATGAGAGAAGCAACATGAGCGACAGGGACTCATGAAGCCAATTTTAGGACCACATTTGTTCCATTGCAACATTATTTTCATGATAGTAAAGTAAATTTGTCCCCAAAATTCTCATTCAAAAAAACAAAAACAAACAAATGAAATCAAAACTGTTTATAAACAGATATTATCATTAATATATCTTAAATTTATTATTATTTATTTAAATAAAAAAATACATAAGAATTCATAATTAAATAATAAAAAAGGGTACTCTTTACTTTAAAACACATAAAAAAATGTTTGTGATATGGAAACGAGAATCACCGCTGAAAATAATATGAACTAATGAGGATTTGAGTGAGAAAATGTTCTCCATTGTCATAAAAATAATGTTACAATGAAAAATGTGCCTTATTTTATTTATTCAAAATTGAAATGAATGGATGAAATGTGATACTTTTGAGTGATTCACTCTCTGGAAATGTCTAAAGGGTTCAGGTTTATCTAGCAATGATTATAATTAGTTGAAAATAAAACAAACAGACGCCAATGGGAGGTTTTCATTTAGATGTCTCGTACCGTTAAAGTGTAATTTGTCTTTATCTCTCGGTCCACTGGTTTCAGCAGGGTGAGGTAACGTGTGATGCCAGCAGACGTGATGGTGAAGATGGAGGTGTAGTCATTCAGAGTTATCTTCAACTGAGGATCTTTTGTCTTCAAAAAACAAAAATGAGAGGTGATTTCAGGATTACTACACATTAAAATGAAAATGGCAAACAATCCTCTCAACTACCTCTTTCACTCCGACATGCAAGAACCTCTTCAGAAATACAACACATTTAAAAGCTTGTTTGAAAGTTCCAAAGTCAAATTCTAATGTATAAATCTAGAGAGAAAAGGAAGTACATGCACATTGTATACAGCCACTTGATTTTTCATATACAGACTGCTTGCTTGATCATACATCAATTCAAGGTGTTTGTCTATTGACTGAACTGATCTCATAGCTCTATCTTAATTAATTCAGTGATTGAGAGATAAAGAGACAAATA
Source organism: Opsariichthys bidens (assembly GCA_037194245.1). Classification (NCBI taxonomy): domain Eukaryota; kingdom Metazoa; phylum Chordata; class Actinopteri; order Cypriniformes; family Xenocyprididae; genus Opsariichthys; species Opsariichthys bidens. Next base: position 9,832,446 of record CM074279.1, on the reverse strand, counting down.
TATATATATATATATATATATATATATATATATATATATATATATGGTTACTCATCTTACATGCAAACTTCTTGCAATCAAATACTGTCAGGAATGAGATTGTCTGCTTTATTACCACCCATTTTGACAAGCAATAGTATATAGTAAATAATGACTCATAGCTGTGACATAAATTAAAGCCTATTGTCTAAAAAAGAGACAAACTATTCAATATATCATGTCAAAACTTCCTTTATCAATAGGAAACACAGCAACAAAGGAAAGAACCCTGTATTTGTAAAGCCATTATAACATAAATAGAAATAAATTAGGACTGTCGAGTTAACATGTTAATTTAAATAATTAGTTATAGAAAAAAAGTGTTAAAATTATTAATGCATTTTACGCACCGGCCCTGCCCCAAACCTGAGTAGGTCATTTTACATCTCATACTGAGCTGTAATAAATGGTCTGTAAACATATCTTGATACCAAATCAGCTTCTGAAAAAAGGGAAAAAATCATGACTGTTGTAGCCTAAAAGTTCTTTGTTGAACGCAATAAAATATTTATTTTTAAAGCTAATTTTTGCAATGTCTATTTGATACTTTTCTCGTTTAACACAATAAGTGTTTTAAATCATCGTTTGTGTTATTTTTTAAGTCAAATTTGATGTGCAATTAAGTTATGATTAATTAGATTAGAATTAATTGCCTCTTCAAGTAATTAATTAGATAAACATTTTAATCACTTGGCAGTCCTAAAATAAATATATTTGTACATGGAATTGTTTCATACATCCTAACAAGAAAAGCAACGCAAATGAGAGAATAGGCAAAAAGTGAAAGAAAAGGAAAACACTTCACATCACTCTGGTACATACTGGTGTGGCCCCTGGCAGCAGCTACAATATAAAACATATGGAAAGACTGAAACCATCTGTGATTTTATGCATCTGTGTATTCCCAAGACAGAAATAAAGGAGCATACATTATGAAAATGCCCAGGCTCTTTTCATAAGAACATCTTACCTCTTCTATGTCATTGTCCAGTGCTATGATGCCCAGAGGAGCCGTGAGGTTGGAGCTCCCTGAGATGGTGGTGCCAACCGAGGCCGACTCACTGATGAAGCCCTGGTACGAGGGCCGCTGAAAATATGGCGCCTGGTTGTTCTCGTCAAGAATTTCAATCTGCAGTTCAGCATATGCAGGAAGAGGGTGACCGTTATCCTGCTCGGCCTGTTCACAAATAAACAAATTAACTGTCATGGTGAAATGATCTAAAAACAAAAGCTTAAGGTTGTTATCTGTTGATCCGTACAAATATTAAGGTACGACGATGACTGTACTTCAAAGAATACCATGGTATACAAACCATGTTCATCACCGAGAAATCAAAAGGTATAGCTGGAAAAAGAAACATTATTATGATGGTAAATGTCCAAGAAATACAAGCCTGTTACCATGGTGCATTTAAAAAGTGTTGTTAATTGCAAAAATATATTTTTTTATTAGTACTGTCAAAATGATTAATCGCCATTTATCGCATCTAACATAATAGTTTGTGTTTACATTATATACAGTCAAACCAAAAATGATTCAGAAACAATTTTTTTTTTTTTACTTGTGGGTGTAGGACAGAACATAGTTCATGACATAGTTCATTTATGTAAGTGATGATAGCAAAATAAAGTAAACCGTGACATATTATACCCAAATTTCTTAATACAGTGGACTACCATTAAAATTGATAAAAATTTGGGACCAAAAATTATTCAGACACTTTGACCTGACCGTGTTTTGTTGAAGTGTTTTTCTTTAACTGACGTTTTTACACCACAGACTGAACTGAAAAGTAAGCATTGCTTGGTAATTGGTTGACCTAAACTAGAGTGAATCAACTGTGACAATGTGTGAAATGTTGAAGGTGTCTGAAGAAATTTTGGTTTGACTGTATGTGTGTGTGTGTGTATGTGTGTGTATACACATATATAAATATAATAATATATACACACATATATTATGCCAATACAATCATTTGTTGGATGCGATTAATCGCAATTAATTGATTTGACAACAATAATGAAAATATATATATTTTTACAATTAACAGCACTTCTATATTTTATAAAGCCCTTTTTCAGTAGAGACATGGTTACTAAGTGTGCTGCCTACCAAGTAAAAAAGTTTTTTTTTTTTCTCAAATTCAAATTCATCAAAGGATTTTTATTCATCTTCACTCATTTCTAATTAAAGTCCAGCAATTAAAACACAGTCCAAAATTCATGGACTCAAAACGGCTCATAATTGGTCTTTGTTTATTGAAGAAGAGTATGTGGATACAGCTCCCTGAATATTTTTATTTCAGTTATGAGTCTCGTCCATTACTGATTTCATTAAGAAGCCATGAAAGACTGCAGCCCTGTAACTCAATAGACACTTCACACATTTTAAATACACACACATACACATATCTGACAATGTTCACAGCGCCAATGTTTTGTTTGTTATTTGGTCTCGAATTTCAGTAAGCTTGAAGCGAAGCATTCTTTGTTATTATGAAACGACAAAATCATAACAGCAAACACAGTCATGCATCGTTTCACAGAGGAAACATTTAAATTACCCCTGCTGTTACACAGTTGTTCCACCCAAATCTATGACAGAGCAGAATAATTTCACACTAGCATTCGCTTCCTCGTTTCAATTTCTCTCTTTTGCTCTCTCTCTTCCAGCTGAATTCAATTAGAAGATACAGCATGTTTAATGTAATTAAATATAGAAAAGCTCTATTCCAAAAGCAAGTGATCTGCCTGGCTGTCTACCACCTACAAAGGCAGCATCCTAACTGCAATGGAATCTCAAGTAAGTGATTTGGAGTTCAATATAAGAACAAGCTCAATATAGAAGAAGAAAAAGGTCTATATAGGCAGAAACTCTGTGTGGTATTCAGATAACTTTAATCACATGAAGCTAATGGGATTGACTAATTACTTCAAAGATAATTTTTAAAAAAATGTATAAGATAATGATGTGATACTCTGAGAAGCATAAAAAATATATAAAGTAGCACTTGGGTAAAAATATCACTTTTTAATTAGATGGAACTATACTACCACTCAATTTAATTGAAGCACATGCACACACACACACACACACACACACACACACACACACACACACCACTTGTACACAGAGATCAGAGATTAGAATTGCAGGATTTAAACTTGCAAATATAACCTCTTGTCTCAGAATTGTGAGATATAAAGATACAACTGGGAGTTATAAAGTCAGAATTGTGAATTGTGTACCTCTTAGAAGTGTACATTTTAATAATATTTTTGGTATTGAATTAAGTATAATGATAGAGTATTTTTTTTTTTTTTTTTGAGGTGTCACAGTAGCTGCATTCTCCACAAAAGTTTATGTGAAGCTGCTTTATCTGGCAATAATTATACTGTGTTTCTTTTATAACTGCCTCTGCATCATGAAAATGCCAATGATACTTTAAAATTCTGCCTACATGCTGTAGTTTTTTTAAAATAAACAATAGTGATAGTTTGTACACATTGAAAGTGTGTTCAATTACTGATATTGCTGTAATATAAAGAGAAGATTTCCAGAAATATACTGCAGTTAATACCTGTTATTATTCTGCTTGTAAAACATTTGTCCAATAATATTATAAAAAGGACATTCTTATTGACGTTCAAATATAAGAGCCTCTTGGAAACAGTGAACAGGATGTTCAATGAACCTCTCTTATTTTCACAGTCATCTACAGCAGATAACCTAATGATGATATAATGACCTTAATAACGAGAGTGAAGCGCTGGTAAAGCTCTCTGTCCACAGGCTTCAGCAGGCGCAGCTCAGCTGTGCTCCTGTTGAGTGAGAAGAATTCTGGGTATGCAGCAGGTTGACCTGAAACGCAGTACAGAGAGTTGTTATTCCTTTTTTTTATCTACTACTAAGCTATTGTATACATATTAAAGGGAATTTTATATGTCCCATTCCAATTTCTTTAGTATGGAGTCTTTAAAGATACAGCAACAACAGCAGATGTTCAATTCTAAAGGGTAAATCATGTAACATTTAAAGGCTTTAAACATTTATTAAAGAACTGAGTTTCTTTTTCAAACATATGGAAATATTAGTTAAGAGTGCAGTCACTGTATTTGGGCCATTATATAATTTAGAGTACATTTCACATCAGCGAAAAAGTGTAAAAACCATAAGCTTTCTCAATCAAACAAATACGCAGGCATTGATTTCTCACTGAACGCTGATTGGGTCTTTCTACACCGTGGCATCAGCCAATCAGAAGTATTTACAAATCCACACAACCATATATACTGTACTCTAGCCTGCGATCGATGTAAAAGCTTCTGTTATCCCTCCTCCTCCCCAGCACCACCTGTAGAGATCTGCTACGGGGATTCTACCATTCTTATTGCAGCCTCTCCTTTGTTTGTTATTTTTGACTAAGCTGAAAAGTTATTGTATTAGCTCAGCAGCAGCAGTGTAGCAAATCTTGTCCACCAAAATCAAGCGATTTATATTTCATGCCCCCTGCCAATAAATGCTGGTTGAATTTAATCCACTCCGAGAGTTGTCATGATTGAATTATTGGTTTATTAGAATTTATCTGCTAGTTGTCAAACCTAATCCCTGGTGTGTTAGTCAACTATGTTACGGATAAACTACATACACTGATTAAGTGTTACACTTTAAGTGACTCACATATTCATGTTTTTATAGACTCACAAATATGTTTTCAGTCTGTTCTGCCATATGTACAGAGTTAATTTTAAAAGAGATTTTTTTTTTTTTTTTTTTTTTTTTTCAGATATCTGTGTAAAATTCTCAGTATGGTCACTAAGGACCAGCCTTGGGGGTTACAAGTAACTTAAGTTATGTAATTAGATTACTTTTTTTTCAAGTAACTAAAGTAACACATGAATTTAAAATTTACAACAAAATATCTTGTATTGCATGTTTACCCATTTATTGAATACATTTGTTCCTTTATTTACTGATCTTCGTTAACATTAGTTAATGAAAATACAGTTGTTCATTGTTTGTTCATGTTAGTTCACAGTGCAATAACTAATGTTAACAAGATTTTAATAATGTATTAGTAATATTGAAATTAACATTAACAAAGATGAATAAATGCTGTAGAAGTGCAGTTCATTAGTTCATGTTAACTGATGTTGTTAACTAATGAACCTTATTGTAAAGTGATACCAATAGAGCAAACATTTTTTTACGTATTTAATCTCACTTTATTGATCAATGTACTTGCTTGCTTCAACCTTTTCATTTGACAGAGCCTTTAAATTTGCCCAAAAATAGCCCAGGTGAAAAAAGCAATGCAAAAGCAATGTAACATTTATTTTCTAAAAATTAACTTTTAAACGCAATTAGTTAATTTTTAAGGGAGTAACGTAATGCATTACTTTTCAAAGTAACTTTCCCCAACACTGATAAGGGCAATGCCAGGTTCACACACACACACACACACACACACACACACACGCACACACACACACACACAGTAGGTAACATTTTAGAATACTGCTCCGTCATTAATGAATAACTACACAGAAACATGTGAGCAATGCAATATTAACATTCTAGTAACCAGTATTAACTAACAAGAAACTCAGATTAATTAATTAGTAGGCCAGTTGAAAGATGAAGTTCACTACTAGCTACTCCGTAACTATTAAGTCTAAAGTGAAGATCATGGTAACCCACTAGCAATGACTCAAGAATAACCAAATTTCAATTATTCTAATTATTTGGAACAGTATATAGTGTTAACTCTCTAATAATGACTGAAGTGATAACAAGATTTTGAGGTTTTGGGGTATAATTTGTTACTATATCCTTCTAAAGGAACTACTGGCCAGTTGGCAAACAACAGTATTGTAAAGTGATCATTCTAATCGACTAGTAATGGCTCAAATAAGTCAGAAGCATTTACCATGCTTTATAAAAACCTCAAAAGTTTTAATTGGAGATATAAAAATTACACGGGCATACACCATAATGTGTTCAAAAATATCTGCAGCAGAACAATATTACATCACATGATGCTGGTCAAACTGGATAAACCGGTTTTCAGGGGGTCTTTGATCAGTAACATAGTTGACATTTTTGCGGACATGAGTATTATGAAATATTATCTTATTCAAACGGAAATACAGGGTGCACAAAATATTTGTGTGAGATTAAAGTATACATTATCTTAATGAATAAAATATGATATTTCTGAAGAAAATTGTTAGAAAAACTATAATTATCAATGAACAAGCAATGTATCCTAAATTATAGAATGACCCATCTGTCTATTTTTCAACACTTGCAAATATGGATTGAAGTACCTACCAACCAGAATGAAGTACAGGATTCCCGGTCTGTCCGAAGGTGGCTGGATGTTCCTGTCCTGGTCTATGGCTCGAATCGGAGGAGTCACATTCAGAGGGTTCAGTTTGCCCTGAAAAAGGAGACAGGAATAGCTGATTAAGAAATCAAAGTTGGCTAAATTAATTCAGTGTGCAATGTCATTATCTTTTTATCAATTGTTTCTCATCAAATTCTTCAAAGACCAACCGATCTGTTATCCACATTACTTTTATATCCAGGTAACACTTTACAATAAGGTCATATTAGTAAATGTTGGTTAAGAAATATATTTGCGACAGTATTTATAATTTCTTGTTAACATTTGTTCATTATTAGATTAATAATGTATTGGTGAATTTTGAAATAAACTATCTAAGATTTATAAAGTCTTTAGAAGTTTTTTTTAGTTAGTTAGTTCATGTTAACTACTGTAGTAAACAAATGTTAATAAATGTAATCTTAATATAGGTAGTTAGGTAGGTACTTATTGTAAGTACCTTTTTATTAAATCCTTTAGTAAATCCTTTTTATTTCTCCATAAAATTGTAGAAGGAACATCTGAAACAAAGCTGGAGCATAAATAAAACATTTTGAGATCTCCATTAAGTCTCAAGCTATCAAAGAGCATCCACTGAGGAAAATAAAGTTTTCCTCTGGGATAAAAGCAAAACTCTTGGGACATTTGACTGTATTAATCTGTGAGTGTGCATTTCATGCAGACAAATATGGCCTCTAACAGATATGATAATAAGAAGCATTTCCTTTGGGATGCAAGCTTCATTAAAACGGCAGTGTAAATACAGGCGCTCAATGTTAAATATGTGAGAGCGGTAAATCAGAATTCTTGCCCACCTGAGACGTTTAAAACTACCCATAATCCCCCCTCCAGCAGGCATTAGGCCGATTAATCTGTGCCTGGAGACAGGAAAAAGACTTTCGAACCATATCCCAGCTCTAATTTTGAAATATGTGACCTCATTAATTACCACTATTCCTTCCAAAGGAAATGAGAAAGAATGGAACTCTAGCATAATACTTACTGCATACGGCGCAGTTATACAATGACTACTGCCCAGGAATGATTTAAAAATAGCATCTGAAAAAGAACGCTTAACATGTTGCAATAAATACGCTTACAATTCCAGAATAAAGTATAGGATAGTATAATTGTAATGTATGTATGAGAAGATAACTGGGAGCCAGTTGAAAACATGTAAGGTAAAGAGCTTATGACTACAAAGTAGCATATAACTTATTTAAATCGTTACATCGTTCAGCATATTAGAATGATTTCTAAAGGATCATGTGGTACTGTAGACTGGAGTAATGATGCTGAAAATCACAGGAATAAATTACATTTTAAAATGTATTCAAATAGAAAAGAGTTCTTTTAAATCGTAATAATCTAAAATGTAATAATATTTCACAATATTAATGTTTTTACTTTATTTTTTATTTTTTTCAAATCTAATGAATGCAACCTTAGTGAGCAAAAGGACAAACTTTTGACAGATTAAATAAAGACATATTTCATAGTATTTTGTTTGCAGAGAAAATCTGCATATTCTGTATTTGTACAGTATAGGTCTACTACTAGTGTGCCAGTATGCTATTCCAAACACACAGCAGAATGAATCCCGGGTGTGATAAAGTCCAACAAAAATTGTCTAAAAAACAATTCTGAAATGGATTCCCTAACACACTAATCCTTTATAATTTCAGAGACAATCAGAGAACAGCAGGAAAAGCGAAGAACAAAACAGATAGTCTCTGCAAAAATGCAATAACTGCAGTAAGCAGAATGCAAAAAGAGAAAGTTAAACTGCTCGAAATGAAGCAAATCTGCAGCACGTTGGCAGCCACTGGGAATGCAGCTTCTTCAGTGGAAAACATTTTTAGCATAAATTACGGAAGTCCCCCCTTAGCGAAGATCATCTGTGGCTGTATGTGCTGGACTCTCTTTTTTCTCCATGAGGTTTGGTTCCAGAACGACCCATCTCCTCAGAGGTCTGCCCACCCCATCTCACCTCTACTAGGGTCTGATTTCATCAAACCTTTGCATCTTGGCTTTGATGGGTGATGAACCCTGTGCTTTTTCTGAAGGCCTCATCCTTCTTTGTCTCTACTCCGTGTCCCTGATCTCATTCAATCTGTACCAGCTAACTTTCATCATCCACCTCTTTTTCTCATCCAAATCCCTCGTTTCTCACCCTTCCTGTCTCTGCTGTATGAGTCTCATCTTTAGCCAAGCACAGGTCAGTAGAGCAACGTATGTGATGGGAAATATGAAAGGACTGACATTTCACTGCTGAAGGGTCAAGATAACACCAACAACATATGACACAAATACTGAGCAGGTCTATACAATGTCCAGTGCAGATATCAAAATGTCCTGAAGATACATGAACAAGATGAGATTATTACATGAAGATAACCAAATGTTCACGACTGGAGTACTGACACCTCAAACACACTGTCAATTGGTGAATTCTGCAATCAAACATGCTTATATATCAACCATTGATCTGTTTTATAATTTTTTATACATTTTATACATTTATAAATTATTGCTATTTCAAATAAATGCGGTTCTTTTGAACTTTCTATTTATTCAAGGAAAAAAAAATCCACAAAAATATTAGACAGCACAACTGTTTTCAACACTATAAGAAGATAATAATAAGAAATAGTTTTTTCCCAACTCAGCATATTAGTATGATTTCTGAAGGACTATGTGACACTTAATTCAGTTTTGTCATAACATTTTAAAATAGAAATAGAAAAAATATTATTTTGCGTATACAGACGACAACATTGTCAAAACAATCTCAGTTCATACGGATTCATGAAAACGATTAAAAATGCTGTATTATGCTGCCAGGCCAGTAGTTGGTGATGTGACTTTTTAAAGAGAAACTGCACCTATCGATTGAACATGTAATACACACGCACATGACTTCACAGTGTTCACAAATTCACATTTTTGCAGTTTAAACAGAGACAATAATGAAATCATTTTCAAAAAACCTTCCCTTTGAAACAAAAGTTTTCAAAAGTTTGTGTTTCCAGGTCCCCAAAATGGTGTGCTTGTGTAAATGAACGACCAAAATGCATAAAAACTGTTTAGTTAAAAAAAGGTGTAGTGCAAACAGCATTGTAAAGATATTGCACAATATTACTGCTTTTACTGAATTTTTTATCAAACCAGCATAAGAGAAATCTTTCAAAAACATTAAAAAATCTTACCAACCCCAAACTTTTGAATGATAGCGTACATCAGACAGTCAGTGAGCGGTGCATACCCTTGCTGTGTGAGGCTGAATTATTAATATGCATACAGTGCATAGTTTATTTCTTTCTTTATAGTTCAAGGCACAATCTCATGCACCCTGCTCTCAAGCACTCAAGTCTTTCTCTAAGAGAGCATAGCATCTATCCAGTGCTGCCCACTGTATAGCCTCAGGTCACCAAGTCCTGCTCAATTGGTGAAGTGTTTCAGTGAAGTTAAGACATCTGGTAGATCTACTCAGATTCAATCAAACTAGATCAACCTACCATCTTATTCAAGTTTGTAAGGTCTGGCAGAAAATCTCAGACCTGGATTTAACCTGTTTTGGGTTTTTTTCTCCCATAATTGGAGCTGGAAAATAAAGGTATGAAGGGAGTATTCAACATTTGAAGACCTATGAGGTTTTCTGCAAGTTCTTACCGGGTCAATGAGCTCAGGAATAGCCACACGGTATGTGATGGGGTTACAGTCCTGTGTGTTGTTGACCAAAAGACACGGGAGGAACATGGGACCTAGATCATCTCCATCTGAAACATCCAGAGTTAGAGTAGTGGTTGCTGTGCGACGACTTCCAGGAAACGGAGCCCGGTCCTAGAAAAAAAAAAGCTGCCATATTACCATAGATACAAACCTTCACACACAACATTTACAGATCTGCATACAGAAAGACAACAACAAGGATAATGAGAACATAAGAATGAGGTGAAAGAACTTTATTTTCTCAAAAATATTTAATCTCAAACAATCAAATCATTTTTTTAAATAAATATTTTTAAAATAAATAACAAATAAGTAAAAAGCACAGAATCCAGACCAAAGGAATCACAAAATGCAAATGTAATTAAATGTAATTAATCAATCTGTAATTATTGACTAGGGTCTAAATAAAAATGATTTACAATCAAAGTTAATTCTGCTGTTCTGTATCGTTCCTCCAACAAGATTTCAGAGAGAGAGAGAGAGAGAGAGAGAGAGAAATAACTCAGAAACAAACCCATCCCCTCATTTTCCACATCCTGAAATGATTCCATTTTCTTCAAGGAGAGCTGTTTCAGCCCTGATGTGAGGCATTTATTTGAGCCATTTGGCTCTATGAAAACATGCTCATGGCTGCTGGGGTCTGGACACCTCACAGGGATGCTGTTCTAGACAGGGTTTGAGCTAGTTGTGTATGCAGCTCATGAGAGGGTGAAGGGATGCATTTGGAAGTGAATCAGGATGCTGGTTATTCAGTGACAGATATAGGGAGGTGCCTGGAATTTTAAAAAAGTGCATTGTGCAAACTGGCAACATAACCGGCCCAACACTGCTTGACCAAAAAGTCAAGGTTATTTTTTTATCTAAAGGAAAGGTTACAGAGTAAGTACTCATTTACAGAATTCTTTATCTAAAGTGACTTACAGCTCATGGCTCACTCCTTACAGGGATCAAACCTTTAAACCGATTGATTCGACTTTAAACAATATTGTGGGTTACAAAAAATGTAGCTATATGAACATGGGGACAATATCAAAAACTGTGGTTATAGCAACACAGTGGAAGTCTATTGGGTAAGGTTGGTTAAAAGCAGAAAACTAATATTTCTGTTAAAGCACTTATATATTACTTATGTTATTGAGCTTTAAGTTGTACTTTTAGCAGGTGTAGTCAAAAAGATTGTACCTAGACTCTTAATGAGTCATGGGTGTGTTTTGAACATAACATACAATAAACCAATCAGAGTCTGATCTCCCGTTCACTTTAAAAGCCAGTTGCACTTGCACCATGGTGGATTCGCTATTTACAGAATGACAAAAGAAAGAATGCTTCTCCAGAGAGGAATCCTTATATTTTTAATATTTAAAAATGTTTGTGTGCTGCTGTGCATCCCTGTGTGTGTAACAAGCAGAGTGTATGCACATTTTGCATTTTGCCCTTTAAATAACAAAAAATAAATACATAAATAAAATACTGTGCCATTGACTTTAGACCAGGTTTTTGTCAATGGCAGAGTCATTTTTAGTTGCCTCAATATAGCAACATGCCAACGATGCGCCTGAACACACCTTGTTTTAAAGTATTAAAAAAGAGCTTGTGACCAGAACTTGTAACTCCATTAGGACCTCAAACTTTCCATAAAACCTCATAACTCCACCCCGCCTTTATCGTGAATGAAGTTCTGCGCACAGTTTGGACCATCTCTGCTTGTTTGCAATGCAATGGTAAACAAAGAACTTATTCATTGAATAAGTACAGCATTTTCATTACTCAAGAAATACTATGCATAAGTAAAGGAAAATGGTTTATGTATTGGGAGTAGAGAGCAGTGACTTAGTCTGGCATTTGCCATGGATTCATAGCTGTTTTAAATAGCCTGTGTATAGCACTCGGTCTTTATTAACATGAGATTTTGGCCAAATGACAAAAAATACTGAGTGCTCACATAGCTACAGTAATAGCTACTGCCTCAGATGTGGCCATTCTAATGATGGAAACAACAAGTATGTCAAAAACCTTGTAACTCCATTGAACTTAATTTTGGTGAAATGTTAATAATGTAATGAAAAATGCAAGTGTCTGGCCATTTACAGTATAAAACCACAATATCAACTTTGACTAGCTTTGTGACTGTGTTATGAGCTTTTTAGCTGACTTGGCCAAAAGACTTCAACAGTCTTTTTTAAGTCCATTATTGTAAACACGATTTTAAAAGTTATTATTACTGATTTTCAACATGTTAAATTATCTATAAGTTGTATTGACCCTTAAACACTCCTCTTAAATGCATTAAGAGTACAAAAACACTACAAAACATTATATGACAGTGAAGGATATTTTATGTGTTAATAATCTTACATTGGCCTGGACTATAATTAGATAGCGAGTTCTTTCCTCATAGTTCAGCCGCTCTGCCAAAACAATGTTACCAGACAGAGTCCCAGCAACCCGCACGGTCCGGTTTGACAACTAAAATGGAGAGAGAAAAAGAGAGATTGCAGTTTTTTAAATAAAACATTACAGTTTAAAGTTCAAAATACATGCATAAAGTCACTGCTTTAAATTAATTTAAATTACAATGAAAAACTTGAGTGTAACTGCAGAAGGTCTGTTTGATCTGATGAAGTACCGGGTCATTTGGGTTGTACTGAATGGCGTATTCAATCTGTCCGTTTGGTCCGTCATCGATATCCGTGGCTCCATTGTTTCCTGAGAAGCCGGTGAAGATGGTGGTACCGACAGGAGTGAGCTGGAGAGATATTATTAAAAAACATATGAAACAAACATCAGACACTGGCTATATGCTTGTGTAACAACATAGCGACTCCGACAGGCCTCAGATGTGACCCATGTGACCTAGATTGTGTGTGTTTGTGTGTGTGTGTGTGTGTGGGGGGGGGTTCCTTTTGGTTCCCTTAGAAGACAGACTAGACAGGAACAGAAGAGAAAAAAAAAATACTAAGAAAAAAACCAAGTTGAAAACATAAAGAGAAAGTGAAAATGGAGAGAGTCAAAAAGCATAACCTGCATACAAATACACATACTTCTGATATTAAAATAACAGGTTAGGGTCATTCTACACCTGCGGTAGCATTTCCATCTGGTATTTTTTCCTGAGTTAACTCATCGATAATACATACATACCTACTGTGCAATTTTAAAATAATTTCCCTTCTTTCTTATTTCACAGAAGGTCTCATTAAACAATTGTAGTTTTTAAAAAATGATAATGATTTACCCATGGGCTACATGCTCATCTGTCAGTGGTGTTATACATAACTGAAGGTAATAGGAAACAATAACAGCAGTGACAGTAAATTAAAAAAAAAAAATTGATTTTCAAAATGGTGGAAGACATTACAAAGAGATAAACAGTAGCATTAATCGTCATATCACATGACATTTTTAAAGAAATTTTAAAACCTTTTACAAATGAGTAATTCTTGCATTATCTCATGATCAAAATGCTGGATTAATCATTTCTGCTTGTATTATTCTCATTTGCAATTTGCTTTGGATAAGAATGTCTGCCAAACAAATAGATGAAAATGGCTTAACAAAAAAAAAAAAAAAAAAATACAAATTAGGGGGAAAAATATTTCATACTACTACAGTTTTTTTTTTTAAATATGTAATGTCCCTTGTAATTTGTCATGTGCTGGATAACATCATAAACACACCAGCTCGGTTGACAAGCATCAAACATAAAGAAGTCAAGCTTTTACACACCCCCAACACGTACGCACTCATGGAAGTTAGTCAAACGTATTCCAAATAAATGAAAGCCATTACAGTTAAAAATAGTCCTCTATATCTGTACTTCTAAAGAGGAGGGTCAAGCGTATGGGTGTGTGCATAATTTTAAGTAGAAATTTGAGCCAATGCCAACAGACTGCACAATGATTTTATATGTGTCAGTTTAACTCTCTGTTCATTCAAGAGAGCAGTTATCTTGCCTGTGTTGATGTATTTCTTGCTGCTATATGTTTGATCAAATAAATTGCCTTGCAGTCAAAATTCAGCATTCAGAAACATGTAAAAATTTATACACACTACATCTTATAAAAATCATCTGTCAAGTTTAGAATAAATATTACATCAGCATATGAGAGTCAAATTGGATGACTACAGAGACTCGCCTCAAGATCACTCATTTAAGGCTCTGTTGTAAATAGTTATGAACTTAAAATGTTAATAAATAAAGAATCAAAATTACTATTCAATCACTCAAAAAATAACAGTTCATCTATAGCCAAAATTATGAAGAAAGAACAGTCAAGAATATAAAATTATGGAAAATATTCAAATCAGAAATGTCAGAATCAGAATAAGTAGTTTGTGCATTAAAATGTCCATCAAAACCAAGACATGTTGAACGATGTTTATTTTCTTCAGCATGCAGTGTGAAGTATTTCACTTCACTTCAGTGAGAAGGATTTCATCAATCCGATTCAATTTCAGTGAGTAAAGAAAAAATTTATCATTATCATCTCTAACAGACAGCATGTTGAAGCCAATTAGGCCAATATTTTCTCCCTCTTCTTGGAAAGCAATGACGCGTTCAAAACAACCAGTAATGTGAAATGTTTTCCTCCCTGGACCTCTGTTTCTCGTAAATACTACTGTGTATTGTGCAAGTAATTTTTTGACAGACATTGATGTTGAGATAATGATGTAGATTTGAAGGTAGTAATTATTTATTTCTTAGCCAACAAATATTCCATGAAGTGATTGATGACCATGAGTGTGTTATGTTGATGATTTTAGTTCTATTATTCCAACCGACAGACAGCCTAAGTTTGTGATGGACGCGATAATGTGCATAAGGGGTGAACTAAGTTTTTATAAAACATGCTGGAGACATTCAAAATGCGTTTTGCGTAGTTCATTATAATTATTGTACGGAATGAAGTTTATTTCGGTTTGGCTTGTCAAACATGTTATAATCAGCTGTCACAAATTTGTTGACTTTTGAAAAATTGTTTGTTTTTGTTTTTTTTTTTACCAGGAAATGCGTGACTTTCATGCACAAAAATAAATAAAATAAAATCTCTTTTTATTCCATTATTATGCCTTAGCGGATTTTGATATATATATATATATATATATATATATAGCCTCAACAATACATATATTACTCGTAGTTAAAGCCAGGGTTGCCAGGTCAACGTTTTTTTATTTTGTTTTGTTTTTTGAACGATAGTATTCAAATTCCCAGCTGTAATTACCTCTGGTTCATTCATCACATTGCATTGTCAGATACAGTTCCCACCACAATGCGCTGTTGTTGGCTACAGCACATTTTGTCAAATGAGGCAGGTTGTCCAGGTATCCCATGAATATAGAAAATTTGCATACGATACACATTAAATAGAAACTGAATTGACAAAAAGACAGAGAGGAAATGAGGCAGTGCATAAGTTATTAGGCCTCACCTCATTAACTGATACATAGTAACGAGGCTGCTGGAAACGAGGCGTGTTGTCATTTCTGTCCCTCACCACTATCCGTACTTCATGCAGAATAACCGTTCCCACCAGCTCATTGGTGCATTGAATCTGAACCACGATGGTGGTGATGTAACTGGGTGGCTGGAAGAAAGAACATAAAGGGGTTTATCAAATATAGAGAAAACAACTATTGTAATTGGATGCATTAGCAAATCATGAAACAAGACCCCTGGCCCTGTGGATGAGATTTGAGAGCTTAAAACTTACATACTCATATGATAATAAATGGCAACACTTGTTTATTCTTTTGTGAAATTTTCAAAAGCTATGACCAATCATCAATAACATTTGCCATTTGAAAAGTACACTAAAAATACAGCCAATAAGCAATCTCCAGCAATATGATGCCTATATGTGTGAATACACAAGATTACATAACTGAATGTAACAATGCAAACAGGATTAATGTCAAGCCTCCTCATTTTCTTTTGGATAAGTAAGGTGTTTGGCTGCAAGTACTCAGAATAAAACAAACAGTGCAGTTGTTAAGTGAAGTGGCTGAATCCCACAAAGCCTCCTGGAGAGGACGAGGAGGAGGAAGAGGAGGGAATGTCCTGTAATCATTATCCAATAGTGGCATAAGAGGCTTGTCACAACCACAATGCTTTTCAGACAAGCACACAGACACATGTGTGGTGCTTTACAGAAGATTGGTGTAATATACAGGCAGACAGTATAAGAGGGAGGAGATGAAGCACTTGAAGAAAAAGGAATGGGAGGAATTGCAATGATATATTGGCTGTAGGAGGAAAATCTTCTGCCTTTTGATCTTTTTGATGGAAGCATTGGCTGTTCTTGTACTCTGCAGTACACTTGAATAAAGCAAAAACCTTATAAAATATAAGATAAAGCCACAGGCAACCCTATTTACTCCCATTCTATGAATCTGCAATGACTGAAAAACAACTGTTTTGAAAATCAACGCGTTAACTCATATGATTTTTTTTTTTAATTTCGTTTATTTAGTTTTAGTTCAATGCTTTAAATATTTAACGTAATTAACGCAGCATCTGTTTTTTCTTCATCTTGTATATATGATATCATTCATTCAATTGCTATTAAACCATTCAAAAGCGATATGATACAATAAAATAACCAAAATTGGCTGCATTCAGTTCTCTTTCAGTTTTTGTGGACAAAACACACACAAAACACACACAATTATGCCAAAATGCCAGCTCTGACAAGTATTCTCATAAGCACAGTTTGAAATAAGTTAAATAAAGTCTAAAATGACCGTAATGACATCGGATATGTGTCAGATCCGTGTTGTGTGTGTCAGATCCTAAAGTGAAAGCAGCCTAACAAACCCGCTGCTGTGATGTCTGTCATTAATGTTAATCAAACAACAAAAGACAAAGAGAACATCACTCACTGCTCTTAAATGAATAATTCTTCTCATCTTCTAAAAAAAAAGCACACTTGCATTAAGATTTTGATAAATAATTATAAATTATTTTAATTTTTATTACGGCGGATTACTTTTAAATATAAACCTCACAAAATGTTGTTTAATTTACACTGAAAAAAGAAATATTGTTATAACGAGTAATAATAAAAATATAATCTAAAAGATACATAATATTGAAAAGAAAAAAATGTCTAAATATATTTAAAATATAACAAATGTACTTGAGAAGAAAACATTTTTGGTAAATTATTTTTAAGCATAAACCTCACAACATACAATAAACAAAAATATAATAATAATAATAATAATAATAATAAATTATGCTTATTTAAGATATAATCTCTGAAAATTCTAAATATCTCTAATAATAGTATATTTATCTTGATTTAAGAATGTTAAAATATTTACTAGAAAAACTAAAATACTGAGTATGAAAATGATGTAGTGCTGTGGTCATAATCTTATTATCATGACATGTTGGTGTGCCGCAAATTGGGATGAAATTTATTGTTGCGCCTGTTTGTCTTAAGCCAGGAACACACCAAGCCGACAGTCGGCCGTCATACTGTTTTAAGTTTTCTGAGTGGTCTGAAGTTGGTCCTTGAATCGGCGACGGGTCGTCGGTGAGAGAGAACTCTGATTGGCTGTTCAGTATAGCAAACGAGTCAGTTCATGAGAATATACGCAAAAGTCGTGAAAGACAGACAGAAGGTTGTTCAAATTTTACGTCATCTCACCTGAGCACTCGAATGCACAAATGTTTTCATAATATAAGAGTGGAATGAAGAACGTGATCAGCATGATTGATATTCAAAACGGTAAGCAAGTGATGCTTTGTTTATGGCTTGTATATATGCAGTTTTCGTTTCACTTTCCCTTTTTGAATGACAAATATTGACAAATATATCTGCTTAAATAGACAGTTATCTCCTTTATAAGCGGGTGTTGAGCATCGATTCAGAGGCTGCCGACTTGAGCCAACCCCGCAGTCTGCTTTCATCGCCACTAGTTCGTCGGCGTCGGGTTGGTGTGTTCCCGGAATTAGAGACTTCAGGCAGACTTCCATTATATATATATATATATATATATATATATATATGTGTGTGTGTGTGTGTGTGTGTGTGTGTGTGTGTGTGTGCGTGTATGTGTCAGCCAAAGGACAACAGCAGCAATATGTTATTTTTGACACAATGTGCATGTTTGTTTACTCACATCACGGTCTAGCACTCGTCCGGTGCTGTTGAGATACAGTCTCTGCAATGCAGGGTCAAGGATAACCCAGTAATCATAGTTGTCCAGCAGCGTCAATGAGATGGTTCTATCTGGATCCTGAGCACGCCCGTTGATCTGCATGTTTTCCACTAGAACGGTACCTGACAGAAAGAGATTGGCAAGAAATGATTTATTTTCCAGGTGCATGATGGAATACTGATCGCCTCAAGTAATATCAAAGTACAAGTAATAAATGTGTATGATAATAATGATTTCCTCATTAATAAATAAAAGTTGTAATTCCTCATTCTATACAGATTCATCAGTGTCCTCTTTTGGCTCATAAATATCTGTGTATGAGAGGCTGATTATGTAAGAATGTGAAGGTCATAATTTCAGCATGTGTTAATGTATGGTTGGCTGAGTTTTCGCCTCTCTTCCAAGATAATTACACTCCATTTTATGCTTCAATGTGTTACAAATTATTTCAACTCCTTTTGAATCCCTGCAGAAAAACACAAAATTATCGGTCCTCACAGAGCAAAAAACATTATCCAGTGCAATTCAATTAAAGTTCCGAGT
Organism: Opsariichthys bidens; assembly: GCA_037194245.1. NCBI lineage: Eukaryota > Metazoa > Chordata > Actinopteri > Cypriniformes > Xenocyprididae > Opsariichthys > Opsariichthys bidens. The sequence goes on along the minus strand of CM074279.1, from coordinate 9,813,574 downwards.
GGTCCAGACTCTACTTTTCCTTCCAAACAAAAGTCCGGATAATCATAACATCTATGTTTGTGAATTTAATGAATATCCCTTAAAAATATGCACTTGCACTGGAATGGATAACACTATTTGAGAACCTCTATTTGAGATAACATTCACCTGAGAGTCATCTAAGATTTTGAAGGGGACTTAAATAGATATGATTCAGTGTAAATGTTTAGGCAGCCACAACACTTTGCAAAAGGAAAGTAATAAGAAATCATGAAAGTAGTCAAGCTAGTCCCTCCAAGCATATAAAGTACAGAATAAATATACTAAACTGATTTCTGTAAAACAAATGCTGCATTAGATTTGAAGGGGAAAGAAAAGATATGTGCAAATAAAATGCTGCATGAAACTTTTTCATTGTCATATCCAGTGTTGGGGGTAAAGCATTACAAGTGACTTGAGTTACGTAATCAGATTACTTTTTCAAGTAACTAGGAAAGTAACCCATTTTTCAAATTATAACAAAATATCCATGTTATTTTTTCAGCATTCCTTGTTGAGAGAAATAAAGTGTTATGTGCGCTGTCTAAACATGATGGTTATTGTAGTTCTAGCGTAAATGTGAACATACATCTCGCTTCCATGAAAAAATTCAGTATTACTCAAAATGAATAAAAAAACAGCAATCTCAGAATGTTACATTAACCTGTAATAATTAAATATATTAAATTACACAAATATACTTTAAGTATTTAATCTCAATTTATTAGCCAATGTCTTTGCTGTAATTGACTTTCAATGATCTCATTTAACCATCCTAATACTACTTTAGATTTAGAAACAAGAGTGTTGAACTTCCTTCATCCGAATCCCATCCAAAAAGCCCTGGAGCAAAAAAAGTAATGCAAAAGTAATGTAAAGTAACAAAATTTTAATAAAATAGCTATGCAAACAGTATGCTGAATTTATTCTGAAATTAATCAAAATTACCAGGCGGGAATCAAAAGTGCCCCTTTCAAATATTACCAACAATGATGTTGTGGTCAACAAAAGAAAATGCTTTTGAATTACAATTAATATGAAAATGTGTACAAAACAATAACAAATCACTAAAAATCCTAAAATTCCTGTTTATTTGTGTCTGCTGCCAGACAGACATTGCCATAGCGCATTACTACAGATCTGCATATTGCTTTGGACTTGATTAACAGAGTGGAATTCTGACCCTGCTTGCTTACAAACCACTATTCACATTGTTTGTGCTTTTTGATGTAATTATTCTGCTCACTGTAAAAATATATTACAAGGAGTTAGTAGTTGCACATCAGTGGCATGCAGTGTGTCACAGTTTGAGTTTTATTCAAGTTTAGAGTTTGTGTTTTAATCTGTGCTTGTCTGTTTCTAGGTAGGCTCTGTTCTCCCCTTGTTTCCCCTGTTGGTTCCTGATTGCTTTAGTATTCAGTTCAGGTTTGTCTTGTCAGGTTTGAACCTAGTTAGTTCCTCAGTTCACTGTGAATTTAAGCCCTATGTTTTGTTTTGTTCAGTTCAGTGTATGTTATTGTAGCGTTTAGATGGTAGTTTTGTTCTGCGTTCTTTGTTTAATAAAACCCATAACTGATGCGTTTAGGTCATGTTTATACTAACCCTGCAACCACCGTGTGACACAGTGATGTTCTAAAATGAGGAAGCAAAATTGTCCTGAGTTTTCTATTTATTTAATTTTTTTTATTTGATGAAGTTAGTGTTTTTACATTTAAACATTTTTACATTTATCCCAAAATAATAACTAAAGGCAGTAACAATTTAACCCTGGTAAGAAAAATGAAAGAGGTAAAAAAATCATTTGTGATGTTTTTCCTCCTTAAAAATTGACACCATAACAATATCAATAAATATTTTCATTCATTTTTAAAAAATTTTAAAAGTTGATTTAAATGTCTCATTTTATTAAAAACAAACTAAAGTAGACTGCCTGGAGGCGACACCGTTCAATAGAGGATTAAACAATATATTTTACATGTGCATTGATTTTCATCTGTTCTTTTTAATAGTCAACTTATTTCAGATCATCAGTCATGCTCAGTAAACACTCTGTCACAGACACAAAGATGTATCTTTAATTTCAGCAAGCTGATTGCACACTAAAACCCCAGCAGTCATCATGTTTTCAGGTCTTTTCAAGTTTGATTTTGATGTGACATAAAGCGGTGATATCTAAATGGGTGAGCTGTTAACTTACTTTTTAAGTTAGTTTTTTTTTTACCTAAGTCAGACAATTGATCTTTTGCAAACAGTTTGAGCGATCTAACCAATGATAACGTCGAATCCGCCATTTTATCCAACAAAGCGGTCAGGGAGTAGCCTATAGTAGATTAATGTTGGTTAACTTGAAATATTGTGTGTACTCCAGTCTTTCCGCTGTTGAAACAACATTCCATCTGACTTATATTCATGTTTATTTTAAGCTATAAATGAACTAGTGTGAAGAGATGATCGGTCAGTGTCCTCTTTGCTCCGCAATGTATTTTTCACTGCGGGAGAACATGATGTGTGGTGTGAGAGAGCATGGTTTGTCAGGCATTGCAACAGGGGGCAGGTTTTGCGAAGGGTCAATTCTCACTGAAAAAAAAAACTTTGTAAGTTGCGATAAATGTGCAAAAGTGTTCGGAAATAAATCTGTTAATGATGTTAACTTGAACGAATATTTAGTCTGAGAATATGTGTAGATACATTTTTCACAAGCTGTGAGATAATGTCCACGGGAGCGGGAGGTCCTGGTCATACATTTAGCGGGAGCGGGCGGGTGCGGGTTTAAGAAAACGCAGGGCTCGCTTAAGTCCCGCTCAGGGCTCTACTGCAGAGCAAGTACGGACTTGCTACAGCTAAAACATACACAAAACACAGTTGTGAGCAAGTAAGACATGCTGTTGCTGTACAATATAGTACACGAATTACACATAGCAGATCTATACAGGTGGAGCTAGGGAAGGTGGAGGGTTTCTGAAAGTGTGCTGCACTACTAAGGCAAATGCTACCAATATATTTACATTTTAAATTTGAGCACACAAGCGCATAATGTGATTATGAGCAGGTTGATTTAAGGACCTATTAACCTACCCCTTTAAAGTTTCATGCCAGAACTTTGTACATAAATGATTCATTTGTATTAATCATTCTCTGGGACTTTACCAAAGAAAATCTCTCCTGTGAACTGCCAAAATACAAAAAGCATGTTACATGTCCCATCAGAGATAATACACTGTAATAAAGGATGCATATCACTCTGTTCCACGTGCAGCTTTCTCTGATCATTGTCTAGTCCATTCCATCCTACAGGCAGAAATTGAAATAAGCTCAACCTGTAATAAGCAATGTAAAAAGATGGACTAATGAAGCAGAGTGGGACTGCACTGATTGGAGTGTTTTTGAAGCTTCAGCCATTGATCTGGACGAGCTCAAAGACACTGTAAAATCATTCATAAGTTTCTATGAGGATATGTGTATCCCTACTAGGACATTTTCTTCATTGAGTAATGATAAACCATGGTTAACAGCAAAACTCAGACAGTTTTTTATACCAAAGAAAATGCTTACAGAGATGGGGACAAAATCATGTACAACCAGGCACAGAGACAAGGGAGATCAGAGTGGCAAAAAGAAGCTACTCTGAAAAGCTGAAAAAAAAAAAAAAAAAATCAACCAAGAATAAGACACCACCCTAGTGAATAAATAGTTTAATTAAACACCATTTATTTATATGTACTTTAATATAATTAAATTTATTTGTGGAACACTATAAATTGGTATACTTAAAGTCTGTTAAATTGGAACAACTAATTTTGTACTAAATGCATTTTAGTTATCCAAAATCAGTGCTGAAGTGCAACTAAAGGTGCATTAAATATACTTGTTTGTGCTAATGTGGAACTATTCCAAGAATAATTAAGTACTCTTTAAATATCTACTCTCATATTTAAGTTTTGAAATGCAGAATTTACTCTTCAAATGTACTTTGGTGACTTTGCAGTTGCTATTCAATAACACTGTAGGATGTATGTAAATGTATATGTATATGTATGTAAAGCTGCTTTGCAACCATGCGAAATTGTGAAAAGCGCTATAGAAATCAATTTTAATTGAACAATACTGTCACATGTATGTCATCTAGTCCTGTCTTGTCATGTTTAGTTCTAGTCTTCACCATGTCTAATTAGGTTAATGTCATCACTTGTTTCCGTTTAACCCTCATCATCCGTGTGTGTATTTAAGTTCCTCCCCTTCGAGGTCTCATTCATGGTCTGTATTGTTTGTGCTATGCACACTGTGCCGTATGTTCTCCGTTGCAATAAACATATCTGTTTATTGTCTACCTGCCTTCCCTAATGGTTACAGAATTACAGACCTCTCAACACGAGAAAAATGGATTTGATGGACTCACCCTCGCTGCAGTATCTACTAAGCCCGGAGGCTCGACTTCACCTGGACTACTGGGTCTGGAGGTGCAAGAACAGCGAACGCTCCGCCTCTGCTTGGCAGCCCGGGGTGCGCTCCGAGGTCGGAGTGGAAGTGGATGACTTCGGGGCCCCGGTGGCGAAGCGAGCAGAAATGTCCATCACAGAGCCAGGAGCGGTCCGCAATATCACAAACCAGTGGGCTGCGGATCCTTTCCCCACCCAAATCCCCGCCCTTGTGTCTTCATTCCCGGTCCCGTCTGGAGATCTCCTCCCGTTTCCTCCGCTGATCCCAGTCAGCCCCCTCGATCCGTGGCCACCGCTGCTGACGACCAGCTCCTCGGCTCTGCCCCCATCGCTCGCCCCGTGCGGCTGCTCAGCAGCACCTCGGGCTGTCCTTTCACCAGCAAGGCTCGAGGCGGAGTCCCCGGCTTCCTTTCAGGCCTCCAGGCCCACATCACCACCTAGACCCTTCAGCCCGTCACCTGCACCTCGACCCACAGCTCCCTCATCACCTCCTCGGCCCATCAGCCCGGAAGTTCTGCTGGGCTCCCTCGGTACTCCAATTCGGCCTACGGGGGTCGACGCACAGCTTCCGCCATGGACTTCCGGGTTGGCGGCTACACCTCTACCCGTCACCCCTACGCCGTTAACAAGCACCTCCCTCCCATCAACCTCCCTGTCGTCCTCGATCACCACAGCTTCACCCCGGTCTGTCAAACCAGGGTCGGCTCCTCGGTCCAGCGTGTCAGCAGCTCGGCGCCAAACTTCTGGGTAGGCGGTGGTACCGAGGTCCGTCGACCAAGAAGCTCCGCCGGTTCCTCCACCTGCTGCCATGGTTCGATCGGCCCCAGCACGTCATCCCACCCCACAGTCTGGACTCCTCCCTGGCCCCTCCCACTGTCAGCTTCACCATGGCGGCGGTGGCCATCTTCTCCTGAGCACTGCCTGTCTCCACGTCCTCCTCCGAAGCCTCCGCCTTCTTCCTCTTATGGCGCGAGGACGCGCCTTTCCGAGGGGGGCGTTATGTCACATGTATGTCATCTAGTCCTGTCTTGTCATGTTTAGTTCTAGTCTTCACCATGTTTAATTAGGTTAATGTCATCACCTGTTTCCATTTAACCCTCGTCATCCGTGTGTGTATTTAAGTTCCTCCCCTTGTCTCATTCATGGTCTGTAATTGTTTGTGCTACACACTGTGCCGTATGTTCTCCGTTGCAATAAACTGTTTATTGTAAACTGTTTAAAATCTGTTTATTGTCTACCTGCATCTCCTGCCTTCCCTAATGGTTACAAATAACTGATATTCAAAATATGGATAAATTATTGAGAAGATAAAGGTAAAGGTCATAATTATAAAGGTCATGTTAAGGTCATACTTTAAAAAAAAATTGTAACTCAAAACACACTTCCTGTAAACTTTTATCTTTATTATACTCAACAAGTAGAACTCAAATACACTTCATTCTATTGTAGAATTAATCACAACAGGTCAACAGAGGATTCAACAAAAATAAACTAATGAAGTAATACTTAAATATTTAACAAACAAATCGTTTCATTTGCAAATTGCTCATTGTTACATTTCCGCCGTAGGCAAATATTGTGTTAGGAAATTCTGCCCTTACAGCACCTGTTAGCACCTGTTAGGGAAAGTCGTGGCCTAATGGTGAGGCAGTTGGGCTTGTAACATGAAGGTGGCAGGAATTGAAGGTGGGGATTGTGAATGAACAGCTTTCTCTCCACCTTTGATGACTAAGGTGCCCTTGAGCAAGGCACGAAACCCCTAATTGCTCCCCTTGTAAGTCGCTTTAGATAAAAGCATCTGCCAAATGAATAAACGTAAATGTAAATGTTAGCAGACACAAACTAGATGCACAAAAATAAAGTCTCATCTAAAAAAAGAGACATATCTTAAAATAATTGTCACTCTCAGATTTGAAATATATGGTGAGACTTGAGTCTTTAGCTGCAATGAGCTTCAAGACTCTAAAGGTTTCCTTCAAAGAAATGTGCCAAATCTGCAACACAGATTGCCAAAAGTGTGCACTCTATTAACTATTTCGAAAAAACCTTTGAAAGAGGATGCAGAATTCCTAACCCCAATGACATGTCCATGCTCACTCAGCCTAAGAACCTCTCTAAGGGTCTGTAAGGGATGAATGAGGCAACACATCTTATGATCCTGTAGTTGTATGAAGACGATATTAATGTTTGTCTTTGGTGATTGTTTATATGTTGTCATATCATTAAAGTAAACAAGGCAGCTGTATGAGTTCTAAGTAAGTGTCTGAAGTGTCTGAAGTATTGTAATAATATAATTTTAACAAGGCCTATATACAGCATGTTTGTTCAGTGAAGGGGCAGCTTTTATATATGTTTGATAAGCCAATCTCTCCTTACCTTACTTTCACTGGCTGGAAAAAAGAATCAGTTTTGTTGTACTTTTGCTAAACAGCAACTCGCTATATTGGTGGGTATATATTATATAAAGATATATGTGTTTGAGTTTGTAGATCATGTTTAAGGTATTTTTAGAGAACATCATTATGTAAGTTTCTATGTTGTAGATAGTAAAAGTACCTAGCCACACTGTTAAATGTCGCTGTAGATTTAGCAGCACATTACTGTAAAAACCAACTGTACAATACTGTATTTTATAATATAGTACAATACTGTAATTTGCATTGCATTCTGGGTAATTTTGTTTGAGCGGGAACATTTTACAGTACCTTTTAGTGCTGCTGTAACCTAGCTGTAACTTGGCTGTGATATGCAATGTAATAATACAGAATTGCTGTAAACAGCGCCCCCTTACAGCGTCAGAGCACAACAGCAGCAGCTCACTCACGGATAGCTGGACGTTTCACTCGGTAGATTTCTGGAAGTTTGGTAAGTTAATTTTAAATTTTATAATTAGGTTTTAGTATTTTACACTATAGTGTACGTAGCTTTTAGTGTGAAAGGACAGTGGAAGTAAACTTCCAACCTGTCAGCAAAAACTGATATAAACTGTATTATAATAGACGAACATCGACTGTTCTCAAACACCTAAAAACACTTGCAGTCAGTTTCCCGGATGACGGCTGCCGCGGTCGCGTTCAAAACTGGACCTGTTTGAACAAGTCGTTTAGACACAAAAATATGTGAAAACAAGGCTAATATACTTTCCTTTGCAACGTAAACGGGTGATTTAGGCTCAGAGAGATTGGCTATTGGTACCAGTTTCGCATTTTACTTTGTTTGATTTAACTTAGACGGAATAACCAGTGTGATTGTAATGACAAATATTGATTAATTAAAGATATGAATAAAGGTATAAATTACCGTTATCATAGTTAACAATTATCTATTACTTAAAGACCGATGCATGCCAAAAAAAGTAAGTTAGAATTTTTAGAAGCAGAAGCTTATCATTTTTTACTATAGATATGTATAAGATAATGCCAGTATGAAATACAGTGATGTGTAGCTTATACGACCTCAACTAGCAACACATAATTGAAAAAAATTTATTTTGATTTCTTACAGCTCTACAGTGTGAGACAGTTATCTTTGCAGCCTGGGAATGAGTTTTCTGTAAGTATTAGCCATTTTAATACAATGTTTTAAAAGGTTAGTTCACCCAAAAATGAAAAGTATATTAATTGACTGGTATGATATTGTTAACAGGTTCCTGCTCAACCCTGACGATGGAAATGCCAGACAGAAGAAGTGTACTGCCAAACAGGGAGTCCAAGAGAGAAAGAGGACCAAGAGGGTGGTGCAGAGGAAGGTGACGGCCATCAAACCACATGCCAATAGTTTTATTCGGTCCTTGATGGAGTTTGAATGGAAAACTTCAAACTGAAGCCTGCACCCACCGTTAGTGGGACACTTGTTGTTTTTTAGTTGTTGTTGCTCACTTGTCATTCTTTTACCCAACCCAATCCTCAGGTTATCATTTCTCATTTGTTTTTTGTTTTATTTACAGATTTGTGCACACTTAAAGGGATAGTTGACCCAAAAATACAAATTCTGTCATCTACTCACCTTGAAGTTAATCCAAACCTGTACAAGTTTCTTTCTTCTGCTGAACACAAAATAAGATATTTTAAAGAATGTTTGTAACCAGACAGTTGATATTTTTTCCATACTATGTCTGGTTACCAGCATTCTTCAAAATATCTTGTATTCAGCAGAAGGAAGAAATTTATACAGGTTTGGAACTGTTTGACGGTGAGTAAATGATGACAGAATTTTAATTTTGGGGTCAACCATCCCTTTAACAGTCCTTAATACCTGTAAATTGCTGATTCACTGAACATGTAAATAAAATGGTTTTAATTGATTGAATAAAACATATTTTTGACAAGAACATTGATTGGATTGTGTTTTGATTTGCTGGTATTCTGACATAGCATTATAAAATTATGTCCTATAAATGTATATATTGTAATAACTACATATATAATTATAATATTAACATTATTAGTAATTATTTTGAATATTATAGTAATATTTTGCAGTAATGGATCAATATAGATATTACAGTACAATACCCTATTATTAATTACAGCAGAAGCAGACTAAAATTAGAAAATGCTGTAAAAAAATACAGCAAAATACTGTTTGTAAAATTACAGCACTCTTCTTGTGTACTGTAAATTAAATTACAGTATGCTTACTGTATATGAAAATACAGTAACTTGCTGACAACCGTGCTGCCAGTACTGTACTGTAAAAATAGAGGAAAATTGTTAACAGTGCAGTGTACTCTCCTAAAGATGAATATTTCATTCTTGCCCAATTGCATTCATAAAAGGTATACTACTTTACAAAATCATTTATAGTGTACTAAGTTTGTGCTTGATGGAAGCATGTAATAACTACATTTACACAGTGTAATTTCAGTTAGTACTCAGACATGTCAATGTATTAATTTTGGTATACTTGATATATGTTAACAATAGCATGGTATAGCACTTGTTGAATAGGTACAACAATATAAATCATTCAATATACTTGCTCTCAAACCAAGACGTATGCACCACTCTTCACCACGACGGTAACACTCCAAAAACCCACAGTAACATAAAATCTTCAAAATTAGCACAACAAAACATTCTACTATCTCCCCACATTAATCTTGCATACACACACACACACACACACACACACACCACACACACACACACACACACACAAATTAGCATTGAGTGCCATGGGCAAAACATGCTGTGAAATAGATATCCCAGACCAGTTTCAGTTAAAATTAAGTTAATCTAAATTAAAATAAATACATAAAACAATGAAATAGTTCAGTTTACTTAAAATATGTCAGTTCTGTTATCTTTAAAGAAAAAGAAAGTGCTAAATAATCATATTCTGCATAATCAGTCAAAAGTTCATTTGACTTAACTAATTTGTTTAATTTAAGTTTGTCCTACTCAAACCAATGAATTATTTTGAGCGTTAGGGTTTACAGTGTAGGGCACACCTACGATCTGTGGAGAATCAACAGCTGGCTCCTGAATGTGTTTTACTGAATGTTTGAAAAACCCAGTCTCACACAGATATGGGCAGTCAAATTAGTGATTCGGACTCAAGTCACATTTTTATAGACGTCAGACTTGACTTCAGACTTGTGATATCATATAGAAAGAATTTGTGTTTAATTTGAATGGACTTATAATATCTGCATCACATATTTCCCTGTGTATCGTGGAAGATCAGACCCTTGTCATATCATAGAATTGAATTACATATGTCCCTGTATTGCATATGAACTCCAAAATGTCATAAGAATCCCTTGAAGCATGACAGGAGCCACCGTGCAAAATGTTCTCAAATTTGAGTTTATTAATGTCATATCAGCTAGATGCAAAGAAAGTTGTGTAAAACGATTAAAGACACCGGAATGACAACATAAAATGTCATTAGACATCGCATCCACAAAGGTCACATTAACTCACTATTATACTGTGGGGTAGCTGCAGGGCTCCTTTGGATTACCAGTCTGTTAAAAAAAAAGGAACAAAAAACAAACTAACCTTTATACCTAGCACGTCTGACAAGTTTTTAGCAATCTTTTCATACAGTATATGCACCTTTTCTCTCTCTTAATGTATTTATGAGAGGAAGATGTTAATCCATTTATTACTTAAAGCGCATATTTCAACGTATCACAATTTGTATGCGTACAGTTTCCTATTGACTTAAAACAGCCGGAGACATAAAACAGGTTTGATATTTTCTGATAATGACTGTCATCAATAACAATGCTGTATAACAAACTACGGTATAACAAACCGTGACTGCCGCCATCTTGCGTCCATTTAGCAACTGTATTAAAAAATGACTGCTCATTACCAGGAGGATTGATATGTACATTGTAATGGATTATAACATAAGTAAAAGGGTGGATGTACATTATCCCTTACATCTTAGGACCTTTATTACAAACAAAACAGATGATAGAAAGATCATATATTTTGTCTATATAATACAAGAAGGATAAAAATAGGATTTTTGAGCATGAGATTTTTTATTTATTTATTTATTTATTTATTTATTTGTAAGACATGAAATTACTTGAGACTCAGACTCGAAAAAAAAGACTCCAGACTCGACTCAGACTCCACTGATAAAGACTTCAGGCTTGATTCGGACTCCAGCTTAAAGACTTCTGACTTGACTCAGACTTCAGATGAAAGACTAGTGAACATCTCTGGTCTCACACCGCATACCCGCTCTGATCTGCACTTCACACACCAACAGCTCCTGTAACCCCCCTCCTCGCTGCTTCTGCCATTCAACCTGCGTTTATTGTCTGTGTGGAGGTTGTGAAGAAGACTAGGACAGCTTCAGGCCCAGACGGCATTTCCCTTGCCATCTTAAAAGCCTGAGCTGACAAACTGGCCAAAATCTTCACAAAGATTTTCAACGGATGATGGGAACAGTGTAAAGTTCCCTGCTGCTTCAAGCGCTCCCCCAAAAAACCCCAAATCACTGAACTAAGTGACTGCAGTCCTTTCGTTCATACGTCTGTGGTCATTAAGTCATTTAAGAAGACTAGTGTTAGCCAACTTGATGGATATTCCTGGACCCCTGCTGGATCCCCTTCCATTTTCTTACAGATCAAACAGGTCTGCGGATGTTGCTGTCAACATGGGACTGCACTACATCTTGCAAAACCTCAACAGACATGGGAATTACGCAAGGATCTTATTGTGGACTTCAGTTCAATACCATCATGCCTGAACTTCTCTCAGCAAAACTGACCCAGCTCTCTGTGCCAACCCCAATCTGTCAGTGGATCTCAAGCTTTCTGACAGATAGGCATCAGTTAGTGAGACCGGGGAAACTCACATCCAGGACTCTCACTATCAGCACTGGTGCCCTCCAGGGTTCTGTTCACCCTCCACTGCTCTTCTCACTGTACACAAATGACTTCACCTCTAAAGACCCCTCTGTCAAGCTCTTGAAGTTTTGGAACACCACCCACAGGCATCGGCCTCATCCAGGATGGTGATTACTTACAGACAGAAGGTTAAAGAGCTGCCTGTCTGGTGTAGTCATAACAACCTGGAGCTGAACACTCTCAAAACAGTAGAGATAATTGTAGACTTCAGGAGAACTGCCCCAGCACTTTACCCTCTCACTATCGCGAACAGCATCATTGCAAAAGTGGAGTCGTTCAGGTTTCTGGGCACTACCTTCTCTCAGGACCTCAAATGGGACAATCAGAAACACATCGACTGAAAAGGTCCTCTGCCACCTAAAGAAGTTCAACCTGCCACATGAGCGGTAGATACAATTCTACTCGGCCGTCATTAAGTCTGTCCTGTATTCATCTATTGCTGTCTTGTTTGGTTCAGTCACCAGATCAGACTACAACGGACAGTCAAGACTGCTGAGAGGATCATTGGTGCACCCCTGCCCAACCTCCAAGCACTTTACACCTTTGGAGTGAGAAAAATGGCTAGGAAAATCACGTTGTTGCCCTCTGGCCAGAGCTACAGGGCACTAAGTATTAGAACAGCCAGGCATAAGATCAGCTTTTTCTCTCAGGCTATTTTCCATCTGAACAATGCATAACACATCTCAGGATTGTACATCCTCTATTGGTATTTTTATTGAAATACATATATTTTTTCCTCTATATTTTTATTACTGTATTGAATTAGATTTTATTTTATTTGTCTATTCTCTTTTTTATTGGTGTTATATTTATTTATTTGCCTTCATTTCTATGTAAATCTGTACTTTTTCTGCACTGGAAGCTTCTGTCACCAAAATAAATTCCTTGCAAACACACTTGGAAAACAACTTACTAGTGCTAACGCCATTACTTAGAAAATGTAATAAAAATAAATGAAATAATATTAAATAAATACAAATTACTAATAAATTAATACTAACTAAATTACTTAATTGACCTTTCGCAAAACCCACCTCCTGTTGCAATGCCCGACAACCCATGCTCTCTCACACCACACATCATGTTCTCTGCAGTGAAAAATAGCAAATATCTTTTGCTCACGGAGCAAAGAGGACACTGACAACGTATGAAACGGTTTCATATTTAAAATATTGTAATTTTTTAAAGCAGTTTAAACTTTAAACTAAAATACCGTATTGTGACTCCTTAATGTGTCATGACAGATCTTTCAAACGGCTTGTGAACCGATCATCTCTTCATACTAGTTCATTTATAGCATCAAATAAACATGAATAGACATCAGAAGGAATGTTGTTTCAACCGCGGAAAGATGTAAGTACAAACAATATTTCAAATTTACCAACGTTAATCTACTACAGGATACTCCCTGACTGCTTTGTCGGATAAAATGGCGGATTCGGCATTATCTTTGGTTAGATCGCTTGTCAATCAAACTATTTGCGAAGGGTCAATTACTACTAAAATACTAAATTACTACTTTATTTTATTTAATTTTAATTTTTTTTAAAAAATGTTTTACAATATTTTATATTGTAATTTCTATATCATTACCTAAGTTTAAATTTACTTTAAAATATAGTAAAACATATTATAACATTATATAATATAACATTGTGCATACATCAAAACCATTCAATAAATTTTACATTAAATAAACTTTAAATAAATAAACTTCTCAAATCTCAAAATAAATTGCAACTGACCGACCATTATATTGCACGTTTAATTAAAATGTAATTTGAATAAAATTTTAAAACAATTTTCAGACATTTGACCTTTTAACCTTTTCTGCTTAAAAGAAGACTATTAGAGTCACAAAATCTCACATTCATGAAGAGGGCTGAGACCCCCCCTAAAACGGCCCTGGTGCAAATAGTATTCAACCAGAACTGGTATTTAGCAAGCTGGTCAGATTCTATTCTCAGAGCTCATGTGTGCATTCACAACAACACGGACCACTTTTCACATCCCATTAAACTCTCATAATGTTCTTGTCTACTTACAGTGCCAGCATGTATTGTATTTGTCCTAATTGCAGTAAGCATTTGTAGGCCTGTTATTTAATAAGTCCAGTTATAGGCCTTGTTAAATAATCAGCTGATCGTGGTTATTTGATCCAGCCGCGGTTATTTCAGACAACCACGATTATTGAACTATTTTAAGCACAAGGGGGAAACATAGAATGAATTCATTCATTCTATTGAATTATTTGAATGAATGAGAGAAAGGGAGAGAGACTGTGCATGTGTGAATTGCGTTTGTGCAGTCTCTCGTCTAATAGTGAAGCTGTTAGTTTAATTGCTTCAAAAACAACGATGCTTCTACCTCTTTCCTGAGAAATATAACGCAGCTTTTCAGTACCAAACCGTTTAATATTAAAATTAATAAAATTAATACAAGTTGCAGGGCAGCGTTGACAACAAGTTTCAGTGCTCCTGAGTCCTAAATGTTTCTGTGTGCACACTCTGCAATCTATGACAATCCGCAATCATTTCTATACAAATGTCATAATCGTGATAGCCCTGAGCATTTGTTTTTTTTTTTAGATGTATTAACTGCAAGAGCTGGGTCACAGTTTCAAGAAACATCTGCATTTTTTATGTCGGTAAATAAAATAAATTATAATTTATAAATAAAATTAAGCAAAAATAAAGAATATCGCGAAGATGTATTGTGCATTTATCCATTAAGTTTCCTAAAGGGAACAACATTAGATTAATTTCACAATTATTCGTTGTCTTGTGAATTATTATTATTTGTTCTTTTTTTTTTAAACAAAAAATATTTTCATGAATCAAACTGTCACTATTCACCAGAATAGTTTACGGGAACAGTCACAAGAACGTAATTTCAGCAGTCAAGCCCAATACAAGTGAACTTTCACTTTGGGAAACAATCTTTCTTGTTCCAATTGCATTTGGTGATGCTAGTGGAGCAGAAACTATACACTTCAGCTTTAACTCAATAGCAGCCTACAGTCCAGATCCCAGAGAAACTCAGCCATAACCGACATCCGACACTATCGGACATAGACAGACTCTTAGGCCCTGATGTTTACTTCCAATATTACCTGAAAGGAAATCCATGACCTGAGCGAAACCATCCTTTAGCATGTGAGCCGAGCAAAAACACATCAGCCACGAGTGACGGTGATGCAAGAATCTCTGGGTAAACAGCCTCTCAGCACCTCAAGCGAGGGGTCACAACATACCTGCTGTCCGTCAAAGTCACTTAAATCCCATCCTGTACCAGCTAATATAAGCTATTAGAGTGGTTTGGAATAAAGATCGGCGTTAATACTTGGCTCCTGTTGGATTATTTTTAATTCTGTTGGATTTGTCAGGGACAAGAGCACATGGATAAAACTGTATGGGAATTGGGAGGAAAATGGCTCCTTTGAATCACGTCTGCACTCTGGAGAAATCAAATGCTATTAAGAGGGATCTCACACCAGGCATGGCAGAGACTCAAGGGAACTGCACACACACAAACATACACCACACACACCAAATCCAAGGCAGCTTCTCAGAAACCTTTTCACACCCATAACCAGGTGAGAGCTTGAGCTCCGTCGCACATGTGCAGATTTTCCGCATCTATTCCTGAACAACATCATTAGTGCTGTTTGCTAAGGCAAAATTACTATTATTCAAACTTTATAGCAAGTAACCATTTATGCTACAAAGATGCCTGAATGATGCCTCAAATCCTGTGGGCTGCAGAGGAGAGCTGAGCTGTTACTTTCCTTAGTGATTGGATTTACAATTTTGCTGGGTGCCTGATAAAACGGGTGAACGAAAAAAATACCATACAGTTAAATTATATATTGAAAGAGAGACTCAAGCAACATTTAAAGACCAGAATATCATAGACATTTAGGAGTAGGCTTTTAAAACTTGCTCTTATTATTTGGTTTAACATTGTTCAACAGGGTATTGTTCTCTAATGTTGAATACTTTTGAGTCACTAATCAGTATACTAAAAGTCTCGTCAAGAGAAGATTCCCGGCTTTTCAGTTGGACTTTCAGTGGGTCCGTAGTGAATGCGATTACATCATTAAGTTTTGATCAGCATTGCTTCGTCAACAAAGATACAAAGAAACCCATACGGTTCGTTCCTCTGAGCCAAACAGGACCGATTGTTGATGCTTAGTGCCATCCTTTGGTAGAATCTGACATCTACTCAACCAATAAACATGTTTTGGTCTTCCGAACCACCAATCACATTGTTTCCATGAAAATTTGAACAAACAAGCAAAGTCAAAATACTTGCATGCATGCATGCATGAAAATAAACAAACTTTGGCATAATAAATAAACTTTGGCATAATACAAACCAAAAGCAATTATAAAACACCGGTACACATTGGATGAGGTGTTAAAATTTGTTTTCAAACAAAGTCCCGGTGGAATCGATTCCGACGATGATAATCGTCAGCCAAGACACAGCCAAGAGTTCCGTGTCGTTTATGTAAATACTTCTTATATAGTTTGTGGAAATCATTTGCACTGTTTTAGTTTTGTTGTACAAGTCACCTTTGCTTCAGTGTTCTGTTTTCACATAACAATTTTCTATTTACTTTACTTCCTGAACTTTTTTGTACACATCTACTTTGTCAGTAAATGAAAAACATCAGTTTTCACTGAAAAGTGCGTATAATAATGTTGTAATAAATGGCTATAACTTGCTTATAAAATTTCATCTGAAAGTCTAAAACATCGAAGCATGACTTTCTAAAGGAAAAAATACACATTTCAGGAGGTTTTTAGCACAATTTAAAAAAAAACATTTTGCTGCTAGTTTTCTTAATTCCGGAAAATTCATCCATTCTCAGACTAAATAAATGTAAAAAAAGGGCTTTTAAATGAGTCAGATTAAAATGACAAGTTCTCCTATTATATGGCACTTGCTGACTGCTAAAATGAGTTAGAAAAATTAAGAAAGGTACAGGTGAGTCAGGTGCCCAAAAAATGTTTTACATGTTTTTCTAAGTGTTAAATGAATCACAGCCTTTGCTATTTGATAATCTCACTAAAACAATAATGCGATTTTGGTTGTTATTTCGATTAATCGTGCAGCTAATTTAGCAAATTGCTAAGACAAACAAAACACAAACAAACAAAAAAATACACCTTAGGCTGGTTTAAGATGCTTTTATGCATGACTGAGACTCAGCAATCCTAGTAAGTGCATAGCAACACACTAAAACTACTCAGAACACCTTACTAATCACATAGCAATGACCTGGCAACCACCCTTGCTTCATGGCGGCGAGTTTCACAGGGGCAAACATCACTCGCACTTTCTTTAGAAATTATAATTCTCTGCCAACTCATTTGATGTGCCCTTTGCCAGCCAAAGAAGTTTGTGCCAATCAGTTTTAAAACGAAAAAATCTGAGACAGGACACTGTTGTTGACAGGGAAAGCAGGTCCAATTTAAACTGAACGAAGACGATGCTTATTTGAATGCCGAAATGAGCTGTCATCCTGTTGTGTGTGTGTGTGTGTGTGTGTGATTGTGTTCAGACGCCTCATGAGGCTGAGCTCTATTAAATGAGGCCTGCTTGTGTGTGTGAACTGCAGCAAGGATATGAAATCCACCAGAATCGATTAGGAGAGAAATCGAATTTGATGTGAAAATCCTAGAACATCACGTTACCCTATTGATAAAAATCTTTGTTCGTCATCTGCCTCTGCAGAAGAGTCCTACTGTCACAAAATCATTACAGCATGGGGTTGTGTAACTGGCTATTGCATTCAATCTTTCAGGACAACTGCAAGCAATCAGATACCCTTCCATCATAGAGCACAAAAATTAGATTATATACAAATGACACTGCAAGACTCCCCAAAGACTAGAAAATAATCAAATGGTTTGTCTTGTTGTTTCTCTAGACAGAAAATAGATTAAATGGCGACTTCATAGAAACTGCTACTGAATCCTCATCATCATATTGTCACCCTATAGTGTTGTTCCAAACTCAAAACACTTTCTTCTGTGAAACAGAAAAATGATTATGTTATATGTGAGATGTTAGAAAGAATTAAGCAGTGATTTATACTGTTCAGCTGCAGAAAAAGCAAAAAAATCATATCAATATCATAAGTTTGTCACAAACTCAACTCATATTTGCCAAATTAAAAACGTCAGATCTCAATATGAACCCAAATACTTCTCTTAACAGAAATATTTCTATTTGATACTTCAATAAAACATAAATGAGACACTTATTAAGTCTCCTAAACTGTAAAAAGAGCTACACATGAGCGCTAAAAGTAGTCATAAAAGTGGTCTGTATTTATGGCAAATAATTACAATTATGTGAATCAAAAAAAGTTAATAGAATTATCAATTATTTTAACTTTAAATCTATATAAATCCTGTTAGACTTGTTTTAAATGTATATATTTAATAACAACAACAACAACAACAATTATTATTATTATTATTTAATATTAATGTAAATCAGAGCACAAGATATTAAAGCCTGTGCTGAAAAGGCAGAGATTTCAATATGAACTTCAATATTTATCATAGAATTTTTCTAAAACCAATTATTCGAGCTATGCTATTCACATTATTTTTATATCTCTATACTTTTAGTGTACACATGTCTATTTTCATTTCGCATAAGGAATTTTAGAAGAAAAGACAAAGATGATACTTCGATACAACATAACAGAGAGCATTATTAAACTATTAAAGCTATAAACCTCCCGGGCAATGTTCCTTTGGATCATGATGATCAAAATACACACATACACCCCCCCACACACATACTGTACGAAATATATGTTCTATCCCCTAACCCTAAACCTACCCATTACAGTAAACTTTCTGCATTTTTATATTTAAAAAACCCCAAAAAATATCACTTAGTACAATTAATAAGCTGAAAAAAAAAATGTCCCCACTAGGATTGTGGACATTGCTATCTTTGTAATTATATAATAACATAACATAGGCTTTACCTAGACCACACACACAGTCTGTAATTGGCAGTCTAACCCCGAACCCTTAAATCCAGCATTCCAAAAGACTTCGATATATGGCTACAGAAAGAAGTCGATACATGGCTTCAGGCTTTGGGTTTTAAGAATTTTCTTTCTCTTACACACACAATGATGTGTGACTTCCACTGTAAAGTCCCTGAGTTAAATACATCAGGAGAGGGTAATCTTATTTCGAAGTGTAAAGCTCCTTTGGGAGTTGTACGGTGCCATCTCCTCAGACCCCCTAGAGGACCTGGAGTTCATTTAAGAGTGATGGCCCCTTACTGCCTGTATGCAGGAGACTGCATAGGGAAAGTGTAAAATAATTACTGAAGATCTGTACCACAGATTTAACATTTCTACCAATATATAAAACTAATAAACTGGAAAAAATAAGGATGCACAATGAAGGGACACACATGAAAGAAAAAAATATAAATGGGATCTATTTAATATTGTGATTGTGTCTCTTAGATTGCAAAGAGATTACATGAAATGCTAGCCAATATGTAAAAATAAATACATGTTCAAATTTTCTCTGGCTGATGTTTTATTAACAATGTTTAGGGTAATCAACCCAATCAGCAAGAGAGGAGGCCTTTATATACAGCCGACTTTCCTCTGTGCCACAACAGTTTCCCAGCATCCCTCCAACACCCCAACACCTCACTCTTGATTATTCCTATCCCAGTTAGGAACAAGGGCAATACTCTGGGTTCGGGCCAAACTGATTATATGTAAGTGCAAACTCGTGAATATATACACAGATGAGTCAAAACATTATGACCACCTGCCCAATATGCTGTTGGTCCGCCTCGTGCTGCCAAGACCCGCAGAGGAATGGACTCTACAAGACCCCTGAAGTTGTCCTGTGGTCTCTGCCACCAAGAAGTTGGAAACAGATCCTTCAGGTGGCAAGGAGGAGCTGCCGTGGATCAAACTTTTGGTCTAGCACATTCCACAGATGCTCGATTGGATTGCGATCTGGGGAATTTGGAAGCCCTGGCAACACCTTGATCTCTTCATCATGTTCCTCAAACTTTTTAAAGTTTTGCACAGGGCTATTTTATCATCCTGTTCCCACTTAAAATTCACTCTATGTTCACCTGCTATCTGCTTATAATGATTTTCTCCCAACCAGACAGATCCTGCTAAATGTAGTTCTCATTTCCAGAATCTCACATTTAATTCACAATCAAAATTGCTTCATTTTATTTATGAAAATTAGAATTTATCAATGTATTTTTTATAATTACAGGGTATGCTTTCATGAGACACACTCATTATTGATCACACACATTATTGTACCTTTAAAGGGATATTTCACCCAAAAATAAAAATTATCCCATGATTTACTCACCCTCAAGCCATCCAAGGTGTATGTAACTATCTTCTTTCAGAAGAATACGATCAGAGATATATTCAAAAATATTGTTGTTCTTCCAAGCTTTATAATGGTAGGGGAGCCCAGATTTTGAAGCCCCAAAAATCCATCCATCATCCATCCATTATAAAAAAATATCATATGGTGCAGGGGGTTAATAAAGGTCTTTCAAAGCGAAGCGATCTTTAGAAGCAGACAATCGTATGCATACTGCACAAGTAGACTTGCGGCAAATGAGTAACCCCTTATGCGATGTATGATGTAGGATGTATGATTAGTGTAAGTTTAGATGCCTTTTGTGGTTCACATGAATAGTGCTGGGCAACAAACTCAAGCTCCTCTTCTCTCATATCGAAATCCTCCCAACATTTCTCTTTAAAAATGATCGTTTTAGACTTCTAATTTGTGACGTGTATGGTTTTGCTCTATCCTCTGAGCTACAATGTTCAAGGTTCTTCAAGGTGGCTCTTCCACCGAAATTGATGTGTACAGTCGTCTGCCAGAAGCTAGCGAATGAGTATTCATAGAAAGACAGATTAGCATTTACAGAGAAATTCACAGACTCGCATGGGTCACCTGATGGGGGAAGAGAGAGAGATTTTTGTGAAAAGGTCTTTGCACTTTGTTTTGTATCCTCTGTCATGTGACATTAGAAAACTTGAACCCCACTGTCACACTGACCTATTAATAAGAGAGACTGATTACTGTCATTACCATAACACAGTGTGTGTGTGAATAATCAGACCACAGGAACAGACCTTTCCCTTGAAGCTTAAGAGTTTCCACCTCAGAACTGCAACCATCAACATCTTGAAGTCAAGATGATGAGATCTCACTTTCAGAATTTCACAAAAGAACGATTTGTGGAAAAGATGTTAATGGCTGTTTTCACAAGCATAAAATGCCGCCAAGCTGCTGTGAACAGCTGTGTAGACTTATGTGCCAGCCTCCATGTGGCTTTCACATCATGATTTGGTTAAAGTCATCCTGCTTCCAATTATCAGCTAAATGTCAGAGTCACACCATCCATCCATAGAGAAGAAGACAAAAAGCACAAAAGCAGAATAGACTGGGTTTGATGGATCTACAGTATGTGAGCATCTAAGCCACAGTCAACAAGTGGAAGAAAAGCAGCGAAATGTGCCAAGACAGAAAAGCCAAGACAGATTGATGTACTTCACCTAGAAATATTACGTCAACAATGACTTTGTTCCAAAACCCAGTGAGCTGCCTTCTGTCTACTACCTTACATAGGTAACAAACTAATATTGAACATCATAAGTAACTGATTTGAGCACTAAATGCAATGAAAAAAACTGGTATGGAGCAATTTTCAATTAGAAATGGATAGTCAATTTAAAAAATAATTACAAGGACTCTGCAAGAAACATTAAATTAAACATGACATTTTGAAGAAGAAAGACAAAATAGTACTTTATTGCAAAACATAAATCAATAATCTTTTATTTACAAGTTGTTGTTGTTTTTTTTTTTTTACTTTACTTCAACTAATAAAAATATGTTCTAAAAATGTTTTGCTAATTTTCCCATTAAGTTATGAAAAGCTATTTCTCAATGTTCACTAAACGGGCTTTTTCACGATAACATTGTCTCTTAGCACGGTATTAAAGGTTACCAGGTGCTGTCCATGGTGGTGGTGCTGAATTGGTCGATGGCTCAAGAATCGATAATTCAATGTATGCATAAGTAAAAGTTTCATTTATAAGGACTCATGGGATCTTAGGAAAATAATCCAAACTGCAAACTAAATTTATATTGTAATTTATCGATAGGGGCTCTATATTCTAGCTGAGCCCCCAGCATGAGTTTAAGGTGACCATTATTTTAGAACGTATTAATTCCTCGGAGATGTATCATGTAGCTGACAGATACCAGTATGAAGGAATCAAGTTCATTTAGTTTTTCCTTTTTTATTCAAAAGATTCACAAACTTGTTAACTATATTATATTATCAACTAGGTACGACTATTCACTGTGTCTCTGCCATAGTTTGACCAAACTCCCCACCACAATCATTCCCTTTACACTTACAAACGTATGACTTACAGAGAGTATAGTTTACTAAGAAGGTTTCGGGAAACACGTATTAACATTAAAGTACAGCTTTTATACAGTTTTAGGTTTATTCCTAGCTTTGAGAACCTTGCCAGAATGTTAACCAAGGTTCTGAGAATCTTCCCTGTTAGCTGGGTATGACCTGACTCACAACTGAGTAGAGTTTAAATTGAGCATGTTCTCAGTTTTTGTGTAAATGTAATTAGTTACTATAGTTAAATGTCTTTTTGGCTAATTTGTATAAAAGATATTAGCAAATTTTACTTTCTACTTGACCACTTTTTAATAAGTTTATGTACTCTCTATTCTAATGTATTTGTGATCAGTAATGCAATTATTTGTTAGATTTTAGAATGCACATAACTTTTTCTGCAGCAGTTTATTTCTGCTACAAAAGAAGTGATAACGCCATTGTGACGAGTAGGGCGGGTGAGAGCCATGAGGAAATGGCGCGAGGCCTGTGACGTGAGTGATAATGAGCGTAAGCTGCGCGGCACACCGGTCTCGTATCTCGCACGGAGGAGCTCTGGAAGCATGAAAGAGGAGCGACAACAGTGAAGGACGAGAGAGGACCAGGCGTGGATTTTATGTTGTGTTTTATTATGTTTGTGTGGGCGGCAGTCACCATGAGGAACTGCCTTTTACTTTCGTTTTGTTTATTTTATTATTAAAGTACGTTGAATGTTCGCCGGTTCCCGCCTCCTTCTTCCCGTTCGTACGAATTGCATTACAGCCATTTACAGGACACTGAAGGCACTATATCTTACTCACCCAATCTGTCAACAAGGCAGTGCATTAGCAGGTACTAGGGAGTTGTGAATCGCAGGTGTTTTATATATGAGATGAGGACATGGTTACAGCTGAAACCAGCATGTCAAGTGCAGGTAGGCTTTTCATTTTACTTTATTTTATTTAAACGTTATATTGAAGAGAATTTTTTTTGTTTACTTATGCCCTTTTTGAGCACTTGAGTGTTTGTAGAAGTTTAAGAGGCTGTTGTGTCAACCTTGATTTATTGCAATTTTGAGGTGTTCAGTTTTATTTTTATTTTAGTAAATCATGTGATTGCTCTCCTCACTAGATTCTGGAAAACAGCCACAGACATGAATGATTTTTACAAGCCCAATAAGTAGCTACTCAATCAGCAGATGGATGGAGTTATCTCAGTGTGATTGAGTGGAGCTTGTTTTTCATTTGTTTTTGGGAGACGTTTTTAATTTTGGGAGGTTGTGCAGGTCTAATAAGAGGATGATTAGAGAGGACGGGAAGAATCAGTCAGACCCGAGACAATTTAATGAAAGGACCTACAGAACAAGCCAATACCTACTGCTCACTGAGGAGGAAAAAAAAAAACAGTTACTGTCTTGAACATACAGGGATGAAATAAAATTGACTAAATTGTTATATGCCAGTATTATAATCACTTAAATGTTCAGCATCTGTGTAATCAGAACGATATTGCATTCAGATAATATCATAATAATATTAAGGCTTATTATGTGGCTAACTGGAATACATGCCATTATTGACCAATCAGAATCATTTCGCAGGTCAAATATACTACAATTCAAAAGTTGAAAAAAAGCATGAAAAAAATCAGCAAGGATGGATTAAATTGATAAAAAGTAACAATCAAGTAAAGTGACTTTTTCACTGTCACAAGAATATTTCTATTTCAAATGAATGCTGTTCTTTTGAAATTGTATCACGGTTTCCATAAAATGTAGCACAACTGTTTTCAACATTGATAAAATAATATAAGAAATGTTTCTTGAGCAGCAAATCAGTATTCGAATGATTTCCGAAGGATCATGTGACACTGAAGACTGGAGTAATGATGCTGAAAATTCAGCTTTGAATCACAGTAACAGATTACATTAACAGGAAGAGATTACAATAAAATCTTTATATTCATCCTTGGTTACTCTAAAAATGGCATCACATTTTACATTGGACATTTAGTGTGAACTAAAAACAACAACAACAACAACAACAAACAAAACAGTTATTAATAGATTCATAATACCTCGGCCAAATTTTCTAAATATGTTCATACCTAACAAAAACTACAAAGATGGATGCAAATGCAGTGCCGCTAATATATTTGGATGTGTTTTGTTAAGAAGTGAGATCTGGTCTTCTTTCTAACATAAAGAGAAGATTTAAAAGACCAAAACTCCTGAAACAAACTCTTGAGAATAAAGAGGAGCGGAAATAACAACAGAGCATGAGGAGAGAAATGTTTTCCTGCCAGCAGAGAGATATCAATCAGGCCTTCATCCAGGACCTGGCAGGGGCCGCTGAAGACACACAGACACACACTCACGCACACACACACACACACACACACAGGAGAGATTTAGACTGTCCACACAAGAAGTTGTTGTAATAGTGTTGTGCTTAAAAACTTCACTTTCAGCTGACAATCCCACTAAATTCACATGACCCCACTAAAAAGCACAGACACAGGGGTTACCAAGTATATCAAGTAAATGAGTGCACTTTAGCTGTTTACATACAAAAATTGTCACACTCTGAAACCTGACACTCAAACACCAGAACCACACACCAAATCTGGAAAACCATACACCAATTCTCAGCCTTCGACTGATTCATAAAACACATTTTGGAAAACACAACGCACAATTCTCTATAACACACAAAAATCAAACAGGAAGTTGATTTCCTTTTTCGAACACAATGAAATGTACATTGAACCCCATAAAAGAAGAGCTTTAGGTTGATATATCCAAAAATAGAATATTATGGCAGAGGTGTTTGCAAAGTAAGACAAATGTTTGCTTTTGAGATGTCTTTGAGATATTTTGAATGCAGTGCTTCATTTTGCAAGAGATGTGAGGCATTTTGCATATTGTGTGTGCAATTCTTGGCTTAGTGTTTAAAGTTTTGAAAAGAAAAAAAGAGTGTGTAATTTGATGATTAAACTTCTCATATCGGTAAATTGCCAGAACCGATTTACTAGTATTTTTAAAAAATTCATTTTAAAAATCTTTAATTTGTTTGTATGTTACGAGTAAAGACTGTATGTGTCAAAGGGGATACTATAGATTGGAGTAATTGGCAAAGGAATTCAAAGGAATTAATTACAATTTAAAATATATTAAAATAGAAAACAATGTTAAATTGTGATAATATTTCACAATATTACTGTTTTTAATGTATTTTGGGCATAAGAGACTTATTTCAAAAACATTAAAAAATCTTACAGACCTCAAACTTTTGAAAGGTGGTATATATCTATAAATTTGGAAAGGAAAATTTGTTCACATGAAGAGAGGAAGTCTCATGTGAAGTCTCCAGCTCAAACAGGAGTAGCGTGGCTGATGTTTTCAATATTGCTAATTTAACTGCTAGTTGCTAGGCAGCCATACATCCCTTCCATCCCAAAATTATACAAAATGCAATTAGCAACAGACTCTTCATGCATGCAAAGTTTGGTGAGTGTTCATCATAGGACACAAACATTATAGCTGTTCATGAGGAATGAGGAAGAATAATAAATCTAATAGAAGAAAAGCAAAAACTATATAATACACGCTGGATTCTAAATTGTCCGAATAAATACATTCTTTAAGCATTTCGTTCATACGCTTGGTATCAATGATGACATGTACACGCAAATGTTGACCAGAACTAAACACTACTGATGCAATGCAAGCAAATAACAAGGATGAGTAATACTTACTATTATCTCACTATATATACAGAAAGAGCTTATTTTGAGCTGCAGAACAAACATATTCCTCAAACAGTGCATGTTTTAAGAGACTTTAAACACATGACCCTGCTACGAAATCCCACCACCCAAAACAATTCCAAATAGAGTTGACTTTAGTTCAAGGTAAGTAAGATCCAAAAAGTAAGATCTTTTTAAAGTGTTTTCACTCATATAGGGCCTTATTTTAACGATCTTAGCGCATGGTCTAATGCATATGGCACAGGTGGAGTGTTCGAATCCACTCTTGCTAGTTTAACGATAAAAAAAATGGTCGGGTTGTACCTCTTAATGAGTCATGGGTGTGTTTTGGGCGTAACGTGCAATAACCTATCAGAATGCTATTTCCCATTCCCTTTAAAAGCCAGGTAAGCTTGCACCATGGCTGATTGTTATTTACATGGCGGAATATAGACACCCTCAACCTGAAGAGTCAGTTTAAATACATGTGTGCCATGATTGGTCAAATAATCAGCCAATTTCATTCGTCAAAATAGGTCTTTCTGATACATGCAATGACAATCCATTATGACATGCATGCATTTTTATCTTTATGTAGCCTACACAATCTTTTACATTGTAATCATTTTATTTTTTTAATATTTGGCATGTTTGTGTGCTGCTGCGGATCCTTATGTGTGTAACAAGCAGAGTGTATGTGTGTTGTACACCAGCCTATAGGCACATATTACTAACACACCCTATGCATAACAAAAAATAAAAATAAATAAATAAATAAAATAAAAAAGACTTTGCCGTTGTCTTTAGACCATGTTTTTGTTGGTCAATGGTGCAGTCGTTTTCAGTTGCCTCAAAATAGCAACATACCAACAATGCGCCTGAACAAACCTCGAACCAGCATGGCCATGGGCGAACAGATGGGCATGAGCGCATTTGCTATCTAAACAACGTGGCACTGGACGTGAAACTGATAACTGCGTCAGGCTGAAACTAGCAAAAAACACTTGTTTCGCGCCTGCTGTCACATTGTGTCAGGTGTAAGATAGGGCCCTTAGCCTTTCGTGTAAATAAACTTTTTTATTTATTTATTTTTCGCTTAGCTGCAACTGTCCAACTGCAATTTGCAGAATTAAAGGTGCTTTAAAATGCAATTGTTTTGTTACATTTCGTGCTTCAACATTATTTATTCTTCAGTGATTCCACTTTAAATTAAATAAGTAGCAGCTGTATGCAAAGTGGCTAACATTTGGTTATGTTTGTATGAATGTTTTATTTAATTATAAGTGTTTCCCCAGCAGAAGAAAAATTATCTATGTGCATTTGAACTGATAGTTTGACTACCCTGATCTAAACTTAAATTGGCCAGTAAAGTGACTCTGATATTTTTCTAAGAGCTGAGCCTGTCCTGAACTGAAATATTTGCCACAGAGAACCCTAAAGGACCCTGGGGTCAGATGCACTCTAATATTTCAAATGCCTTGAGATATATTTAAAATAGGTCACTTTTGATGACCAGATATAACGTCTAAGATGAAGGGATCAAAGTACAGCCAGAAGCTCAGACCAAATGTATTACCAGAGCAACTGTGCTCTGATTTCATTCCAAACATACAGAGGCCTTTAATGAAGAGGTTCGTCTCTGATACGGGATCTATTTAAGTATCTCTCATATACAGCAGAACATAGACTACCGAGATCTCTGTGCATTTGAATTGATCCAAAATGTCAAGTGTTTATATAATCTCATCCTGACTCTTTTCCTTTTCCTCCCACAAGCAATTTCTCTGTCTCCCTCACCCATCTAGTGTGTACTTTACCAGCAGCTCCGTGTTCCTTCTGAAATGAAGCCACTGTGAACAAAACAAGAAAACAACACCACTCCAGAATGTTTCTCTATTAAGCTCACACAACTTTGCCCATGGTTTTGTCATCTGAAACATTTTTCAAAGAATCACAAATTTGGCAGTTTTTGTTCCCACAACAGACTTAATTTTATCACAATTCACTAGTACCTCAAAAAAGAAAAGTTGAAATCAAATACAGTAAGCCTGTTTGTTGCTGCTGGGTTTATGTGCCAGCTTTAAATGCAAAATGCCCCTCTAGTTTACTTGGCCTACCATATGGCCTAAACGTGGCCTAAACGTGTTTCTGACATCAATGCAATGCACAATCCATGTTGCATTAAGCTATAATCATGAACTTTGTGCCTACTTCTGTTCCACCACACGTTATCAAATCTTAATAAATTTGCAGATTAAATTGAACATATATCAAAACAAGCACTTTATAAAACTTTTATGTCATGTACAATGTAATTTCAGTTACAGTTAAAAATACATCCACAAGGATTAAACAATTGGTTTTCTTTGACATTTATATGGCTGGTTAGTTTATCGCGTTCGTATGATATATCGATTTATTTTTATAAATGACATAGGATGAGTTGGTGGAGGAGCAATGGTGGAGACTTGCGTGAAGACACCAGGGGAAGATGGACGAAGATGGAGCCGATGGACATGGAGACCTGGGCACAGATAAAGAGTCAGAGAGACTGGGCAACACCAAAGGTCCTAGAGGCCAAGAAGGAGGTGTCATTACGAGTGTCCGAGGTGGAGCCAGGGTGTCAAAGGGACTTACATGGAGCCAGTGTTATTGAGGACCAAGACGAAGCTGGAGGGAAGGCAGAGCCCATTGGAGCCAAAGGCCGGGAGGGTAGCTTAAGACCAGTTATTCTGTGGCTCAGACAGAGCGACGTCTGACCAAGGCAGAGCCGGAGGGACTAGGGAGCCAGGTCCACCTGTAAGGTAGATTGTCTCAGGTACAGCCGAGAGAGAAGCCAAGGCAAAGTCAACTGGTCGACGGGCCAAGGTGAAGTGACCGGATCAACGGCTGGACGAGGAGCCAGGGGATCCTTTTGACTTGGTGGTGCTGGAGACCGGAACGCAAATCCACACAATAGAGTGGTTTCAGAGGAGGAGCCAAGGGTCTGAAGGGAACAAGTGGAGGTAGGGCTGATGAACTGGCTGAACTTGGAAGAGGAGGTGGGAGAGGGAGGCTGAGTGGGAACTCTGGAGACACAGGAGACCCAGCAGGGGGCATAGGAAGGATCGAGCTGAGCGGAACCAGGAGTGGCATAGGAGACTTTGAGCAGGATGGAGCTAACGGGGGCAGGGTTTAATATAAACATGCTCGTCCAAATCCTAATAGCATGCAGAGGTCAGCTACAGGTCACCCTCCCCTCAGTGGCGGGATGTGGCAGGGTCTTCCTCCATTCCCTCCAAATTCCACAAGTAATTCCACGTTGTCATATGAAGTTGCCGGCTTTACACACCTGGTGAGATGATCTATCGCGCTCGGATCTATAAGTCTGGAGGGGAATTGGTGATGTCCTACGCTGGGCAGATGGTGAACGCCGATCAATTTTTCATTAGCACCCACTCCACAAACTTGGTGAAATCCTCTCGAAGACCATTCCCTGGGGGGGCTTCGCTGGGCTGGTGATGTAAAAAAAAGCAGAGCGAGCGGTCCGGAGAGTTGGAGACTGACACGCCAAATCCAAAAATTCTTCCAGCGAATGGTCCTTCTGCTCGAGGAAGAGCAGTTGGATGGTGGATCAGTCCATATTTGAGGAGAGAGGAAAGTAAAAAAAAGAAAATGCTACAAAAATAATTACAAATGGTGTACGACGAAAGCAGTTTTCAACAAAAACAGTTCTTAATTTTAAACCCAACTCGGAAATACTCCAAATACACAACCGAGTTAACATTGATGATACCTGACAAATAAACTTAGGTTTATGTGGGGAGTAATAATCGCAAACAGAAACAGGAGGGGGATAAGATAACTATTAACACAGGAAAATGGGAACAGAGCAAACAGAGTGAAAACAAAGCCAACACAGAACCAGAATATACACGTTACAGTAATGTGATTTTTTTTTTTTGCTCATAATATAGGCCATAACATAGACTACATGGTTACATTCACGATCCTAGTTTCACAAACAAGGATTAGATTAAGCCAGGATTAGGCCTTAGTTAAATTGGGACATTTTAGTAGTGTTCATAAAGAGGCCTTTACTGGTGTGCATCTTGAGACAAAACAATGGCACTGACTTATCTTAAGATATGTTAGTGCAAGATGCTTAAGCCTTGTTTGCTTCATAGCCTACAATATGAACATTGTTTGTAGGATAGCATTGGCCAGGATGTGGAATAACATTGTTTAAAAGTAAATACACAGCAATGGGGCATATCACCATTATATCCACTTTCTATCAGAATTTAGCCAAAAAATACCAAGACATACTTCTTTGTCCATTTCACCCAACCCTATTAACATTCAGTTGTGAATTCTGCTTGTCAGGTAAGTAAAAGTATATTGACTAACATTCACAGGGTTTTGTCAAAATTGCAGAAATAACTTGTGATAGCCTTGATAACATCAGTATGAATGTTACTGAAGTTTCTGAATAATATGCAGGTAAATGTCTTTGTGTCACTGACTCAACAGATACAGTCGTTCCTGTTTTGCTTAAGTGGCCCAGAGGGTCCCTTCGGCTGTTTTGCCTCATCACAGTCCGCTAGAGCGAGAAACGATAAACAAACTAATTATTTAAACACACACGCAAACCGAGCAAAATATTAATTTAACCGCTCTCTATTACTGCAACTACATTTCCCAGCAGACCTCTGCCTCGATGCACTTTTCTGAGCCAACGCACGGATACTGAACAAACTCTTTGACCCATGGAATGGGCAGAGGGGAGGGAGGGCGAGAGAGAAGGGGAATGAAAAAAAAAATGATGGAAGGAGGAAACAGACAGTAAACTCGCATGTAGTAGCCAACACCTGTCGCATCAACGAACAGACAGTGTTGTCAAACGCTCTGTTGAGCGCTACAGCAGCGAGTGGCTCCTTTATAAATGCATGATGTGGTGTAGCATCACCTGCACGCAGATACAGTATGTGATAAACGGCCCCAGCGTGCCTCCAACACAAAAACACCATCTGTGGCTCCAGCGAGAGCACACTAACACCACGCACGATTTCAGCCGGAAAACAACAGGTATTTGCCTATTGAGCTTCAGGCACCAGCATGACGTCTGGGAAGTTTGATACAGAACTGAACATCTGAAAATTCACTTTTAAGTCACATTAGACCAATTTATCAACCTTTTAATTGATTGAATCCAAGGTTTAGCAGGCTAGCACGGGCAGCCCCTACTGCTAGATACTGTAACTACACTTTTCTGGGGCAAAAAGCATGTGTATTTATTGAGGGCCATTCAAAAGTAGCTGTGTATTTTGACAAAATACAATTTTTTGCAAGCAACAAATAATTCACCGTAACATGATAGATTTTAAAAAGCATGAAATGGACTTATAATGTTACGTGTCTGCTGCATTTGACATCATAGCTCAGGATAATCTCTAGTGAAGGGTTTGGGACTGTGGACGTCATTTTCTTTTCTTTTTGATTCATCATTTATAGGATAAAAAACCATTTGAAAAGTAACAGCTCGTCTCTCCTCAATATACCACAGGATTTGTGGTATTATTCATGTCCAAAACTATTTTTTAAGATTGATGTAATTGTACATATTAAAGTCCATACACTACTAAAATACCATATATTTTATTCAACAAGGATGCATTGATTGATAAAATGTTATATTTCACATAAACGCTGTTCTTTTGAACTTTCTTTTGAAAAAAATATTGAGCATCAAATCAGCATATTAGAATGATTTCTGAAGGATCATGAAACACTGAAGATCCAGAAAAATCCAGCTTTGCATCACAGGAATAAATTCAATTTAAAATATAGTCAAATAGAAAACATCATTTTAAATATTTCACAAATTATTGTTTTTACTGTATATTTGGTCAAATAAATGCAGCCTTGGTAAGCATAAAAGACTTCTTTCAAAAACAATAAAAAATAAGCAGCAGATATTTGCTGTAAATAGTGTAAATACTGTAAAAAGTGTAAATAGTTGATAGATTTATCGTGCAAATAGTAGCAGATGCTATTTTCACCTCAGTGTATCGTAATATATTATTTAAAAACACTATGCAACAGTAGCAACATATTCAGAGTATATTATTTTATTTATTAAAATAAATGGATATTGCCTTATTGGGACATTACTTATCCACATCCCTAAAACCCTTCCCTACATCTGCTCATAAACTTACCCATTAAACACTTTATTTCCAATATTAAATACCTGTTAGGCACTTCAACATTCAGAATATTTTCATACGTTTTATTAAAAAATATACTCTTCTCCAAGCTGATATGTGATGGGAAAAGGGAGATGAGAGAGTTCGGAAACTCGGGTCAGTCATCTCAAAAGCTACTCTGATCCAGTCATCAACAGGATTGTAATTTTGTCTGGCTCAATCAGACAATTGGTGGGCGCAGCTAATGTAAATAGCCTCTGCCAACAAGGCGGGGTAAATAGACACTCCGTAAAAACATAACCAACTCCAGAAATTTCCTCTGACATTAACATTTTATCACAATCTCCATGAACCCCTAGGGCTTTATAAACCCCCAGCTGGGAAATCTTGAATCACACCACAGAAAATCAAATTAACTTCATAACAAAACGCATGCCAAACTTTGATCAGACCACTCACAGGAAGCAGCATGCTTCAGATTCATCGTGAGGAGATGATGGCACAGATACTTACCATTTGGACTTTCCTCATCAATGGTGACAATAGTGGCAGGTGGACCCGATCGTGATAACTTACATTCTGTCAGAAACAGAAAGAGAAAGAAATACAGTCAGACTCAAATCTGCCATCACCTTCATCACAACAACACATCACTCATATCTCACTCATGTGAGCTTACATCTAGATTATGAACAGCCAACACTAGAGTTAAATGATTTTACTGGGTGAACAAGCAGAGTCAAAGAAAGAGAAGAGAGAAGCCTGTCAAATTGGCTTCATGATGTGATAGAGGAAAGAAAGGAGTCTTACCCTCATAGTGCCAGTCTGAGAGGCGTTAGTGTCAGCAGCAGTGAGAAGAGAAAAGAAGAGAAGAAAAGGAAAGATACATATGAGAAGAAAGACAGCCAGAGTGAGGAACACAGAGACCAATGTACAGTACAGGGCTGTGTGCAATTCATAACTGAATTGGGAGTGCCATTTAAATACAGACCCAATTCCTGAAATTGAGAATTAAAATAAAATGAAATTCAAAGACTTTAGTAATCCATTTTCCAACTTGAAGTCACTTTTTATAAAAGCCTGTGCTAAAAGAATAAATGTAAATGTATTTCATTTTCAGCATGACTATATATATTTGCAATCATAGACTAAACATATGGGCTTTTGCATGAGGTATACAGTGTTTATATACATACACTATATATGAAAATGTTAGAGTGGCAGTAATGTCTTCATTTGTGTCAGGAGTTATGAAAATGAAACTTCCGTATAGTTGTCATGAAAGCGCTTGACAATACAACGTCCCCACAAAAAGTGTGAAGATTTGGAGAATTATAGATTGAGTCTTATGTCTTTGTCAAATTTCTATAGAAAGGAGTCATATTTATTTCATTTTAACCCAAAATACAGTCCTTTGGCTGCACAGTACCACTGAGTACTCTCATGTACTGTTGTTTAGTCAACAAACGAGACTCATGTTGAACAACCATATCATATGGGAAATCCTTTATATAAACAAGGCTTCCAGAGATCGCTGTAACATGCAGATGTTTGGGAGACAATAAACACACAATTTCAATGATATGTGATTTATCTCTGTTCTTCAAGCTGTGTTTGGTACATTACTAATGCAATGCTAATCGACATAGAAATACTTTCTGTCAGATTTTTTTTTTTATGCAAAGCCATATCAGATCACAGATGGTTATTTAAAACACCTGAGTTGTAAAGTAAGTGTGAAGCAAAACCATGTTTTTAATCTCATAAATTGCTTATTAATGGAGTACTAAGCTAAGTTGCTTGCAAGCCTGAAGATGCACCTGCCAAATATGTTATTTTTATTAATAATTTTGAATGGTAAAGTTCACTGAAATGTTTTTTTTTAGAGTTTCAAAGAACATAAAGTGAGACGTTTTATCAAAGAAATGAGGGATTAAAACAGTGCGAATAGAAAGTCGTCAGTAATAATTAAGACAAAAGAAAAGAATAATTAGAGCCATAGCAAGGCCAGAGAGGTGTGAATGTGTGCTGGGAAGACTGAAATTGAATGGGACAGTTTGCACCACAAAACCATAGAGACAATACACAGAACAGATGCTTAAAAGATTAAACTAAACATCAGTTAGCATTTTAGAGTCTTCTCAAAATAAAACCACATGACATGGTCTTAAAATACATTTCAGAAAAATTCATAATTTTAGACCGATCATCTTCAGATTTGAAATATAACACGATCAGACATGTGGCTTTAGCTGCAGTGTCTGCTTTCAAATTAGATGATTCTTATGCTTTTAGTGCAAAGGGTTCATTAACTGTATATGTTTTAGCGCGGGTGTGCAATTTTCTTGGGATTTTTTCAAAAGCAGGGGTGAAGGCTAACGCCTGAGTCGCTAGTAGCTTTGGAAAACCACTAGCCACAGTGGCTGCACTCATTATTCCCAGTCTATAATTCAATAAACCACTATATGACAAGTATTAGCTATATTATTAGATGTTATTTTGTGGGTTTTATTGAAAATGGCCAGATGGAGAGATTTGTCATTTGTCATGCAGTTAATGAGGATATTGTTAAAATGGCTAAATCTGGTCAATCGGTTATGGATATTGCTCATGTGCAGTCTGGCCAACATTTAGCTGTGCTCTATGACAAAACTAAAATAGCTGTTTTCATGGTATGATTTAGTTTCTTTCACAGTACTGAACTGAAAGTGAATGCACATTTTAAATATCAGAAAAAACCCAAAACAAACAAACAAACAAAAACAGATGATCTAATGAAATTTCCTTGACTACATTCAGCTTCTTTGAATTAGAATTCAGTAAATTTCTCTTCCAGTCATCCCAGTTCAGTATTTTGTGTGGGTGCCAACAGAATTCACATTCAGACTCAAGAGCTGAAAAGGGCAATTTTGAACCTTGCTATAGTAGCAGCCATTTTTCACTGACCATGACACAGCAATCTCACACACATACATCAACGATCTCACCCACACATCAATTAGCTTTAAGTGTCTGAGACGAATCACCTTACACTCTGAGTCATGAGAGCAAGAGATGCCAGAGGATACACACACAGCAGATACGGTTCCCCCTTTACCGTATGTCGCCTAACTCTTCTTACGTAACTAAGCACCAGTTGGCAGGTGAGAAGTAGGAGATTTTCTTCCCATTAATTATTGATCACCTCAGGCTTTTATCCTGATCAACTAGGGGTGTGAATATGAGTGAGTCAGCAGGGAATTGATTCAATTCACTGGCTTTCAATTCGATTCAAAAGCAATTTTTGTAAAGCAATTCATAATGACTCGATTTTAATTCAGAATTGAGATTCAATTCAGTGCCCTCAAATTATAGTAAAGTTCAGTAAACATCATGATATCATGATAAAACCCATCGGGTTACAACCTCATAATATATTACCCAAATAAAGGTAAATGTTGTCAAGTTTAATGGAAAACCAGAAAGGTTTAAGAAGATATAGATTCTGTTGCAGCCATTTGGGGAGTGAAATTCTGTATCCCGCTGATCCATTTCAGTAAACCGCATGGTTCATGAGGTTTCATTGCACCGTCTGCTTGGGGGAACACACATCCTGACAAAATATATACCCCAAAAGCACGGGGTATATATTGCTTTGGAAAGTTGCTTTGGAGAATTGCTTCTAGCAAATTAATAAATGTAAATGTTTGTACTCAAATGGAACTATAATATGTTACAGTGCACAAAACATTAAAGCGATCATGTCACAAAAAGCCAAATTTCCCTTAGTTCTTTTGAACACAACATTAAATAAAAAAATACATAATATTACTATATGATTGACAGATAGATAGACAGACAGATGAATGGGCATGATAAACTTAATTGAACTAGAGCTCAAACTAAAAACCTTCATTAACAATTTAAGTGAACTTTAAGAACAAAATAATTAAACAAGAAATAATTATGACCCTTTTAACATAAAACCATTATAGGAATCCAAAATCATTGTTAGGTTGCAGGTTGCAATACACCAACAATACAATATACAATACTAGTGCTGTCCCAGAATATAGATTTTTCTATCTGACCACTAGTCGTTCATTTAAGCCATCGACTAATGGTGAGTTTACATTAATAAGCCATAGATCATAATAACCAGCTTATTAATTGCGTGTATATATATATATATATATATATATATATATATATATATATATATATATATATATATATATATATATATATACATACACTTAAATGTTTCAGATCATCAAACAAATTTAAACATTAGTCTAATTTAAAGATAACACAAGTAAGCACAAAATGCTGTTTTTTATTGAAGGTTGTTATTATTAAGGGAAAACAAAATCCAAACCTACATGGCCCTGTGTGAAAAAGTGATTGCCCTAATAAACCTAAAACCTAAACCTAATAACTGGTTGGGCCACCCTTGGCAGAAACAACTGCAATCAACGGTTAGTCGACTATTAAGGGGCAGCCCTATACAATACTCATACACCAATTAAAATAACCAACCAATCAGCTACGAACTGAATCATAACATTACAAATTTCTATTTGAAGCAAAAAGTAGACAAAATCAGACAAAAATACAAAGGTACAAGACAGCGTACTTAATGGCTGTAGTGATAGAAAGAACTACAATCCCATGGAGCGTTGTGAACAGCATAATTGAATTCTAATTGTATAATTGTTTCAACTCCCTGATTGTTGAAATTTTCTGTAAAGCATCATGAGTAATGTAGTTTTTCACCACAAATTCCACTGTTAAACCTGATCATTTAAAAAATAAGTTGAAATAATGCAGGCTGACAGTTTCAGCAAGCAAATACCATCAATTAAAAACCTCATAGTGCTATCTTTAGAGGTTTATAAGTTATCGTTAAAAAAATACTTCCAGAACCCAACTGTTGCTCTCTATAAAGAATGGGAAAGGTTCCTTTGAGGTTACAGGTTCTACTCGTACATGCTGTAAATGTCTGTAGGCCACAAAACTAATATTTGATCAAATAACTATATTATACGATATAAATTACTATCACATTAAAGTGACCTCATCCTGCTTAGAACTGTGCGCTGTTTAAAAAAAAAAAACTATCACATAGGACTCTGCAGGACATATTCCCTCCTTTTCTGAGTTTACTCCGAAAGATCTAGCCCAATTCTGCTGCAATTAGAATGCGTGTCTCCATCTGCTGAGGAGAAAAGAGGATCCGTTGCTCCTTTGATAGACACAAACTCAACAGAGCAACTAGGGCACAGACGCACTTCCACCCAGCATCAAACAGCAGCTAATCTTCTGTAAGCACTGTTTACTATAGTAGCATTCTACACCCCAAATGCTTCAAGTTACCCTTTTAAAGGAGAATATTCTGTGCTGTCCTGCGTTTTACAAACTCAGGACAGAGGAGAGGTTTATTAAAGACAACTTTTGTGATGTTAAAAGCAAGGAGAGACTTATAATTAAAGTAGAGGACAGGAAACATCATGTGGCTCTGAGACAACAGACCTCACTGTGAGTCTAAAGACAGACAGTGAGCACCAACACTTAGTCTGTCTTACTTTCACATACAAAAACAGCACTGATGACAGTTTAGACTTACACTGTGGGATTTAACGGGTGGGTCACGGGTCTGTTTTGATAGGATCAGGGAAAAACAATGTTAAATAAAACTGACTGCATGGACAAGCTGCATAACCATGACATGAAAGGATAAACTTAAATATAACCCAGATTACATTAAATAGGCTCAAAGTTTATATGCAATTGCAAAAACGTGGTATATGAATTAATGGAAGCCAAGGCCATGAAAATTCAAGAGGCATCTAGAAAATAAAAAGCCAAAACAAGTAAAGAACGTAAATCAAATTACTGCTGCTGTTGACTTTTACAGCTGGATCTTTTCATGAATAGTTCAAAAAGACAAGTAATTTACAGCATTAACCGAGAGAATTATTTCATGTAAGCAAAATAAACATCGTAACTGAAATATACCCAAAGGAATCGGAATTGAATCAGATTTGAATTAAATCTGAAAATGTGTATCCATACCCAGTCGTTTATACCACAACTTTTTAACCCCATATAAATTTACTTATTTGATATGCAAATTTATAAGGTCTCTAAATCATCAACATGATCAAAATTTTGCTGAATAACCTGTTGTACACAATCTACTATATGCCGTCTGTCGTCTGACTGATAGTTCATACTTTTTAGCAAATAAACGGCTTTTTAGTAAAATTCTACCTTCAGGTTGTGATACATTTTTGTTTCGGTCAACCACGACAGGTTGGACCATCTCTGAAGTTGATCAATAGGAGCACAGAAGCTCTTCCCTATACAGCTTTCAAACATGGTGAATCCAGAAAGACAATGGTCCTGCTTTTATAATGTCTTCTTATAATTTTATAATGTCATTAATAAAATCCTGTTAAAATGCAAATTATGTCATATTTATACAGTGGGGCAAAAAAGTATTTATTCGGTCACCAATTGTGCAAGTTCTCCCACTTAAAAAGATGAGAGAGGCCTGTAATTTTCATTATAGGTACACTTCAACTATGTGAGACAGAATGAAAAAAAAATCCAGAAAATCACATTGTCTGATTTTTAAAGAATTTATTTGCAAATTATAGTTGAAAATAAGTATTTGGTCACCTACAAAAAAATCAAGATTTCTGGCTCTCACAGACCTGTAACTTCTTTTTATGATGCTCCTCTGTCCTCCACTCATTACCTATGGCACCTGTTTGAACTCGTTATCAGTATAAAAGACACCTGTCCACAACCTCAAACAGTCAGACACCAAACTCCACTGTGGCCAAAACCAAAGAGCTGTCAAAGGATACCAGAAAAAAAAATTGTAGACCTGCACCAGGCTGGGAAGACTGAATCTGAAATGGGTAAGCAGCTTGGTGTGAAGAAATCAACTGTGGGAGCAATTATTAGAAAATGGAAGACATACAAGACCACTGATAATCTCCCTCGATCTGGGGCTCCACGCAAGATCTCACCCCGTGGGGTCAAAATAATCACAAGACCGCTGAGCAAAAATCCCAGAACCACACAGGGGGACCTAGTGAATGACCTGCAGAGAGCTGGGACCAAAGTAACAAAGGTTACCATCAGTAACACACTAGACCGCCAGGGACTCAAATTGCCAGACGTGTCCCCCTGCTTAAGCCAGTACATGTCCGGGCCCATCTGAAGTTTGTTAGAGAGCATTTGGATGATCCACAAGAAGATTGGGAGAATGTCATATGGTCAGATGAGACCAAAATAGAACTTTTTTTGTCAAAACTCAACTTGTCGTGTTTGGAGGAGAAAGAATGCTGAGTTGCATCCAAAGAACACCATACATACTGTGAAGCATGGGGGTGGAAACATGCTTTAGGGCTGTTTTTCTGCAAAGGGACCAGGACGACTGATCCGTGTAAAGGAAAGAATGAATGGGGCCACGTATTGTGAGATTTTGAGTAAAAACCTCCTTCCATCAGAAAGGGCATTGAAAATGAAACGTGGCTGGGTGTTTCAGCATGAAAATCCCAAACACACTGCCCGGGCAACGAAGGTGTGGCTTCGTAAGAAGCATTTCAAGGTCCTGGAGTGGCCTAGCCAGTCTCCAGATCTCAACCCAATAGAAAATCTTTGGAGGGAGTTGAAAATCCATGTTGCCCAGCGACAACCCCAAAACATCACTGCTCTAGAGGAGATCTGCATGGAGGAATGGGCCAAACTACCAGCAGTGTGTAAAAACCTTGTGGAGACTTACAGAAAATATTTGCCCTATGTCATTGCCAACAAAGGGTATATAACAAAGTATTGAGATGAACTTTTGTTATTGACCAAATACTTATTTTCCACCATAATTTGCAAATAAATTCTTTAAAAATCAGACAATGTGATTTTCTGGATTTTTTTTTCATTCTGTCTCTCATAGTTGAAGTGTACCTATGATGAAAATTACAGGCCTCTCTCATCTTTTTAAGTGGGAGAACTTGCACAGTTGGTGGCTGACTAAATACTTTTTTGCCCCATTGTATGTGTGTTATATATATATATATATATATATATATATGTGTGTGTGTGTGTGTGTGTGTGTGTGTGTGTGTGTGTGTTATGTAATAGATTTAAATATTTATATTAATTTAAATTTTTATAAATTTAAATGTAATCATGGTGTGATGTCCAGCTGAGAAAGGCTGATTTATAATACAAAATTTAAAAAAATTAACAGAAAAGGATAATGAAAGTAGATGAGGCTGCTAATGTCCTAGATGATGATTCAGAAAACTAACATCTACATACACACAAAAAAACATCTTGCAGCATTTATTTCCTACTGTGTGCACATTTCATTCTATTAACCGATGTCATATGATTTTAGTTGCAGAATTTGGACAAACTGCTGAGTGGGTGAACAACACACACACACACACACACACACGCACACACAGACACACACAAAGCAGCTTATGGCTTGATCCACTTATCTGAGAGGCCAGAGCAAATCCTGAAAAGCTAAAAGCTAAAGCTATAGGTTGAGGTCTGGAGTTAACACGGCTAGAAAGAGCATGATCAATCATGAAGACAAACAACAGAACAGCTCTGGATAACAGTCACATGATTCAAACTCATCTGCAGCAATCAGTAGCAAAGCGAAAAGATGTGTGACAGCATGTTGGAGAGCCAAAGGTGGATCATTCTGAGGACACAGTGTAATTTGTGTCCCATGTGTGTCTATGACTTACTACTTAACAGGAACAAGAACTTGATTTTACAGCTTTAATACAGTAGCTGTGTTTACTGTTATATATTTTAAATTTAAATATTTAAATATTTTCCCATGCAAATATCAGCCAATATGCATGCCCCTGTTCATCATAATTACATTCTAATTGAAAAAAAAAATTAAAAAGTTGAAACCGATTCTATTCCTATTAAATTGTTTCAACATTCTATGAATGTTTATTTCATGTGCCTTCATTTTTTGTCATAAAAAAACTGCTCAAACCTTGTATAATATATTTATTAATTAACCAATATTAATATATAATCTTTTATACTATTATATAAAATATTGACTGCCTGAGAAAAACATGCTGTCCTGATTCGGTATCTGCTATAAGATAAGATGTTGTCAGGCGCATTGCCATTATTATTATTTTCATAACAAAATAATGTCAAAATGCCAGTCTTGGTATGTATTCATGTAAACACAATCATGTTTTAAGTGAACGTAAACAGTTGAGAAAATAAAAAGTGACGCATAGATCTAAGCGTCAGGTTTTAAAGTGAAAGCAGCCTAACATACCTAATAGATAATAATATTAAAAATATCTATTTTCCCCTCTGATATTGATGTCAAAATTCTGGCCAGTGAAACTGCTGAGAGGCTAGTAACTTTGGAAAACCAATAGCCACAGGCTGGTGAGCAGAAAAGTTAATGATAAGCTCTGCTTATACTGTTTATTCATCATGTTTATGTGACGTAAAGTGGGACGGTAATTGTGTGTGACAACCATTTTTGAGAAATAAATTAGCTTGTTTCAAATTCCTAAAAAATTGAGGTGCAGCTTTATGACCATGAGAAAATGTGGGTCCCATGACCAAACCGGTTAAGAACCATTGATATATTATAGAAGGTTTAAGCAGTTCTTCTGTGAACTATAGGCATGTGAGATGGTTAGACACAACACCTGATAATCATTGGTGAGCGAGAGTGAGCAAAAGAGCAGATTTATCTCTCAATCTTCATTTACACACAAAGAACAGGGCTTAACAACAGCAGAAAAGAAGATTTCAGCCTCCCATCCGTTCACTGACCACACAATCATGCTGATTCCCAGCATGTCCTCAAATGCTTCTCTGGGCGATTAGAAAAGTATCACAATAAGAGCTTAGCACTGTGGCCGTAATAACAAAGCATGCAGACACTGCTCAACAACAAAAACAACACACATCTGATAAAAATGAAACACACCAATGGAAAAGAAAATGTACCAGAGTTTTCCTTTATAAATACAGAAAACAAGAGACTAATAGAAAGTAAGAATACTCTATACTCTCTGTATGTATGTTTTTTATATAACAGTTAAGAACATTTGTACTCTAAATTCTTACTGCTGTAATGTATAAATGTTTTATTTAATTATTATCATTTTTTAGTCATTCTCATTATTGTCCCATTATATATAGTGGTCAAAAGTGGTGTCTGACCTAGAAAAATTTACATTACCCTTTATCCAAATATTATTTGAAATTTGTTAGAGACTTTGTAAGCATATCGCGTAGTTGTGCTTCGAGTCAGTTTTTCATTTGTAATAAGGCAATTAAGCATGCCAAATTTTGAAGACAATTTTTGGCCAGGCTGCCATTCAAAGAGTTTAGAGGATTACAATGACTGCACTGTGGGTAGATGGATCCTCCTTCACCACAGACAAAGTGGAAGAAAAGAACATTGCCATCGTCTAGCCCCACCCACCATCCATTGTCACATTGCTGAATCTAGAAATCAGTCAGCCCAGCCATCTCACCAAAGCATGGACATTAAGCCAGAGCCCACTGCAGACGGGCAGCTAATGTCTGCCACGATGAATGAGTTCGAGTCTGAGACAAGGACAGGCCCTGCCATCACCCTGGAGCCTGAACCCCAATGTGAGTCTGACCAGGTATGTGAGCAGGCACCTCCGTATATCGCCATGGGACTTTCGGTGGATATTGAGGGTTCAGAGGAAAAGCCTGCCCACAATCCTGCTGCTGAGGGTGAATAAAAACTGGCTTCAGGTAATTACAATTATACTAAGGATTTGGATATGGACAATTCCCTGAATCTCCCAAACCCACTGTTCCTGCCCAGCTTAAAGTTTCCTGTGTCTTCTTCATCGTTGCTTTGCACAAGCAATTGGATCCTGCTGATCTCTTCACTCGATCTCATTCCGTTGACTTGTTGGCTGCGCATTGGCTCCTCCCTTCCTCAGCTCCAAAAGTTACCATCATCTTTATTGCTCCACCAGGGTCCCTTGTCCCTCTGGCTGCACCTTAGTCAGTCACCCTGCCTGCGCCACGGTTTGTTTCTCCACTCCTTCTGTTTCACCGGGCTCCATCCTTCCCTCCGGCTACACTTTGGTCTTCAGTCACGCCTGCTCTACCTTAATCCTAAGGTGGTCTACCTCGGACACTTGTTGCTGGGTCTCCGCCTTGGTCTCCAGAACCATTGGTTGCTCTGTCCCATCTGCTACTAGGGCTCCACTACCATAGACTCCATCTCCATCAATTGCCCCCCGGGTGTCATCAGCCAAGTGTCAAACATGGCTCCTTCCTCTGGGCTTTCACCTTGGCAGTGCTTTGGATCACCACTTGGCTACTCCTCCTATCCTTGCCTCCCTGGCTCCTCCCACAATCAGTGCCACCATCCAGTCCCTTGTTCTTCTCCAGAACCACTTCCTTAGTCATTTTACAGAGTGAGGCTGCAGTTTCCAAGAGGGGGGCATGTTGTTACACTTATGCTCTGTTTAGTTTGATTTTCATGGGCTTATAGTTTGTCTTAATAGAGACATGTTTTTGACATGTGTTGTGAGATTTGCTGAATTTGCTTCTGGATTGACATGTGACACATTTTAGAACAATATTCCTAACGTGTGTCTGTCATAATATGTGCCTAAAGTATGTGACCCAGATCATGAAATTAAGTGTATGCTGGATATTCTTCCTGCTCTGCTGTAGCCCTGCTGTTTCACAGGGGCTTTAGTGCTTTGTGAATGTGAAAATCAGCTCAGTTGGATTTAGATTGTGTGACTGTCTTACCCAGTCAAGAACTCTCACTTTGATCCTGATAAACTCTTGGCTGCTTAACACAGCGGGTTCTGTTCTTTGCTTGTGTCTGAGTGGGCAAAATATTCCCTGCGAATAAAACAAGTGAATACAAAAAATGTGAAATTCAGCTTTTCTGCCTAATAATAAATAGCTTTCGAGAGCACTGACACTAGTAAAACTCACTGGCTGTATTTAAACACAGAGTCATTGTTACATTTCTTTACTATAGTGTGTCCTGGACAAACTGCAAAATGTAGATGTGGTTTTGAATGCTTTTTCCTTTTTTGGTGTCTATCTAGCTTTTGTATAATATCTGAAAATGACATTGCCTTTTTTACTTCCAGTCCTTGGTCTTTTTGGTTACCGTTTCTCTCACAGGCATCTTCAAAGCTACAAATAAGACCCTATGAAATGTAGATTTTGTGTCTTAGAGTCAAAATCTATACATTTTGTGTTCATATGCTATTGTTCGATGGCTTTCAAAAGTTTTTTTTTTGAAAAAACAATCTTATGCTGCCTAAGGGGCCGTTCGCGCTAAAAAAATATATTGCGCATTAAATAGCGTGGAAAGTGTGGCTGCATCGCTTCCTCCTTCTTTTGCAAGCACTTTTGCAAGCGTTCAGGAGCTTGCGCTTCTGTAGCGTCTGTCGTTGCTATGCAACCATAAACAA
The DNA here is from genome assembly GCA_037194245.1 of Opsariichthys bidens. NCBI lineage: Eukaryota > Metazoa > Chordata > Actinopteri > Cypriniformes > Xenocyprididae > Opsariichthys > Opsariichthys bidens. Next base: position 9,768,873 of record CM074279.1, on the reverse strand, counting down.
GTTTCAATGGATTTCCATCACCGAAAAGCCCTTGCTCTAGTATAAGATTTATTTATGGAGAGGGAAAAAAAAACTCGCGCAGTGTTTGGGTGCACCACGGAGAATTTCACAAACTTATCCAAGAGCTCCGTCTGGACGATGGGAGATTCAAAGCCTATTTAAGAGTTGACAAGGACCAGTTTGATAATCTTTTAAGAAAAATTGGCCCAAGCATCTCCAAACAGAGCTTCTGTCGTGAAACCATCTCTCCTGCACAATGACTCTGCCTTCGTATGAGGTCATTCAGCTACCGTTAGGGAAAGAGAAAGGGTTCTTGTCACATGACCTGTGGTGCGTTTGCGGCATTCTGAAAAGTTGAGATGTTTTCATCTCGCCGCGGCATATGCGCACCTGGAAAAAACGAGCGCACCGCACAGGATGCGTGTTGCGACCACGTCGCTTCAATTTTGAGCCTGCTTGCCGCGCTCCTACATAGGAAATAATGAATATGCGCGTGCAAAAGACGTGATATGTGAATGGCCCCTAAAGCTGTATTTAATAGATAAACATATAGTAAATCAGTAATATTGTTGAATGTTATTAAAATAAAATAAAAAACATTTTCTATTTGAATATATTTTTAAATGTAATTTATTCCTGTGATGGCAAAGTTTAATTTTCAGTATCATCACTCTAGTCTTCAGTATCACATGACCCTTTAAAATCCTTCTAATATGCTGATTTGCTGCTCAAGAAAAATGTCTAAATATTAGAAGTTGCAAATGGTTGTGCTGCTTAAAAACTTGGTGAAAAGTGAAAACCATGATACATTTTTTGAAGAAAATTTCAAATGAATAGCATTACAGTACATAAATACATCCATTTTTTTTCTTTATTTAAATTGAACAATTTAAAAGTCTTTACTGTTGTGTTTGATCAACTGATAAAAAGGTATTAATTTCATTTAAATAATATTTTGATCAACTGATAAATCTAACTTTTGACAAGTATAGTGTACTGCTCTATGTTGGCATAGCCATACATATTGAACACTCACTCTTCAAGGCATTTTAGAATAACTGGCACAATGTAAATAAAACTGTTTTGTCCACAGTCAAACATCACTCTGTCAAACTCCAGTACTGTCCAGAAGGAATGATTTCTGTCAGTGTGTTGTTTCTTAGAAGCTGATGAGTTTCTCCCTCCCCTGTTGTCTCAGAAAACATCTCCATCTGGTTCGGTCATCTGTGGCATCTTCCCGATGCTCCGTGTCAATATCTAGAGCTCTCATGTGGTGCTTAAATACTCAGCCAACAGCTCTTCTGTTAGAGAGAGACTTTTCGACATGGCCAATCCAGTGAAGAGTCTGAGCAGCAGGTACAGCGTTAACAGAGCAGTTCACAACAAATTTAAAGAGTGCACTTTATGTTTGCAGAAGACCACTAGCATGCATAAGAATTAAGGCAGTATTTGTGGCAGGTGTCTTATGGCCTGTTCACACAATGAATGATAACCATAAAGATAACTGTAACGATAACTATAGTAGCATCAATACCAGTGGATTATGTAGAAATTAAGTCACCTTTTAAAAGCAACCTATTTATTTTCATCATTTAGCAGACGCTTTTATCCAAAGCGTATATTTATTACTTTTCTTCCTATGTAACTGTGATTTCTTGTTGCATCAATTGGATGGAAATTTCAATAACAGAAATGAAGTTGGAAGTGCCTGATCAAATGGTACACTATCACGATCACGATATCACACATTATCACACATCACACAATCACACATTATCACGATAATGGTGACTTCAAACAAAACCATTTTAGGAAATCAACATCAAGTTAGGCCACTTATGTGAAAATGTCTTTCTCTCAAAAGTTTCAGTTGTATTGACAACTCAGTATTCATGATGACTTTAGAAAATAAGTGAATGCAACTAAGGACGAAGATAACTGCAGAGCTGGAAGAAATCGGTGGAGTTGGAGGGAATTCTGTTAAGAATGGTCCTTCCTCTAATTTTTTTTTGGCTTGACAAATTTGTTCTGAAACCAATCAATTAATCTGAACTAGGGTTTTATGAGTAACAAAGGCATAGTTTGCAAATAGTACAGATTATTCTATTTTTACAACTAAATTGAGCAAATTGTTGCACATCAAGTAAAGTGAACTAAAAAGTGTTAGGTAGAAGAATTGTGAAGTTTTACAATGTATCAAAGTTGTGCTGATTTAAAAATGTTGATTGAGGTGAAGAAATAATTTGAATGTGAACTTTAACTCTAATAAAAATCTTCATTCATATGCTGGTTTTAATATTTCTGTGAGCATCCTTGAGCAGAAAACCTAGCAATCTAATCAAAGCATGTCTAGAGTCAACAGACGTCAGAATCCACTGTGGAGGGAGGAACAAGACTTTCTGTGTCTGTCTGCAGTTTTCACAAAGGCTAACTAATTATCTGTTTTGAACACAAAGAACGGTTTAAAAAAATATGTGAAGCCTTGATTAGACCCTTTCAAAATCACATATTTTATGACATAATTTCATGACAACTACTGTAAACAATGAGTAAACAATTGCCTGATGTCTAGCCTTGTATTTCAGTTATCCTTCAGTGTATTTATATTGGTATTGTTTCATAGATTAAAGGTGACATATGAAACTCACTCCATATTCAAACTGCCTCGTTCCAAACTCATGACATTAGTTGAACAACGGTTATGTCTGGAAAATAAAATAAAATAAACATAATGAAATAAATAAAATGAAATAAAATTTTAAAAAATACAGTAAATAAGACCATATAATGGAGAACATGCTCTAAAAATTGCTTCACAAAAACAATCCATTTAATAGGACAGAGGAAGAAGACAGCACACAGAAGGAGAGAAAGAAAAAGGGAGATGAATTGATTTATAAAAGTCTTTTTCCTCCACATTGTTTTTCCTTCAGCACAAAGTATCCAGTTCCCTTTCATGGGAACTTTGAGCTGCGTCGAGACGCATTGGGAACGCTTCTGCGTGATTGTGTCATGAAGCACATGAGAAATCTGTCCAATGATGAGATGGAATGTAATAGGCGGGTGACGTCACAGACCAGGAAACTATAAAGCACCCTTCCGAACAAAGAATGGCAGGCAGTTTCTCTTCAGCAAGCGCTTTGTGTTTCTGTCTGTGATATTTACTGTTGTTTGTCAAAGTTTATCTTTTTATCGGAAAGTATTCAGACCCCCTTACATTTTTCACTCTTTGTTATATTGCAGCCATTTGCTAAATATAATTTAAGTAATTATTTTTTTCCTCATTAATGTACACACAGCACCCCATATTGACAGAAAAACACAGAATGCTTAACATTTTTGCAAATTTATTAAAAAATAAAAACTGAAATATCACATGATCCTAAGTGTTCAGACCTTTTTCTCAGTATTTCGTAGAAGCACCCTTTTGATCTAATACAGCCATGAATCTTTTTGGGAAAGATGCAACAAGTTTTTCACACCTGGATTTGGGGATCCTCTGTTATTCCTCCTTGCAGATCCTCTCCAGTTTGGTCAGGATGGTAAACGTTGGTGGACAGCCATTTTTAAGTAAGTAAGTGAGTAAGTAAAACCTTTATTTGTCCCGCAGTGGGGAAATTGCATTTAGCAACAGCAGGGGTACATGGTAAAAAGTAGTACACACTAAGATAAAAACAGAAAAACTAAATAAATTTACAAAATAGAATATACAAAAGAAATATTGCATGTTTTCGAAAATTGTACAGTGAAATGGCTCAATATCTGTGGAAAATGTTGCAAAAGTGAAAAAAAGTTATAGTTTAGCAGTGCTTATTGTTTATTGTACAGTCTGACTGCAGCAGGAAGAAAAGACCTGCGGAATCTTTCCTTCACACACAGAGGGTGGAGCAGTCTGTCACTGAAGCTGCTCTGCAGAGCTGATAGTCTGACAGAGACTCATGGTCCAGCATAGATGACTAGTTTTGCTAGAACCCTTCTGTCACCCACCTCCCGCACTGAATCCAGAGGACAGCCTAGGACAGGACTGGACTTCCTGATGATCTTGTCCAACTTCTTCCTCTCCCTCTCAGTGATGCTACTGCTCCAGCAGACCACACCGTACAGGATGGCTGATGCCACCACAGAGTCATAGAAAGTCTTCAGGAGCGCCCCCTGCAGTCCAAAAGATCTCAGTCTCCTCAGGAGGTAAAGCCTGCTCTGACCCTTCCAGTACAATGTATCTGTGTTGAGAGTCCAGTCCAGTTTGTGGATCAGGTGAACACCCAGGTTCTTATAAGAGTCCACTTTCTCAATGTCCATACCCTGGATGTTCACCAGTGAGGGAGCAGGCCAGTGTCTGCGGAAATCCACCACCATCTCCTTGGTCTTCCCTGCGTTAATAAGGAGGTGGTTTGGCCGACACCAGTCTACGAAGTCCCACGTCAGTTTCCTATACTCTGTGTCATTGTCATCGCTGATCAAGCCAACGACAGCAGAGTCATCAGAGAACTTTATCAGGACACAGCCATCAGTGTTGTGTCTGAAATCTGCAGTGTAGAGGGTGAAGAGGAATGGCGCGAGCACCGTGCCCTGGAGGCGCCCACACTGCAGGTCAGGAGGTCAGACACGCAGTCCCGGGCTCTCACAAACTGGGACCTGTTTGTAAGGTAGTCCAGGATCCACTCAGCCAGATGTAAGTCCACTCCAGCCTGCTCGAATTTGCCTCTCAAAAGCACCGGCTGGATGGTGTTGAATACGCTGGAGAAGTCAAAGAGAGATGCTCAATTGGGTTTAAGTCAGGGCTCTGGCTGGGCCATTCAAGAACAGTCACAGAGTTGTTGTGATGCCACTCCTTCGTTATTTTAGCTGTGTGGTTAGGATCGTTGTCTTGTTGTTACCTACCAAGCCGTTAAAAACAACTTCAACACTGGTGGGTAAAACATACTCGGCTTCAGGTCAAGCTGTGGCATGCCTGCATACTATGGCTATATTGCAGGCATACCAGGTTGACCTGTTAAAAGATATTGATAAGGGTGGGGAAGTGTTTGCCGATGTAATTTGAAAACTGCGTCGGGCCACAGATTTGTCTCTCAGGGCCACCGAGGAGACAACCAAGTCAGTGGGCTGGTCTATGGCAGCCCTGGTGGCCATGAGAGGCATCTGTGGCTGAATTATCTGGTATAAAGGATATAGACAAGACTTTCTTTTGAACGCCCCGTTTGCACCTTCTGATCTATTCGGCGACGCTATTACATCAGTCGTTGATAGGTATCAGGAGGTAAAGAAGCAAGCCGCGGCGTTCCAGAAAAACCTACCCCTCCGGCCTCACGTATCTGAAGCTGCTGGGCAGGAGCAACAAAAGCCGAGTACCAGCTCCTCGTACAGAGTGCAATAGAAGGTTAGCGCCGCCACTCAGGCCCCACCTCAAGCTATTAGAGGAGGAGGGGAGTCTGGGTGGTGAGCGCAGTCGAAGCCTTCCAAGGATAGGGCTGATCTAAGGACAGTCATTATTGCGAGGAAGGCTTTGGCGAAGATGTCCTGACCCCTATGGCGCCAGGCCTCTGGGGGCAGTCCTCACCAGGGAGAAGTGGCATACACCTCATCACACGGTGTCCACTTCTCCTCGTTGCCCTCAGGGGGCCGTTCTGCCAACCCTGCCACTTTGAATGTGCCAGGGCGCAGAGCTCCCCGGCGGTTTTCATCAAAAGGTTGGGGTTGAGGCTTAACGTCAAGAAGAGTATGCTTCTTCCAGCTCAGAGAACCACTTTTCTAGGTGTGGTATGGGATTCGATGATGATGCGGGCCCATTTTGCTCGCATCACGTCAATTCTATCAGCCGTCAATGGGGTGAAACTAGGCCAGTCACTCACTGTCAAACAGTTTCAGAGACTGTTAGGTTTTATGGCAGCTGCGTCCAACATGATATCTTTTGGCCTGCTGTACATGAGGCCGCTGCAGTGGTGGCTAAGGACCAAGGGATTTTCACAGGGGGAAAATCCTTTTCGCACGATCAAGGTCACGCAGCGATGCCTTCGTGCCTTGATTATGTGGAAGAAACCTTGGTTCCTTTCCCAAGGGCCCGTGTTGGGAGTTCCTTGTTGTCGCGTAATGCTAATGACGGATGCTTCCCTCATGGTTAGGGAGCAGTCATGAGTGGTCGCTCAGCTCAGGGTCTGTGGCAGGGTCATCTCCTTTCCTGGCACATAAATCAGCTGGAAATGATGGCTGTGTTTCGAGCTCTCAAACATTTCCTCCCAGACCTGAGGGACCATCATGTGTTGGTCCGTACAGACAACACATCGGTGGTCTCTTACATCAACCCTCAGGGGGGTCTGAGGTCACGACACATGTGCAAATTAGCTCAGCAAATCCTCCTGTGGGCTCATGGGAAACTGCTCTTGCTGAGGGCAGTTTACATCCCGGGGCCAACTCATTCCACTATGGTTTTCCCTCACTCATCCAACTCCGCTGGGGCTGGATGCTATGGTTCAGGCATGGCCGAAGTGGTGCCTGTATGCCTATTGCTTATAGCCCCATTCTGGCTGGCCCGAGTATGGTTCTCGGATCTGATGTCGCTAGTAGTCGGCTCTCCCAGAGAGATTCCATTCTGACGGGGCATCCTGTCACAAGTAGAAGGGACAATATTTCACCCTCGACTGGAGCTGCGGAAACTGTGGGCTTGGCCCCTGAGGGGGTCCAGTTCATGAGTTCTGGTTTCTCTACTGAGGTAGTAGAGACCATTCTGCAGTCCAGTGCCCCATCTACAAGGAGACTTTATGCCATCAAATGGAGGCTGTTCTCCTCTTGGCGTGGAGAACGGCAGTTTGAGCCTGTTGCCTGTTCTGTGGGTTCAGTTTTAGAATTTCTGCAAGAGAAGTTCTCAGCGGGATTATCCCCGTCCACTCTTAAGGTCTTCGTGGTGGCTGTGGGTGGTGCATCTTTGGGGAGAGATCCTATGGTGACAAGATTTTTTCGTGGTACTCTGAGGCTTAGGCCTGCACAGCGGGTTAGGACACCTGCTTGGGATTTGGCCGTAGTGCTCGAGGGCCTGGCTATGGCTCCCTTTGAACCTCTGGAGGAAGTGTCAGAAAAATTCCTCACCTTGAAGACGATATTTCTTCTGGCTATTACATATCTCTTAAAAGAATTGGAGATCTTCAAGCCCTTTCTGTAGCTCCTTCATGTCTTGAATTTGCACCGGGTAAGGTGAAAGCTTTCCTGCATACTAAGCCAGGATATGTTCCAAAGGTCCCAACTAATACTGTGGGACCCACTGTGCTGCAGGCCTTTTGTCCTCCACCGTTTGCTACTTCAGATCAGGAAAACCTCAATCTGCTTTTCCCAGTTCGGGCCTTAGACGCTTACATTCACAGAGCTGCCCTGGGGCGTAGGTCAGATCAACTGTTTGTCTGTTTCGGGTCACCCAGGAAGGGGTGGCCCGCTTCTAAGCAGAGGATGAGTAAGTGGGTGGTTGAGGCCATCTCACTTGCTTACGAGTCGGCCAGACAGCCTTTACCTTTGACTGTCCGTGTCCATTCCACTAGGAGTATGGGGGCCTCTAAAGCCCTTCTGTCGGGCGTATCTATTCAAGATGTTTATGATGTGGCAGGCTGGTCCTCTCTGAACACTTTTGTCAGATTTTATATTCTTGACTTAAGCTCTACTCCGGGGTCTTCAATCCTCTCTTCATTGTTGTTTGTTTGGGAGTGGAGCACGCACAGTCAGCTCTCGAGGGGGCTGGCTGTGATCACTGCGATAAGATGGCAGTGAAAGTGCTTCGCTCCTGCCAGGGTTTTTTGGTATTGTGGCTTCGTGGGTATGAGGTTCCCAACGCGTCTCGACACAGCTCAAAGTGCCAATGAAAGGGAACGTCTCAGGTTATATGAATATGAATAAGGGTATATATATATATAGGTAGTCGTGGCCTAGTGGTGAGGGAGTCAGGCTTGTAATCTGAAGGTTGCTGGTTCGATTCCCACACCGGCAGGAATTGAAGGTGGGGATTGTGAATGAACAGCTCTCTCTCCACCTTCAATACCATGAATAAAGTGCCCTGAGCAAGACACCTAACTCCTAATTGCTCCCCTTGTAAGTTGCTTTGGATAAAAGTGTCTGCTAAATGATATATATTACTATGTACAGATTTCAGCTTTTTTTTCTTTCATTTTTTGCATGGTCACATTAAAACTTTTGCTTTATTTTTCAAAAACCCTTTCTAAAAGAAATCACATCCATAACAGAACCCATTACAAGATAAAACTAATTAGATAAGTGTCACAACCTGTCGGGTGTTGTTTCATTTCCAAGGACTTAATTTGCTTGTCATCATTTCCTTTCGTGTTTACGCTTGTTGCTATGGTTATTCATTGTTTCATTGATTCTCTTACACCTGTTCCTCATTTATTCAGTTTCGTCAGTATATATTGCCCTCTGTTTAGTTAGTTCTTTGCCTAGTTTTGTCTGTGCATAGCACACCGTTGCACTGCAGTCACTTGTTTGGATTACTCTTCATTGTTGGACTTTGTTTTGATAAACAAAGTCTATGCTGCATTATAGATCACCTCATATTTATCATCAGCCATCTGTGACAATAAGTAAGAAAAAACTGATGACGGGTCGATAAGTAAGGAATAATTTTTGCAAAAGCTTTGCAAAGACCCGCCCCCTTTAGTTACTGTTGCTTTATCCGACAAGCCATGCACTCTCACGCCACACATCATGTTCTCATGCAGTGAAAAATACATCCCGGAGCAAAGAGGACCCTAACAACGTATCAACAGACATATGAAACAGTTTCATATTAAATATGTCATAATTTTTTTAAAGAAGTTTAAACAATAAATACCACATAGTGGGTCTTTAATGTGTTGTGACAGATCGCTGTAGCTCCTTCACAATAAACAATTTGAGGCATATAGAGGAAATTATATTTGTTAATTAAAAATAATGCACAGATGATTGTTAAAACAAACAAACAAACAAACAACAACAACAACAACAACAAAAAACAGCGGACAAGTTAGGCAAGTTTTAGTTCATTTTCTCAACAGGGCGATTGTCACAAAACACATATCGCCTGAAAGTGTCCAACTTTCAATTCTTCGAGTCATTTTGTCAGGGAGGCCCAGTGTCCTCTAATACACCTTTCTTCCTAATCTGCTGAGAGCCAATCTCTGAAATCTTTATAGCTGAAGCCTTTTATCACTGACTCAGGAAATTGGAACATTTCACTGAAACGGTTATCAAGTGGTTTTGCTTTCAGAACATCCATTGCCATAAGAGGCAGCACGACCTGCAACTCCTCTAACACCCGTTGAACAAAACATCACCTGAGATGTGCAGGGACTGCAAACTCTTCTATAGTCAGCCAACACATCCTGTAATCAGATCAAGAGGATATTCCTGCCACTATCAGGATAAATCTAACAGATCACTGCTTCTTAGTGACTTAGAGGATAAAATACAAATTTCAGGGCAGACCCTGCCATGATTCCTTCCCAAATCTGATCCTTGAAGTGACAATAAAAACATATTTCCAGATATTTTCAGATATTTCTCCTAAAATTCCTTTAGAGAAATAACAGAAACCAGTGAGTCTACTGATGAAATAAGAAAAGTAACTTGCATTTAGGAGTGTTAATACACGTTTTAGTCTTTTATGGTTCTCTAGAAACCATGGAAATAAAAATAAAAAATAATAGGGTAATTGCGACTAGTCTCACAATTTTGACTTTTTATCTTGCAATTATGAATTTATTATATAAAAAGTCAGAATTGTAACATAAACTTACAATTTAGAGACAAAAAGAGAATTTTGAGATATAAAATCAAAACTGCAAGTTATAAAGTCTTAAATGCGCAATAAATACATGCAATTAGGGTTGTCACAGTACCAAAATTTCAGTAGTCTGTACCAAAACGTACAATAAAATTCTGTGGTTCACTGTACCAATTTCGGTACCAGAACAAAAACCGATGAATTAAGTACTTTAAAAAGTGTTGTCCGGTTCCGTCTCGTCTGTTGGTTATCACTGTCAATCATTGCTGTTTGCATACGATTCTCAATTCAGAAACTTTGCAGCGTACTCAGTAGCATGAAAAATGTATAAGGTTATGACCGTAACCATGGTTTCCAGAGAAGGGGAACGGCACACAACGTCTGAATCGATGCTTTGGTGAATGGCATCAGCGTGACCAGTTTCTGAAATATGTGTGCCAACACAACAATTTCATTGGCTGACCCCTTATTATAAGAGGGCACCTGGAGCGTACGTTATCAAAATCTTGTGTTCCCCTTGGATAACCTGACACATTCCCTTTCAAAGTGGAACTCAACACTGCGTCTGGATCAACGTTATGTGGAACAAATACCCACTCCGCTATGCAGAGGTTATGCCTGCCTTATTGGTGATAGCATCACCCAAAGTGTTGATCCAGATCCATTGTCTCATTCCACTTTGAAAGGGAACTAAAATTGTATTCAGATTGTGAATGCGTAATAAACAGAAAGCAAGAGAAGAGCCCTCCCTTTATAAACACAATGGCTGTTAATCTCTAAAGCGCAACCTCAGTGAACCTCCTGTTATAATCTAAAAGTTGCTATACTTGTACAGTGATTTTATTATTTACATTGTGTGGTTGTAATGACAGGATTTTTAGAGTGCAGCCAGCATTGAATAAAACAAAAGCTAGCTCATACTGCATGATTTTTGTCACGGTTTGGCCACAAATTTGAACAACCCTAAAAGATACCTGAAATGTTTGATAATGACCATTGTGATCTTACCTCCGACAAAACTCTGCCAATGTGAGAAGTTTCGAGGCGCAGTCCTGCAGTGTGACTTCTTCTACGACAATCGTCAAATAAAAAAACCTGATGGTGTGATTAGTGAGACAAGAAACCACTACTTGCTCCACACACACATCTTCATTTTTTTCAAGAAAAGCCATGATCAAAATTAACTCTAATTTTTTATGTTTTTGTTTTTGTTTGCTAGCCACCATTTCTATCCCAAATATAAATACAGCTTACAGTCACTGAACGTGTCACGGATTGATGAATCGTCCATTTTTATCATGTCTTGTCTGCCTGTACATGTCTTGAATTTTTGGAAAAAAATAACCATATTGTGATATAAAATTCCGCACACTGTACCGTGATAGGTCTATAAGATTTTGGTCATAACACCCATCCCTACTCTCCAGCTAGAAGTCCAAATCAAACTCTGACAACACTATTGAAGGGAGAGAGAAGATGTTTTTAAGAAATAAAATAAATAGATCAACAAAGTGAAAATGAAGAGAGTCGAAGATCACAAAGCTCAACACCACACCAGCTCCTAGCATGCACTGAGACAGAGAATCAAAGACAGACAGGTACAGCAGAATGACAAAAGTGAAAACATAGTTGATAAACAGATAAGAGCGACTATAATAATAAAACCAAACCAATATACCACCAAGTATAAAAAGAAAGGAAGAGATGGGCTGAACACGAGACAAACAGAAGGAGGGAAAATTGATTTGATACACTCTCTGCACAGATGATGGGAGATTGGACCTCGAAAAGCGCTTTGTGGTCACCGTGGTGATGAGAGGACAGTAGGACACAGGTTTTTGTTCCTCTGATATGCTGCACAGACAGTCAACAACTGAACGTGACTGAACAGAATCCACCTACAATACCACGAGAAAACCATTACTGACAACAAGCTGTAAGTGCACAACCCCCGCGTAATTACAATTAACTTATCTTTTTCTACAACATACATATATTTTTGTTAGGTTTCGTGTATCTGAGCACCATTGATTATAGGTTACATGAGTACATGAATAACTTGCCTCAATCAAATTTGTGTTTAAATGTTTTGTAGTAACACAAAACTTTAGAAAGCTCTAGACACTGAAGACATAAAAAATAAGTCTCACATTTATTTATTTTTTTTTTTTTTTTGAACACCAAATCAGCATTAGAATGATTTCTGAAGGATCATGTGACACTGAAGACTGGAGTAATAATGCTGAAAATTCGGCTTTGACATCACAGGAATAAATTGCATTTTAAAATAGATTAAAATAGACAATAGATATTAAACTGTAAAAATTGTTTCACAATATTACTGTTTTTAATTAAATAAATACAGATTTGAGAAGCATTAGAGACTTCTTTCAACAACATATAAAAAACAAAAAGTAAAAGTAAAAAGATTACTACTAATAATGACTACTAATAATTGTTTGTGCTATGGTCAGCATGATAACATCTTCTATAAGAAGTTTCCTCTTAGTTTGGCTGCCAACCTTTTAAAAGAAACACAGGCAGGGAAAGAGTTAAAGCACCACGGCAACAGCTATGACATTCACCACCTTTAACCACAACAACAACAAATAATCAGAAATACACTGGTATAAAATCCACATTAATCCAAAAGACTGGAGAAATAAATTGAGTGGAGTAGCAATGCAGGACTAAAGTACTTGAGCTTTCTACACACATTGCAACGCACCACATGCTTCGGGTGGAGATCCAGTGTTAGAAGGCCATATACAGCAAGGTAGCTCGCCTTTTACAGTGTAATTACGTTCAGTGTATTTTTTTTTTTTTTTTTTAAAACAGCCCGGTGCTTTATTCTGGTAGCATGAGACTTGAGAAACGTTTCCTCCTCCTTCTCAATTAGACTGAGAAGACTGACTCCACTCTCAGAGTGCACCTGCAGACTGACATAAATGGCTCACCTAACAGCAGATATCCAGCAGAGTTTAATTACAGTGACAGGATGAAATAGGTGGAGTTGAGATGGAGACCCTGGATTTCTCTATCCAATTTTAAATGGTACGTAAATACTCTAAAATGTGTTCAAGTTACAGACAAACAAAATGAATACAGGCACAGAGAAAGACAGGACAAAGACAGGACAGGAACCAAAGAAAGTGAATCTGTTCCAATCTCTAGTGCACTATCAATTAAAAAAAAAACTAAAAATATATATTTAAAAAAAAACAGCTGTTTAAATAAATCACAAAACTGTGATGATTCACTGATCGAATAGAATAGATTTCTTAAAATGAATCATTTCAACGAACAGACTCCCTACTCTGACAGCTACAACTGACACACTACAGAAAGATGCAGTAAAGTTAGTAGCGCTCCCATGTGAAGTTAGTTACTACTCAAAATGTCTTCCAAGGCAGCATACTAAACAAAATAGCGACTAACTGACTGATTTGAAACAGTACATAGTCAGCAACTCAGCTAAAACACACCACACAAATATCATTCTTCACATGAACAGTACAAAAGCTCTAAAGCTCACAGTAGTCATACATTAGCATGCTGCTAAGCTAATGACTCAATACTCAAAAGGCCATTTCACATAACTTGTGTCAATGTTCCCTATTGTATGTCACTCTAGGAAACGAATTTGCGACAACTACAGAGTTAGCTCAGATATTGGTTGTTCGCCAGTCAGGCTATTCCTAAACTATTGCAGCTCTAACCATGTTTGATGCTGGTCTGTCATTTTTTGCAATGACTCTTCTAAATTTGGCAATAAATTTGTGGCTGTCACACTTGACTTTGCCTTACTAATGTTTTTAGTTTTGTTTAATGTATTTTGGAGCACAAAACAGCAAAACAAATAGAAAAAATAAAAAAAATGAAAAGCTGTCAAACTTCGTGAGGAGATCTAGAATGTCACATAATTTCTTTTTTATTCATCTATATTTTTACCTCATTTATTTATGTATTTTTTTATACTTTTACATCCTTTGTTTGCTGTCATCTGACCTTTGTTTGGCTCGCCTTGCTTGTAACTGTCAACATTAGTATGTCACATAGCTTTAATAATAATAATAATAATAATGAAAAAATAATGAAAAAAGATAACTCTTTTCTCTTTTTTTCTTTCTGTGATGCATCAAAGCCATTTGCAAATCTTTTTTGTGCATATGTCTCACTTTGTTGCAACCAAGAAAAATTGCCCTTTTGTGGAAGTAGAGCATTTTTGGAGTAGACGAAAACAGCTTTGGTTACTGAAGTGCAAGCTAAATTTCACTGTATTTAGACCTTCAGAGATTAAACACGTCAAAGCGACCAGGGCACTGTGATGCAGTGTGTTACAATGGACGCTTCAATACCATACAGCATCATCACGTACTCATTCAGAAGGACAAATGAACAAGTTTATAATGTTTACTGTGACATATCCAGTGCAAAAAGCCTCAGATAGCTGTAGCAAGTAATTTTATTTTTTCAAATAAAAATTTAACATTACTGAATCAACCTAAATATATTAGGTTACAAGCCTAAATTGAAGGGTAAGAACAGGTAGAACAGTGTATTTTTTACAGTGTATGTCTACACTAGACACACAAGCTACAACGCACAAATCTAAATGACTTGCATTATAATTTATGAAGCTGTCTGCGACACAGTACCTGTCTGCAACACAGTTTTCAGATTGCAGAAGAAATTGCATCATGGATATTCTGTGGTGTATGGCAGAGTATGGCAGAATTACAGCCACTAACCTTTATACATAATTTTACCTCCTAGCCCCACACACAACGTCCTCACGGCGCACTTCAAATCATCCAAAAATCCATAACAATAAACGCTGCATGAACAGACAAGGATATCTGAAAATGTCAACTATAGACGCCCACCAATCTTTTATCCTAATCTGAACAGTCTGACAATAGCCACAATTTATTTGCCTCTATTTCCACTCAGCCTCACGGCATTTCCAGAAACGTTTTGAGATTTTTATTACGGTTGTCAGTTTGTCTTTGGCAGACGTGATGGTATAATTCATACATCATCAGATGCTCGGTTTGGAGAGCTGTATCTGGCTGCTTCGGTAATGAAGGTGTGCAGAGAAGACGCAGAGACCGATTTGTGAGACGCTGCCACACAAAGATAGAGATACAATTATGTCTCTGACTTTGCTCAGAGCGTAAACGCTGGGCTGTAACATCCCATTTCACCAACTCCAGGAACAAAATGGAAAGTTACGGTCCTGGTGCAAGGTTTATTTTTCTAAAAGGGGTAAATAAAATCTCTCATGCTAGTGACGGGGATATGAAAGATGGAGAGAACTGTGAGTCTCACCTTCAGTGTTTTGAGCCAAGATTTGGGTGATGACAACAAACAAGCCAATCGCCAAACCCAGACAGCCCGATCGCCACCAGCTCCTCCTCATCTTCAGTTACTGCCTACTGCCAACCCACCTGTGGAAAAACAGACACGGATGGTTTCATTTTAAAGGTCCAAAAGACCAGTATATCGCTGTAAACCTTGACAAATTATTACAAAATAAATAAAATACTCAGTTTAAAAATCAACAGACAAGAAAATTGTGATGCTGCATCCAAACTGGTAGATTACTCAGAGAAGATTTAAATTGTATTTTATGTATATATTGATGTAATACAATATCACCCACCCTGCTTTCTAGATATCATTATGATACTGGTCAAGCACTTCATCCAAGACACCAGAGAATTTTCAAGTCCTTTGTCTTGCAAAGCTAATTTCTAACTAGCATTTTATGAGTTATTATAAAGGCCATTAAATTATGTATATTTATGACTGTTGTCTCAAAGAATACAGATTTTAGGGGAAAAAGTCATGTAGAAGGAACATTACTGGTTGTATAGGAAGTGATGCCAAAATTGAGGGACCATCATTATTTGTTTAAATCATTGTCATTTTCACACATTAAATATTGACATGGTTACATGGTTTACAATTATTTCACAATTGTTCATACACACACACATATACATATATATATATAAAATGATTGGTGTCACTGCCGGCTCGCAAGCCGCGACAGAGAAGGAAACAACGCGTTGGTTCATGATCAAAAAAGGAATAACATTTATTAAAGTAAGAATAAAATAAGACTAAATGAAAACAAACAACTGAGAAGAAAACGACGGCACGAGGAGGTGAGAGCGCGCCCTCTCAACTGAAGGGAACTCCTTAAATATTTGCCGGCATCAGTTCCAACACAGGTGTAGGTTATCAGAAAGAATGACGTCACTCAACCAAACACCATCCTGAAAAGCAAAACAAAAGAAAAACACGCAACCAACAAATATGACCCATACTGGGTTCATAACATTGGTGAAAGCAAGAAAATACATAATAAATTATGAAAGCAAGAAAACAATTTCATATACAGTTATAAAATGTTTTAATAAAACAGTTGTTCAAGAAAAAAAAAATTTATAGCTCCACTGTTTAAAAAAACATGCTTAATTCAATGTCACTTGCCCTTTCTTTGTAATTACTTCTGAAATTTACTAGCAATGTGCATTGTTTATGCACATTGTTTTTTTTCATTGTGGTATATTTTCCCACCATTTGGACCCTGGGTGTGAGTGCTGAGTTTTAGCGAGTGCCACAGTTGTAAAACCCTTCTCAAAAAGAAGGGTTTAATCTACTTTGCTTTGTAAGTGTTTGATGCACAAGGTCAAATAATACTTGACTTGTGTACAAATATACACATGGGATTAGAGCATTCATTTGTGCATGTGTGTGCGTGTCCTGTCGTGAGGCTGGCTGGCTCATTGGATGCTGCCTACACGCAGGTTGATGTAGAGATAAACTTAAAAACAAGTGTCTCCATTTGATCTGTCACCTGTATTCATACTCACATACTCACATTCATACTCTATGCTGTGCCTGCGGCAGCCATAAGCCACTGAAACACTTTAAAACCAAACGCTGATGTGCGTCAACACAATCATCTAAATACAACATCAGACCGCCATGCCGCCACTGTCAGATTCTCTATTCCCAAAAGAGCGTAAGCAAGTCTCTGGAGCATGATGGGTGAAAATGATAGTTCCCACTTTAACATCTCCACAGAGTGCTCAACAACTGTGACAATACACAACAAGAAGGGCTAGAGAAACACAAGAACTTGCTAACGCTGTCTTTTCTAACGCAGCTATCAAGTTTAGGTTTGAGAAACATAAGCAAGGTCCAAAATGAACTTTCTGTCAATGATGGGTGAATTGAAAGAATTTTCTAGCCATAAATATTCCTTATTTTGACCACGAAACTGTACTTTCGCACTGGAATTCCAAAAATAACTATGTTACATTTAAAGTAAGTGGTACTTGCCAGTGACAATGATACAGAGGCATTCCCAAGAAACTTTACATGGGGCTTCAGGGGGCCAATATAGGATGCAATGAATTATTAGAAATATTCACCCAAAACCTTGACACTTCAAAACATTCATAACATCCATATGAATCAAGCTGTTTAATCCAAGTCTTTTAGAGACACAATCGCTTTATATGATGAATGGATTTAATTTATTCACATTCAGCATTGATCAGCGAACAGTAGGGTATTCTGGTTGGTTGCATGACAGTTGAATGGTTGGCAATAGAACACATCCTTATTTACCTTTGACATTCTGATTTTGAAATATATAATCCTTCTCATCCCTTTTCAGGTTTATGGGATATCCTCACTTTTTTTTTTTTCAAGAGGTTTTTAAAAACATATATTCTAGCTTTATTTCTTTTCTTTTTTATCTGAGAAAATGAAAGCATTTGGAATTATTAATTCTTTTTTTTTTTTAAAGTAAATGACAGAATGTTTAACACAACCTCTGTGTCACATATGTATTTAGTTCTGTCTAGTCTTGTCTTGTTTAGTTACGTCATGTCTACACCTGTCCTCGTTTAAGTCTAATTAGTTAAACCTTATCACCTGTTCTCATTTAGTAGTCATCTGTGTATTTAAGTTCCTGTCTGTGGTTATCCAGTGGTCGGTTATTGTTTGTGCGATGCACACTGTTCCATGTTTGGTTGTGTTACCCAGTCTGGATTATATTAAAAGTTATTTGTTTATATGACCTTCCTCGTTGTGCCTGTTCCTGAACAGCCAGCATTACACTCTGGTTATAAAAAAGCCAAACTTACACAATATTGACATTGAAATGGTAATTAAGGAACCATAAGACACCCCAAAGTGTAGCTATAAACTGACTAAAATCAGTTAAAATAACTTCAACAAATGTTCCAGAAACTGACCATGGAATTTACATCAGGTCAGAGAGATGTCTTTTTCATACAATGGATTAGTTCACTCCATTATTTTTCGCTGCTTTACAAAAGTCTATATTGCAAAAGATTGGTTTGAGAAATAGTTGTTAGCGCAATTCTGAACATGACTTTAAGGATGAAAAATAGATTCACTGCTAAAACTCTATTTGCTTTGCTGTTTCTGCAAAGATCCTGCTTTGCTGCTTGCACAGACGTGATTACTGCAACCTGTTTAGATTTAAGATGAAACCGAGATACAAGATGGAACTTTAGCTATCAGAGATTTTAAAAACGGCTTTCTAAAGTAGCTTTTGCAGACTCTCAGAGGCAGGAATAGTTCAGTCATGGAGGACATCTCTTTGTCTTTCTTCTCTATCAGAAATGATTTATCATGAGGTCTCAACATGCATTTTTCCTCCACTACCCATGTCCTTTAATCAAAGGATAATGCACACAATCTCAAGCTTAAAGTCCTTTCTAAGCCTCGCAAACAGTCATGACAACAGACGCCGCTTTCTCTGGCTGCTATCAGAACCCTTTAGGAAATGCTGTGGTTTCTGTAAGAGGAATCTGTCTATATATCACAAACTTTCCTTCACTTTCTACAGCTCACCTGTGCATCTGTGAGAATGATGGACAGTTCTGGTGTGAGGCGACTGTGGTTTCATTACGGAACTGTTATGGATTGACACGCATTACAACCCAGAGAAGCCAAGCAAGAAACTAACTTACTGTTGTAGAGATAGTAGAGAAACAATTCACAAAGATAAAATAAATAAATAAATAAAAATATTTAAAACCATTTGGGCTCAATTTTGAGAGTACATGAACTGATAAAATGTGTATCATGAATGTATTTAGTCGCTTTGAATAAAAGCATCTGCCATATGCAAAGTAAATGTATATTCTCACACAAAATGCATATTCTCACACTTATCTTATTTCTAAAATACACAAATAAAATAATAAAATATTCATCTCTTAATGGCAAAAATTCAAAATT
Source organism: Opsariichthys bidens (assembly GCA_037194245.1). NCBI lineage: Eukaryota > Metazoa > Chordata > Actinopteri > Cypriniformes > Xenocyprididae > Opsariichthys > Opsariichthys bidens. Next base: position 9,749,822 of record CM074279.1, on the reverse strand, counting down.
AAAAGCACAGGCAGTATTTAAAAGAACATTCACATTGACAAGACATCAAATACATATCAGATTTAGAACCACATTTGAATGTAATCCAAACTGGATGCCAAAAAAATTGGATCTCATAAGTATTTTCCTTACTTGCATGCCAAAAACATCCAATCTGTGCCAGATATCTGTGGAAAAAAAGAAGTGGTTGACAGCAGAAATGCTGCCTTAGATTGACAACATTCAAGTTTCCAAGGCTAGAAACATAGGGTAGAAATGCTGTTCTCTGCTTCACTTTCCTATAAAATAGTGTATATACATACACACACACACACACGCACACACACTGTTAGGCCCTGTATATTTATATATATATATATATATATATATATATATATAGGGCCACCTTCAGATGAGACGTTAAACTGAGGTCCTGACTCTCTGTGGTCATTAAAAATCCCAGGATGTCTTTCAAAAAGAATAGGAGTGTTTTGCCCATCAGCCTCTGTCCATCATGGCCTCTTACTCATCTCCATATACTGATTGGCTTCATCACTCCGTGTCCTCTCCACCAATAAGCTGGTGTGTGGTGGGCGTTGTGGCGCAATATGGCTGTCATTGCATCATCCAAGTGGACGCTGCACATTGGTAGTGGTAGATTTCCCCTTCCATATGTAAAGCGATTTGATTACCCAGAAAAGCACTATATAAATAAAAGGAATTATTATTATTATTTATTAACACTTGCCAAGCAGCAAATGTGAGTAAAAGTCAGTGTTGGCGAGTATATGAAACGGTCTCGCCAGTTTGCCGGTAACACTTTATAAATTCTAACAATGCAGAACTGTGACAACATGAATGTGAACAAATGTTAATGGGACAGTTGACGGGCCAGTGCTGCATCATCATGAAAGTTTAAGCCTTGCCAGTTTAAATATTTAAGCCCAAGAAGATGCAAAAGGGAACTCAATTCGTTACTCATGCTCTGTGTGGGAAGTCTTCTGTGTGTAAGCATCTGAAGCCATGTTTCAGACACCGCACGAATACTGAATTGAGCTCTCTTATACTGTCCATCATCTTGGACTTGAACAGACATTTTCAAACAAAATTGTCAAAAGGGCCTTTTTGGCAAGTATCCTTCTAAACACAATATAGCTATTTTTACTGAACAAAAACAGTTCAGAAATAAAACGCATGGACCCGTGCATTAGCTCTTAAAGTGATAGTCCTGATGCTGTCTGCATTTTTTATGTTAATCAAACAATTTCAAATACATTACTTTTGTAACTTTAATAAGGATTAATCTATGTTTCATGGCTGGTAAAACATATCTATGGCTGGCAAATTTTCTTAAGTCATATATATAAATAAAAAAAAATAAAAAAAAAAATATATATATATATATATATATATATATATATATATATATATACTATTTGTAGGTGTGTTCAAGACCCTTGAAATGCATCTATAACGCCTTTCATTGATCCACATCTTAGTGTTATCTTGACAGAATGAGATATTTAATATATATATATATATATATATATATATATATATATATATATATATATATATATATATATATATATATATATATATATATATAAAATTAAATATTATTAAAATAAATATTATTATAAATATTTATTCATTTAAATATATAATATTTAAAAGTTCTGTTTGTATGTTTGATATTCTCTCATGGCCTAACATATTTGCTAGAATCTGCATTAAACTACCAATGATGCATTGTCCCTGAACCAGACTGCCAAAATATTTTTAGCTAAAAAGAAAAGAAAAGAAAAAAAGAATTACATAAAAAAATGACAAAACTGGATGAAAAGTTATACAATTTTTGTTGTTGTTGTTGCTGAGTAGCCTGTTTCTCTCATAAATGCATTAGCTTAGTGAACATCATTTCATTTTTATGTAAAACAGACACTGTAGAGAGGTCATTTGACAACTATGAGGCATACTGTCTGAATGTTTGATAAGTGGTATGAAGTGATTCACACAATATTTCGAGTAATAGTCAACAGTAGTTAGAATTCAGTGTATACAGTGGAGTATGCGGTAAGAAGTACTCTAGTATTCCATTCTCAACGCAGCCAGTGAAGCACTCTTTAGCAGATGGGGATCATTCCCATTTCATTCATGAAGTGGGTGTGTTTTCTATTAACCAGCTGGTCTACACTATAGGCTCAGCCCTCATCACTTCATACGCTCTGTTTAGCAACACAGAGACTGAATAATCTCATGTCACCCTGAAAGTAGATTGAAAGCAGCAGCCCTTCCTGTAGCAATCGGTGTAAGTTTGATCAGCCTTTAAATGCATCATTATTGTGCTGCCTGTAATGTTTCATTATTTCAACAACACCCTTCAAATTCTCAGTTTGCATTTTTTAAGAAGAGCACAGATGGCTGGGCAGGGTTTTATTATCAAGGGTCTACGCATCTTTCACAGTAACATTTGATATCAAAGTACAAAGCTGCTGGATTTCCGGAAGGATCCAAAGACCTCTGAACAAGCTGCCTCCTGCTGTCAAAATTACCCAGCAGACACAAAGTTCCTAAACACCAACCCCGACAGCAAACGTTTTACATCCAGACTGTTATCCCTCAAACGCCCGCTCTTGTAGATCTGGATTTCCTCTGATCTGCCTTGCTATCAAAACACACAACTGATGTTGGAATGACAATGTGCAGATTTAATTAGCATTCGTTGACCCCAAACAGAAAGAGCAAATTTTCTACTGGGATTTAAAGCATTTGCATAATTACAACATATTGCTCATAATCATAAGTTATGTCTGTGAAATCATCAGTATAACGCAGAGCAGGGGTAAATACAGTTCTTCATTTACAAATAAGCAAGAGTGATGACAACTGACCCTTCGCAAAACCCGCAAAACCCTGTTGCAATGCCCGACAACCCATGCTCTCTCATGCCACACATCATGTTCTCCCGCTGTGAAAAATACATCACGGAGCAAAGAGGACACTGACAACGTAAGAAACAGTTTCATATTTAAAATATTGTAATTTTTTAAAGCAGTTTAAACACTAAATACCATACAGTGGCTCCTTAATGTGTCGAGACAGATCCTTCAAACGGCTCGTGAACCGATCATCTCTTCACACTAGTTCATTTATAGCATCAAATAAACATGAATGAACATCAGAAGGAATGTTGTTTCAACCGCGGAAAGACGGGAGTACACACAATAGTTCAAGTCAACAAACATTAAACTACTATAGGCTACTCCCTGACGGCTTTTTCGGATAAGATGGCGGATTTGGAGTTATGATTGGTTAGATCGCCTGTCAATCAAACTGTTTGCAAAGGGTCAATTGCATATGATCAGAGAAGTTCTCTTGATAAATAAATAAAATAATAATATAAACAATATAAATAGCGACTTACATTGTATTCAAGGAACACATTTTTATCAGTTAATGCATTCCCTGGGAACCAATCCCATGACCTTAGTGTTGCTAGCACCATGCTCTACTGCTGAAATGAGCGGAATGACGACTTGAGATGTTTAAAAAACATCTTATTCGTGATTTTTCTTTCCTATGGGTTGCAATGTTTTGAATTATCAGAGCTTTGTTTAATGCTTGCTGTTAATCTAATGAATTGTGTTTGAACTATTCTATTTTTACTCAAGGGTCGTCTCATGCTTTTTTTGTGTGCGGTGAAGGGTGATGGATCAAAGTGATTGGCATCACTACGTTTCAGCAAAGCAATCAGGGGTAAAAGGCCATTGCCGTCACTGTGGACTATAATATCAACCAAGCACACCTGTCTAATAGCACTCTGCTTTTCCACAGGCAAATAAGAAATCAATGAAAATTGCTGACATCTCGCGCTAAAACCTATTACAGTCAATGTCCGACAGTCTTTTATTCATAAAGTGTTCTGTCAAGCTAAACCCCTCATCAAAGACACTTTGATGCTATGTCATGCTAGGACACTGTTTTGCATTTCTAAATAATTTAAAATGACTAAACTTCTCTGACAAGTCACTCATTCGCCCAGTATGCATTCAAAATCCACCTGAAGGATGATCACATGACAGGTAACTGATCGTCGACAGGCCGTCCTTCCAGTAAATCACCTGTTATAGACACCAAACACCGACAAGACGTTACTGAAACCTCCCAGGAAAATAGAAGGCTGTGTTCTCTCCTGCCTTAAAGCAATAGAAATCAAAATGATGTAACTGTTTACTCTCCCTCATGTCGAAGCAAATTACAATTTATGGTTTTACAGTACAAACATAGCAAGCAGCATAAAGATTTGGAACAACAGGGTGAATCAATTCAGAAAGAATTTTCATTTTCGCATGAAATATTTCTTTAATCTCATTTCTCTCACCTTCTCTTTAATTGTTACCTGACTAGAGTGCTGAGGTGAGCCAAAAAGAGTGAACGCTGCCAAAGACAGCAGTGCAATTCATTACCCAGCATGAGATCCAATCAGAGGACGTAAGGGGTCCAAACACTAATGACTCCAGTGATTAACCCATGTCAACGACCTAGACATGTTCTAAAGCATCTGTGATGGAAATCAAGCACAGAGATGTGCTACTGTATGTTGAAATTTACAACAGCATGTGACACATTAATAAGTCAGGATGCACAAAATTAAAGCTAAACATTCACTTTAAAGCATACACAATGCAATATGGTTGCTAGGAGACTTTAAACCAAATCAAAACAACACCTTATACTTGTCAAAAGCATTGACATCAAATTTCTCCTCCTATCTCGTTTAGTTTTTCTTCACCAAGTCCCTTAAGAGGCTCCGTACTATTGCTATTTCACTTAGTTAAACAGGGTAAGTAAATGATGACTTTTAATGATTTTTACATTTATAGTTGGGTCATTCCTTGTCAGATATCGCCCAGAGGTCCCCAGCTCAAATTTTTGATTTTGTTCATATTTTTTCTATTGAAAGACAAACATAAATAGTGATGAAAGCCAAAATATTAAATGTCACAGATGTGTATTTACTGAGTAATCCACTATTTTGTAGAAGGGGGTCAAAATCACAATTTTGATTTGGATCCAATTTACAGGGCTGTAAAAATTACTTTAGAAAGATGGCAGCATCATTATTTTATTTTTATACAGAGATTGGTAGGTTTCTTAGTAAAATCTGTCTTTAAAAAAGAAAGACTTTAGACTTTAAAAAGACTTTAGCAATCTTTGTTTCATTACATGCCAACAGTGACAGTTCAGAAATGGGAAAAAGCATCTCTTGTGTTTTTTGCCTCAACTTTATGTGTCTGTAACTGCGGAAGTATTAAAGATATCTTAATATCCTTTTAAATTCATTCTCGATGGTTCAACCCTAGAGATATGGAGATCTCAATGCGGCTCCATGAGTAAACTGGTAAATTGTCCACATTTTCAGTAATCAAAAACCAAATTTGGGTCACTTTGCATACAGCTGATACTTTTTTGTTTTTAAGAGGAATATCTGAAAAACAAATAATGTTGAAACTAGAAATGTATCTCATGTTTTTCTATCATCTCAATAGCATAGAACATACTTGAAGGCCATAAATTCTCCTTTTCCAAAGTTTGCATGCCTGCAACTCTAAAGGTATTCAAGATATCTTAATATCCTTCTAGATTCTCATTCTTAATAAACTTTCTTTTTGAAATGTCTGTTTAAAAAAATACCAACATTTGGTTAGTGAACATTGAAAATGGGTAACATTCAACAGTTTGAGCACGGAGTCACATTAGGGTCCCAATATCTACGGGGCCTTAAAAAAAGATTCCAAAAGAAAAGTTAATTAAAATAGTGTACTACTCAGTATATATACATCTGTGACCTTTAATATGCTGGGTTTCATTACTATTTATGTTTGTGTTTCAACAGAAACAATATTAACAGAATCAAACATTTGAGCCAGGGACCTCTGGTTAATTTGACACGGAATGACCTTTGCTTGGAAAAATGTTCTGAAGTTTGCTAAATTTCTGAACAAGACATCTGTAGTTGGCCCAAAATAATTTCTCACCTGAACTTCAAAAAACTAATTCAAATTAGGGTTCAAGGTGGGTTACTGTAATGTTTGGTCCTACAGAAGATGAAGACGTAGATTTCATAAAGTTTGATTTATTACAAAACACAAGATAACAGGTGAGCATACGAGACAGTGTGCGTTAGCACAGACAACAACCGACTAAGAACAGAAAACAGGCAGGAACATAAATACACAGATGGTGACGATGATAATGATGATTCCTGAACAGGGACAGCTGACAAGACTTAACTAATTAGGAACCATAGTGACAAACAAGAACTCATACAGACAAGACAGAACTGAACTAAACTGAACATACATGTGACAGTTACAACATTCTCAATTTATGCCCTCACCATTCCTATGGTTTAATATACTGTCTGAACTGTCTAAACACATTGCGCGCAACTTAGAAGGAAGCAAAAGAAGTGTTCTGTTCAATCTTTATCTTTAGAAAACGACATCCATTGGCCATCTATGTAAAGCAAACATCTGTGAATTGACTGCTGAAGGTTGTTACTACGCCATTGAGAGCTTCTTTCAGCAATCTAAACAGCAGGTCACAATATTGAACACACTAGAAGAAACAGCATACAAGTGTAAATAAATAAATTGTGTGTGTATATACATTGTACACAATGACAAGGTGATGTGATTGTTGTTTGTTAACTGGCAACAGCATACTGGTCTGCAAACACATTCAAAGCAAGTGTTGGACAGAGCTAGGGTCAAAACAGAGAATCACCTCATTTAGACTCTATCAAGATGGACAACACATCAAGCTGTGGATCAATAAAATGGGTTATGGGTGCAATTCAAGGATCATATGACTCAAAAGCAGAGTTGAAGATAAAAGGTAAATGCCACTATTTTAACACACCTATTATATTACACATACACTTAGTTGCTAGTCAGCTAAAGTTACTGGAAAGCCTTTATTAATCTTAACTTTTATAATGGATGGATGCACTTTTTTGTGCTATAAAATCTCACATCCCTTCACTACCATTATCAAGCTTGGAAGAGCCAGGATATATTTTAACATAACTCTGATTGTGTCTGTCTGAAAGAGGATAATCATACATTGCAAGGATGGCTTGAGGATGAGTAAATCATGGAATAATTTTCATTTTTGGGGCAAACTATCCTTTTAAAATAACAGCATCATTTAGAGCTCTTAATGTGGCACTTTATATCTTTACTTGTACATGTGCTGGTCATATAATTAGAATATCATCAAAAAGTTGATTTATTTCACTAATTCCATTCAAGAAGTACAACGTGTATATTATATTCATTCATTACTCACAGACTGATATTTCAAATGTTTATTTCTTTTAATTTTGATGATTGTAACTGCCAACTAAGGAAAATCCCAAATTCAGAGTCTCAGAAAATTAGAATATTACTCCAGACCAATACAAAGAAAGGATTTTTAGAAATCTTGGCCAACATGAAAAGTATGAACATGAAAAGAATGAGCATGTACAGCACTCAATACTTAGTTGGGCTCCTTTTGCCTGAATTACTGCAGCAATGCGGCGAGTCATGGAGTCGATCAGCGATAGTGGCCTTCAGCTCTTCTGCATTGTTGGGTCTGGCATATAAAATCTTCTTCATAATACCCCATAGATTTTCTATGGGGTTAAGGTCAGGCGAGTTTGCTAGCAAATTAAGAACAGGGATAAGATCCATCTTCATAAAGTTGGTCAGCAGCAGGAAGCATGAAGTGCTCTAAAACTTCCTGGTATACGGCTGCATTGACCTTGGACCTCAGGAAACACAGTGGACCAACACCGGCAGATGACATGGCACCCAAACCATCACTGACTGTGGAAACTTTACACTGGACCTCAAGCAACGTGGAGTTGTGTGCCTCTCCTGACTCTGGGACCCTGATTTCCAAAGGATATGCAAAATTTACTTTCATCAGAGAACATAACTTTGGACCACTCAGCAGCAGGCCAGTCCTTTTTGTCTTTAGCCCAGGTGAGACGCTTCTGCCGCTGTCTGTGGTTCAAGAGTGGCTTGACACAAGGAATGCGACAGCTGAAGCCCATGTCTTGTATACGTCTGTGCGTAGTGGTTCTTGAAGCACTGACTCCAGCTGCAGTCCACTCTTTGTAAATCTCCCCCATATTTTTGAATGGGTTTTGTTTCACAATCCTCTCCAGGGTGTGGTTATCCCTATTGCTTGTACACTTATTTCTACCACATCTTTTCCTTCCCTTCACCTCTCTATTAATGTGCTTGGACACAGAGCTCTGTGAACAGCCAGCCTCTTTTGCAATGACCTTTTGTGTCTTGCCCTCCTTGTGCAAGGTGTCAATGGTCGTCTTTTGGACAACTGTGTTTTGAGTTAATTGGCTGATTAGAGTGTGGCACCAGGTGTCTTCAATATTGAACCTTTTCACAATATATATGAATTTGGGATTTTCCTTAGTTGTCGGTAATAATCATCAAAATTAAAAGAAATAAACATTTGAAATATATCAGTTTGTGTGTAATGAATGTATAAAATGTACAAGTTTCACTTTTTGAATGGAATTAGTGAAATAAACCAACTTTTTGATGATATTCTAATTATATGACCAGCACCTGTAGAGAGAAGCAAGCGCCAAAAGATCATTACCATAAACAACCCTCAGCAGTTTTAGTGTGTACTGCTCCATTGTTTTGATGTGCTGCTCATTATAAACTGTAGAAACGGTAAAATGGTGCAATTATGTCCTGCGATTTGGATGGAACCAAGCCGCGGTCCGCCATTTAAATATCATGGTTTAAAACACTGCTAATATTGTAGTCTTCTACACAATTCAACATAATACAGATTTGTAAAAACATTTAAATTCACTAAATTAATTATGCAGATTAAGTATGGTGTCAAAACAAAATTTTCACAATTTGCAAGGGGGCATAAAAATAGACTCGCATGCAAGTATGTGTGAAGTATATGTATGTGGTGATATAAATAATATATATTAATATACTATTCATTGCCATTGATTATACAATGTCCTAATACATTTGAAAATTGCATATATACAGCAAATAAACCAACCCATTATTTTTCAAACATCAGAAAAGCCAAGCAACCAAATAACCTGCCACCTGGATCCAAGACTGCCAAATGATGGACCTGTTTTTATTGTTGTTGTTGTTTTGTTTTTATCCTGCAGCCAACTAGAGTCAGGAACTGGTTTTAAAGGGTTAGTTCAGCTAAAAACTAAATGTCTGTCATTACTCACCCTAATGTCGTTCCAAACATGCAAGACCTTCGTTCATCCTCAGAAAACAAATTAAGATATTTTTGATGAAATCCAAGAGATTTTTTTTAATCTCCCATAGAGAGCAACCTAATTACCACATTCAAGATCCAGAGAAGTACATTTTTCATCATTTAGCAGACGCTTTTATCAAAAGCGATTTTCAAGGGGAGCAATTAGGGGTTAGGTGCCTTGCTCAAGGGCACTTTAGTCATGGTGTCAAAGGTGGAGAGAGTGCTGGTTATTCACAATCCCCACTTTCAATTCCTGCTGGCATGGGAATCGAACCAGCAACCTTCAGATTACAAGCCTGACTCCCTCACCACTAGGCCACGACTACCAGTAAGTAAAGACTACAGTCGTAATAATGTTATGAAGCAACGAGAATACTTTATTGTGCGCAAAAACAAAAATATTTCTTCAACAATTTTTCCTCTTCCCTTAAGTCTTCTATGCAGTTGGCACAGTGAACGCATTGCAGAGCTTCGGTGCAGACTCTGTATTGGCCGGCTCCTATGTAAGCATCACATGTATGCGTCATGGTGCTCACATGAACGGCTTCAGTCAATACTGAGCAATAGTTCAGACATAAACATGGAAGCTCTACAATGCGTTCACTGCGCCAACTGCGTAACAGACTGACAGGGAAGATTAACATTTTTTTGGGTGAACTAACCCTTTAAGCCAATATGACCCAGGCTGGAGACAGAATCAGCTCATCTAATCTTATCCAGCAAAATACACTCCAGCAAACTCAAACCTACACTCAACTGAGGAGGTAGGATGTCAGCAACATCAATTCTTAAATGTCTCCAAACTAAACGCCATAATGACAAATGTGCAAGGTTTATGCTTGAGAATACGCTGGCCTGTTCATCACATAAAAGGGGCTTTCACACCAGGCAGTTATAGGAACTCAGTTATAGGAACTAGCCACGGTTACCCGAGAACTACATTTTAACCTCGCCCCATTTTCCTGGATGCATTTGCACTGAGAGAAGGAACTGGCGTAAGCCAGCCGACAGTGACGTTATTTAAGCGTCAACACCTTAAAAATTGAGGTCGCTGTGATCGGAGCTGTGTTTTTCTTGTGTGTTTCGTTATAACAGAAATGGAATGTAGATGTATACGAACTGTGATTGAAAGAGCAAAAAGGAAGGCTAAGAGACAAATTCTTCTATGACAACTTGAAGTGCTACATATCGAGCCTAAGAAAAGAATACAACGCTGCAGACAAAGGCAACAGTTAAATGCTGTTAACATTAGATTTCTGTATGTTTTCCATGTTCATGGAGTTAGCTTGTGGAGTAAGTATATGTAAACTGTGAGTTTATACGGATTTTTAAAAATGGTGGGTGCTGGTGGCACGCGTTCAGCCAGTCGGCGTTAACTTATGTCACAGATTGTTCCAATTGTGTTGGGTTACACCCTAAAGTGACTTCAGGTTGCAGAATTTTCTCTGTTCTCTGATCACTTTCAATCCTGACTGACAGACTTTTATCTTCACTGAATGTCATTATTTGAAAGTGATCAAATCAGTTACATTGGCTGCTATAGTAATGATGTAGGCGTCACACAACGACTTTCTTCTATTAACAGGGCCAGAAAACTGGCAGAATGGAGAGCGCTGACACAAAGCTTGAAATCTGCTTATCTACACCATGATGTTTTGCCATGGAACTGAACTGATGAACTTTACTAGAGTACTGATGCGTTACTCCAGAGGAAACCTCTCAAACCATGAGAGTGAGGAAAAAAAGCCATCACGTGCATCATGTTTCATTAGAAAAACAGTGATTGCAGCTGGCATATCTGACATAGTTTGAATGTATGACCCTTTAGATGGACTAATGGCTTGTGCAAGAACATGTCTTCTGAAAGGCTTCTAAAAACATCATCCCTAGAGTGGAGAGATGAGGCGTTTGTTCTCTCTCTTGCACACACCTTTTTTTTAAACCAAGCACTCACCAATTGTGACTGGAATGTCAAGTCCTTCCAAGAACCTGAAAATTAATCTATTGAAGCCATTATTGCAGAGAGCGTTATTTGATGGTTTTCAGTCAACACACGGCTGTACATTTGAGGGTAAAGTTCAGTCTTGAGGCTTCCCTTATTCAGACGTGAAAATGCACCTCTGCCCAATGCATTTGGCTTCAGCGAACCACTATAAATCATTCAGTTTGCCATGCAGAAAGGAGAAATACATGCACAGAAGTAGCTATATGTTCACCCTATACTGAAAAGAGCACCCGGCCCAGGTTGGTTACATTGGTAGGTGCTAGTTGAGAGTGAAGCTAAACTTAGTCTTGGTCTCTATGCATCACAATGGTCTTGTTGGTAAAGCAATTTAAAGGGATAGTTTACCCAAAAATGAATATTTTTTCATCATCTACTCACCCTTATGCTGTCCCAAATCTGTACTGTTTCTCCTTTGGCCAGAGGAGAACTGGCCCCCCCGACTAAGCCTGGTTTCTCCCGAGGTTTTTTTCTCCATTTGTTGGAGTTTTGGTTCCTTGCCGCTGTTGCCTTTGGCTTGCTTAAGTTGGGGACACTTGCTTGATATTCAGCAGTGTTTTTGATATGCCTGCATTGGCGCCGTTGTATACAAACTGAGCTGAGCCGGACGATTACGTCACTGTTTTCTACAGTGCTGATATACCTAAATTAACTAGACTGATAACTATTGATATTTGCAACGGAATGAATCAATAATATAGAATAAGCTGCACAATGACACCATTTTCTTATTAATGTAAAGCTGCTTTGCCACAATTTGCATTGTAAAAAGCGCTATATAAATAAAGATGACTTGACTTGACTTGACTACTGTTCTAACTACACTGGACTCTTTTGACTTTCATTGAATTCTTTTGAATTTCAAAAATGTAACATTCTATTATGAATATCAAAAGATTTACAAGTTAAAAAGCTGTACACTTTACATACAAGTACCTATGAACAGTGAAATCATAAAAAAGTAGGGTGCAAGTCTGAGACATTTTCTTAATATTATTTAACCATATATATATAAGCAGAGAGTTTTAGGGTTTAAAAACAAAGAACTTATGTAAAATTAAGAAATATATGCTGTCATTAGATAAAATGACAAAATGACAAAATGACAAAAATTAATGAAAAACATTAGTGACTCATGTTTTGCATTAATGATCGGTTTATGGCAAAATGTACTTTTAAAAGTGCATTAAAATATTGCATTACTCCCTAAACGAAGTAAATAATTTCATTACTTAGTTACTTTTAATGGAAAATAATGTGTTGCGTTACTTTTGCGTTTCTTTTTCACTGTTGGGTCACTGTTGATTTTTAATAACAATTAAACAAAAGAAATTAATAACCCTTCGGCTGGATTGCAGAAGAATGGGACATGGGAGAAAAAAAGTTCCAATATCTTATTTTAACAATTAAAAAAATAATAATAATAAATGTGGTTTATTTTTTGATTATTAGTATGCTTTAAGCCCCAAAGCCAACACATTGGTTTATGAAGTAAGAGTAAATGCATAAAGTATATTTGTATATGGAGATTTTACACATTTAATTATTATAGGTTTGCGTAATATTCTAAGTTTGCATTTCATGTTTTTTATTGATTTTGAGGAAGGTTTTTGTGCAAGTAAGTGCTCACATTTAGTCTACAACAACAATACCAACAATACCAATACATCATGTTCACACACAGCACACAGCCGCCTCTGCACTTTCTCACGATTCTCTCAACATGACAACAGGAGAGCTGTCTGTCAATACATGGGTAAACAAAGTAACTGGCATTATTTATTTGGAAGATTAACTCAGATATGTTGTTAAAAGTAATCGATTACATAACTCACGTTACTTGTAATGCATTACCCCAAACACAGTGAGTGATTACCATCTATTTGAGCTAATTTCTTTTGTTTAACATGTTGAGTTTATAGCGAGGCATTCACAGACCATCTGATGTGCTGCATACTGCTCTACTGAAGCCCTCCAAACAGCATCTGTACCTGAGATTACCCCATCTGCCGAAACATCAGCAGTCTCACTCCCTCACCCCCTCAGACCTCATGTCTGGTCTCAACTAATCCCTGCAGCAGCTCTAGTGTCGACACCATTATACACTCATCTTGTTCCTACAAAATCTTCAGTTCTCTTCTAAACAGCTCTCTTAACCCCTGTCTGGCTCTGCAAACTATAGCATCTCAACCAAATACATTAACACTCTATTATGTCCAGGAGTCTGGATTCCCGACCTCTCCAACTGCTCTCTTTCTCTCTGAGCTCTAAACCTCTGGCTTTCGCGGTCTCCCCTGCTGCTGTGATCCCGCGGGACTCCCAGTGGGCAGAAGCTGATTAGAGATGAATCAGACAGCTGAGAGAGGCTGACTGAGGTAAAGATGCATGCTGGAGAAATCCAGGCTGGCCTTCACACATCAGAGACCATGTACACGGAAGAGAGGAGAATATCATCGGGCATATATTCATACAGTTGGCAAAGCAGTCAACTCACTGAATGTCCAACACCTACACCTACATTCTGGAAGCTTCCTACTCTGCTTCTTTTGAAGGAAAAGTTCATCCAAATATAAAAATGTTGTCATTATTTTATCACCCATATGACATTCCTTTCTTCCATTGAACACAAGGGAAGGGGGACTGAGGCATTCAAGCTTTAAAAAGGATGTAAAGGCAACATGAAGAACCATGAAAGTGGTTCATATGACTCATGTGCTATAATCCCAAGTCTTCTGAAACCATCTATAACTATACATGCCTTTCTATATTTCAAACAGTACAACATGGTGCTAGAAACGCCAAGGTCATGGGTTTGATTCCCAGAGAAAGCAAGAATTGAAAAAATGTGTAATCTTGGATAAAAGAATCTCCCAAATGCATGAATGTAAAGGGTTTTTTTTAGGTTTTTATAATAACTATTAATATTTTATAATAATTAATATTTTATAATAACATAACTATTTTATAATAAACAAACCACACCAAACTGAAATAGTGCCCTAGCTCTTCTTGGTATATTCATCAGAGAAATAGATGTCTGATTTATTACATGTCTTGATCTTTTCAATTAATCAAAAACAATCTGAATGATTCAATCAAGATTCAGACTGATCTGATTTTCACATTTTCACTATAGCTACATTTACATGCACCCAAATCATTTGTTTGCAATTGACCCTTCGCAATGCCCAACCCATCTGCTCTCACACCACACATCATGTTCTCCCACAGTGAAAAATACATCGCGGAGCAAAGAGGACACTGACAACGTATGAAACGGTTTCATATTTAAAAGGATTGTAATTTTTTAAAGAAGTTTAAACAATAAATACTGTATAGTGGCTCTTTAATGTGTCGTGACAGATCACTGTAGCTCCTTCAATCGGCTCGTGACCCAATCATCTCTTCATACTAGTTCATTTATAGCATCAAATAAACATGAACGGACATCAGAAGGAATGTTGTTTCAACCGCGAAAGACGTGAGTACGCACAACTTTTGAAGTTCAAGTTCACCAACGTTAATCTACTATATTCCCCTGACTGCTTTGTCAGACAAAATGGTGGATTCGGGGTTATGATTGGTCGATCGCCTGTCAATCAAACTGCTTGCGAATTGTCAATTGTATTGATGGCACAGTCGGACTGAAAAGCCTTCACGTAAACACCTCAAATTGATCTGACTAAGCTCCATACGAATTAAATTTCCATTGGATTGAAAGGGGTGGTGTAGACCTGAAATAATATGATTAACAGGAAAAAAAAAAAGTTTGTTATCGCTTGAATTTTCTCAATCAGATTCAAAAATACCAAATGAGTAGTTCCATGATGTGTAAGTTTACAAATGTTTATGTCTAAAGAAATGTGTGTATGTTTACTTATGTATCATATCTTACGAACTGGTCAGGGAATGAGACAGAACATTTAATAAATATTTCCTAAAAAAACATGTCATCAAGGCAAAAATGACAAATATACCCAGGGAAGCTCTGGTGATATTACCGAAATGGCTTTCTGTGGTTCTCCGTTGACTGGATTTTTTTTTTTTTTCGGAATACATGCAATGTGTATGTAGACGAATATGTCAATCAGATTGAAACATATAGGATCCATAACAGTTCTCTCAGAATCTGAAATCAGATTTGATTCATTGTGTCAGACAACAGTAAGATTATTAGTGAATCTTTTTTTTTGTTGTTGATAATTTTGTTTGAAATGTCTTCTGTAGGCGTTAACGTTGTTTGTTGAATTGTACAGAGCATCATGGATGTGCCTCTAGAACTGCTATGCTGTGTCATAGAAAAGATGGCTAAAAATAAAAGATATATGCACTCTTATTGTGTCAATTACTACCACTTTTATGATGCATTTGCATCCTTTTTGAAGCTTGAAAGCCTCTATCCCCATGAGGACTAATGGCATTGAAAAGAGCAACCAGTACAAACCAGTTTGCGTTCCGCAGAAGAAAAGAAGAAATAAAGTTATAGGGGTTTGTAACAACATGAGCACAAGTAAATGAAGACAGAAGTTTAATTTTTGGCTGAGGTATTCCTTAAAATCTTTCCTCCTGTCCCAAGACACTACCTTACTTCCAGTATATCTGCCCATCTTGGTCTCTCTCTTGGTCTCTCTCTCTCTCTCTCTCTCTCTCTCTCTCTCTCTCTTTCACTGTCTCTGCCTCACAGTTTTTCTCTCCTTCCATCTCCGTCTGCGTGGCTGTGTGAATGGAAATCATTTCAAGCATCACTACCCACGGCTAATGCTGAAATGCGTTCTCTAAGGTGTCCACAGTGCATATGAATACAGTCATGCCTAAACCATGATACCACACAGTCTGATACTCCAAACTACCTCAAGGCACATAATGAAATCCTCACTGTTTCACGTAAAGCACAACCTTCATCATCTTTTTCTTCCCGCTTAGTAAGTCATAAGACCTCTGGTCAGTTCTAAGATGTCTGAAGCTGTATTATGGGCATTAAAAGGTCACAGGTCAACACTGGCACAAGGCGAATGAAGGTCAGGTGCATGCCTAAGACTCTGACCTCCTTGTAATTGCCTTAGGGCCCTTTAAACCATTTCATTGTACGGCTCCCATTTGCTGCGCTTCACTGGTCAGAAGTGCTTACAGCAGTTTGATGCTCATAATACTTCCAATGTGCTGAGCAACAGACCACCTCCTGAGACAGTTTCACAAACCATGAAAACTTCATAAAACTGGTTAAAATGAAGTTCCCTTCAAACTTTAACATGCCCAGGTGAAAAAAGTACATTTCCATACTTAAAGTGCTCTATTTTCGCACACTAATTTTGAAGAATAATTTTAAGAAGATTTTTTAGTATATTAAGATAATCTACGTACATCTAACTGTACTCAACTGTGCTATTTTGAGACACCATGAAGATTAACTAAAATGTGCTTTTAACATACTAGTACTACAAGAGGTAACTAGATACATTTTTTCATTCAGAGATTCATGTTAAAAGCACATTTTAGCTCATATTCATGGTGTCTCAAAATAGCACAGTAGAGTACACTCAGATTATCTTAAGAAGTACTAAAAAAGAATTTTTAGCATATTAAGTACAAAATTAGTGCGTGAAAATAGAGCACTTTTAGTACATAGTGGAAGTGTACTTTTTTCACCTGGGTGCTCATGTTTTTCTGTCAAGTGGAAAACATTTTTTAAAAATATATCTGTGTGTAACTGAACTAAATTGACATGCTGGGCAAAGCATCACAATGAGAAGCATAACCTCACTGGTGTATAACATTAGCAATGAATAATTAAGTTGGGCAAAAAAAAAAAAAAAAAAAAATCTCAAAGAGAGAATGTGAATAATACCCAAAATATCAAAACCACACTTGTGAATAACCTCACTGGTGTATAACTTTTTCTATGAGTCATTCAAAATAATTTATTGTTCAGTATGCTATTCAATGATTTAGCGATTCATTTTTCTCACTGATTCGAAATAAACTGGGAACTGTATATCTGTATAACTCTATCAGTCATTTAGTGACTGTTCATATGAAAATGTATAAATAAAGATACTAATGCCATGACAACTCTCTGAGTGTTTGGCATGGTTATGGATATGACAATGTTGATATGTTCGGTCTTGGCGGAATAGAAATACTATCCTGCTGCTGTTATTGCTGCTGCTGCAGAGCAAGTACAGGACTTGTTACTGCCAATATATACACGGCACTCTGCTGTAAGCAAGTAAGACATACTGCTGCTGTTCAAAACAGCAAACTTAAAGACACATAGCAGATCTATACAGGTGGAGCTGGGGAAGGTGGAGGGTTTCTGAAAGCACGCTGCAACTGCGCGAGAAAATGCTGACCAGCCTATTTTCAACATTGATAATAACAAGAAATGTTTCTTGAGCACCAAATCAGCATATTAGAGTGATTTATAAAGTATTGTATATAATGACACATCAGAATAAACAATATTTTAATTAATATTTCAAATAGAAAAATCAATTTTCAATTTTAATAATATTTCACAAAAATGACCAGTTTTGATCAAAAACATAAGATCTTTCTTTTGGTGAACATAAGAGACTTCTTTCAAAAAAATCTTACTGACCCCAAACTTTTGAACCCAATTATTTGTAAGGGGCTTGTTTGGAGACATGTTGGAATTAGAATCAACACATTATACCAATAACCAAATAGCTGTTAAAAAGATCAATCCTGTGTGTCAACTGTGTCAATCACCCTACAAGAACTGCAGTTGTGAATGAGAGATACATTTAACAAACCAGATGGCAATCGCAATGTCAAAACCTTTTGTCATTACAAGATACAAATATTATCACCGCACATTAAACTTTTGACATCTCAAAGTTTGCATTTATATGGCAAAGCATTCATCTCGATCTCCTAATTAAGCACAGGAAGGCCGTATCATCTCTAAATAATGAAGCTTCAGTTAACTGAAACTTTAGACTGAAAAGTGGACATTAACTCATGAGATCACACACACACACACACACACACACTCTTTCTCTCCATATCAATGGTGTCAGCTGAACACAGATGTCAACTGAGCGCCAGTCTCACTGATCTATTCATTACACCAACACCACATCACTGACTCATTATTCAAGCGTTTTATACTCGATAAATTCTGGGAAACATGAATGTAATAATAAAGTCAATAGTGTAAAAAGAGTCTGTAACAATAAAATGCAAATAAATGTGAGGTGGTAATGGTGAAATACAAGTGAGAAATTATTTAAGGGGAGGCCTCCTTGTCACTACAGAGAGAGAGAGAGAGAGAGAGAGAGAGGATCAAGAAATGCCCATCCATGATGTCCAGTTGCAAAAATAAACTTAAATGGAAACAAAATGCTTATAATTAACGGACTAATTACAAAGTAGAACACTCTCACACTCACACACTCTAACACCAACTTTTGGTCATGTCTGAATGAAAATGACATTGAAATCATTTAAAACATGCAATAATCTATGAGTTATAACGGGTTTCTAGCGAATAAACGAAAGTGGCAGGAAGTGCACCTTTCCATACGCCTGCAGTGTTGACAGAGGATATGACATATATTACTAAAAATATAGGCTGTACATATATAAAGCACTACCACACGAGACTGGCATCATTTAAGCAGTACAGATGCAGCTTCTGCGCTGTTTGCAGAAAGAACATGGAAACAACCGAGTTAAATGATGTTTAAGTTGATGGGAGCGACTGAAAGAGGAAAGTTTAATCCATCAGATAACCAACTAAACCTCTCAAATATCCTCAAAATGAATATCACGTCCAGTCGCATTTCACTTCATTTTACCAGACATGGCTTGAATGAATGAATTAATAATAAAATCACAGAGAAATTAATCGATCATGTTCCCCCACAACTCCCTACGGCTACAGATGCAGTTCAAGAGAGAAGAGCAGTGATGAATCAATAAAAGAAATGTGGTCTCGTTGGATCACTTTAAATGTCGTTATTTTGCTTAATGTAACAGAGACGGATTTCAAATTGACTTTGAGAGAAACAAAACTCAGTTAATGACACTCAAATAGGCTCTTAGAGCATAATAGCGTATTATTAATTCTTTAAATCATCTTAATACTGCTTACTCACGCAGTTTATTTCAGTTATTTCCTCTCCTCATGTTCCTGCAGACGTCCGTTCACAGCAACAGTTACGCGAGCGTTTTCACTCACGGGCGCCGCACGTGAGATCATTCATTCCTCCTGTCAGGAATTTACCGGACGGTCTCCGTATCACTCAAACCTCAGCCCACCATGTCGGTTTAGAATCCAAACAGAGTCTATCCGGACAGACCCACGCTGCGAATCCCGCATCAGTCTCTGTACGAGTGTGTGCGAGCGTCTTTTTCTCTGACGAGGACAGACCGCAAGAGCCCCGGTGATTTGACTTCTTACTGATTCTCCTTAAGCGCTTAAAGTCCAAGAGCAGGTCAGATTTAGGACGTTGTTCGTTAGTCCTCAAGCAACGGTAAAAAGTACCATGACAGCTCCAATGAAAGTACAACCCACCTCACACAGTCCTCATTCAGCCCTCTCTCTCTCTCTCTCTCTCTCTCTCTCTCTCTCTCTCATGAGGAAATAATCTCCTTTGCCTGGTCAGTAAAGGAAAGGTGAGGGCAGGTAAATCTTGATGTTGAACTCAGATAGTGGTGAATAATATCAACAACATGTACAAATCATATTAAAATATTTATAATGCAAGTAAATTATGCTTAGTTTTATTATTATTATTTAAATTAAAAACTTATATGAATCATAGTTTTGTTATAATTAAGTTGTGTATATAAAAATAAATATATTTTTCACAATTCTACACATTTAGTAGGCTATTTTATTATTCCAATAAATGAATAAATTGACCCTTAGCAAAGACCCGCCCCCTTTAGTTACTGTTGTCAGAAAAATACATCGTGGAGCAAAGAGGACACTGCCAAGGCATGAAACAGTTTCATATTTAAAATATTGTAACATTTTTAAAGAAGTTTAAACAATATATACCGTATAGTGTCTCTTTAATGTGTCGTGACAGATCGCTGTAGCTCCTTCAAACGGCTCTGAACCAACCATCTCCTCATACTAGTTCATTTATAGTGTCAAATAAACATGAGTGAACATCAGAAGGAATGTTGTTTCAAGCGCGGAAAGATGTGAGTAGCACAATTTTTGAAGTTCAAGTTCACCAACATTAATCTAACTCCCCTGACTGTGGTAAAGACTAGAAGGGATACAACTGTTTTTGTGGTATTAGAAGGGTAGGTTTAGGGTTGAGGTAGGTGTAGATGTTAATAAAACACAATTTAATAGTAGCATATTTAATTTTTTTATTTTTTATTAATACACAACAACATAAGAACATTGTTAGGGGATTACATACAAATACATAAAAAAATAAACAAAAATGACAGTAGCATATTTAATTTACTGTTATTCATCCTGAGGTTTTACCTCACTTCCGGCCGTAGCTGTATGGCGGTTATGATTGGTTAGATCGCCTGTCAATCAAACTGTTTGCGTAGGGTGAATTAAAAACTGAAAGGTAACTGTGCATCATTATCTATCTATGGGGGAGTGGGGTAAGAAGTATATAGCAGACATGTTTTAATGAGATTCACCCAAATAAAAGGTACACACATACAAAATCAAAACACAATGCATGCTGCGAATGCACTATAATGAGTTAAATGTTTCTTATGAACATGATGCAGCCTCAGTTTGTGACGCAACCGAACAGTCTAAAGAGTCTTTTATTCCACCTCTTTAGAAATTAATGACAGAGAGACATGCAAACACTGGCTGGTTGTGCTCTTCTCTAGTAACGCAGTCAGTTAACATCTTAAACGCAGCTCACTGTAACCGGAGAGGCTGTGGTCCAGTGCTCACATACAGAAACCCCTGTAACATCACACCACCTGAATGTAGCCCACCACTGCAGAAATGTACTTACACAGAGCGTCCACATGACGTTTAAAGGAATATTCTGTATTCAGTACAATCTACAACATTTATGGCATAATTAAAAAAAAAAAAAAAATCACCTGTTCCTCATTTTCTTAAAAAAATAAGCAAAAGTCAGGGTTGGAAGTAAATGGGGCCAATCAATAAACATCATAATGCTGCAGTGTGTTTCAATATCATAGCCACAATACATTAACAATATGCATGTATAACTTGCATAGCATGTAAAACATATCAAATGCTATAGCATATTATTATATATATTTTTTTTCATTCATATGAGGCAAAATGTTATTATATTGTGATGTTATATGGGTTGGATGTTCATTTGCAGTGAGGTTATGTCAGATCGCATGGTGTTTTGAGTATTTACGACTTTCGCTGATGCCATTTTGGTTGCACGTGCCTGTGAAAGAAAAAAGAAAGACGTGAATGGACAGATATTTGTATATAATTTCACTTGCTATGAAGATGGCATTCATGTATGTTTTATTTCCTCCTGTGTTACGTATAATTGCAAAGCATTATTGATATGGGGGGGGGGGGGTTCTGTTTCTTCAAGTTGGATTTCCTTATTCGATGGCAAACCTCCCACTTCGACCCTGAAAGTATCATGAACATAGAGGACAGGACAATTTTCTATTTTATTATTTCTCTTCAGACAAGAGCTTTGCCAAATTGCATGCCATTTAAACACGATAAATCGAGCAGCCCTACTATGTAACATCATATGCAATTTCATCACTACGACAGTAAAATACTTAAACTAAAACTGTAATAATACTTCAATATTTTGGCCTAAATTTAAGTTTTATGCAATTGAATTGTATGGATTACGCAGTTTTAACATAGGCCAATAAACCTGATGTGGTCCATATTTTTTTTAGTTATATATATATATATATATATATATATATATATATATATATATATATATAAACAGGTAAGGAACATAAGATTTCTGCACTTAAAATATCATGGCATATAATCTATAATTAACTAAACAATTAAATTGGTTAGTTATATTTAAAATGGCTAGCTGTGGAACAAGGAATCTAGTTAAAATGTAGTATGAGTTGGATGTTATGATAAATATATAAATCTTAATTGTCCATTTAAAAACACATTCAGTTTTAGTACTACTAAGATCAATTTTTCCTGTTTCTTACCCGTTTAATTTATATAAGACAAATATGCATCACATTAAAGTTATTTACATGTTAAAACAGTGTAATCCAAACGTATGTAAATAAGCAATTTAACATAACTATAAATAAATCTTAACATCATAGTCATTACCTTCCTGCTTTAAATCGCTCAATTCACTTCCCCATTCACTTTCTTTGTAACTTAATTGCCATTATCTTTTTTTTGTGGCAATCAGCATTATGCTACAAATTCTTTAAAGTGAGCTTAACTTGTACTGAATACCCAGAATATTCCTTTTAAAGAGTTCATGATTTAAGAAATCAAATTCGCCTTGATTTTTTGGCATTTAAGAGGTCTTTGGATTTTGCAAGTTAAAACATAAAAACAGCTCATTTTGATATTGTGGGATTTGTGACGTCACATATTGCTCCAAAGCAAGACATCGGCGAATAGTTATATATCATCACAACATAGGCCCCACCCACTGGTGTTCAGTCACTAAACTGCTGACATTTGCTTACTGGCTGTAAGCATCGCATTGCATAAAAAGCAAATGGAACTCATAATCACAGTGGACACAGTACAGAGATGCACATTCAGTTTCTGACATACTCCATGCTGCCAACAGGACAAATGGAAGAGTGAAATATTGTTAGCTTTGACGCATCCAGATTAAACGGCTTGTTAGCATCTCTGTACAGACTTCAGAAGGATCCTAGTGTCGAAAACAAGTGGATGGTTTATTTTAATGGCTTCCCTGATTTAATGGTTTCTATGATTGTTTGTTTGGAGCATTTTGTTTTGTATACAAGGCACATTGGAATGGAGAGTTTGCAATGAAGCGGCCAACTGTATTAAATCGCTACATCTACATCAGTTTTTTACCACCAGTATTTGCCACACTTCCTGCTTCCAGCTGATGGTGATTTGACTGACTAAATTTTGTACACTGTTAAAAAATTACTGTAAATTTTACAGTATAATACTGGCAGCAGAGTTGCCAGCCAGTTACTGTAAAATTTACAGTAGTGTTACTGTACTTTAATTTACAGAATTCCCTGTATTCCCTGATTACAGTAAATAACTGTATTTTTTTAAATTACGAAGGGTCAATTTACAGCAATATTCTGTAAATTTGAGTCAAACCAACACGTGACCCCAGAATGCATTGCAGTGTACATCAATATGCTGTATTATTAAAAAACAGCCAGCGGCTGTAAAATAATGCTGTAATTATTACAGTAATTCATTACAGTGCACGGTCAAAAAATTACTGTAAATTTTACAGTATAATACTGGCAGCAGGGTTGCCAGCCAGTTACTGTAAAATTTACAGTAGTGTTACTGTAATTTAATTTACAGAATTTCCACGTATTCTCTGATTACAGTAAATAACTGTATTTTTTTATTACAAAGGGTCAATTTACAGCAATATTCTGTAAATTTGAGTCAAACCAACATGTGACGCCAGAATGCATTGCAGTTTACAGCAATATGCTGTATTATTAAAAAACAGCCAGCGGCTGTAAATTAATGCTGTAATTTTTACAGTAATTCATTACAGTGTAGATGTCTTCAGGCCAGGGCTCTTATCAAACAGGTGAAGTTTGAGGCAGATTGGACATTGTATGCTTGAGTTACAACAACTTCCTTTTTCATGATGATAATGGCAAGCACTCAGATAAGCGTTGCTTGCATGTTTTAGAATATGTCTAGCATGTTTAGCACTAAATTGGATATTTTAGTATGTTGCTAGTAATGCATCAGTGTTAAACATGTCACGTCCTGTTGCCAGTGGGTGGCGCTATTACTATAAATGAATGTTAAGATTAGACTGACCAAACTTGTACGCCAAACACAGCGCAAAGGACGCTTAATTGAAATTTTGTTGGTGGTGCTATAGAGCCATTTTTGCCACACCTATTTCTGATACCCATATCAGACGTAAACTTTCACCACTTCTGACACGTGAGCAAAGTTTACGCCCTCAAAAATGTCATTCGTTTCAGAGAAGAAGAATTACAGTAGGGTCCTCACACCATTGGTGCTCAGGCCCTAATAATAAAAACATCCATGTCTTGTCCCCTTTAAATTTCTACTTTGAGCACATTACACTGGGATCAATTGGTAATTTTGAATCACAGTTTAAGCCATATTGTTACCACACTGTAACTGTTTGTGGCTTACTATTACCACAACATCTACAAATCACAATGCACATCCAGACCTTGTGCACAGTGGATCAGCAGGCAGCCCCAGGAGATCCATGTGGCAATCACAAAATGAACTGAGCGCAGGCCTGAAAATAGAAAGTACGTGTGTGAAGAGAGAAAGAGATAGCAAAGAGTGCGTGCGTATGAGAGAGAAACCACTTCAAGGTCAACATAGTGATTTGTAGTCATGGCAGACCAATTAGATGAGTTAGATGTGGATGTTGGAGCTGTTCTTGGGTCTGAGACAGAGACTCACTCACAAATAGAGTGTCTTTGTATACTCACTGTAACCAGACTAATGCAGTCCGTGCTATCAGTCTGCAGCCGGGCTTTGCGCTGCAGCTTTAATGAAATCCCACTTCAGCACCTACAGAGTCAGTCCCTCTTCTAAATAAGCAGGTAGCCTGGAAACAGATGCAGGAAATAGATCAAAACAAATGCTGCAAAAACTACATATGTCTTGAACTCAGCCCAGACAACGCAAAAATAAAAATCTTGTTTAGAGTAAAAGAGACGTTCGGCTCAAACGTAACACCTCCCTCAGTCAAATTATTCGGGAAATGTAAGCTGAAGCAAAGTGATGCCCTGCTCTCAAAAATAAACCCCCACACACGCAGGAAACACACTGCAGCTGCTCACTCATGCCTCAGCAAGCTCAGGATCTAATATTCTCAATATAGAAGCAGAACAAAATCTGTGCTAGCATGCAGTATATCTACACATTTTTAAAAAGCTGATGCTAGCAGCAGAGACACTGAAGACATTTCATATCAATCCAAGTCGAACCTCATCTTTGCTGGAACAGTCAGTCACTCAAACAGCACCTCATATTTTGAGGATATATTCTCAAACATTTAAAATGTAATTTTTTTGGGGAAAAAAAAAAGAAATAATATATAAAAATCCCTAGAGCAACATGGCTTTGTGACATATTACTGTTGTTGGTCTTGGACTGGACTATATATATATGAGGTCTTGTTTTTTTTTGTAATATAACATGGGATATTCTTAAGCAGTAGTCTACCACAAGAGCAAGAGAACTGTTTTCAAAAATAGAAGCACGATACTGATTTTATACAAACGTTCAATATACGAGAAGTTAATATTAAATGACTTAGATTTTAGATAGTTTTAGACATGTTGCCATTTCTTTCCAAAAAAATCCAAAGCAGAACAGTTGCAGAACCTGCTTTTTTTGTTAAAACAAAACGGTCGAATAAATGATTCTGCGACTCACTCTTTAAGCATCTTGTCGCCACCTACTGGCGGTTTTAGTTTCATATTTAAAAGTAGGTCTATCATTTTATTTTTCTATCAAATTTCTATTTTCAAAATGTTATTTCTGAAGCAATTAATCCATTCAGATGCACCTTCTGTGCCACCTCTGCAATAAAAAGATGCATTTTATTGTTAGTGATTTGAATTGGTAACAGCTCTATATAGTGTTGTCTTATTGTATTTACTGATTAAATATAAGACATTTCTCAGACAGTAGATGTGGATCTTTTGTATACAGCTGACACAAACACTCTCCATCTGCAACAGTCCAGTCATCTAGAAACAACATTTCCCAGCATCCCTCATGTCCCTCAACTGCACTCACACGGCCATCACCCTCTAGCACCAGTTCCTCATCAGCACTCCAATCTGGATCTGTATACAAGCACACGCCTCATCTCTCCAGGGGGTATAGAGACTCCTTCCCAGCTCTGTCACCTTGTGATGCTCCAGCGATCTCCAGTTATAGTCATTCTAGAGGATCCTAGTCACCTGTCTACTCCACATACTCCAGAAAGAGATGAGTGCTCACCGGTTTCATCACTCTTCAGTCATCTGATACTCCTGCTCCCTAGTAAAGAACAAAAAGGCCAAGTTGTTTAGTATTCATCTGGTCTATATCAATATGACTTCTCAACTTCTATATATATATTTATATAACCCCAAAACCCCTGCAGCAACATGGGTTTGCAAAGTATGGATGCCACTCAGAAGGCTTGAATCAACTAATAGAAACTTTACCAATGACCTCTGGTCACCAATAATTAGGACATTTAGTAAGTCTACCTTACATTTAAAAACTCATATCTCATGTGAACAGTATCTTTACATCATAGAGTCAAAGAAACATTGACATTATAACATTATCCTTAAACTGTTGAATTTTTCCTCTTCCTTGCTTACACACATCAACATTACTAATGATAGTAAGAATTCTTGCTCTGTGCTTTGCTTTGGTTGAGCCACATTTAATCACACTGCTACATCCCCCTAGGGGCAGATTTAGATATGCAGCTGGGTTAGAATATAGAGAGAGAGCTGCATAATTCTTTCTAAGGTAAGAGGTCAGAACAGAACGCAGGAGTCTTCTGGGCATGAATGAATAACTTAATAGAACTACATTCTGTGTGTGTGTGTGTGTGTGTTATAGTGTGAGTAAAAGTCAGGTGTCAGGCCTTGCAGTTTCATCATGGTCATTCACATTGTGCAAGATGATGCAGCCGTAAACATCCTAGCACTGATTCAAAAAGCTAGTAAGGTGCCGACCTACTTCAATGAGAGCTACAACAGCTGGAGAAAGTTAAAGGATCTGTTTTTCCCACTCATCACAATGGCAGTTGCTCGGCTGGTGCAAGACAATCTGGGAGTAGGCGATTGAAATCAATCATTTTCTCATGGACTACGCTGAACAAGTTTAGGGTCTGTAAAAAATAAATAAATAAATAAATAAATAAATAAATAAATAAATAAAAAGTATATATATTTTTATTATTGCTGACGAAGGCTGTGTTTATTTGATTAGGAATACACTAAAAACGGTAATGAAAAATTATTACAATTTAAAATGACTGCTTTCTAATTGAATAATTGGTCATTTATTCCTGTGATGGGAAAGCTGAATTTTCAACAGCCATTACTCCAGTCTTCACTGTTACATGATCCTTCTCAATCCAAAGCGTCTTTCAGGGTTCTTTGATGAGTGAATTTATTGGAAAAAGAAATGTTTGAAAAATTTTTAGTCACTTTTGATCAATACAATGTATCCATGCTAAATAAAAGAATTAAAAATATATATATTTCTGACCCCAAACTTTTCAACATTATTGTGCTATAATGATGATTATATATGGTGCTCAAAAAAAAAAAAAAGAAAAAAAAAAGCTACTTTTGAATGGGGGTCAAAGGAGAAAATGCGTGTTTGCCAAAACCTTCAAGCGTACATTAAGATGGAGATTTTATTCAATAAATAAATCAGTAAAATTAGTTCCTTGAAAATTTCACCCACATAATCTGAATCATGTATTTTCACTGCAATCCCCTTGGAAGTCACCAAATTCTGCACATTTGCATAAAGTTGAACTCTGCCAATGGTTGCCATTGTTCATGATACCTCAAATCGTCAGCTATAATTGAAAATAAATGACTTCTGGTTGGTTTGTTACTCTGCATTAGAAGGAAGTTGCCTAGACAGAAGGCAGAGAGGCAGCTCACTAAGTTTTGGAACAGAGCTACTGACAGATCTCGGCTGGAGAAGTACAACTATAAACATGACAGCGGGCATTTCTTGCTGTCATCAATAAACTAGCTGTTCTGTCATGTGCATAGCGATACACAGAGTATAAATTAATCATTGTGAAAAATAAATTTGTGCGCCTGCTCAGAACTGTTGTATCAGCAAAGCTCCACTGCAGACCCGCATTCACTGTATCCTCTAATGAGCACATTCAGATGCTATTTGTTAAACAAGCTAATTCAAATTCCGCAATCAGCTACGGAATATCTTTCACGTTTATTTCGAAATCTTTCTCGTGTTGCCCATGACCTCTGCTACATAGGAATTCTTATTACTCCAACAAGTAGCGTTGGGAAGCAAAACACAGTCGTTATCTAGTTCAGTTGCACTCCAGAGAGAAGCATCTCCGAGTGTGTACTAATAATTAGCAAGAACGAAGCATTTACAAACAAACTCTCATTAATAGTGAGCGTGACAGACATCTCCTTCAAGCCCCGTGGAGTTCGTGAGCAGCGCAGATGCTCCGGCCCGCCAAGGCTGTCATTGAGAATCACATTACTGTTCGTAAAAGACACATCTGTGGAGTTGTGTAAATGAGCACACGTGTTTTGTCGCGACTTGGCAGCTTATGAAATTAGCCCGGGGTCATTAGGGGAAGTGTGCACATCTCAGCCACTCAGCAAGGTGTTTCTTTCTGAAATCAAAAGAAATTGTTTTAGCAATGGGGAAATTGCAAGTGAAACCCCAGCCGGTTTAGAGCTTTGATTGATTACGTTTGCACAAAGAGGGAGTGTGAGTTTGCAGAGGAGAAAAGGCATTCAATATAATCAGTAAAACTAGATGCAGAAAAGTGAGACACAAAGGATTGATGTATCTAAAATGATCTTTAACACTCACCTGACCTTTGCTAGCTACTTGCTCTTGTTTCCAACACTGGGGGGGGGGGGGGGTAAAGTTAAATTATTAAGTAGAAAGACTTGTGAAATGTACTCTAATAAACTTTGTTTTATTTACAACTTTGAATGAAAGTAAGATGTGCTTTAGACATAGTTCATTAGTTTGACAGAAAAAAAATTCCAAACTGTGAGGTTAAAACAATAAAATACTGTGACATCATGCAATTCCCAGAAGAAAGTTCACCAGGGCGGTAATTTATTTCGTGAGCTTTTACAGACTAAACACAGGTATCAACTGTCCCAAAAACAACAAAAGCCACGCTTTACCGAAATTACCTGAAACAATTTGTCCCAGGAACTTTTTCCCCTAGACCTCTTGATGCCTGTATTTCCATCGCGGTCTGGGCATTGTGAGACCCTAGCTGTGTCTGAAACCGCTCCCTATCCACTATATAGTGCACTATATCAGGTGTCTGCCATTTTGTAGTGCTGTCCGAATTCTGAGTGAACGACTTCATTCCCTACATTCGTTCACTACTTTTACCCACAATGCTCTCTGATTTTGAGTGTACATTCGATGTACGCTCGTTAAAGCGCCATTACCCAAAATCCAACGCGATAAGACGATCGAGTGCGAAAGAAAAATAAATATGGCGGACGGCAATACGAGAAGCGGCAACTTCTACAAATGTAAGTGTAATTTTTTATTAATTAGAACATCTTTGTAAAGATATTTTGAATCGAAATGATACAGATTTATATCATAATAACTTATTATCATATGATAATTTGGTCGATTTTTCTCATATGTTAGTGAACTGTTGTGCATTGTATACTGGTGTTTATAATGTATTTATTTACTATTATATTTTTTATAAACAAATGTGACAGTGTAGTGTTTTTGTTCTGTTATTTTTAAATATAAATTTACTAAATAGCATGACACAGGTGTTTTTATTCTCTCTTTATTCTCAATAAACATGACAAATAAACAGTAATATACAATTCATTAAGCTAAACAGGACATATTACAGACGGGTATAGGAAATGTTAATGACGAAATTGTCTGCGCTGTCTGGCGCATGCTATTAACGTCAGCGTCCGAATTCGCTCACTCATTTTCGTTCACTCTTTGCTGATATAGTGCACTCAACTGTCATAGGGGTTAGTGAATGAGTGAACGAGTGGGCGGTTTCGGACACAGCTCCTGTGAGTCACTAGTGCCCACCCTGGACGAGCCAACTCCACGTCCCACCAACCACCACTGCTTGTTTGCACAATATATTTATTCTTATCAATAGGCTACTGTTATCATTTTGTATATACATAATTCCTAAATAAAAGTGAGTGATAGTGAGTGCGGAAATGTTTGGTTGTGCGCTGCCGCAGAAGCAGGCCTACTGTATAGAAAAGCCATTCACATGAGCACGTTTAAACTAAAGGATTTATACTCTCATGAATTTAATACGCTACTCCACATAGGAAGAACAGAGATCCCAACTAGTTACTGACCTAGACACAAGGCTATCACGTGGAAATTAGCAGGGTAGCCAGAATTTTTCACCACAGATAGTTTTTTACTCTATTTCTGCAGCGAACATAGTTCAAAGATCACAGCAGAACCATGGTGCATCAGTCTCACAGACCTCTGCCTTTTGTCTAACGCTACCTTTCTGATCTCTCCTGCCAACTTTGATGGTCTTTGATTAAAGAAACGCCATACATCCAGTCACTATATGGCTCCGCAAAGTTGTGTTGTGTTTGTGTTATGTTTTTCTGAGAATAGACATGACTGTTTTCTTCACTGGAATTCCTATATAAATAATATATATTATTCTAAAACGACATTCGAACGCAATTCTAAGATCACATTCGGTGTGTTTGTCCATACTTAAGTCTGTCAGTCATCATTAGAGCGCTATCCTCAGGCTGAATACCACAAGAAGTGTCTGATGAGTTAAGCAATTAGGATATAAAATGTTTATCATAAACTATTGTTGGGGTTAAGAATCTGCCATACCTAAATTTATAGTCAAGTCAAGTCATCTTTATTTATATAGCGCTTTTTACAATGCAAATTGTGGCAAAGCAGCTTTACATTAATAAGAA
The DNA here is from genome assembly GCA_037194245.1 of Opsariichthys bidens. Lineage (NCBI taxonomy): Eukaryota > Metazoa > Chordata > Actinopteri > Cypriniformes > Xenocyprididae > Opsariichthys > Opsariichthys bidens. The sequence goes on along the minus strand of CM074279.1, from coordinate 9,718,651 downwards.
AATGGTGTCATTGTGCAGCTTATTCTGTATATTATTGATTCATTCCGTTGCAAATATCAATAGTTATTAGTCTAGTTAATTTATGTATATCAGCACTGCAGAAAACAGTGACGTAATCGTCCGGCTCAGCTCAATTTGTATACAACGGTGCCAATGCAGGCATATCAAAAACACTGCTGAATATCAAGCAAGTGTCCCCAACTTAAGCAAGCCAAAGGCAACAGCGGCAAGGAACCAAAACTCCAACAAATGGAGAAAAAAACCTCGGGAGAAACCAGGCTTAGTCGGGGGGCCAGTTCTCCTCTGGCCAACAGTGAACACTTGTCCGATACTCAGGCAGAGTTACAGGTCATTAAACCGTTTTGGAATCGCAACAGTCAAAATATTTAATCTAGTTTAAGATCTTTTTGATCACACCGGTATGGGACGGTTTGTTGGGAGGTTGTTGTTATAGCCAGGAGCCGCCACTAGCTGTTTATTAACAGTTTATTGTTTTTCTGCTGCGCTCATTTTCTTCAATTTCTCCTCAAGAGGCAGCACGAGCGCCTCAACAACGCAACCTTTTTAGAACATAGTCAGAACAGAATTGCGTAATCAAACTCCACTTAGACTAAATGAATGCAGAATCATTATCGCATTTTGGAGATTCCATATGTGAGGGGTAGATGTTAATTTAAAAAAAATATATATATAGGGGACTTTTATTTTGATGGGTGTGCTGTTTTTCGGCGTTCGGCGCGCACTGCGGAAGAGAGAAGCGTGGTGTATGCATACCCTTGTCGGTCAATAGAGTGAACCTCAATAAAGTAGGACACAACATGTATACATTAGTATGTAATAAAACTAAAAGCATTAAAGCGGGGACTAAGATCCTTTCGTTATTCGGTCTTCCAGGGCAGCACTACAAATTCCCCCTACAAAACGGGCTAAATCCCCCATTACGCAGTTATTTTTTTGTTCTTGGCGTTTTAATCTGGCTAGGCTACTTGTCCCCTTAAAAAATCCACTTGACAAGCGTTGCCCTGCGACGTTCGTTTAGATTACTTCATTAGGCTAGGCCCAAGGCTTTACGACGACTCTGTTGTATCACGTCAATCATTTTTTTTCATTTAATTTATAATTAATGTTATTATGCAATGAGGTTGATCTCATTTGTGCCCCCTGCAAAATATGTAATGCCCGTCCGTGAATTTGTGTCTGTTGCCGGGTATGGTCTAAAGTACCATGAAGATTAGGCGCAATTGGACTGCGCGTGACATTCCAGTTCCCGCTGGATTTCATCCTCTATGGCCAAACGCAGCAAAAGTGGGATGAGACGGCGCGGTTTTACAGAGCTCGCGCCGCGCTGACATGTCATCTGCACCATAGACTCCCCATTGGCCTCTGGATCGTACGTCAACGGCGCCGCCATATTATGCAGGTCAACATTCCCATAACGCTCATAAGTGGAATTGAGAAAAAGGCCTGTTTCGTTTGCCACTTGGGGCTGTACAAATCACCACACTACTGAATACAGGTTTCGGGGAATGACCTTTCACAGGTAAGGCTGAACCTTTGTTTCTGGTTTTATTTGGTCATTATATATGTTGATAGTAGTTGGCCACCGGAGTCATTCAGAAAATAGCTAGCGATGTCGCTAATTAGCTGTGAAAGTTGAGTTTACATGATTTATATTATAGTTTTAGTGTCTATTATCTTATTTTATAAACTAAATTTCCTGACATTTAAATATGCATGTTTATTTTCTTATAACCAACTTTGAAGACAGGCACTCGTTCTTATCCAAGTTCTTATCACACAATTCTTATCCAAGAATAAAGCAGCCAAATACAGGACAAGTATGAGCTTTGAATATTAAAATAAATATTTTTTTAAAGTCTACTATCAAGGTTTTAACCAGAGATGGAACTTTTTGTACACCACGTACATCATAAACCACTGAAATCGGTTGATAAATGTAAACGTTATTTTCGTTTTTATCCAAAAAAAAAAAAAAACGCAGATAGCCAGTTTACTTGAATTTGTTTACAGCGCAGTCTTGCCCTCAGCAATATGGCGGATGCGTTGACGTATCGCAGCAATGGTCCAAAGCGGCGAATGGGGCGTCTATGTATTTTATTATGTCTTTGATCTACACCAGGGGTGGCCAACGTCGGTCCTGGAGAGCCACAATCCTGCAGAGTTTAGCTCCAACCCTGATAAAAACTCACCTTCCTGTAGCTTTCTAGTAACCCTTAAGACCTTGATTAGCTTGTTCAGGTGTGTTTGATTAGGGTTGGAGCAAAAATTTGCAGGATTGTGGCTCTCCAGGACCGACGTTGGCCACCCCTGATCTACACGGTTCAGTGTTAGCGCAGCACAGACGTTGTTTGTTTGCGCCACCCAACGGACAGCGCGGTGCAAATCACATTACTGCTCTGCAGAAGTTAACCTGTTTTTTCCTTTACATAATGAAGATAAAGCGAATGAAGTTACACATTTCTTTTGCCTGTTTTCTTTCATATTACGTTTGTAGGCTGCATGTAAACAAACCGTATGTTCCTTAGGCTACTTTGAAGAATCGTATGCTTAAATAAGCTGTCATTGAGCATCTGTTCGCAAAAGACACATCTGTGGAGTCGCGTAAATGAGCACACGTGTTTTGCCGCGACTTGCCAGCTCAAGAAATTAGCCCGGAGAAATGTTTTACCGTTCTAGTTTTAGATCGGTAAGATTTTAAAATGCTCTTCTGCTCACCAAGGCTGTGTTTAATTGATCCAAAATACAGCAAAAACAGTAATATTGTGAAATAGGCCTACTGTGTTTTTACAATTTAAAAGAACTGTTATATAGCTTATGTATGCGCTTTCAGGAATAGAACAACATTAAAACTAGAAAACCTTTGTAACATTACACCGTTCAAAAGTTTCGGGTCAGTATGAATTTTTGGGGCGGGATTGGGAGGAAATAAATTAAAGCTTTTAATTGGCAATGATGCATTAAATTGATCAAAAATTACCTTATAGACAATTATATTGTTACAAAAGCTAGAGAAATGCTGTTCTTTTGAACTTTCTATCCAAAGAATCCTGATTTTTTTTTTTTTTTTTTTACATGTTTTCAAAATTGATAATCAAAAATATTTCTTGAGCAGCAAATCAGCATATTAGATTGATTTATGAAGGATCGTGTGACACTGAAGACTGGGGTAATGATGCTGTAAAAAAGCTTTACATCTCAGGAATCAGGCCTATTTTAAAATGTAAAAAATATTTCACATAACTTTTGCTGTATTTAGATCAAATAAATGCGGCCATGGTGAGCAGAAGAGCCTTTTAAAAACTGTGTGTGTGTATGCTAGGCTTATTTATCATGCAATTCTTCAAAGTAGCCTTAGAAACAATACTGTTTGTTTGCATGTAATTTGAAAGATAACAAGCAAAAGAAATGTGTAACTTCATTCTCTGTTTCTTCATTATCTTATGTAAAGGGAAAAACGGCTGAACTACTGCAGAGCAGTAATGTGATTCGCATTGTGCCGTATTAATTGGTCAGCGAGCTCTGTAAAACCGTGCTATCTCATCCCACTTTTGGTGCATTTGGCTCCCCATAATCCTCTGCATATAAGCTTAACTTTGTCAACAGTCCATCCCTATTTTTTATACTCCGTTGTTGAATAGCAGACAACTCTTACTGAATGCAACGCAACAGACTTTTAAAAATGGTGGTTGAATCAAAATACTGCATGAACTGTGAGTGCAAGTCCCACTCCCGAAACTTCAAAAAAAATACTACCTTGTGAACAGCGACTTCCTGAGGGGAAAATCTTTTATCTGGAACTTCATTTAGGCCCTGGTCCCTGTGGTCAAAACGGAAAGAGTACCCACCCCAAAGTCCCTAGTTCCTGGGGAAAGTTCTTGCGGTGGAAACACAGCAAAAATACATGCCGAAGACTGTCCGTTTTCCCAGTAGGCACAATTGACCTTTCGACAAGCCATGTGCTCTCACACCACACATCATGTTCTCACGCTGTGAAGGATTCTGGACTATGATAGGTTAGATCGCCTGCCAATCAATATCCCAGCGAAGGGTCAATTCAACTCTCTCTATCACTCGTGCATACCTGGCTCCTCCCCTTCGCAAACATCCCCCATCCTTAACTATTCCCACCACTAATTACTGAGTGAAAATTGTTTCAAAGTTAAAAAAAGAAGCCAAAAAGAACATGACAGAGTTAATGCAAAGGCCAACGGTGATATTTATATACTGTTTCTAAACCTATTAATCTGCTTTATCACCTGCTCTGCATAGGTAGCCACTCAAATAGCACCCAACATGGAGTATTTCAATACAGTTTGATTATATCATGTTGCCAAGTTATTGATGCAATATTCAATGCATTAAATGCATTTTCTTTCCTATGAATTGCCACAGTGCATTCCGGGATTGATTTAACCTTGAAGGAAACATGGATACTGCCTTATAATTTGTCAAAAAAATGAGGTATGATAATGCTGCCTATGTACAGGTTTTGCATCAAAAGTGCACCTATAGTTTTTAAAATGCTGTTAAGGTCCAGAGGCCCCCCAAAATAAGATAAACCATTTGTGAGGGAACCCCATTTTGATACCTAAGAAAAGCATTAATCTAATATTACAGATATGTTGTTACCAAAATATCACCGTCAGTGCTCCCTAAAAAAAGTCACTAATTGTGTTACTTAGTTACTTTTCATGCATAGTAATTAGTTACATTTGAATGACTTTTTCTCACATGGACTGTCCCTGGTTGTTTTTTAATAGCAAAAAAAAATATTTTCAGCAAGATTCAAGGTCGTTTCACAACACCCTTACCCAATAGATTTTTTTTTTTTTTTTTAACTAAAGGTTTAACTAAAGTAATTTTTGCCTCTTAGTGTGGTTGAATTGGAGGTCAACAGCAAAGACGTTGGTTATAATGTGGGATTAAATAGATAAATTAAGTATTTTTTAACATTTTAATTGTTGCAGTGTTTGCTTATCGTTCGCATTTCACGGTTTTTATTCACCTTGTGGAATACTGAATCTGTTTTGTGCAAGTGAGAAGAGTGAATGCATGTTCACATTTAGTCTAGAACTATAATAACCATCATGTTCACAAAGCACATATAACACCTACGCTTGCCTCAATTTTTTCTCAACATGGGGACAGGAGAAGTGTCAGTCAATAAATGAACTTTTCAAATAAGTAACTCCGATAAATTAGAGTATACATTTAAAAGTAATGCATTACTTTGTCTCTTAATCAGTAATCTGATTATGTAACCATGTAGTTTGTAATGCATTAACCCTAACAGTGGCCACAGTAATGAGGTCAAAGTAAATGATTCAAATATGGAAAATATTTACTTTGCATGTTGATAGTGTATTTTTGTAGTTAAGTTAGGGTTAGCATTCATAAAAAATAGTTTTTTATGGTTCCAATTGACCATTTCCATTGCACAAAAGGTTCTTCATAGTGGAAAAAAGATTATTCAGATTAATAAAATATTCTGAATAAATATTTAATAAATATTTTTAAAATATTCTGTTCAACTGTTCACTGAAAATTTCCCAAAATTGTTAGTCTCTAAAATCATTGTGAAAATTCCCTTTCTGTTTTAAGAGTGATGCTCAACCAATCAAGCAACCAACCAATAAATAAGTGTCTACTTGCTGTTAAAATACAATGATAGTAGGTTATCTAGTTTTTAGAAAGTGAGAGTAAAAATATTAAATACAATTAAATTGACATTATATTTAAAAAGTGTTGCCTCGTACCTTATTATCATTATTATTATATTTATTTATTTTTGTAGAAACAACCCTCTTTTGAAAACCCATTGAAATATCTTGAAGGGTTTTCAATAATAAGCCGTGCATTTTACTTTAAGAAAGAATACACTGGTGTTTTACTTTCTTTGTTTTCTTAATATCATAATAATTTATAATCATTACTCATTTAAGTACTTGTCATTTGATTTCTCATTTATTCATGGATTTGTTTATATTATTATCATTTTATTATAGTTGATCTACATCATTTATCATTTAATCATTTTATTAATATTCCTTTGTCTTTTTTTATATATTTATATTTTTACTTTTCTATTTTTGTTTAATCTTATGACTGTGTGGTTTGAAGGGATGTTCGTCTTCACCATAAGAGAATGTCTCAATTTCAAAAAGTTTTTAACATTACAAGATGATGTTAAAGCAGTAATTTTCCATTGTTTTTCTCTTGATATGGTAACCGTTGCTGGAATTGTACTGGCCAGAAAAAGTCAGAGCATGGAGACATTAGATGAATTCAGAGCATTGAGTAGTGTGACATCTATCGGGCTCTGAGAATTGAAACATGCGCAACGCAACTAAGATTATTCAATAAACTCTGCTCTTTTATTATCATCACTTCATCTCCTGCTTCGGCTCTTCTCTGGCTTTCTCAGTCAAACTCTCAGGCTGATCAAAGACTGTTATTAGAGTTTTGCGGTCCCAAGACTACCTGTTGACAGGTTTGCTGGGTTGCACACACCAGACAAACGGTTATCTTTAGACAAGATCCAGCGTCCGGGGCTGGATTTGATATTTCTGACATGGAGATTCCATCCGATCTAACACCCTAGGTACACCCTAGGTTCTAGGTAAGCAGCTCACTAGGATTTGTAAAAGACTGTTGAGATTGTATGTGAATTTCAGTGTTTCTCATGAGCAGTTTCTTCTTCCCAGGCACTGTGTAAAGTGTTGTGTCAGTAGTAATGAATTGGATATTTTGGAGAGTAACAAGAGCAAAGCCTTGTGGGTCATTTAGTGCACAGCTGTATGGGAATCCCACAGCACTGGAACTTTACAGCTCTCTGAATGAGGCAATAAAGGAGTGAATATGCACATATGCAGGAGCAGAGTTAAGGGGAGGGGTCAGCATGGTGCGGAATAAGGCACCCGTCTCTGTTCCTCTCAGGAGATCCATTCTGCCATTTTAATCAACTCTGAGAGAAGACCACACACTTGTTCCAGATTCATCAGCTGGAATTCACTCCCTGAGATGCTACGGATGACTAAAAAAAGTGCATAAACCTGATGGAGAATGGAGCTGTATGTAATATCACAATTAAAGTGAATAAGGAGGTGTTGTGTACCCATAAGCACACGGGAGCCATCCTTGTGCCGTGAAATGCTAATTTCACACGCTGTCGACCCATCATGGATTTCCAGAGTGTTGAAATACACAATCATTTGCATGAGGGATTTGGCTGCTAAAAACAAAAGAATTATATTCCGAAGTTTAGCTTCCGCAAACAGTCATGGTATCAGCATCACCAAAACAAAGGCTGTATGTGGAAGCCAAAAAAAGAAGTCATTATGAGGAACAACTGGGAGTCTGTAATGGGTGGGGGGAGTGGTGGCTCTAAGGTGTAATCAATTCATGGGGCTAGTGGGAGAGCAGGTCTACCCTTGAAAATGTATAGTCCTCCCCTGCTGCAAACAATTTAGTCTTTATCACTCAAGCCTGTCATTTGTGTTTCTGATGCGCGAGCACATTCTTAGGTCAAATGAGCCTCAAAATTAATTTCACATTAAAAAGAAATGAAACATTAAAAAAATGACGCTGAAGCACAAACTATGCATACACTAACGTTCAAAAGTTTGGGGAGACAGTAAAGGCACTTGTAATATTACAAAACCTTTCTATTTCAAATAAATGCTGTTCATAAGAACTTTCTATTCAAAAAGTCCTGCAAAAAACTGTTTTCAAGTTTTCCACAGATATGAAGTAGCACAACTGTTTTCAACATTGATAATAATAAATGTTATGATAATATGACACTGAAGAGAGGAATAATGATACAGAAATTAATTAATGATACATTAAATTAAAATATATTCATATAGAAAACTCGGGGTTCTGGGCTCTGCGGTTTGAGATGGACCCATGGTTTGACATATCAGGGCAGAGATTGTGACCAGGAAGCCATAACAGGGCAGGGAGAGGTTTCAGGGACAGCCTCCTTACCCAATATGGAACAGGCAGAGTAGCAGGGATTGGGGAGCTGAGATTAGGAGCCAGGGTGGAAGCATCATCAACCATACCGACTTGTTGCTGGGTGACAAGACACCAATTAGACTTGGTGCAGGGTGATGAAACAGACTTGAAGCAAGCCAAAACCAGTGGCAGCGAGAGATTCAAACATGAAGGGGGTGCGGTATATCAGCATGGTAAGGAACCAATACACACAGCAAAACTTTTAACAGAATGGTTTGATGAAATGAAAGTGAAGTTGAACATCTCCCGTGGCCTGCACAGTCTCTATATCCAAATATTTTTGAGCCACTTTGAAGTATTTTGGAGGAGCAAGTCAGAAAACATTTTCTTCCACAAGCATCACATAGTGCCGCTGTTCTGTTAGAGGAATGGCTCAGAATCCTTCAGGCCAGTGTGAAGGACTTGTGTCTTTTATTCCCAAGACGAATTGATGCTGTATGCACAAAAAGGAGGCCCTACTCCATACTAATTAATTGTGGTCTAAAACTAGGTGTTTCAGTTTAATTGTCCAACCCTTTTGTATACAGTGACGACACACAGACATGCACGCACACACACGCACGCATGCAACTCATCTGTCTTTTCCCCTGTAGACTGAGAAACAGCACTGACAGCATCTTTTGCAAAATTCATATAACCTACCCTTTGGAACAGCTAAGAAACAATGCATTAGTCTGCTGCTTTTTATTCAGCAATAAAAACTACCATACATTTGTTACGAGCGAAACATGAAATCGCACGACGTAATGCATTTTTAATGCTCAAGATACTGGAGACATGCTGTGGTTTTTCTGAGTCTCAGTGAAGTCAAACTGTCATGTTAAGCCATTACACACAGAGGAGATCCCAAACATGACTGCAAAGCTCAGATTTTGCATGGAAATTGTGCAGCCACCACCGAGTAGCTGTATGGTTTAACATTCTAAATGGAGCAAAATAACCCCAAATGCACCTCGGTTTGTGTGTACGAGCAGGAGCTTGCTTGTGTAAGAGCACAATACACAGACGTTCAGGAAAACAGCATGTGTATGAGAGTGACTCATGCTGACGAGAATAGGATAGGGTGAAAGCGGAGACGTGGAATATTAAAAAGTAAAACTTTAGATGATAAGTGGGTTTCTAAAATGAAACTTGACAAGCTTTTTCTTCTCATTATTGAGTGTTACTGTAAAACCGCACAGGTGACTCACGATGGGAGTCTGTCGCATCATCTGTGCATATTCTCCAGCAGACTGACTTTGGGATATGATTGTGATCAAATCCGACCATAGAAACCATCAATCGAGACATAAAAAAATCCTGAAATCTGAACCATTGACTCGGATATCTACATATCAAATATTACAACAAACACACACACACACACACACACACACACACACACACACACAGTGTACAGGTTTATTGAATAAAGAAAGCTAACGTTTGACACATTTATAGAAGAAACCAGATAAAGCAGTTGAAACCCAAGGCCTTTTATTACAAGGGGGCGTGCTGAAAGGATATGGATAAAAGTAGATCTGGGAGAGGAAAACAATTTCAGACACACAGCACAGCTCAATCAGCTCCTTCTGATCACAGCTCTTCATCACAGACCCACTGCACTGCAGATGGAATTAAGCAACAATCTCTGTTCCATCTCTATTTATATCTGTTTTTATGGGCTATTTACACTTGGTCACTTCTTGCATCTTGATCAGATTGCTATTCGATTAAGTATACACATTACATTTACACTCATCCACATTAATGGATAAAATGGATTTAAATTCTATTCTCACCATATATGCAAATAAAACAGTTTATTTCCACAATGATGCTAGTCATTGGGAGAGTTACATTTGCTATGGTCTCAAATACATCTTGGGTCTTTTCATAATCGTATGGTTACCTGATCATTGAAAATGTATGAAATTTGTTTTGTACATCTGTACAAATCTTTAAAAAGGAACTCGCTGTTATAATTAGTCTTTATACTCTGTACTGGCTCTGTTCCGACACCAAGTGAGTTACATAGACAGGATTTTAAGGCATCTCAATGCAAAGGCTACTCCCAAAAGAAGGCAGAGATGTTATGCAATAAAAAAATACCTCATTCTGGCCAAATTCTAAAGCAGAATTCCATCCCTCTTAAATATGAGAACGAACTAATTGTAAGGGTGGTGCTCCTACAGGGGTTCAAGATGCAGGGTTGCCAAATGACTTAAGAAATATTATCAGCAAGATGGTTGAAAACTGGACATTTCTTGTCTATTACCACCCACTGCTACTTATACCAACGACGGAAATAAGCGCAGTTATAATAGCTAAATATGTGGGAGAGCGTTGCTATAATGTGACAATATTATATTGCAATAGGTAACATATCAAAGTTAAAACCAAATCAAACTAGTTAGCACATAATTTGTAGTGAAAGAATTTAATGACAATATATTGGTTTATGGTTACACTTAAAATGATTACAAAATAGATGAGATGATAAAAACTTATACCATTAATCGTACCCAGCATGTATGTAAAAAGTTACCTGAGAGATAGAAAGAAAGAGAAAGACAAAGGGACAGAGAGGGACAGAGAGTGTCCAAGACAAATGGCAGAGAGCAGAGCGTAGGAAAAGAAGAGAGCGTAAAAGAAAGAGACAGCAGGAAAGCAGAGCGTAAAAAAGAGAGCGTAAAAGAAGAAGAGACAGAGCAATAGTTGCAATCTTCTTTTATCCTTTTCCTTGACCATGTGACTGAAACCCAAATGTGAGACATTCAAACTGACCAATCAGAGGTAAAACTCCCCCCACTGTACTAAAGGTGTGACAATTCATAGACCCCCGATGCACAAGCATCTTGGCCTACAGGCCTTGATCACTATCAGCTCCTTTGTGTGTTCCCAAATGGCTCTTGTAGCATGAAAGAGGGGACTGAAACAGCAAAGCCAATGTCTTTGTTCATTTTTAAAATATCTTTGGATATTTTCAGTCTTACAAATCATCCAAGACGGTGGATGGAATCATGAGAAATGTGATTTACACATTCTGTTTTATTCAATTCTAAAACAGGTCAATAAAATAAATTCAATTAAAAACTATTTTAATAAATATTTGTGTTAAGTGTTTGGTAAAGTTACACTTTATTTTAATGTGTCCTTGTTACATGTTACATGTATTTACTATAGTAATAACCATAAATTAGGCATAATTATGTAAGGCTTGATTTTCCTGCTAAGATAAAAGCTGAGATCAAGCATCCTGCAATAAAGCAATAAAACTCATCTGGAGAGAAGATATCAAAGGAGTAGGACAAAGCCTTGCCCAAACTGTCCTCACTCATTTATGCAACAACCCCCCCCCCCACTCCCTTCCTTCCCCCTTATTCAATAAACTGAAGTTCCCTAAGAATGCATATGTATTACGTATGATGTATCTTGTGAATCTATTGTTTTTCCAATTTCATGTTTAGTATAATTTTAAATGTCTCAGTGCGATTGGTAAAGTGGTCTCAATTTCACAGCAGTCACTAGTATTATGAATAAGATTGAAAACTCAGGAGCATTCTGTTCTCCTGTATGGATGGTTTCTCTTCAAGTAAACCTTCTCTCCCCCGAAACCAGGTGTCGGTGCAATAAACATTTACATCCTTTTTTCTCTGGGTATTTAAGGGAAAAGGCACAACAGCAAGGGGGAACATTCTTTAGGCAGAGGCCCCTGCATAGAGATGATGAGTGTCTTTCACCCACCATCTCTGTGTGCATGCATAACTTTTAAGTGCTCTTAGAGAAATATTTTGAGTAACTGATGTTATGTATTTATTATGTCTGAATTGGCTTATAATTGTGTAATTTTGTAATTGGCATTGATACATTTTTACCTGATCAATAAATTGTTACATTTAATTTTATTCTGACTTACTCTGAAATTATTGTCTTCAGTTGATTATGATGTATCCATTGTTACCACAAAGCTGCGTCAGGATCAGGCATACTAAAGGCCCAATGAATGGAGCAGGTCGCACATCATATGAGACCTTTAGATTTCTTTTGAATAGACTCAAATTATATTGCTATTAATGGAATTGCATTGGCATGTGTAAGGTTTGATTTTCCTGCTAAGATAAAAGCTGAGATCAAGCATCCTGCAATAAAGCAATAAAACTCATATGGAAAGAAGATTTCAAAGGAATAGGACAACACCCTGCCAAAACTGCCCTCACTCATCTATGCGACCAGCCCCCCTCCCTCCACTTCCTACCTCCCCTCTGATTCAAGTCACTGAAGTTCTCTAAGAATGCATATGTACTATGTATGATGTATCTTGTGAATCTATTATTTTCCAATTTCATGTTTAGTATCCTTTTAAATGTCTCAGTGCGATTGGTAAAATGGTCTCAGTTTCACAGCAGTCACTAGTATTATGAGAAAGATTGAAAACTTAGGAGAATTCTGTTCTCTTTTCTGAGATGTGTCTCTTCAAGAAAACCTTCTCCTCTCCCCCGAAACCAGGTGCGGGGGCAATAAATATTTACAATCCTTTTGTTGTGGTCTGGGTATTTAGGAGAAAAGACACAGCAGCAAGAGGGGACATTCTGTAGCCAGAACCCCCACATAGAGGTGATGAGTGTTTTTCACCCTGCATCTCTATGTCTGTGCATTACTTTTAAATACTCTTAGAGAAATATTTTGAGTAATTGATGTTATGTATTTATTATATTTGAATTGGTTTATAATTGTGTAATTATGTAATTGGCATTGATACATTTTTACCTGATAAATAAATTGTTACATCTTGATTTATTTTGAATTCATCTGAAATCATTGTCACCAGTAGATTAAGTGGTTTTCGACATTTCCGCAATTCTAGGGTTGGGATAGATCATATCATTAAGATCATCTTAATAAACGGAGCATGTGGCACGTTATTAAGATTTTGGATTTCTGACTATTATGACTTAACATGTTATAGTATCTTGACTAAAACGAACGGCACTTTTGTGTGAATAAGCATGAGGCGATTCCATAATTTGTGTTTTTTAGTAAACGCTATATTCCTCTGTTTTGATTCTAAACTAATGAGGTTGTGACGTAAAGTGTATAAACGGCCGTATATAACTTTTAAGCGATGCGACGCCCTGATGAAAGGATAATAGAAATTAAGAGAAATTAAAGAATCAAAGATCTAAATTAATTCATATTTAATTGCGCGATCAGATATTAATGTTACATCAGAAACATTACCAATTAGAGATCGTTTAAAATTGGAGTCAGATTAAACGAACAGCTAAAGGAAAACATAAACTAAATCTTAAAATTTATGTGAACTTCACGCGGGCGCTGAAAAGACATACACGCACAATCCCTTCACCCGGGCCGTCAGATTCCGCCATTGGGCTGACGGGCGGAGCTTACACATGGTTGAAATCCTACTTATCTGATTGTTATCAGTTTATAGTAGTAAACGAAGAGATGTCATTTCAATCACAAGTTCAATGTGGAGTACCGCAAGGCTCAGTACTAGGACTGTTACTTTTTACTCTGTACATGCTACCCTTAGGAGATGTCATTAGGAAGCATGGCATTAGTTTTCACTGTTACGCCGATGATACTCAGCTCTATATTTCTTCACACCCTGACGAAACCTACCAATTCTCAAAATGAACGAAATGTGTAGCTGATATATATATATATATATATATATATATATATATATATATATATATATATATATATATATATAAATAGGATGATTAGTAATTTCCTACTACTAAATTCAGAAAAAACAGAGATTCTAATTATTGGGCCAAAAACTTCTGCACAAAGGCTGCTCTGTTAAGTCGTCATTCATTCGTCATTCATTTCATTTGAAAGCCACATTTCTAGCATATGTAAAATTGCATTCTTCCATCTTAAAAATATATCTAAACTAGGACATATGCTCTCAATAACAAATGCGGAACAGTTAGTTCATGCGTTCATGACCTCAAGGCTAGATTACTGTAACACGCTACTGGGTGGTTGCCCTGCTCCTTAATAAACAAACCACAGCTGGTCCAAAGCGCAGCTGCTAGGGTCCTTACTATAACCAGGCAGTATAACCATATTTGCCCGGTTCTGTCAAGACTGCACTGGCTCCCTATTAAACATTGTATAGTTTTTAAAATCTTGCTAATTACTTACAAAGCACTAAATGGTTTTGCTCCCCAGTACCTAGAATATTAAAATCAACCACAGGTGGTAGATCCTTTTCCTATTTGGCACCCAAACTCTGGAACGATCTTCCTAGCATTGTTCGGGAAGCGTACGCATGACACATTATCAATTTATGTCTTCCTATCCGTTAAAGGATTGTTAGGCTGCATAGATCAGGTCAGCCGGAACCGGGAACACTTATATAACACCTATAACACCAGATGTACTTGTTACATCAGAAGAAGAATGGTCTCTCTGCTTATCCCGAGGTTTAACATTTAACGTGATTGGCTGGATCTGGACCGCATCTGGGTCGGATGGGAACCCGTGCCTATGCGCAGCAGCAGCAAGGTTCTGGGGTGTCGGCAGAGACTGTGTCAACTAGCTAATCTCTTGTGAGGGCCTTACCGACTCATCAGCCAGTGGCACAGATCACCAGCAAACCGTCCCATACTGGCGTGATGAAAAAGATCTTAAATTAGATGGAACTGGATTAAATATTTTAACTGTTCCAATCCCAAATCAGACTTCTGACCTGTAACTCTGCCTGAATCAATCAAGCAAGTGTTCACTGTTGGCCAGAGGAGAACTGGCTCCCCAAATAAGCCTGGTTTCTCCCAAGGTTTTTATTTTCCATTTTGTTGGAGTTTTGGTTCCTTGATGCTGTTGCCTTTGGCTTGCTTGGTTGGGGACACTTTCTTGATATTCAGCAGTGTTTTTGGTATGCCTGCATTGCCGGCGTTGTATGCGAACTGTGCTGAGCCGACGATTACATGTTTTCCCCAGTGCTGATGTACATAAATTAACTAAACTGTTACACAGTTCGTAAGAACGGGAAGAAGGAGGCTTGAACTGGCGAACATTCAACATCTTTTAATACATAAATAAACAAACAATAAAATGAAAGTAAAAGACACACAAACAAAATAAAACACAACATAGGCCTGGTCCTCTCTCGTCCTTCACTGTAGTCGCTCCTCTTTTATGCTTCCGGAGCTCCTCCGTGAGAGATACGAGACCGGAGCGCCGAGCAGCTGAAGCTCATTATCACTCGCGTCACCGGCCTCATGCCGTTTCCTCAGGGCTCTCGCCCGCCCTAGTAACTACACATAAACTAATAACTCTTGATCTTTCAATAGTGTGAAATGAATCAATACAAATTTTTTTTTTGCCAGTTATTACTTTAAAGCTGCTTTGCCACAATTTGCATTGTAAAAAGCGCTATATAAGTAAAGGTGACTTGACTTGACTTTATAGTTGCTAAAAATCTTAACAGAAATGACTGTATTTGGACTGAACAAGATGAGATGATTATTAACTTTGAGATTTGACAGCTTTGACCTCTTTCATATATTAACTGGCTAAATTTGTCCTCAACAGCTTAATTTAATTCTCCCGGTAGATGTCAGGTCTTGTTATAGAGAGTCACTGAAACAATCTTCATCAATCTCATTTTGTGGCCAAGTTAAACTGCATACAAAAATTAAAAACTATGACCAATTGTTACTGTCTTATGTAGTCTGTAGATTTTAGTGAATTCAAATAGTAAAAAGTGATGACTCAAATGGATGTTAGTCTGAAATACAAACTTCTGTTAATTTCACTCCATGCTTCACCTGATATTGAATAGCCATTCCAAGCTGAATGTGGGATCGTCCTGCTTAAAGGCACAATATGTAAGATTTTTTGATTAAAATTTCCAAAAACCTCTGGAACAGTGTTATTTATTTTACTAACTTGTATACTTATAATTTATATATAATTTATATAATAAATATATAATTTATATATAATTTACTTACTTATATACTGCCTATCAATGACATAATACCCACGTTACCCTTGACTTCCGGTTTAATTTTGTAGAAACCATGTAAATCTCAAACACACTTTAATATATTATGTTTTATTAGACTGTTTGGATACACTTATAGACAAAAAATAGTCATTGTTATATAGCTGAACAAGTTTAGTCTTTTTGTTTGAATCTCATTTTCTTGCTTATATTCTATATTGTCGCACTTGTCTCTCATTAGAAATCGCTCCAGTGGCTTTGATCAGCTCCTACAGCACTTGGCACCTGCTCTGCTTCATACAACAGTAATGTTAAATAACTGATATGTTAATAATTGATTCTTTTCCCCTGGCTGTCAGGTGAAGACGACATCTCCCAAGATTCCGTGCTCATCAATCTACGCTTTTGTTTTGAATAGGCGACGTCTGGAGGTGAAAATCTACATATTGTGTCTTCAATACCTTCAACTTTTGGCTATAAACAAAATATGTAAGTCCTTTTACATGGTAGCTAAGTTTGAAATACCCCAACTATTTTCCAGCCTTTCAAGTAAAGCTCTTGTATCATTGAGAGGGGAAATCAGAAATATCCAAGACTGTCAATCAAAATTTTATTTCAATAACATACATAAAATCAGCAATATATTTTGACAACAATTCAGTTCACATTCATTTCAATAGCACTTTTAACAATACAAATAATTTCAAAGCAGCTTTACAGAAAATGCATGTCAACATTACGATTTAGAGTGATCTGTTACCAAAGGTGACTGCAAGTTATGTAATTTCTAGGGGTGTGACGAGACCCCTATTCCACGAGACGAGACGAGACACGAGATTGGGTTCACGAGACGAGATTTTTATAGTATTTTTTAGAAATCCTCAATAATGAAACGTATGAAGGGAAAATAGTCTTTTATTCAACTGAAAATCATAAAATGCAAAAATGTTGGTGCATTTTGAAATCAACTTGAAATGAATGTCATTTTACTTCTATTTTAATGAATTATTTGCAGTAAAACAACATGCAAACACTGCTAAATGTTTTGCCACAAAATCAACCAATTGTTTTCTGCCCTGTACAATTTCACATGAGAAATCTCACTGAACTTTTCTACAGATTGAACATAAATTAAACAGAATAAATAAAATAAATATATAAATAAAAAATTTAAATAACACTTTAAGTGTCACTTTAACTGCAGTACAAAGTTGACCATTTCCCAGTCACTATTGATTGTGTGGCTGAACTGTTATAAGCGCGGCCGCATCGCTTCCTCCTTCTTTTGCAAGCGTTTCGGGAGCTCGCGCTTCTGTAGCGTCTGTCGTTGCTATGCAACCATGAACTGTGCTCTCCACGACCACGAGGAAGTTTCAGCAAGTGACAAATTGATTTTTAGCTTTAGCTTTACTACTAGATATATTTATGGAGATGAGATATAACAACCCCCTGTACAGCTATGATCAGCTGTTCGGCTGAGCTTTCCATGTTTTGTCACGGAAAGGTCGAAACTGATCGGTTGCTTCTTGTCAATGACCTGCGGTGCGCTTGCGGCATTCTGAAAAGTTGAGATGTTTTCATCTCGCCGCGGCACAGGCATGCCAGGAAAAAACGAGCGCTCCACACTGCCCCGCATACACGTCGCGAACGCGTCACTTCCGTTTTGCGCGAATAAAAATGCGCGCGATATGTGTACGGCCCCTAAGAGTCTGTACAACCTTGGCCGAGGTGTACAGCATAGTTTTCTTACAATGTTTACATATTTTTTGTGTTGTGTGTTATTCTTTCGGTGTTTATTATTTCTACTGGAAAACCAAAATGTTTCCACAAAAACTATTTGAAAGTGGCGGGGGCATCTTCAATAATAATTTCACCCTCACACTGATAGCAAGACGAGACAACTTTTCACCTCGACGAGAAATCTCGTCACGTTTTAGTTTAGGTACGAGATTTCGTCACACCCCTAGTAATTTCAGAAATGTATACAAGTAAATCACGCTAACAATCTATTAATTTAAACAATGTATTATTAAGGCAGAAACAATGAGCTCATCGAAGTAATTAATACATGTTAACAAATGATTAGTACAGTCATGGCCAAAAGTTTTGAGAATTACATAAATATTGGAAATTGGAAAATTTGCTGCTTAAGTTTTTATAATAGCAATTTGCATATACTCCAGAATGTTATGAAGAGTGATCAGATTAATTGCATAGTCTTTCTTTGCCATGAAAATGAACTTAATCCCAAAAAAACCTTTCCACTGCATTTCATTGCTGTCATTAAAGGACCTGCTGAGATCATTTCAGTAATCGTCTTGTTAACTCAGGTGAGAATGTTGACGAGCACAAGGCTGGAGATCATTATGTCAGACTGATTGGGTTAGAATGGCAGACTTGACATGTTAAAAGGAGGGTGATGCTTGAAATCATTGTTCTTCCATTGTTAACCATGCTGACCTGCAAAGAAACGCGTGCAGCCATCATTGCGTTGCATAAAAATGGCTTCACAGGCAAGGATATTGTGGCTACTAAGATTGCACCTAAATCAACAATTTATTGGATCATCAGCAACTTCAAGGAAAGAGGTTCAATTCTTTGAAAGAAGGCTTCAGGGCTTCCAGCAAGTGCCAGGATCATCTCCTAAAGAGGATTCAGCTGCGGGATCGGAGTGCCACCAGTGCAGAGCTTGCTCAGGAATGGCAGCAGGCAGGTGTGAGCGCATCTGCACGCACTGTGAGGCGAAGACTTTAGGAAGATGGCTTAGTGTCAAGAAGGGCAGCAAAGAAGCCACTTCTCTCCAAAAAAAACCATCAGGGACAGATTGATCTTCTGCAGAAAGTATCGTGAATGGACTGCTGAGGACTGGGGCAAAGTCATATTCTCCGATGAAGCGCCTTTCCGATTGTTTGGGGCATCTGGAAAAAGGCTTGTCAAATTTACATTGGTTCATGTTGATCCAGAGTTGCAACATCTGAAGTCTTCATAAGAAACAATGAACAATGGCATCTTTAGCTGGAGTAGCAGTAGCCTGTAAAATATAGATGGATGGATCTTAGATCTTAGATTAGACTTCCAACTTGTGCACAATTGAAGTTGTAAGTCTGGCTTTTTCAATTGGAAATTGCAACTTATGGAGTTAAACGCAATACTGTCCTTCCATAGATGCTCTTACATATATGCCAAGCTGCTGCTTTCTTTTACGCTAACTGCTGGTCTTCAGATCTATTACGCTCAGCAGTGCTGTGAAGACCAATAAGATGAGGGTTCCATCAGTAAGATCATGTGCCTCCAGGATGGAGTTTGACTCTGTCTGAGAACTTGAGGATTTGAGGTCAGAAGGAACAAAGCATGTGTCACACAGAACATCTGATGTAAAGATAAAGCTAACTAGCTAAAGCTAACACTCCGATAACACTGTCATCCACTCACAGTCATACATGTGTATAGTACAATGGCTCAGACTCTTCTATACACTCACTGAAAAATACAGGCCAAATTCCACACCTACATTCATACTGAAGCAGACGTCCACAGCCTGCTGTAGATGATTACTTTTGGACTAGAAGCACAAAAGCTCCAGAGACCCCATTAGGACTCTCACAGTGAGGCTAACAGAAATGGAGATAGCTGCCAAGCCCAACCCCCCTCTCCCCCTCTCCCCAAAAAATTTCCTGATGCGCATCAAAACTAAACCAAAGCACACTGTAAGCTACCAATCATGTCATTTCAAACTTAAGGGCTTTTTAAAATCTTTTTTCAAAACTTTCAACAAGACATTGCTTTTCTAGTTAGTTCTTTATTGTTTTTCTTGAAATTGTAGGTTAGTTTTTTCACTTCAAATTCAGGAATTAAATGTGAACTTCAGTGTGAAGACAATTCGAATCTTGATGCACAAAAAAAAAAAAAAAAAACTATTTAAACAAAGAAAGAAAGAAAGAAAGAAAGAAAGACACATAATGGATAGCACCCCAGTACATAATTATCATTTATCATTGTTCATTAGTCTAGATCATTGCATCTTTTCATCATTCAGTTGCAGCATCTATGAAGTGAGAATTCCAGCTCTCAGTTGAGGTGAATGTGGAGATCATAGACAGCCTTTGCCTCGGCTAGCATTAGAACTACAAGAACTGTGCAAGAGCACAGAAGTCCTCCAATTACTGAAGAATTAGAGCTCAAGGCCTGAGGTTATCTTCTTCTCCATCCGCTCACTCTGCTATCTTTCTGTGGATTAACGCTTCTCTGTTCTTATCTAAGACTGCAAGCTAAAATCCATGAGAAAGAGCAAGATAAGAGCAAGGCAATATGCCAAGAAGATGCAGCAAAGGAGAAGGAGGAACTTCAATATATAAAACAAGTGCTACTGACCTAATAAAGAATTTAAATGAGCTGTTATTCACCTAATATTACTGTCCTTCATAGATCTGACAGTTTTTGACAACATTCTGTAATAGTAACCAACTGGTGGGAGGTACAGAAGAAGTAGTTGCAGCTTTGGTCTGGTAATCCACAGGTCACTTGTTTAAACCCCAGAACGGGAGATTGATGACACAGGGAGATGCTGAGTTCCCTATCTGAATCTGTTCTGCTGTTTCACTAGTTTTTATCCTCTGTTTGCCCTGTTGTTTCGGTCAAACCAGCAGTGTGTGTCTGGAGAGAGTGTTTGCCAACACACTGCTCTGTCCAGAAGAGCCAGCCAGACATATGAACCACAATCTGAGCTTGAATGATCTTGTCTAATCATATGTGCGACTGCTCACATTTACAGTCACTGTGATTATACCGTTATCTAAATCAGTAACCATAGACATAAGGATAGAGAACTCGGAATTAAAGTGAGGAGGAAAAAGATGGTGTGAGGTTGGCTGTGTTGGCGAATCAGTCCTTCATTTGTCTTTTAACTTGCAATTTTGAGTGCACATTGCACTTTCAGATCAGTAAGGAGTTTATTTGTTTACTCTTTTACTCTTATTCCTGCTTTTATGATTATTTTTTTCACATAAACTTTGTTTAAAAAATGACTAAATGTTTAATATACCTAGGTTACTTTAAGCTCATTAGTAGTGCTGTGATTAAAACCTCAGGGGTTTTGGACAAAGAAAAAATATAAGAAGTGCAAATCTAAGCTGATGAATTCAATTTTAAATCTTGGAGATTCTTTGATCCAAACTCATCTGCAATCGGTCTTCTACCCAAAACACTGGTAAAGGAACCAATGCACAAAAAAGGCAGAAATGATGATGATGGTGGTGATGATGTTGATGAAAATCTGCAGCTCCGTCTAGCCACTGTTATAATAACATCTCTCAAGTCCGTCATTAACGAAAGACCTGATACTCTTGACGTAAAGGCATCGAGGATGTAAAGTAGAATTTCTGTCAGAAGAAATAAAAGACATCAAGGGAAAAGTGGAACGCGTCGAACAACGGCAAACAAAAAACAGTGAGTTGGAGAATAAAAAACAGGAACTCTGTCGATGCAAGAGGAGATGGAATCTGCGGCTCCATGGTCTGCCCGAGCAACCGGGAGAAAACATCAGACAGCTGCATCCCAGCTTTTTCTGGCAAATCTCATAAGCTCATCGATGTGGTACTCCATTTGGGAGAAATGAGGAGTGACAGTGCTCTGTCCCCTGGACAAAAATCTCGTTGAATTCTGAAGTTCACAATACTCTCCTTATCTTGCAAAACTCCACATGAGTTTTGCAGAAGATTTGTTCCCCAAAGACCGAGAGAAGCATAACAAACTTTGGCCAGAAGTTCTTCTTTCTTCTGTTTACTTACACAGATTGATGTTAAATGTAAAGCAGTTTTTTAAATGTAAAAATTCTTAATACTGGTTATTTTGTAATGCTTAAATCATAGTGGCATATTAATAAACTACATTATTAAAATTGCTCTTAATTTTCAGAAAGTGTTTGAACTTGCAAACACAAGTTTAAGGCAAAAATGAGCAATTTCTGTTCTTGATGGCCTTTTTGTGTTTATGTGGCTGGCTTTAAATGGTTTCTCTGACTTTATGTGATCACCATCATGAGGTTTTTGCATATTCCATTATGCTAAAGATAATTCGAATTCTTATTAGGGTGTAACTGTCACGTATAGTTTTGCTTTTGTGTTCATGTTTTGTGTCATGTTGTCTTTGCTTTGTTTCCATTTTCTATGTGCTCCCTTGTTGCCATGTGTTTGTGTCATGTGATCCTGCCATGTTCTCCCTTGTCATGTGTCCTATGTTGTCATTGGTTGAATGTGCACAGTTGTTCCTGGGGGGTATTCCAGAAAGCATGTTATGTAACATACCAGGTATGTTTAAGAGTAAGTATGCCGATAATCTCAACTTTCAGGGTATGTAAGTAACCATAGTAAGTAGCCAGGGTTAGTTTGTTTAAGAAGTATTCAGGTGCATGTTATTTATTTAATATAGTTATATTAATATAACTACATTTGTTTTATATAACAAATGGTGTTTATATATTAAATAAATAAAAAAATAAATGTTTATTCAATTCTAATATATGTATTTATTTTATTGTAATTTTCTATACTATAATTTCTATAATAAAATAAATATGTGAAATCTTCTTAAATATTTAGCATCAAACAAATTCTTATTCTAATAAAGATTACTTATTCAATAAAAAGATTGAAAAAATGATTACACAACCTCCAAATAGGTGGAGATGTGCACTAAGTAGGTCATGTAAATCGCCATTAAACAAAAGAAGAAGGTAGAATGCGTGCTTTTTCATTGTGTCTATTTTCATGGTGAATCATCGATTCGTCGCTCGGTTGAGAATGTCTTTATTGCTTTAAATTGCTTTAATAAATGAAATCCTTCTGAAGAAAGAAAGAAGAAAGAAAGAAAGAAAGAAAGAAAGAAAGAAAGAAAGAAAGAAAGAAAGAAAGAAAAGAAAGAAAGAAAGAAAGAAAGAAAAGAAAGAAGAAAGAAAGAAAGAAGAAAGAAAGAAAGAAAGAAAGAAAAGCTCTTGCTGAAAAGACAAAAAAAAAAAAAAAAAAAAAAACATTCTGAAGCACTGGGGGGAAAACAACCATAAAGTGAAACATTTGCATTTTGCGTTGTATTCAAATATAAATGTACGTCATGAACCAGATTCACTGTGATTTATTCACACTGAAAGTAGTGAATGTGTCCCATGCAACTCACATGGCCGAACATAGTCTGGACACATAAATATAAATATATATATATATATATATATATATATATATATATATATATATATATATATATACACACAAAAATATCAATATGAGACAATGTTGTAGCAGTACTCATTTTTCTATATCTACCATAATGAATCAAATGATTTATTACCAGCTGCCTTGTACAAAATAAATATATGTGCCATCTTAAAACCAATAAAGATCTGCAAAATCATTTATGGAGGGTGATTTGCTTGATGAATCTGTCAGACTAGAAAGCAATGAATCAATAACTCTTTATTAAGACAGCATAATGACTGAAATCAATCAAGAATTTGAAATAACCTAAAACAATACAAGAACAGACATTTAATAAATTCTACAAAGCAGACATCCAAGATGGAAAGACACTCCAATGAAGAGGAAGCTACTGTTTTGTTAGAGTCTGAGTGAGCAGGCATGCTGAAAATCACCCATCAACCAGTCAAATAATCTCAACACATGATTACACACAAACACATATGTTCTCAGCATCTGAGAGCCTCTCTTCTACTCTGTCTGTGTCATTTCTTCAACTAATCTTACCAGCACACTTTTCACTCCAATAGTTTTCTGTTATCAGCTTTGCCCTCAATTTAAATTCACCCTTCTGTAGGAGTGTCTCATAATTTCAAAGTCAAACTCATTCGTCATTACATTGATCTCGATGTGTGTGTGTGCCTGCAATTCAACAGGCTTGTGGGAGTGTGCGGTTGTTTTTCAGGTTGCATATCTGTGTGCATCATACTGCATTCCACCATCTGTGGTCACCACCAACAATGGCAGCGCCAAAGGTACCTGAAAGGTCACAAGGTCATATGCCATATCAATGCAGTGCAATTTGATTGACAGAGTGATCTTATCAGGGTTTTCATAGCTACCTTCAGCTAAAACTAAAACCATAAAAAATGTTTTCTTTGCTTGAAATAAACTTTAAGGTAATTAATTGCAAGCCAAATTTTCTCATTTTTATTTAGGTTGATATACTAAAATAACTAAAATGAAAAAAATGAAAACTATATAGACATGTTAGAATGAAAACAGAAAATATAAAAAGAAAACTAAAATCAAATTTAGAAAAAATAACAAAAACAGTATTTTTTGTATCTATCAAAATTATATTTAGTTTGTCTGTTTCATTTTCAAGAACTTTTAGTTTGTTCATCCATGTTTCCTGTTTCCTGTGTTCCTTTGTTCCCGTTTGTCATCAGTTTCCATGGTTGTTCATCATTTGATTAATTAGCACACCTGTCTGCATTTGGTTCTTCATCATTGTGTATTTAAGGGTACGTTTACACGACAACGATGTACTAAAAACAGAAGGGTTTTTTTTGTACAGATGACAGTGTTATCAAAACCATTCCCATTCACACGAATCTGCGAATATGACTAAAAATGCTGTATTACACATACCAGGCAAGTAGTTAGTGATGTTACTTTTGCACTTGTTACTTATTTGCACTGATGTTATGCACTTGCCCATACATATTCTTTTACAGAGAAGTTGTGCCAAATGCGGATGCCTATCCAACTTATTTTAACAGTTTACTGCAATTTGATTTTCTTTTTATTTCCCAATAGCTGCTAATAAGTCAGAAGTCTTGCACATTCACAGAAAATGTTGAAAAATAAGGTGGATAGACTAAACACGTAATATGCATGGGCATGATATCATTGTTTTCACAGATTCACATTTTTGCAGTTCATTCAGAGATGACAACTGTATCATATACCTGTTTTCAAAGCCTGTGTTTTCAGGCCATTTTTGTGTAAATGAATGGACAAAACTAGGGATGCACAATATGAAAAATTTTAACCGATACCGATAACCGATAATTAAGTCCTTCTCATTGACGTCGCTCATTTTAGTTGCCCTGGCCTAACTATAATAGCAAACATCAGTCCTGATTCTTCAAATGTTTACATTTTTGTGTAAGGCACCACAATACTTAATAACAGAAATGGTTTAACAGAACTATGACAGAACTAGATTTGCACTTAACAACATATTTATATTCAAGCATTTCATTCAAAACAAAGAAATGCATATATTCAACCTTTAGGTCATGAGGATGAGGAAGGTATATAAACTAAGTCAAATGTTTTTCAAACATTTGTCAAACTCGACAAAATTTTGTCAAATTTTTTGTCAAAAAGTATTCGTTTTAACCACTTGGTGGAATTTGCAGGCGTTCCCTTCATCATGCGCCGTGGTAGCGCGTCGAATCATTCACAGGAATAAATATGAAGGTGTTGTGCACAAATGTGATTTTTAATTAATATTTCATGTCGATATACAATGTTTACATATTTAAAACTAATCATGGTATTGTAAGACTCTGGACTCTTAGAACAGTGGCAAGGAACTCTTAAATTTACTGAGCACCGAGAGCATTTCCATTGTGCCTTTATTTCCGTTGTGTTGCAGCCCGTTTCCGTTGTGTTGCGGCTTTATTTCATTGTGTTGCAGCCCGTTTCCGTTGTGTTGCAGCCCGTTTCCGTTGTGTTGCGGCTTTATTTTGTTGTGTTGCGGCTTTATTTCGTTGTGTTGCGGCTTTATTTCATTGTGTTGTGGCTTTATTTCGTTGTGTTGCGGCTTTATTTCGTTGTGTTGTGGCTTTATTTCGTTCTGTTGCGGCTTTATTTCGTTGTGTTGCGGCTTTATTTCGTTGTGTTGCTGCTTTATTTCGTTGTGTTGCGGCTTTATTTCGTAGTGTTGTGAACTTATGTTTGCTTTTTAAATTTCGTTGTGTTGTGCACTACTGGGCCACCGTACTCTTCACTGTCAGTTCTCTTCTCTGTCTCTGGAAAACGTTTTACAATTTTCAAATGCCTAATGAATGGGGACATCGACGCTCCGTGTTTTAGGCTTACATTTTTTTTACATTTTAGTCATTTAGCAGACGCTTTTATCCAAAGCGACTTACAAGTGAGGAAAACAAACAAGCGATTCTTCATGAATTGGCAAATAACACAGGAAGTGCTCACAATACAAGTTCCATACATTGCTCAGTACCATAAGCTAGAGTAGGAAGGGAAAAGGGAAGGAAAGGTGTTTTTTTTTTTTTTTTTTTTTTTATGAGGGGATCAAGTGTTCACGGAAGA
Organism: Opsariichthys bidens; assembly: GCA_037194245.1. Taxonomy (NCBI): domain Eukaryota; kingdom Metazoa; phylum Chordata; class Actinopteri; order Cypriniformes; family Xenocyprididae; genus Opsariichthys; species Opsariichthys bidens. The sequence continues at coordinate 9,692,335 of CM074279.1, read as the reverse complement.
GGTGAGTTTTCAGCTGTCTCTTGAATATTGCCAGGGATTCTGCGTTCCTGATGAAAGTAGGGAGATCATTCCACCAGCAGGGAGCAGTGAAGGAGAATGATCTGGAGAGTGATTTTGTGCCTCTCTGTGACGGTACCACAAGCCTACGCTCCTTTAGTGATCGCAGGCTTCTGGTGGGGACGTAGCGTTGTAGCAGTGTGTGGAGGTAGGAAGGTGCAGAGCCTGTGGTGGATCTGTAAGCAAGCATCAGCGCTTTGAACTTGATGCGAGCAGCGAGGGGTAGCCAGTGCAGAGAGATGAAGAGGGGCGTGACGTGGGCTCTCTTAGGCTCGTTGAAGACAAGACGAGCAGCAGCGTTCTGGCTCATTTAAAGAGGTTTGATTGCACTTGACGGCAGACCAGCCAGAAGAGCATTGCAGTAGTCAAGCCTTGAAATGACCAGGGCCTGGACCAGCAGTTGTGTTGCGTGCTCAGTCAGGAAGGGACGGATTTTCCTGATGTTGCGTAGTGCAAATCTGCATGACCGCGCCGTCTTTGAGATGTGGTCTCTGAAGGTCAGTTGGTCATCGAAGATAACTCCAAGATTTCTGGCCGACTTAGATGGGGTGATGGTGGTTGTACCAAGCTGTAAGTTGATGTCGTGTTGTAGGGTAGGAGTGGCAGGGAAGACTAAAAGCTCAGTCTTTGCCAGGTTGAGCTGCAGGTGGTGTTCTTCCATCCAGGTGGAGATGTCCGCCAGACAGCTTGAGATCCGTGCAGCTACTGTGGAATCATCTGGCTGGAAGGACAGGTAGAGTTGTGTGTCATCAGCATAGCAGTGGTAGGAGAAACCATGTGCCTGTATGATGGGACCCAGTGATGTAGTATAAATGGAGAATAGGAGGGGACCAAGAACTGAACCCTGAGGGACCCCAGTGATCAGTTCATGAGGTTTGGATACCTCCCCTCCCCAGGCAACTCTGAAAGACCTACCTGTGAGATAGGACTCAAACCACTGAAGTGCAGAACCTGAGATACCCAGTGACGAGAGGGTGGACAGAAGAATTTGATGGTTTACGGTGTCAAAGGCAGCAGATAGATCCAGCAGAATGAGAACAGATGATTTGGAACCAGCCTTTGCAATTCGCAGGGATTCCGTAACGGACAGTAGCGCAGTCTCTGTGGAATGCCCGCTCTTGAAACCAGATTGGTTGACATCCAGATGGTTGTTCTGTGTGAGGAAGGATGACACCTGGTTGAAAACAACTCGTTCAAGTGTTTTTGATAAGAATGGTAGGAGAGAGACAGGTCTGTAGTTGTCCATGAGTGATGTGTTTAGCGTGGGTTTTTTAAGCAGTGGGGTTACTCGAGCCTGCTTGAATGTGGTAGGAAAAGTCCCAGAGTGGAGAGACGAGTTAATAATGTGTGTAAGTGCTGGTAAGAGAGTGGGAGAGATGGCTTGTAGAAGGTGTGAGGGGATGGGGTCTAGAGGGCAGGTGGTGGGATGAGTGGAGAGGAGAAGTTTTGATACTTCCGCCTCCGTGAGAAGGGAGAAGGAAGAGAGAAGAATAGTGGATGAGGAGGGGATGAGTTCCTGTGTGGGTGGTGCAGAGAACTGGCTCCTGATGGCAGATGTCTTGTCGGTGAAGAAATTGGCGAATTGATCAGCAGTTAGAGACGTGGTGGGTGGTGGTGGAGGGGGACAGAGGAGTGCGTTGAATGTCTTGAAGAGTGAGCGTGTGTTTGTAGCGCCGTTGATCTTATCGTGGAAGTATGAGGACTTAGCTGCATGGACTCCCCCAGAAAAAGATGATAGCAGATCTTGGTACAAACCTAGGTCAGATGGGTCTTGTGATTTGCGCCATTTCCTTTCTGCTGCCCTGAGTTTGGTCCGGTCATCACGAAGTGCATCAGATATCCAGGGGTTGGATGGAGTTGCTTGAGCTGGTCTGGATGCCAGAGGACAGATACTGTCTAGAGAAGTAGATAAAGTGGAGCATAACGTGTGTGTTGCAGTATTTACATCCAAAGATGAGAACTGTGTTTGTGTGGGAAGGGAGGATAACACAACAGAGGATAGATGAGAAGGGGAAAGAGAGCGCAGGTTTCTTCTGAAGGAAACATGTGAAGTGGTTGGTGGTGCACGAATAAGTTGCAGATTGAAAGTGATGCAGAAATGGTCAGAGACGTGCAGAGGTGTGACCAGAATGTTGTCAGTGATACAGTTACGTGTGTAGATCAGGTCCAATTGGTTGCCAGATTTGTGGGTGCTTGTAGTGATGAGTCGGCTGAAATCAAATGAAGCTAGGAGAGAGAGGAAGTCAGAAGCATAAGGTTTATCGAGGTGAATGTTGAAGTCGCCCAGTAGTACAAGTGGACTACCATCGTCTGGGAATGAGGACAGCAGCATGTCCAATTCCTCGACAAAGGTACCCAATTGACCTGGGGGGCGGTAGATGAGAACAAGATGAATTTTGACAGGGTATGTAATTGTAATGGCATGTGATTCAAACGAATAGTTGCTGTATAGAGCAGGGTGAGCAAAGTATTTCCAATTATTGGAAATGAGAAAACCTGTGCCCCCTCCTCTTCCTGACTGTCGAGGGGTATGAGTAAAGGTGTAGTTGTTAGAAAGAGCAGCGGCGGTTGAGGAGTCCTCTGGACGAATCCATGTCTCAGTCAAGCCTAAGATATTGAGAAAAGAGTTAGTGGCAAAGGCTGGAATGAAGTCAGCTTTGTTAACAGCTGACTGACAGTTCCATAGGCCTACAGAAACAGATAGAGGTTGGTTAGGAGAGGAGTAAATCGGACGCAGGTTAGTAGTGTTGCGCTGCCTTCTACGGGTGGTAGTGGAGCGTGTACGAGTGACAACAGGAATATATTGAAAGCACATGTTGAGTATGGTAGCAAAGAAAAATGGGGGGGGAGGGGGATACTTAAGTGTCCTGTCGGTGTCCTTGCTCGGTGGAGTCGCGCAGGTAGAGTCGCAGGTCTTTACCCAAGTCGGTCTTCACACAAGGAGGCTGAACACAAGGAGGCTGAACGCTTCCGCTAACGCTTCCGCGCAAGCGCGGACACACTGACTAAATAGCTTGACTAATAACGTATAAGTGAAAACAGCTGGGCCCGCCCTAACAATTAGCTCAGCAAAAGAGTTTCGCCGTGAATGGGCCAAATCGAAACTACTGCAAGTAACTGCTGCTTCATATTCTTTTAAGGGGCCGTTCACAAATCACGTCTAAAAACGCATGCAAAGCGAGGCTGCGACGTTTTCCCCTTCTTTCCAAATCACTTGCGCTCCCTTGGCATCTGTCGTTGCTAAGTGTTCACAAATAATGATATAATAAGCGCAACAGTTTTAAAGCTGCTGTCAATTGCAATCGGAAAGTGATGAATCTCAGATGAGACTGATTGATTTACCAGCCAGTGTACTTTATCGGATCTAGTTATCGGATTTCATTTATTTATCGGAACGATAACAATGATGTCATTTTCACCAATATTGGCCGATAATGTATCACACATCCCTAGCCAAAACACATAAAATGTTTTCTGTTCTTAGTTGAATTATGCCACCTATCTTCCTCAGCATGAAGCCTGTTTTGTCGCCCTGTACAAATTCTGGGTCATCATCACTGATCTCACCCAGCCTCCCTCTCCCACTTCATTATTCAGCCAGTTGAATTCTCCTCTAACACCATTCTGTTGTGTGAATGAGCCTCAGGTCTTCCAGCTGCTGATCCTGTCACTCAGATACAACATACATACAACATTCTTCACAAGATACCATTGTATTTATGACTCCACCGGGTTCCCTCGTCCCTCCAGCTTCGCATTGGTCAGACTTAATTCTGCCTGTGCCACGAACTTAGGAACGGTCCATTGTGCTCCGTCTCTCCACCCTTTAGGCTCCATCTGGCTCAGCATTCCCTAAATTGTAAATTTATTTCACAAATTTAACTTTGGTTATTTACAAAATCAATTTTCTTTGCACATAAACCAAACATTGTATGATGACATTGTCTGCAGACACAAATCTAGAGCCTGCTTTTCTCATTCCACTAATAGGTAAGGTCCAGATTTGGGTTGCAGAAATCCTAGACCAACAAACTAATTTTTACAGTGAGCTTTATCCTGTCACAGTAGGCAGTGGATTGAATTATATATTTCCACCACAAAGTCTTGAAAAATCAATAATTTTTGCATTTAACTGTATGCATCAACACATCAGCAGTGACTAATAACACACAGTGAGTGTAAGAACACACAAAGTACAACACACCAGTTAACTGCTGAATATTTATAGACTCAGAAAACTGATATTTGCAAAACCATGCAGAGCAGTTGAGTAACAAAAGTATTAGATACACAGTCCATCAAATATACCTTAATTTGATGAGTGGAGAGTTCAATCTGACCCAGCTGTTGGAGGTTTAGGCTTCTCTGCAGGGTTCTGACCGTCTGCTGCTCCACTGCATGGACAGATGTGACCACAGCATGATCCACAGAGAGACAGCCGTCTTTACACATTTCTTTCTGCGTCACACATGCAAAGTACATTTTTACCGCAATGACATTCAAGGGGTCATATCATGAGGAATAATATTTTCTATTATCTGTTGAGTTCATTGTACTATAAAGAAATGTTTGAAATGCAATAATGGCTTGTTTTACACGTGTGCAACTATCAGATGTTTCTTATGTCTTAATGTAATGCAGATTTTAGTATATATGTGTGTGTGTGTGTATATGTATATATATATGTTGAAGAGGGATAAATCATTCAGAAAAACTAAATTATGACATCATAAGTAAATGTAATTAAATTCAGTTTTATTTTATTTTATTTAAAGATTAGGTCTAGGTCAATAAGATATAGTGCAGTATCAGAGAACCTGAAACAGAAGAGGTACATGTAATACATAAAAAGAGAAGAATATTTCTGCTCTGATCGAAAACCATCCCTTGCTGATCATCACAAAAAGGCTCTTTGTTAAATAAACTGTAAAAAGCATGAAAACAAGTCTTCTGTCAAAAAAAGTTGAACAAGGAATTCAAAAGCATGATTGTAACAGTTTTAGTCCCCACATGAAACTCTGTGTGTCTGCATACAAGAGTATTTCACGCACAAGCTGTTTTCCCTCAGAAAATCAATTTAACCAGTCAGTAGACAAAGAGGCTGATTATCGACCCTAGTTTGTAGGCAACATTGCTGTCTCCTCTCTCAGGACTGTTCTCAACTATTAGTAATCTACCATCTAATATAGTGCAATGAGGCAAGACACAGCAAGCAGAACTTGAATTAGGACTAATAACTAATATGTCTCGATATCAGGCAAATTATACAACCATTAGCCAGACATGTATCTTTAGGGAAAATGCACATTATTCTCTTCTATTAATAATGCAATTTGACTTAGAACTATGAGCCAGCGCTAATCTGTCCAAAAGAATTAACATGTCGATAATTCCACATTTCAAGAGAGAAATGGTTTGTGAAATCACCGTGAGGGTATTACAAATGTCCTCCGTGTACTTGAATAAAGAGAAATAAAGAACGTATGTTACGACAATATTAAGAAGAAATGGATTGCACTATAATTGTATATAAGATTATTTTCCACAATAAATAGAACTCAGTGTGAGTCTGTGATCATTTTAACAATAGGGAAAGACACTTTTTCCTCCAGTGATCATTTCTCAGGGTAGGTTTATTTTTGAAAGTCTATTTCTGTATATGCACAAAAGTTTTGACTTCAAAAACCTTTTGAACATGTGCGTCGCCAGTGGCCAGGAAAAAAAAAAGATACATTAATTTATCATACACTGATATTTTCCGGGGCATGTTATCACACTATGTAATGTAGCTGTCACAATGAGAGCTAATTGAGACTGAATTAATTGAAAAGTTATTTTATACGAAATACTATAGTTCAATAAACACTGAGCTGAATGCTTTGGAGCATAATTAATCACTACAAAAATTACTTGACAATGAAAGAAAGATATATAGATATATAGATTGTTACACATAGTATAATAGGATTTGAAATCTTGCGGCCCATTCTTGACTTTATTGCAGGAAACTACTCCTTACCACGACGGTAACCCTACAAAACTTTAACATAAGAAAAACATCTTTAAATTCCGAAATAACAGCACTAAGCAATAACACATCTCCCCCTATATTAATCTTGTGCAAAAACACACAAATGTAACACTTAATTTCAACATGTATTCTCCTTACACAGTCTGACTCAAAGCATGCTGGGAAATGAAAGCTCTAGCGCAAGTTCTGCCAGGAAGACTCAAATGTTACGTCACTGGGTTTAGATCTAACCAATCATTATCCAACACTTGTAGTATATAAGATCGGTACTAACACACGCCTGAGTTCGCAGATGCTGACGTCAACTTTTATTGTTAGCGTTCAGTTGCAAACCCAACCATGTCTCTGAATAAGCTTGCCACTTGTGATTATTCAGATTCCGACAAAGATTTTGTCCTGCATCTCCTCTTCCGTGCGTCTGCAGTACACGCATTAAGTGCCGCTGCAGCACGGATATCTGAACCGGAGGACGTAAATTCACAGCTCATCCAAGTTGTTCAATGCCTTTCAGAGTCTGCTAACCCTTTCACACACAAGTTTAAAATATTCTGGCTGACCGCTCAGCGTGAGATTTTCAAAGCGACCGTCTTTCAGAACGTGTCACTTTATTGTTCTATGGTGACGCAAAACAAAAATTTTCCCTACTCCTCTCGGATCAAGCAATCAATAGCGTGTGCCTTTGACCTCATCTACTCTTCTAAATTCTCATCACACAATCCAGACGCCATTTCAAGACGTCTCTGCGCCAACTGCAACGTCAAATCTTAGTCTCTCCGCTGCTGCACCAGCTCAAGAGTTCGGTAGGTGTTTTGTCTCACCTGTTGCAGTTATGATGTCACCCCAACTCAGATCTTTTATCCTAGGTAAGGTCATTAACCTGGCTACTGCACTGCTTCCATCGCCTGCAGTTGACAGACTTATGGTTGACTGCGGTGACGAGGCAGTTTTTCTCAACTTCCGATCCCAGTTTGCCACGAACCTCTCATTCGCCGAATTTGTCATCCTTTTAGCATTTACAGAGACATTCTGTGTCAAGCTTTTTAGATCGGAGGGATGACTTAGGTCGTATCAAAGATGGCAGACTTTAACCAACGATACAGGGTTTTTACTGAGATTGTGGTATTCTTAAAATAACAAGCCATTCTACCCCCTTCTTCCCCTTTTTAATACGAGTATAGTCTGGTCTGTTATTGACACTGAACTGCTGTCCGTCACTTTGGTAGCCAAAAGATTTTAGCCTGTGCAATTCGCAAAACCCGCCCCCTGTTGCATGCCCGACAACATGCTCTCTCACGCCACACATCATGTTCTCACGGAGTGAAAATACATCGCGGAGCTAAGAGGACACTGACAATGTATGAAACTGTTTCATATCTAATATACTGTAATTCTTAGCTGTTAAATAAATACTTACTAAATACTTATAAGGGCTCTTTAATTGTCGTGACAGATCCTTCAGCGGCTCGTGAACCGATTATCTCTTCATGCTGGTTCATTCGTGGCATCAAGTGACCATGAATGAACATCGTAAGGAATGTTGTTCAAGCGCGGAAAGACATGAGTACACACAATTTGTTATTATAGCCTATGTGGCCTAACGCGGCCTTCATTGCCGTTCAAGCCTATAGTATCTATGTGATCTAAAACGGCCTAACGTGGCCTTCGTCACCGATCAAGCTATAGTTTCTATGTGACCTACCTAACATGGCCTAACGTGGCCTTCGTCGTGGTTCAAGCCTATATTGTCTACGTGGCCTTACATGGCCTTCATCGCCGTTCAAGCCTATATTGTCTACATGGCCTTAACGTGGCCTTCGTCGTAGTTCAAGCCTATAGTATCTATGTGACCTAATATGGCCTTCGTCGCGGTTCAAGCCTATATTGTCTATGTGGCCTAACGTGGCCTTCGTCGGCGTTCAAGCCTATAGTATCTATGTGACCTAAAACGGCCTAACGTGGCCTTCGTCACCGATCAAGCTATAGTATTTATGTGACCTACCTAACATGGCCTAACGTTGCCTTCGTCGTGGTTCAGGCCTATATTGTCTACGTGGCCTAACGCGGCCTTCGTCGCCGTTCAAGCCTATATTGTCTATGTGGCCTAACGTGGCCTCATCGCCGTACAAGCTATATTGTTTATGTGGCCTAACGTGGCCTCCGTCGCTGTTCAAGCCTATATTGTCTACATGGCCTAACGTGGCCTCCGTCGCTGTTCAAGCCTATATTGTCTATGTGGCCTAACGTAGCCTCGTCGCCGTTCAAGCTATATTGTCTATGTGGCCTAACGTGGCCTCTGTCGCTGTTTTGTCTATGTGGCCTGGTCGCCGTTCAAGGCTATCATGTCTATATGGCCTAACGTGGCCTCGTCGCCATTCAAGGCTGTCATGTCTATGTGGCCTAATGTGGCCTCGTCGCCGTCAAGCCTACATTATCTACGCGGCCTCTGTCGCCGTTCAAGCATATATTGTCTATGTGGCCTAACGTGGCCTTCGTCGCTGTTCAAGCCTATATTGTCTATGTGGCCTAACATGGCCTTCGTCGCCGTTCAAGCATATATTGTCTATGTGGCCTAACGTGGCCTTCGTCGCCGTTGAAGCATATATTGTCTATGTCGCCTAACGTGGCCTCGTCGCTGTTCAAGGCTGTCATGTCTGTGTGGCCTAACGTGGCCTTGTCGCCGTTCAAGCATATTGCGTCTATGTGGCCTAACGTGTCCTTCGTCGCTGTTCAAGCCTATATTGTCTATGTGGCCTTTGTCACCGTTCAAGGCTGTCATTTCTATGTGGCATAACGTGGCCTTGTCACCGTTCAAGCATATATTGTCTATGTGGCCTAACGTGGCCTCGTCGCCTTTCAAGACTGTCATGTCTATGTGGCCTAACGTGGCCTTGTCGCCGTTCAAGCATATCGCGTCTATGTAGCCTAAAGTGGCCTTCGTCGCCGTTCAAGCCTATACTGTCTTCGTGGCCTAACGTGGCCTTTGTCGCCCTTCAAGCCTATCGTGTCTATGTGGCCTAACGTGGCCTCGTCGCCTTTCAAGACTGTCATGTCTATGTGGCCTAACGTGGCCTTGTCGCCGTTCAAGCATATCGCATCTATGTGGCCTAACGTGGCCTTCGTCACCGTTCAAGCCTATACTGTCTTCGTGGCCTAACGTGGCCTTTGTCGCCCTTCAAGCCTATCATGTCTATGTGGCCTAACGTGGCCTTCGTCACCTTTCAAGGCTTTGTGTATATGTGGCCTATTGCGGCCTTTGTCTTTGTTGTTATTGTTACCTCTTCTCTTTTCTCCTTCCTTTTCTTTGCTTTCTCTCTCACCACTCAGTGGTATTCATCCTTCCTTGCCTCTTGCGCTATGGTTAGTGGCTTTTCCACTGGTAAGTACAAGTCTCTATAAGTCAATTTTTGTTTTTCTGTTTCAGGAACTACAAGAATCACTACTGGCATATTTCCGTTCCTCTCACAGTTCTTTGGGGGTAGGGTCCGTCACAGGATAATTTATCCTTCACCATTTCTGGGGGTCGGCTATACCCCTGCCTTCATCTTCAGGCAGGAAATGCAGAGTCCGCAACCCTCAGGATCTAAGCTATGGACGGGGCCTACGCCAAAGAACTTTCTTACTATATTTGCTTGCTGATTGGTAATAAATATTATTGTTACGTTATCTTACCTCCCGAGTCTTTCTGGTCGAACTAGAAATCCAAAACTCATTTTAAGTTCCGCCTTCTAATATCAGAATTTGTGTTCGCATAACTTTTTTACAATAAGGTTCATTAGTTAACCATTAGTTAATGTATTAACTAACATGAACTAAACATGAGCAATACATTTGTTACTGTATTTATTAATCTTCGTTAACATTAGTTAATGAAAATACAGGTATTCATTATTTGTTCATGTTAGTTCACAGTGCATTAACCAATATATATTTTTTTAAATAATTTATTTGTAAAAGTTGAAATGAACCAAGATGAATAAATGTTGTATAAGTGCAGTTCATTATTAGTTCATGTTAACTAATGTTAACTATTGAACCTTATTGTAAAGTGTTACCCTTTTTTGTATTAAGTACAATGAAGTATTTGACTCATTTCATTTAATTAGTTAAAACTGTTCGGTTTTACTGGATTGATGTATGGATGGGTAGATGGATGGAAGGGTTGTCAAAAGTACCGAAAAAGTAAAAATGTGACAATACCAGCATTTCCCCAGAGCATTTTGAGTGCTGTTGAGCGGATCCTTAAGCTCCTCTGATTGGCCATTTTGTTCACACATTCAAAAGATATGTCTGTAATTGGCTACAATGATCAACACTTCAAAAACATGTTGTAAATAGACATCTTTGAAGCTCTTCACTGAGGGCTTACACAGATACACACGGGAGCATTTGAAAGCAGGCGTCTATCAGCGGATGCATTACAGATCCGCTTTTGAATTAATCCCTTTTCTTTGCATGAAACATTGACATTAATGTATGGAATAGCTCCTTTGACATTATCCTGAACTGTATACAAGCATTTGTTTCATGTGTCATAGAACAGAAGAGAGGCTCTTGGGAGTGCGCGTAAAATCACATCCTTTTGAATTTCATGGCAAAAGCGACCCGAGTCCTTCACATAAAAATAAGCCTACAGGCTTTCATAGACAAACTAGGAAGTCTGGGAAGGTCTTGATTTTCCAGTTTCATTACAAGCTGTTCACACATTGGAAAAAAAAAAAATTTGATTAATGCATGACAATTCTTACATACAACCACTTTTGAGACAGATTTTTCTACCTATAATTTCAAAGGAGAATGATAAAAAAAAAATCATTCTTATTATCAAATACAACAAACAGTAGCTAAATTAAGGGAATCAGTGTTTTTACATTTTGTGAGTGCCTACAGATAGCCTACATGTGTGATAAAAAGTCGACTGGTCCATTCATGAGGTTTCTTCAGGCTTTGAAGTAAGAACAAAATTCTGCGGACATCCGCTTTTGATCAAAACCAGGATGTCAAAACCTGATCTCAAATAACCTTCCAAACTTTGCACCCAAAAGTTTTATCCAAGTCCCTCAAAGTTTGCTTACGGACATAGAACTGGCAAACGTCTGTCCCTCTAGATTCTCAGAAATAAGCTGCACAAGCGAGCAGGGAATAAAATCATTTATTGTTTAGCACATCAAAGGCAAAGAGGAAAGGAACTGAAAGAGGGAGGAGAGAAAGAGAGAGAAAAAGAGAAAAACAAGCGAAGAGAGGAAGAGAGACATGCTTTGAATGCACATGTTTCTGCTTATGCAGCATGTAAACTGCAGCAGTGACTTCAGTACGTCCCCATCCGCACAGCCCTTCAGAGATCTGAGCCAAAGTCCTAGTTATTTATGGTGCACTGAGAAACAATAATGTCTCTGCTGATGCACTCGCCCGATTTAAACCCCCAGTTAAGACCATGATCCTTTGGCTATCATTGCTTGAAATTCTCGGCAAATAAAAGATTTTCAGCATGACAAAGTGCAAACTTTTCATGTGAGCTGCATTTTAATCACACAGTGAGTGCCTCTGCTCCAAAACCTAAGTACCTTTTAAGATTCACAGGCAGACAAAACTCTTAACTCCACCATCCAGACCCAAAAAATCATCCCCATTGACAGCCCTTCAATGTTTAAGCGCATTCTGATGATATAACATTTATTGATGCCAATGCATATATCAAATAAAATATCAAATCTATCTATCTATCTATCTATCTATCTATCTATCTATCTATCTATCTATCTATCTATCTATCTATCTATCTATCTATCTATCTATCTATCTATCTATCTATCTATCTATCTATCTATCTATCTATCTATAATTGTATTATATACATATATAATCAATAGTAATACAAATATATAAATAATTTGTAATATACAAAATGCTATAATATTAAATTATCTATCTATATATAACTGTACAAATATACAAATATATATTATAAATAAATATATAATAGTTATGATTGTATAATATTATTCTCTAATATTTTACAAGCAATTTTAACAGCAATATTTCTTTAATGCAAGGCACAGGAAAAAAAGATATTGGTAACTGTCAAAAAAACAACTCATTATAAAAACCTGACAATGAAAGAGAATGGTTTACGTGAGATGCGCATTGAATAAACTGCCAGAATGACGCTAAAAGAATTTATATGCAGAGCTGAGTTTTACTTGAAACATTTATGGCTTGATAAAAACACACGTTCACATGACCTTACATGTTATCTCATTATAATGAATAATCAGTGTAAAACACAAACATTAATTTGCAACCCCCCAGGCCTATACTGTCGAGAGATCATAAATTTCAAACCACTAAACTCTCAACTGGATATTTCTCTCCAACAGTAATCAAATTACAGCACGTTCAAAACCAGGGAGTGATGACTGCGCATGTTTGGTTGGATTAAGAGACCATATGGTGCGCTACTTTCATTCTGTGCTCTCTCCTTTTTCCCCACGTATGAGAAACAAGGTTTTCAGGCTCCTAACCCATTTAGGTATTGTAGGATCTACCTTAGAGACTGACATCAAACTCAGAAACATGGACTCTAGAGGAGGCTAACTCGAACAGATGAGCACTGCATCACGGCATACGCACGGCAAGAACGAATCAACCTGCTGTACTGACACTACACATCTCCTGCTCACTGCATCCACTTGCAACCAATGGCCATTATCAAAATGAAACATGACACACACTGAAAGAAACACATGCACTGTTGGATGTTCTCCACTCCAGTACACTGAGGAGCCACAAATTGATCAGTGCACTTAAAGCAGAATTGTATTGCTGGCAATTTTGGGTCCACTAAATCACACAAAATGCATTGCCACCAAAATGTATTTGGACACTTCAGTTAAAATTACAGATAAAAATGTATGAATGTCACTGCATTACAAAACAAAATATCAAACCTGCACAAAAACTTTTTTTAATTATATTTCACAGAAATAACCATGTTTGTTTCAAATTAAAATTCATGATGTTATCAATTAAGATAAAGTACTTTGACTAGGTTAACACATGAAATTAACTGAACATTTCATTCTATTTTTTCTATGATAAAATTTAATTGTCATCAGCTCCATATTGTTAATGTGACGAATATCTTGGTTACAACTGTAACCTTTGTTCCCTGAAGAGGGAACAAGACGCTGCACCGAGAATGACGCTATGGGAACGCGCTACGTGAGTGTGCCATGAAGCACATGTGAAATAAGTCCAATGGTGTGATGCGACGTTAGAGGCGGGTGACGTCACAACCAGGAAACTATAAAGCATGCTAAAACAGTGCAATGGCAGCTTTGAAAAGTCTGAAGTAGTTGCTGACGGGCATGCCGGAAGTATGGCAGGGCGACGCAGCGTCTCGTTCCCTCTTCAGGAAACTAAGGTTAGAGTCGTAACCAAGACATTCCCTTTCAAGGGAACTTGCGCTGCGTCAAGCATGACGGTGTGGGAACGTTTATACCCACACCGCCATAATGACCAATGTCTGTCTAGTGTGAAAATGTTCAAGTACTAAGAAGAAAGTACGCGAGCTCCAGCGGAGCTCAGGTCAAGATCATAAAATCTCATGAATGTATGCAACAAGGACCAGCCTGCCGCATCACACATGTCATGTAAAGATACTCCAGAGAGAAGAGCTTTAGAGACAGCCATACTTCATGTGGAAAGGGCTCAAACTGACATGGGGGAAGGTTGTCCGGCCGATTCATAAGCAAGTGATATAGCCTTGACTATCCACTTACTCATCCTCTGCTTAGATGCCAGGGACACTTTGCTAGAAGACCCAAAACAAACGAACAGTTGTTCAGTTTTACGCCACAGGGAATCTCTGTGGACATAATCCTCCAATACTCGAACTGGGCAAAGCAAACTCCAAGCACGACAGGGCAACCAACAAAGCTTGCAAATCTCCTATCCTTTTAAGAGAAGTGATAGCCAGGAGGAATAACGTTTTAAGAGTTAAAAACTTGACAGGCAGCTCCTCAAGGTGCAGCTAAGGTGCAGCACAATGGCCTTCAGTGTGGACGGGGATAACCCTGCAGTAAATCGTTCTTGCAGAAACTCTAGTACTGGACCAACCGGGCAGTTAACTGGGTCTAGCTGACGATCACTGCACCAAGAAGTGAACAATTTCCATTTCAAGGCATACAGCTTCCTTGTGGAGGGAGCTCTGAAGCGAAGGATGGTACCAATGACCTCAGTCGAAAGACCAGAGCCTATGAGCCGGGGGATACCTGAATCGCAGCTATGCCTGCACCAAGAGGACCGCGAGCCTGAGCACTTTCATCAAACAGTGCCAGGCTGGAACAGAGCATCTGCAGGGGAAGTCCAGTTCATGGTTTGATTCATTGCTGTCACGATTGTACTCATGCATATCTCCAAGGTAGCACAAATAGCAAGGAAATGGGGAGAGAGCACGCAGTAGCAAGACTACGGTGCGTGGCCTACACAACTCAGCATTCAGCTCAGTGAGATCAGTACTAATAGAGCAGATGTGAAACAACATTGACTGTCTTCACCTCTTACGCCGTGGATTATATCAGTGTATCACTCTCAAAGTAAATCGTGGACTTATATTCATGTCATCATTCCTCATTCCAGCTAATCCAAAGTTGATCATTGACGATAAGTTTCATTTTTTTAATATACAGAAACAAAGACAAAGTCATTTGTTTATTGGTTATTGTTTTATTGGTAATTATATGCACTAGTGTGAATAAATGGAAAAGGAAAAGGAATATCTGTTGAACCCCCTCAGGGTAATACTTTTAAAAAGGGGAGGTATTACAATATACAATATATATACAACACCAGATGTGTTCACATATAGTGCTACTGCAGACACAGAAGCTGGTGTTGCACAGTTTGAGCGTGCTTTATAGTTTCCTGGTCGTGATGTCACCCGCCTCTGAGGTCCTGTCACACCATTGGACTGATTGCACATGTGCTTCATGATGCACTCACTCAAAGCTTTCCCATAGCGTCATTCGTGACGCAGCATCTTGTTCCCTTGAAAGGGCACTACACCTGTGTATATTTAAGGGGAACTGACTTATATTAACATAAAAAAATATTTTATATAATTTTGAAAACAATAAGACAGTAAGAGTTCTTTTAAAGGGATAGTGTGTAACCAAGCAGATTGGTTGGTTACACACTATCGCAACCCCCATTGACTACCATAGTATACTATGGTAGTCAATGGGGGGCAAGATCTGTAAACATTCTTCCAAATATCTTCCTTTGTGTACAGCAGAACAAAGAAATGAATACAGATTTGGAACAACTTCAGGGTGAGTAAATGATGACAGAAGTTTCATTTTTTTGGTGAACTATCCCTTTAAGTTGTAGTAATATTTCAAAATATTATTGTTATTTTTTTATATTTTTAATCAAAAATGCAGCCTTGGTGAGAATAAGAGACATCTTTCAAAAACATTAAACATGCAGTTTAATTATTATCAGCTCTATATTGTTAATTTGATAAACACCTGTTATTTTGAGGGGAACTGACTTCATATACATTCACAAAACAAACAAACAAAGAAAATCTGGCACCAGGTAGTTTAAAAAAGACAAAAAAAAAAAGGCTCAGAAATGATAAAGAATGAATGCACAAAAATTTTATGTAATTCATTTAAACATATCAATGTCCATTTTTTTTCCCAGTAGACAATATGCTATAGTCATTTCTAATTAATGTCAGCCAGGATTCAGATGGAGAAATGTCTTCCAGTTCTAGGGTCAGTAAGGGACGAGTACTGTTAGAAAAGAGAGATGTTTCCTGAGGGTAAATATCTGCTTTGAGAAGATAATGAGGAATTATGAGGCACTTGATCCCAATACGCATACCCATCCACTTTTAATTACCTGTCAGGATTCAGCAATGTTTAGGAAGAAGAACTGAAGCCTTAAGCATCAACTACCATCCCAGCGGAGAGTCCTAAACCTGGGAATAAGATTATATACTTTGTATATATATATATATATATATATATATATATATATAATATATATATATATATAGATATATATATATATATATATATATATATATATATATATATATATATATATATATATAATCTCCAGAGCTTTGGGATTGGAATGTTTTCTTTGCTGTTTTGATGGACTTTCTATTGAAACAAAAAGTTAAAGGTAGGATAAGCAATTTCTGAGAGGCTTCCCTTCAGAGTGCTCTCCAAAGCCACACCTCCTCCTATCAGTATTACAGTGTGATTATACATTTAAGTACTGAGTAATGACAAGTAACTACATGTACTTATAGGGTTAGGGTTAATTGCAGGTAATTATGCATAATTTATTATTATAGTAAATTCATAAGTTATTACTATAGTAAATACATAACATATGTAACCAGGTTGAAATTATATCTATACTTTTACGGTTGAAATGTCACCAAATCCTGATGAACATTGTTTTCTATATGTTTAAGATGTGGTGATTGCCAATATCTATGCCTGGGTGTTGTATTCAGACCGTGGTATTAATATCTGTGCTGTCACTTTAAGAGGTCGTATATTTTGTGCCGTCATTTACGCGCCAGGCTAGCTGAGAGGAGGTAACGTATTATGTATCCGGGTTTTGAGCGATGCAAACTTTCTTTTATACCTGTATAAATATTAGTTTTGTGGTTGTGAACATGCAGTTAATGTGTCAATCTAATATAAACCTTGTAAACAGTCTTTTTGCAAGCTTTAGAGTAGACATGTTTCCACGTGCTGGCCTACAGGGTTTTCTGTATGTTTATCTGCTAACAGGAGCTCAAGATCTGTATGTTATGTAGAGGAGACTACATGTGACAGAGCCTTATGTTTTTTTGTTGATTTGTACAGGTATGTGCATGTTTATTATAATTCATCTGGCGTAATGTTTACATTGGTTGCATTAAGCATGTAAAGGAAATTCATGTTGTCAATTATTCAATTCATTTTCATATTTTTATTTAAAAGCTTTTTTTGTTGACAATACTAAATGTTTTATCGGTTGTGTATGTATGCGCAGTCTGCGCCAGGCTAGCTGAGAGGAGGAGCTCAAGATCTGTTATGTGGAGGAGACTACATGTGACAGAGCCTTATGTTTTGTTTGTTGATTTGTACAGATTTCGCCAGACAAGCTGAAAGGAGACAAATTCGCTGTTGAACGCTGTCGCCTTGATTAAAAGAGCAACCAGCAGTTGACTGTGGTTTGGGTCTTTTCTTCATTCAATACATCCAGAACACAACTGTAACGTCGGGAGGGCAGGAAGGCAGGCAGGAGACGAGGGTCACAATAGACAAGCAGGTTTTTAATTCAAAAACAGAGCAGACACGTAACAGAGTGCATAGCACCAACTACGACCGACAGGGATGAATACACAGACAGGAACTTAAATACACAGAAGACTAAATGAAGGACAGGTGATAGGGATCAACTAATGATGTGGAGACAGGTGCAGACAATGACAGAATAACACGACTAATCTAAACACGACAAGACTGAACTACACATGATGGCAACATACATCTGACAACAACGCAGAATATTCAAGGATTAATGGGCATGCATCCAACTTAGCATAAACAGTTAAAGACAATGGACGCCCGTTACACATATGTAACAATGTTGTTATCGATATATGTACGGTTTTTTTTTCTTCTATTATTGATTTCAGTGTGTGAACTTTTACTTGTATTAAGCATAAACCTCACTAAATTTTGTTAGATTTTTTGGAAAACCAGACTTATTATCTTAAGTCATTTATTCTAAGGATTATGAGAATTATGTAAGGGAGAAAAATATTGATTTGAAAACAATGTTCAGAATAAAAAATAACTTATATTTGCATATGCACAGGATAAACACACACAGTAAATATTGACTACACATACAAACTGTTAAAAAAAATTGGGGTCATTTAAAAAAAAAAAAAATGTTTATTGTCCAATCTCATCTGTGTATTCTGGTTGTTGTTTTGCTTTGTTTAATATCCTGAATATTTGTTGCTTTGGTTCTATTGCTGTGATTCCTCAAAACCTTTCAGCAGCACGACTGTTTTCAACATTGATCATAATGAGAAATGTTTCTTGAGCAACATATCAGTATATTAGAATGATTTCTGAAAGATCATGTGACACTGAAGACTAGATGCTGAAAATTCCGCTTTAATATCACAGGAATAAATTACATTTTAAAATGTATTCAAATAAAATATTTAAATTGTTACAATATCTCACAATATTACTGTTTTTACTGTATATTTCACCAAATAAATGCAGCCTTGGCATAAGAAACTTCTTTCAAAAACACACAAAACCTTTGTGTAAATAGCAGTATTTTTAAATATTATTGTAATATATTACAATAATATCAAAGTTTAATTTTACACATATAATACAGTGGTCCTGTGAAAGGGTTTGTATACTGTAAAATAATTATTTATAATCATTAGATTAAATTCCAGTTCCACAAAATCTTTGCAGCAGATAAAGACAAAATACAAAAACATAACTCAAAGCGGTGAATATTTACCACGACCTCTTTATTCTTATTTCGCGCTCATTCTCACAAACACGTGTCATCTGTAGCAAAGAGAAAGTGAGAGAAAAAGTGTGAAATGAGGAAATCAGAGAGAGGGAATTCACCCTGGCAGAGGAACTGGCACTTGCCAGCAATCAGGGGCGAGTCATGATGGATGGCATCCAGAGTGCTGCCTCCTCCAAACAGAGCTCTGTGATTTAGGGTATGTGTACGTGACTTCATATTTATTAACTGTGATGTGAGTCCATATGGCTGAGTGTATGTGTCATAAATAGTTGAGGGAAATTCAGTAGGCCATGGCAAAGCAGGCAGAGGTAATTTACAATTTATTGATAAACAAAATAGAAAGTAGTTAATATAAGTTATGCAGTATTAATACAAATAACATCATGAAACCATTTCATAAATATTGATCTCACAATGTTTCTGATAAGATTGAAAAATTTATCTTAAAAGGAGTAGTTCACCCAAAATAATAAAATTCTGTCAACCAAGGAAATAAGAAAAGTCAACTGGAAATAAATGCTGGCATAGAAAACATTAAGCACGATTTATAAAATCTTATGCAATTGCCTGTGCCCTAATACAGATGATATTAAATGTAGCACTGCACAAGAGCCTCGGAATCATTTTGTATTTTGCATGGATTGGGCAACACAGTTATGTTCTACTAAATAACCACACAGGCATTAATTAGTCATTTAACTTGCTTTATTCTCAATACAAACATTGAATGTGTGTGTGTGTGTGTGTGTGTGTGTGTGTGTGAGAGTGTGTGGTAAGGTTTTTAAACCTCATATTTCAGTGTTTATGATGGCATGTTGTTGTTTGGAAAAAGATTATTTTGCCTTTAGTTTAACCCCATGCCACCCCTTTAGACACGTCCCTACATACATCTAAACTAAGCAAAGATTATATACAGAATAAAGAAAGTAAAGAAAGATAGGCTTAACAAATCTTTAATATGAAAACACTTGATTACATTTATATAAAATTCTTTATCATGTGAATAACTAAAATGAAAACGTCACCATGTCACAGTTAATTCCTTAAATCACCCAAATTAAAATTCACCATGAGTTGCTCTTCATATACACTGCACAACATTTCTCCTGAACCATTCTTCTCAAAAGGTTTTCAAATCCCCCACCAATTCATAATAAGCAAATTCAATCTTTAGTCTGCTTGCAATTAAACCTTTCATCTTCTCTTCAGGGTTCACTACAGCTATAATTTATAATTAATTTTTCATTGTTTTCCAAATTTTGCGGTACCTAAAACAATTTAAAAGGCGCAATATTTTTTGAGACTTTTTTGAGACCTTATATTTTACACTCCCAATAAAAACACATTCAGAGAAATCTTTTCCTAACTCTCTAAACCATTCTGTTAACAGTATAAATAGTCCTTCTAAATGTTTACAATGCAAAAAAAAAAAAAAAAAAAAAAAAAGATGTTCCACAGTCTCTTCTTAACCACAGAAATTACATTCTCCCCTTACTGCTGGATTGAGGTGAGCTACATATCGTTTATAGCTATTGCACAGTTAATGATTCTTCATAGCAGATCTGCGATTCGCTTCTCTACTGGATACTTTCATAGGATCTTCCATTGATCACTCAAGGGAAAAAATCATCCCGAACTGCCTTGTCCGCCTCAATGTTTGCCACTTTTTTAGTGCCTCTTTATGAACAGTTTTCGCACATAATGTATATAACACTTTCTTAGATATTTCTTTTTGTGAATAATGTCAATCTGTTCTTTCAAAGCACTCCTCTGAATCACTTGTCTATAATGTCCAGGCAGTGAAGTTTGAACCTCTTTTACAACTCTTGTTGCCAACCGTTTAGAACGTAATCCAGTTAATTCCATAACCTCCTCTAGAGACTTCCAACCATCATAGTTCATCAGGTCCCGTAATTTTGAGCATTTGTTCCTCAGTGTATTAGTTTGGACACTTCTTGAAGATATAAGCACACCTTGAATCACTGGATTGTAGAGAATTGGCTCTTCCATAACTACTTAGAAACCTTAAAATCTCTTCTAGTATAGAAGTATATAAGTCTTTTTCATGCTTCTAACACTGCATGATAAAACGGAGTACTCTTTGTTAAGTCCACTTCTTGAAGTTGTATCCAGAACAGCTGTACATCAAAGTTCAATCCAATTATTCCCCTCAAGATTGCACTTCCAGTCTGGTTCCCCATCATGTCTGTTCAATATATAATTCTCTGCACAGTTTGGAGACGAAAAGCTTGAATTTTGCTCCTTATGTCCATCAGACCATACCCTCACTCACAAGGAGGTAAAAACTGTTTTGCAGCTCAGTGCTTACCATTAAAAAAAAAAAAAAAAAAAAGTCAGTCTTTTTTGTATTTTGGAAACTAGGCTTTCTGGTGGCTCAATTACCATTAAATTGGCAGCAAAGTTATTTGCAACCAAAACTCTCCCTTTAACTGTGGCAATAGCCAATTCTACCAAGACAATCATGCCTCAACCTTTTCCAGCAGTCCCTCAGTTTTTTAATTGAAACTTACCTAAAAAGAGCTTCACTCTTCCATGTTAAGCCTCCTGGCAACACTGGTAACCCTTCACATTGACCTAATGCAAAACCTACACTTTTAATCTAATTGACTTTAGCAGTAGATGCATTTGCATATGTTCTCAGACAATTCTTTAGGCTATTTATATCCTCTTCTCCATTTAAAAACAGTCTTCTGTCATCTGCATATGCAGACAGTACAATTTTATTGTATCTGACTTGATTTGGTATTGTGTAAGGCTTTCTCTTATTCTCTTCAATAATGGCTCAATAGCAATTACATATAGATAACCAGAAATTGGGCAACCTTGCCTGATTCCTCTCTTTACGGGAATTGGACCACTCAACCTTCCTCCCACATTCACCGAAACAAAGACATAGCAATCTAACATTTTCACCCATGAAATAAAATTTTCTCCAAATCCAGAAGCTAGACTCTTAAAAAGATATTCATGATCAACCCTGTCAAAGGCTTTTTCGTGATCTAAGGATAGCAACCCAAAATTGACATTTTCTTTCATGCTTAAATCAATGATAAGGCTTACCAGAAAAAGGTTGTTCATTGACTTTTCAGGGACACAGTAAGTTTGATCACTGTGGATAACTGTATCCAGATATCTTTTCAGTCTGTTTTCTATACACACTTTGCCAATATTTTATAGTCAGTACATAGGCCAGAGACAGTTCTTTAAAAGTGGATAACAGCGATAGGACTGCTCTTCTGCAGCTACCTGGCAGAATGCCGATTTCAAAGCATTCTTTTGCCACATCAAGGAAGTCCTCTCCTATAATGTCCCAAAAATAATGATAAAATTCTTTAGTGAGTCCATCAATTCCAGGTGAACGTCCCAATGAAAGCTTTTTGACTGCATTTGCAAGTTCGTAAAGACTTATATCACAGTCCAAAGTCTTTTTCTGCTCATTTTGCAATTGTGGGAAATCCTTAAACAATTCATCCGCACTCTTATCATCACAATATTGTGATTTAAAAAGCTCAGAATAAAATTCGACAGCAATACTCATTTCCTTTGGGTTCTCCGTTATTGTTCCATCTGAAAACCTCAAATGAAGCGGGATTTTGTTTTACAAAATTTAGTTTCTGAAATGCATTTTTAATTCCAGATCTCTTTGAAACTCATAAGTTTGACAAAAAAGTTCTTATGTGCGTTTTTCCAGCCTTCCATCATTGACTCATGTTTTCAAAATTATATTTTTTTAACTTCCACTCCTTCCATAAAGAGATAAATCTCTCTCAAAAAAATCATCATACAATAGTTTTATATTAAAATGCCAGTAATAGTGAGCTGTAGAAGTTTTTTGTTGTTTACATCAATTGTCACTATATGGTGATCAGAAAAACCCACGAGGAGTAGCAGCTTCAATCACTCTTTTATTAAAATTTTTGCTCAAATAAATCCTGTCCAGTCTTTATGGGATTAGTTTTGTGCCAATTAAAACGAACTTAACTTTTTAAGAAACTAACGAAAAAATGAACTGAAACTGAAAAAAATTAAATTGCAACCAAAATGTTTGACTTCGTTTTTCATACACTGCATGTTTTGCTAATTGTTTTCTCCATTTTCGTTCGATGATTTGTACTTACAGATGCGTTTCCATAGTTTTCATTTACGCTTCTGAAGTTTTCGTTTACGATCCCAGAGTTTGCGTTCGATATTCTGGCACAATTATCTCGCGGGGGCGGGGCTAGCAGTGGTGTGTTCTTATTGGCTACTGAGTTTCTGATTGGCAGCTTCCGCAACCTGGAAGTCAAGACGTCATGTCAGTGTTGTGTTGACATCTTCACATGTGCGGATGTGATGGACTGTAATGGCTTCCTATTTCATTTTAGTGATATAAAGATATTAGTTTAGTTTTTGAATTATATCTGCTGCTAGTACTTTGTCGACAAAAGCTTTTAGAAGCCCGAGAGATCAAATGTGAGAGAAAATTAAAGTCTTGAGGTTTAATTGTACATTAAAGTACTATTAAACGTAATACTGAAAAAATTGCATAATGTCCAATGTTTTCGGAGAATATTTGTTTATTCTTGATGATTCTTTATTGTTGGGTCTGATTAGGTTGTGCTTTAAAGAGAATACTAGTGTAATGTAAATGTAAGTGTATATTCTGCTGTCGAGAAAGTCTCACTCCAACCAGGTAAGGTTGGAAACCCTGAGTACAATATATGAGAATTTTTATTTTAAGGTGAACCCTTAACATTCATATGCTGTTGGTATGCTAATACGAGATCAGCATACACTAATAAGAATAAAGTGCAACCTCTTGTGTATTTGTGCACTGTGTTTGTTTTAATCTAGAACTCCAAAGAAATTTAAATATTTGCACAATATCAGGTGTCTGAATATCAAGATCCCAGTCATCCAAAGGTGACATGTCTGAACAAAATAAGATTCTTGTGTGATGGGGACAGTGGATCTCTGGCACTACCACTCCATCCTCTGGGTCAGCATCAGAATTTTGTTTATGGAAAAGTTGCTCCACTCCCTGGAAAACGAGAAAGGAGATGTATTATAATCTAACAATACAAACTCCCACACAACACACTGCATACTTAACATATAATGTTTATTTAAAACAAATTTGTATATATATATATATATATATATATATATATATATATATATATATATATATATATATATATATATATATATATATATATACATATACACACACAAATTTGTTTTAAATAAACATATATAAGTTTCATTCATAATTACTTGCAAGTAATAGGTTTTATATTTGAACAAATATTTATTATTATTAAACACATTTTTACCCTTAAATATGATCTAATCGAAGACTGTAATATGCATAAGCAGGTCCTGTAATGATTGGGCTAAATCAAGACAACACTGCTGTACAATATTGTGGGCTCTAAATGGGCTCTAAAATAGATCTCCTCAAGAAAAAGCAAAAGCAAGTACTTACTGATTTATTTAAAACTAAAAAATTAATAACTTACGACGATGATTGATGTTAATGAGGATTATATCATTCGTCTGTGCTATTCATAAGAAGTGATCTCAACATAGTGTAGCAGCAAATAAAATAATATACAAACATATAAACTCCCAGCTGTATATCAACAAAACTAAGACAATCACATTCACACATCAGTCCGATCAATACAACAAGAGAGTCAAGGGATTGCCTCTGTCGATTGGTGATCAAGTTCTCATCGCCAATAAAGGCTGTCGAGGTAAACGGAAGCTTGCAGATAAATGGGAACCCACCATGTATGTTGTCGCTTCCAAACCTTCTCTGCACATTTATAAGATCCGTGACAGATCTGGTCATGAAAGAGTAGTACATCGGAATCTCTTGTTGCCAGTTAACTTTCTTCCTTTACCCACAACACAACGCAGACCAAGTAGATATACCCGGCGTTGCTGGCCGCGAGCCGCAAATGTGAAGATGTCAACACGACACTGACATGACTTCATTTCCAGGTCGTGGAAGCTGCCAATCAGAAACCCAGTAGCCAATAAGAACACACCACTGCTAGCCCTGTCCCCGCGAGACAATTGTGCTAGAATATCGAACACAAACTCTGGGATCGTAAATGAAAACTTCAGAAGCGTAAATGAAAACTCTGGAAACGCATCTGTAAGTACAAATCATCGAATGAAAATGGAGAAAACAATCAGAAAAACATGCAGTGTACGAAAAACGAAGTCAAACGTTTTGGTTGCAATTTCATTTTTTTTCAGTTTCAATTCATTTTTTCATTTGTTTCTTAAAAAGTTACGTTCGTTTTTATTGGCACAAAACTAATCCCATAAGTCTTAGGTATACCGTCTTATCAGATTATTTCTATTCCTCCATATTGTCAGGAAAAACTACGAATTCAGTTTGCAGGTAACAGAAAAAAAGTTTTATTCTGCTCGCACTGAGCACAGAGAAAAATGCACAGGAACAAAAGGAAAAGTTCAAAACAAAAATCCACTGAAACAGGGAATCCTTAACGTCCTCTGTGACGCAGTGTTAACGTCCTCGATGAGAGCCACCCCAGTGACGCAGTGTCACAATCTGACAAAACTCCTCCAGGAGTGTGCTAATCCTGCAGAGGTGAGCTGGGGCGATACATCCAAGTCTCCACCAACTCAGAGGCGGCAGTAGTCGATAGCCGAACAACTAAAGCCAGGCCAGGTGAGAGAGAGACACATTCAAAACCAAAAAAACAAAAACAAACAAAAACATCCTTCGGAGTCTTAATGGACACAGCACAGCAAGAACTAAGTAATGACAACGCATACAAAGATGGTCTGACAAATGACTGAGCACAAGAGGATCTAAAATAGATGAGGCCTAATGAGGAAAGATAGGCAACAGGTGTGACAGAAACACAAATGAGAATGAGGATAACGAGTGGGAGGGGAAAACGCCACACTGATAGCGGGACACATGGAGAGCTGTCAAAACAGAACCAACAAGACAACAAGGCACACGGACACCAAGACAACACAACACAGCAATTCAGACTGAAGTCATGACACATATATCATTCAATTCACACTCTTTGACCAGAATGGACAGTACCAGACCTGACGGAAAGCGAGACTCTTCACCAGTTGTATCCAACTTAAAATTTTCAGTCCAATTCCAATCTGCAGCCATCAATATACACAAATCGTCATCACACTGTAATAAACACCTCTTAATCTTAAAAAAAATTGTTCAATACGTTCTACACAAATATTAGGAGCATATACATTTATAAACTGAAATTTTATACCTTCAGTTTCTGCCTTAACACATCAAATCCTTCCATTTTCTACTTCCTCTATCCCTTTAATATCAACAGTCAACTTACTAGGAAAAAGAATAGCAACTCCAGCACTTAAATTTGAACTGTCACTAAGAGCATATTTTCCTTCCCCCCATAATCACCACTCTATTTCATTTGATTTATCAGAATGAGTTTCTTGTAACATAATGTCAATATTTCTCATTTTCATATACTCTGCCAATACTGCTCTTCTACTCTGATACCTTGCTCCATTTATATTAAGAAAGCCTACTCTCATGAGCTCCGTATCAACAAATGAAAAAGGATAATAAAGATCAGATGGAAAAAGTAGAGAACAGACACCATGTGCAACTGATCCATTTTTCTTAATTATTTGAATTATTTCAATCAAAATCTTTTTTTTACTCATTTAGAACATCCAATCCAACACTATGTTGTAGCTTCGTCACAGATTTTTTCAACATCAGGAAAATAAAATCCTTGATGATCCTGGCTCTACCAAATGTATCATATAAAAAGTCATTGAGAATAGTCCTGAAGAGAATATATTGGCTGTCCTCTACTTGGCATCCAGTTTCAGAAAAACCTGACATTTGGCAGAGTGTGTCCTCATCTCTCAACTCTACCCTGTTATCATCATCATCTGGTATCTCAGCTGTCTGTGTTTTTGGATTTTGCAACATCTCATGACTCAACAATCTCACTCATACTTTTAGCCTCAGCCCTCAAACACTTTCCTTCAACAGTTTTATGTACCTCCCTATGTCCTGGTCCCCTAAATCTCTATCCACATTCTCATTTAGCCTGACCATGCCCTCTTCTGATGAACTCAAACTTTTTACCACTTCAACTTCTTCAGCATCTCTCTCCTCAATCTGTTCATTCTCATCACACACTAAATTTTTCAACCACACTTGTGCTTTCTTGAGCCTTATGAGGACAACCAATGTGCATATGGCCAATATCGCCACATTCAAAACATTTCATTATGCCAGCAAGTAGCATAGACCATAAAGGACTTACCGTCATTCCAACCCGGAATGACATATCCAGCTTTGTTTCCTTCAAAAACATGAAACTTACCCCCTGAATGACATTACATGTTTTAAGGCCACATTCTTACAGCCTAGCAATATGGTTTTGATTGGGCTAGAAATTTTACCAAACCAAACGCATTCCTGTTCATTAACATCATCAGGAATGAAAGGCGGTACATTTCAAATAGTAACTTTAGTTGTTTGCATATCCAAAGGAAAAACTGAACAAAAGGTTCCATTTATCACTATTCCGCTATTGATTAGTCAAGCAACTAGCTGTTCTTCTCTAAGAAAAACAACTGAATTGCTTAATTCTTGATGATGAGGCTATATTTCACAACTGACCTGCTCGCCTACAGCTAACAACATGCTCTCCACCGTAACTCCTTGCTATGGAACGAACCTGACTCCATGTTGGAGTGAAAGAGATGGCACACTTGCCATCTAGGTTCAAGAACCAATGGAAAAGTTTAATACTTTAAATTAATGTAAATATTATATAGCCAAGAAAAATAGAAAGGAAATAGAAAAAAAAATATAGGAAATTATATAAGTGGACTGTCTAAGATGTTAATTCTTTCCCACCACACCCTCCAACACTCTCCTACATCTCACGAGAAGCGAAGGTAAGGGCAAAATTACAATCAGATAACCACATCCTAAGAGAAATATCAAAGTAGGGTCACTTTTAAAGGGCCACAATAACATAGAAATGCATCTAAAGACTGCAGAGACTTGCATTGACTTTGCTGAACAAGTGCAGATGTGTTAGTCTAGTTTTTTTAGTGAGTATCCTGTGATTTTCCCATCCCACCCTAATACTCACCCGTCCCAGAGCAACATCCCATAAGCACCACCTCACTCACCAATACATACTAATACATAACATCTGATCTAGGCTTATTGAGAGCATTCTGAAAGACTGCTTATGTGTGTGTAATCAATTTATTATAAGCAACACAAGACTTTAAAAGCAAATCACAATTACAGCTTGAGGGACTGGACTGATTTTCTACTGATTACTGTCAATCACCATTTAACTCAGCCAGTTAAGATCTACATTTAGCCGTAGATATATGAATTATATGAATTTGGTCCCTGGAGCATCAGCTGCCGATTTTCAACATTTAAGAGTGCAAGTTGCAACTATTATTAACAATAATGGAAAGATGAGGAAGATCAGTAAATTACAATATCACCTTTTTTGGACTTTGTTTTCTGTTTAGCACCATTTCCTGCCAGTCTGTCATCATTTGTCGGTATTTATGTTTTTTTTTTGTTTGTTTGTTTGTTTGTTTTTTCGTAGAAAATGAGCAGAAAGTAAAAGCAACAAAGCACAAAGCTTTTTGCGATTTACCTTATGGTTATGTATCCTCGTGCTTTTTTAAATCGGTATATGGAAATCCTTGACCTTGACCTTGTTTACCCATTTTCGGTACAAAGATCAATCAGAGATCACTGGGAGAAAGTCTTAGTTGTCTCTTCACCCTATTTGCATGTTCATGTGGTCTGGAGACTTTGTGCAGTTTTGCACAAAAGTATAGAAAAATTGTATGATGCATTTTTATCATAACATACACCATCAATTATGAAATGAAAAGAGGTTTCTTTTGATACCAAGCACAATGGAGATTTGAAGACATTATAGCAGTGATACTAATTAATAAGCATATAACATATGGACATACATACAACACAGGAGAATGCTATATGCAGTTGGAACAGTTTGATTGTGGGTAAAAATTCAGGCAATTGGTGCTTTTCCACCGTCGGGCTGAACGGTTCTTATAATGGTAAGAAACAGTTCATGTTGTGTTTCCACTTGAGCCCAGCACAGGCACGATTATAAACCGTTCTCGGCCCAGAATTCTCGAAACAGCTATCTAAACCCTGCTTGTAGAATCTATGAAGTCACGTCGCCACTCAGGATTGGTCACTTGTTTCCTAGCTACCAATTTCTCTGTAGCTGGCTAAGCGCTCTATTTGAGCAACATAAACACAAATTAATAATAAAATTAAAAGAAATATCTGATCATCCTCCATAACACGATCTCATATCATCAGTAAACTATTGCATTACCAAGGCAACAACTGACACTTTTGTATTACATTCCAAAGAGTGGCCGTTATCAGCCCCATAGTGGAAAATTAAACAGGAACCATACCATCTGGCCCGGATCTGCATGTAATGGAACGGTTACTCAATGAAAACGGTTCGGACCAATGGTGGGAATGTTTATGAAGCACAAAAACATCATATTGTTTTATGATAACAAAAAGAATATTCCAAGAGCGTTGCTCATCAAATAAATACCATCAAAAAGATTTTAAGAACGTTTTACTTTTTAAGAAGATTTTGTCCTAAAATAATTTTTAAATAACATTATAAAAAGTTGTGGGAATGTGTCTTGTTAGCTGAGTAGTATTTATACATTAGGAAAGTAGGAGGTCCCTGGGTCGGATAAGGTTGATAACTCCTGTATTTTGTGATTATACTCAGGCTCCCCTTCAACCTGAAGTCTCTTCTTGCTAAAGGTTCTCAAGAAAAGGGAAACCGGTAGTGCATGAATCCCTGCACAGAACTTACAGCTCAGTCCTGTTTTTGTACAAGCCATTGTCAGTCTGTGTTATTCCCCGGCCAACAATGTACTTTAACCAGTCTGTTATTTATTCAGGTGGAAACAGATTATGTCAGGGGGCTCTGTATAAAAGGACCCTGGAGCTGGACTATGAGATTAAGGAGCTTCAAAAAAAAAAAAAAAAAAAAATAAATAAATTAGAAACTGAGCAGTTGGAACATCAGAGGTCATATTTAATCAAGCAATGTTTTAGTTTGTAGAATTATGCTTAAGGCTGTTTTATTTCATCAACTTGAAAATCAATATAAATGTACTGATATTCTAAAAAGGTCTCCAAATATGCTTTTATTCAAATATTGTTATGGCATGTCTGACTGCTTTGCCAGTCGGGTGGTCCAATGTAATAGGCTCAAATCTCAAATCGAGTTTGCAGTGTGAATGCTTTTTTTTTTCAAAAACAGTGAGTCATTGTGCATAAATTATCTCTCTGCAATATTTGTTATGCAGAAACTAACAAAATTTCAGTAACTAATTCACACTATTTGTTTCTTTTGTTATGGAGGGTTATAAGCAAGCCACTGCACCAAGGTTATGGATTTGCAGGGGATGCATAAACTAATGCAATGAATGCAATGAAAGTCACTTTGGCAAAAACATCTGCCAAATGCTTGTAAATGCATATATGGTAACACTTTTCAATCATTCATCAAAAAAATCTTTCAGGTCCTGCAAATTCTTTGGTTTTCCAGCATCTTCTGCATATTTGAATGCTTTGCAGCAGTGGCTGTATGATTTTGAGATTCAGGACAACGGAGGGACTCATATGCAAGGGAACGATAATATCTCTGTGTTCAAACGCAAACGTTTTGCGAGGGAACGCAGATATATTTGCAAGTGAACGCAAAAGATTTTTTTTTTTTTTTTAATTCCTCCCATCCCAATTTTTTTTTTCGGGGCTCTGTATTACGTGAACATCTATGATGTAAAAATATCTTATTGAGGACAGTACCACATGAAAAAATAACATGCATTTTGTGTGATCCTTCTTATTTAGTTCAAATAATTAAAATTAACATTTTGCTGATTTTGCAAGGGGTATGTAAACATTTGAGCATGGTATATAAATATATATATATAATTATAATATAATTGAAAGAGGGGGAAATCACATACAGGAGCTACAGTAGCTTATCTGTTGGTTCAGACCACACGGGCAAGCACAACCCCCCCCCCAACACCCCCCCCCCCCCCACACACACACACACACACACACACACACACACACCTTTCCTTCCTTGGACCACTTTTAGCAATTCAGTAAATTCCTTTTCCTGTCATTCCAATTTAACACCCTGTGCCAATTCAGCTCAAGTTCCAACCAAATCTGAGCCAGATTCAGATTTGTGTCCAAGCCTGGTTAAATGTCACGCATAAGGTCAGCATTGATGAGATGAAGGCGAAGGTCAACACAACCAGGATTATTGGAACTGGGTCGACTGGCTCATTGTCAAAATTGCAAATCCATACACCACACTCACATACAACTGTACATGTATTAAGCCTTCTATTAAGATATAATCAGCATAATGGCTGCATTTATGAAGCCCAAATCCGCTGTTTGTATGTCCAGCACATTTATTGCTATTCTGCTAATGAGAACACCTCTGCACTGCCCGTTAAGCGATTATCAAACACATCCATCCAGCCAGCACTACATCAGACATCTGTGGATTTTAGCCCTCTAATCTTTATGAATATATTACAAAAGGGATGCACTGTGGCAGAATAATTACATTTATCTTTTCTGTTCTCATCTTCCAGAATCCCAGTGCTTGGAGGGGATTAAAACATCATAAGGCCTGTATACCTTTATCCTCTTTTGGTTTAGCCACTTATTTGAGAAGCGCATATCAAACGCTACATTAACTGGGCCGTATTTACTCTTCATTTAAAGACTCCTGTGTCTCTAGCTGTGATGATGGTGAATATGGGAAGAATTCAGCCAGACAAACCAGCTCAACCATGATCACACACACATGGCATGCTGGGACTGAATCTCAAACATCTGCTTTGCAATTTATGCTAATATTGGAGTTCCATGTCTCACGAACACAGAACACCACATGCTGGAATGGAAGTCTGATAAAGTTCCATGTTTAAATATTCATTTATGATTAAAATAATCATAAAGAGTAGAGTAGGCTTGTTGTCATAAGGGATATGTGCTATATTATCCTAATAAACTATTTTTTGTGTCCATATATGTATTTTGAAAATACTGGCATGTACTAATTTGATTTCATTTTTGCTGTTTCATAAATGTTTATGTCTAAATTCTGCTGAAAAGGTCCATCCTACACTGAGCAAAAATGGTGTAGAAACAATCTTCACTCAAAACTTTGACAGTGGCAAGTAACATTAAACATGAAATTATGAAGTACAAAGACTGAAATAGTATTTTCTTCAAAAAGTACACCAATAAGCTGTTTTGTTTACATGATTTTTACAGTGTATAATACATTTTAATTTTTTTTTTTTGTTTTAACTGTATATTATTGTCTATTGAAGTTATTTTAAAGGTATCAAATCAGTGTAAATAAACAGCAAGTTCCTATTGCAGTGTGACAATATGCACTTCCATAATGTATTGTGCAATATAGTGTTACTTATATTTTTATGGCCAATAATGGTGGAAATAGTATTGTTTTTGTAGTGAAGACTTTAAGCTGTGTGCCTGCTCAGAAATTGACTTTCAAAATATAACCTTACCCTGAGAAATATTCACTGAAGTGTGACAACTAGTCCCGACCTCCCCTATATCATATAAATCATATAGAAGAAAATGTCTAAAAATAGAAGCATCAGCTCTATGTTTGTTGGTATATCATTATAGCAAACTTAGGGTATATATATACTTAGACAATGCTATTTTTAAAGTTGTAGCCATATATATAAATGAAATATTTACCATATACATAATATACATTCAGCATCAACTTGGGTCCATATCGACCTCCTCATCCTGAGCAATCTTCTGCAACTGTTGGGTTTGGAGCGGCAGAACAGATGTCGCCTCAGGTCACTCTACAGCCAAGGACAGTTTTGAAATCTCTACAAAACCTGCTATTCATCAAATGGAGAAGGGACCAGACTTTTTTTGCCTCCAACCCTGTTTCACTGCCTGTGAGTTCCAGCCCGTCATCAGCAGCTCCTCTAATGTGCACAGCATCCATTAGAGACGGTGTGCTCTGCTAATAATGCGCATCAGGGTTGATATATTCTAATGGGGAGTTAAAGCCATTGAGTCTCTCTCCATGTGAGGAAAACAGGCCACTGTTGCAATGACACTTCAACCACAGACAGACGGCTGAGACGCGGTCTATTAGAGACACTTAAGATATTCAATAACAGTGATGGACATGGATGAGAGAGAGCAAAACAAGCACACAAAAACATACATGTGAAAAGCGGACTGTGAGATGGGTTTTTAATGCTTTTGAAATGGTGGATGTGTTTTATGGATAAACACACACAAAGTAAGAGAAATGTAGTTTCTGCAGGGTGATGCATGACATTGCTCAAATAACGCTTTCCATTAGTGGATCCACAAACACTGCAGATCACACACAATCAGCATTTCAGCAAATGACTGCTGTATATTTCAAGTACTGTATAGAGTGAGTCCACTGCCATTCATCATAACCTTTAAAAAAAACCACTCACCCACAAAAAAAAAACAAAAACAAAAAAACACTGAAACATTATTTACTTCCAGCTGCAAAAACATAGCTATTGACTTAGTCATTTAATTAGTCTTACTATCTAAAAAGTATTAGTCTTACTAACTAAAGTCTGTTGCAAAAAACAAGCCAGTCAAGTAAGAAGCTGCAAAAATAAAAACTAAAACCATTAAAAAAAATCACTTGTAATGAACTGAATAATAAAAAAAATATTTTAAACAAACTTGTTTAATTTCAGCTAGTTTCCAAGCCAACATTTCTCATTTTCATTTAGTTTAAGACGAAGTATTGACTAATAAAGTATATATATATATATATATATATATATATATATATATATATATATTCTCTAAAGGTACACTGTGCATTTTCATTCGCGCAAAATGGAAGCGACACGGTTGCGATGCGCATGCGGAGCGGCACGCTCGTTTTTTCCTCGCGCGCCTTTGCCGTGGCGAGATGAAAACATCTCAAGTTTTCAGAATGCCGCAAGCGCACCGCAGGTCATGTGACAAGAACCAACCGATCATCTTCGATGGTTTTTGAGGGAAATTGTGTACATACAACACTTGTCTGCATGTATGATATCAGGCTCTTCCAAGCTTTATAATGTGAATGCCATTCCCAATTTTGAAGCCCAAAAGAGTGCATCCTTCCATCATAAAAGTATTCTACACGGCTCCAGTGGGTTAATTAAGGCCTTCTGAAGCGACACAATTAGTTTTTGTGAGAAAAATATCTATATTTAAAATAAGAAAATGTGTAATTGTGGCCTAATGGTGATGGAGTCGTAACCTGTAACCTGAAGGTTGCCGGTTTGATTCCCACGCTGGCAGGAATTGAAGGTGAGGATTGTGAATGAACAGCACTCTCTCCACCTTTGATACCATGACTAAGGTGCCTTTGAGTATGGCACCTAACCCCTTAATTGCTCCCTGGGTGCTGGAGCAATAGCTGCCCACTGCTCTGGGTGTGTGTGCATTTGTTCACTACTCACTGCTGTGTGTGTGCACTTGAATGGGTTAAATGCAGAGCACCAATTTCGAGTATGGATCAATATGTCATGTATAATATGTTACAATACATCATGACTTAACTTAACTTAAAAACTTAAACTTTATAAACTACAATAACCAGCTTTTGGCAAACAAAAGTCGACTTATGGTGGAAGCGTGACCTCTTAGAGTAGATGCTTCTCATGACTCACACATATAGGACTGGGCAATAAACTCAAGCTCATCTACTCTTATATCGAAATCCTCTGACATTTCTTCAAAAAAAATTCTCATTTTAGACTTCTAATTCGTGCGTGTTCGTCAATACGCATTCAGAGGTTCCGCTTCCGCCGTAAGTCGACTCGCATATGGATGTTTGCCGGAAGCTAGTTATTATAGTTTGTATAGTTGTAAATATGAATATTTTTCTCACAAAAACTCATCCCTTCGCTTCAGAAGGCCTTTACTGACCCGCTGGAGCCGTATGGATATCTTTTGATGGATAGATGGACTTTTTTGGGTTTCAAAATCGTGAGCGCTATTCATTCCCTTTATAAAGTTTGGAAGAGCCAGGGTATTTTTTTTTTTTTTTTTTTAATATATATATAACTCTGATTGTGTTCGTCTGAGAGAAGATAGTCATATACCCCTAGGATGGCTTGAGGGGTAGAGATTATTTTCATTTTTGGGGGAACTATCCTTATTCACTATATGTGGAGGCTGACAAATAAAAAAACAGATCTAGAAATATTCACACATATGTATGCCCAAATTTTCAAAAGCATATTTATACCAAAATGCTTTTTACAGTAGCTAGTGAAAAAGTTCCTAGATTTCATGTGGGCCTACATCAGGGTTTGTAAATGGAGAATTTGCTCTTGAACAGAATTAAACGAATTGCATCCCTCCATTTCTGCATCCTCTCCACATTAACACACTAAAGCAGATTTTCCTGCGACAGAAGTGCTGACCGCTGCTGATGGACACTGAGCCTGCTTTCATCAACACATGCGGTTTGTGTGCAGTGTTATTAAACAGCTAAAGCAGCTTTAAATGCATGCACACACACACACGCACACACACACACTACCGCTGTCATCGGAGAGGCTTTACTACCCAAATGGAGTTTGGAGTTTGAAGAAAAACTCTTCAGACAAGTACATTCTCGTCACAATCCTGCCTAATATGGCTTGCTGGTCCAAGGTGGATTAAGCTGGTTTCCTTGTGTTCAGCTGGTTGTCAAGTGCCCAGAATGGAACCTTTCCATTGCACAATAGGCTCTTTATAGTAAAAAAAAAAAGTTCTTCAGATAATTTAAAGATTCTTTACGAACCCAAAATGATGTTGAAATGATGGCATTGTGCAAACCCCCCCTTTGGGAACTTTTTGAAGTCAGACAGGTGATCTTCCTCATCTCAACCTCTGTAGCTCATTAACATATATATGCAGCTCTAACCCGCCTCATTAACAAAAGCCTTTGTCTGTTCTTGCTACATCAGTGGAATCAAACCTATTTTATAATTATCTTTTTTTTGCACAAACTCCCAAATGCTCTCGAGAACGTCTAAAGATATACAGCATCATTAATGAAGGTCTTAACCTACACATCTAAGTTTGTTTCTGTGCTGTAATAACGCTGGTGCAGCAACTGCTGAGGTGTTACCTTACAGGAAGACGATTTTAATGATCGAGGACCGCAGAGGAGCGTCACGTTCACCCTCCGCTCAGCCCCCCCAAAATGTCAGCATGTTAGACAGTGCTTTGATAAAGTCTACACTATATTGGGATTTTTCCAACATTAATCCCATCTCTGACACACAAATAAAATGCACGGTTTTTAGTATCTGGTGCTCCCTTCATCTGAAGAGCACGTTGAACCCAGCAGTGAGAGTGTGATTTTGGGATACCACCGTAGGCTGATTGGACACCTGCCTGTTGTTTCCACAGCACCGCTGAGATTCTTAAGCGTCTGTCCTTTTGTTCAAACTCACAGAGGCTAATGAGGCTGTTTCAGGATTACCACTCCACACAGGCCAATTTCCCTGCCGACTTACTGGTGAACAATTGTGCGGTGTCAAACCGAAGAAAACAGAATGTTATGTTTGACTGATTGCAGCATCCATGCAAAGACTCTGTGGGAGCCTTTGCTTGATTTTCTCATTTTTTTTGATAATATCTGCCTTACCTAAGTATTAGAAGAAAGACGAAAAACACAATATTTATTTGACACAAATGCTCAGAATCAATGATTATGATTAATAATTTATACATCTACATTTAAACATTTGGGGTCTGTACATTTTTAAAAATGTTTTTCAAAGACGTCTCTTACTTTCACCAAAGCTGCATTTACTTAAATGTCACATGATCCTTCAGTAATAATTATAATATGCTGATAATATGTGGAAACATTTCTTATTATTATCAATGTTGAAAAACAGTTGTGTTGCATGATATTCTTGTGGAATGTGAACCAATTGAAATCTTCATTATAAAGGCCTTTGAATTTAAAATGTAATTCATCTTTGTTAAATAAAAGTATTACAAAAAATTTGAATGGTATACGTTTATAAATATATATGTGTGTGTGTCACATGTCTCTGTGTGTTCTGGACTTTGTTTTCAGTTATCACATGTGTGCTTTGTTTGATTCTCAGGTGTGTGTTTAATCAGTGTCATTATCCCCTTGTGTTCATTGTATTTAAACCCTCAGTGTCTGTTCAGTCGTTGTCCGTTGATTTGTGGTGTTTGTAGTGATTCTCCTTATGTGAACAGAAGTTATGTTTAAGGACAGAAGTTATGTTTCTTTCCTGGATATGCACTCATAACTCTATCTATCTTTCTATCTATCTATCTATCTATCTATCTATC
The DNA here is from genome assembly GCA_037194245.1 of Opsariichthys bidens. Taxonomy (NCBI): domain Eukaryota; kingdom Metazoa; phylum Chordata; class Actinopteri; order Cypriniformes; family Xenocyprididae; genus Opsariichthys; species Opsariichthys bidens. The sequence continues at coordinate 9,655,133 of CM074279.1, read as the reverse complement.
TATCTATCTATCTATCTATCTATCTATCTATCTATCTATCTATCTATCTATCTATCTATCTATCTATCTATCTATCTATCTATCTATCTATCTATATATATATATATATATGAAATCCTATCTTTTCTCTGAATTAAATGGGCCATTTATGCTGTTGTTCCTTCAAGTATTCTAAGTAAAGGTTGCTGAATTTGTCGATTAGATTAAGCTCTTACCTGTAGAACAATTGAAACACTCTGCCGCAGAATAAAGGGTGACACACAGAGGTCTCGTACAATGCCCAGGAATCTACTGACTCTCTCTGAGACAGAACAAGCTGCTCAGGGCCTGAATTTGAATACAGAGATTAGTGCCGCTACACATTCCCATTAATGAGGCATTTAAAATCCGTTTGTTTGAGGTTAATACCGCTGAAACGTGTTTTAGAGGGGAAATTATTAAACAACATTTGCAATCACACAGCATATTATGAACCATATTAGTACTTATCAGTCATTCCAGGTTGTTTAATTTTCATTTGCATTATTTTTTATTAATATTTATAATGTCTCCTAAGGAGCATATCAGCAGGTATCGGCAGTCTGTCAGAACATGCAGAATCAGGCACAGATAGAAGTTGGGCTCCAGACTGCGACCAACATGGTCGCATATGCGACGTTTTTTTGAGAATGAGCGAGTTAAAATTTTATGTGGTCGCATTTGTGCGAGTGCATGATCATGTTATTGGCGCGTGTGTAACAGAACGAGGTATCAGCTTGTTCAATCAAGTGTTTATATTCGGACTGTTTCAGACTGGGCTCGGCTCTGCTCCGCTGCGAAGTATCACAGTACCTGCGTGACTCGTCATAGATATAAACAGAGAGAAGTAGTTCCGGCTACAATGTTCTTCTGCAAGACACATGCAGTTCTATTTACTAACCTAGAGAGCGAACGTTTTCGCGCATTGCACAATGATGATGAAACACCAATTAGGAATTCAGGAAATTTAGGAAATAAGCCATATAAAAATGAAAAGGTTAATAGCTGAATAATAATAATAAAAAAAAGTTTGGAGGTCAAGAATGCTGGTGGAAAGGATGAGCCAGCATACAGACACAGCTGATGATGAGAGCACAGTTAGAAAGGCACTAAGTTACTTCAACAGCAATGGCCCAGACCATGGCTCCTCAATAGGCCACGAGAGAATGTTTGGCCTGCGCTAATGTTAAGTAGTGTTGTCAAGGTAATGTATATAAGCACGTCTCTGTCACAAAAATTCAAACGCAGTGTCATTGCTTACGTTGCGTAACCACTGGTGCGTTGAAAATGCTCGTGTTCTGCACCAGTGGATACGCGCAGTTAGTCTGTCAGAGACTCAAACACTGACTAGGCAAAATAGACTCAAATGTCTGTCTGACCAACCACAACAAAGAAAGAAAGTAAACCGTATGTGAGAAAGTATGCGTTTGCTTTTATATTATTTGTTATAGAAAGGCAAACTAAAGGCTAATATTTTCTCATTTACCTTCAGCATTCAGCAAATACACATCTATATCATTAAAACAAATCTCTGAATATCTACTTAACATTTAATTTTACAGACCTTGCAGATTTATTCAAATACAACAGTGAGATTTTCTGAAGTATTTGTAGCCCACGTGAACACGTGTATTCTGTGCTTGACAGTCAGAAATGAATTCAGACTTCAGTTCACCTTCACTGGAAATGTGATCAAACTGTATATTATATACTGTATATATATATATATATATATATATATATATATATATATATATATATATAAAATATTGCGATTAATTTTCAAACTTTTCATATTTCTATTGTATTAAATATGAATTAAAATAAACATAAAAAATACATATATACCAGATTTATATCGGACACCAGCCACTGTGATTTAATATATTTAAGATTAAAACGACTATTCATCAAGCATGCATTGATTAAAACTGTGTTAGCAAAAAGAAAAAAAAAGGTGCGACCAAATCATGTGCTGGTGCGACCAACTGAGAAAATTGTTAGCACCAGTGCAACAGTGGAAAAGTTAATCTGGAGCCCTGCATATATAAGGCCAGATTTACTCATACCAATGCAAACCATCTTTTGGCGTTAAAAGACTACTGTCAGGATTTACTAATGACATGCAGTGAAAAATCAGCAAGGACAGTTATTTTCGCTGACTTTATTTCACGAGTTCACACTTACAAATAACCAGCTTGGTATTTGGCCCGAGCCCAGAGTACTCCCCCCGTATTCTGGTTTAGGAAGTAACCAGGCAAGTGTGAGGAGACGGGGTGGTGGAGGGATGCTGAAACTGTCCAAAAGCATAGTTGAGTCGATTTCGTCGATATATATATATATATATATATAGGTCTTCACTCCTGCCGATTGGGCAGACATGTTGATTGCAAATTAATGATGGTTGGAGTGATGTGATGATTAATAAGATCTTTTGAACGAGTTTCTCCCGAACTTTGTTAATAAAATATCATTTATTGTGCATTTGTAGCATTTTCTACGGTGGCCCAGTAGTACTAACTCCTCTACTGGTTAAGGGTCAATTATCATGCTGTATCATTGATATTTGAGGTGTAGGTTTGTCTTGTTTGTCTTCTGATTTGGGATCAGACTCTGCTCAATCATGTATAGCGAACATCATGTTTGTTGAAAATTATTTAAATGTAAAATGTAAAATGTAAATGTTAAATGCAAAACTGTTACCCAATCACAAGTGTTTACTTTCAAGTCGTAAACATGGCACGCCTATTTAAACAGTGTTTCGAAGAGAAGGTCAAAAACAGGGTTGAATAAAATACTTCTAAATTAGGATTTTTTAATGTAAAAATGTTGCAAACATTATAAATGGACCTCAAAGAACATTATAACATTAAAAAAAATGCAGTTCATTACTCCATTAACATCTGCCCTATCTCCTTACCAAACCTCCCTGAATTATTTTTTCAATATCAAAGCGTTGTACATTTTTAGTACCATGGTACTTTATTCATTTATTCATTTTTAGAACAGCACAACAATAATATTTACCTAAAACTGCCACTAGAAACCACCTGCTGGAAGTAGATTAGTTTGTTTTACTTCACAATATAACATCATCAGACGGCGTCTCATATCCAAATATCTCCTGTGAATCAGTTTCCCTGGATAAACTCAAGAAAACATCTTTGAGGCAGAATCCCCTAAACCCTTAGACTTATATTTAGAGACAGACAAATATGAGAAAAAAGCAAAACAAAAAAAAAACAACAACAGTGTTATGAAATGAAAAATTAGAATGCAAATGCTGAATGACAGTGATTCAATGATGTGAGTACTTATTGCTCTTGAGTGCTTCAAAGTTGCAGAGCTGCCTATGTTCTTGTCAATATTTTCCTTCTGTGTAAGGGATGAGGATTTGTGCTCTAGAATATCAGGAGAATCCAACCATTAGTTTCCAATGATGCATATAACTTGGCTCTGGTCAGGCTCTGGTCATCTCTAGACTAGACTACTGTAATATTCTTCCTGCTATTCTTCCTTTTTTATTTATTTCAGGTGCGGCCAAAGGGTTCTAGCTGCTGTTTCTTTAGGTTATTTTCGTTTATGCTTTTTCTTTGTTTACTGCTGTTATTTTATTTATTGTTTGCTCTTTTGTTATACGGCTGCTTGTGTGGACGTCGCGGGGCTGAGCCACCGCTTCATCAAGTGGCTTCAAAACCATTTTGCTTATGTCATTCAAGCACCGGCATAAAGTACATACTTGCCCGCTTATTAATTAACACCCCTGTCTGTCTAGTGAAGCTGTATGTACGATTATTTGTTTATTTTGTTTGTTTACTGATTGGGATTTATTTGAGTTTGCTTTGTATCTTCTTGTGCATTTAATATCCATGCCAGTACGTCTGTGGATGCCTGAAGAGCAGTACTATTGAAGTTTAACAGAAGGGTAGAGTGTCTTTTTAGTGGTGTTCTTTTCCTTTCTTTTGTGGTTGTGACTTTATGAATTTGTATGCACTGATTTGGTTTTGTGGTTGGCCCCTTCTGTTTAATGCTTCATTTATTGGTCTCTTGTCAACTTTTGGGTATGTAAAAGGTAAACTGTTCGAGGTAAATTAAGACTGTTTTTAGCATTAATGATTTGTGGGAAATAATAAATTTTGTATTTGTTGGAAGTCACCTCTCTGTCTTTTATCCAATCCGAACTGGCAGGGTACTTCAGTTTTTTGTAATTCCTTTTGGTTAAATTTCCTTTGTGGGTATTGTTTTTCCTGGGCGGTAACCTAGGTGGCGTAGTCGGGTCCTTTTTATTATATATTTTGCCAAAGGTTACGTATTCATCAGAGAATCCTGAAAAAATGTATCATGGTTTCCACAACATATTAAGCAGCACAGCTGTCTTCAACATTGATCTTCAGCACCAAATGAGCATATTAGAATAATTTCAGAAGGATTTGTCCAACCATGTCCCGATGCTCTGTACAGTCATGTTTCTGAGCAGTTCTAGAACTTTAAAGCACATCTAATGTTACTGTCTCTCTAGGATAAGTCACTTTTGTTTTTCGTCTTCTGTTAAGTCAATTTGGATAAAAGCATCTGCTAAATAAATAAACGTAAAGGGATAACAACAGCATTAACTTTACATGGATGGAAGAATCCGATCAATTACTCAACCTCAAACATATCAGAATGATCACTCATGGTTGCAATGACTGTCAAACTCCAAAAAGAACCACAAAAAGACTATAAAAACCCATAAAAGTGATTTGCTATGCATGGAGCTAAGGTCACCATGACCTGTCATCATAAAATACTGGAGTAATCAAATATCCGCAACTCTAACAACATAAAATTGTATGTAAGAGGTTAGAGAATGGCACAAAAGACTTTTTCCCCTTTATATAGTACAGCCAGCAAACTGCATTTGTGGACAAGCTGAGTTGCAAAAACTGCAAATGATCAAGGGAGAGACAATTCTTTGCACACTAATGCAGATTTCACTCTGAAGTTGACTTTGTGCAGCAACTATTTTAGATTGTTTTAATGCTATAGCCAACAAAAACTCTTTTTGAACTATATTATTTAGGCTGTTGTGAGATGGGCGATCCACAACAGACTGATGAGCAATTTGTGTTTAGGAAAGCTGTTAATCTTTGAAATTTGGATTTCGCGCAGTGGAAGGGTTTTTTTGCCTTTCAGGACTTCCTGCTGATTCTTATTCCACTTGACGTCTCTTTTCAAACATTCTATTATGTGAGTTCTTTCTAACCCATATCCCATCATGCAGTGCAGCCACAGCACTCTGATCTGACACACTCTTTTTTTTTTTTTTTTTGATTTAGTACAGCTAAGCACCCCAAACAAGCCTCATCAGGGAACATTGAATACACATGCACAGCAAGAGTTCTTCTCTCGGATAAAAGAACTGAAATTTCAAGCATATAACATATTTCTGTTATGAGGTTTTCTGTCTGAACCAATATTTATTTATTTATCTTTATAATTTAATTTATGTATTTATTTTTTATATTATACCATTACAATTATATTTTTATTTTTACAATAGTTAACATTTTATTATTATATATATATATTAATTGACTGATATATACTTTATCAGTCAAAAGTTTAGAATAAGTGATTTTAATGTTTTTTATTTTTTATTTTATTTTTTTTAAGAAGTCTGCTGTGCTAACCAGGGCTGCATTAATTTGTCAAAAATATTTATCAAAAATACAGTAAACAACTGTTTTCTATTTTAATGTATGTGTAATGTGTGTGTGTGTATATATATATATATATATATATATATATATATATATATATATATATATATATTACTAAGAAACATTTCTTATTTTTTCAATGTTAAAAACAGTTGTGCACTTAATATTTTTGTAAAAACCATGATAAACTACCATTGAAATGTTTAGGATTACAACGTTTAAGGAAGAGAAGGAAAGAAGAAAATTAATTCTTTCGGCAAGTTAATTAATTAATTAATTCAGCAAGACCAAAAGTGAGAGTAAAGACATTAAATGTTACAGATTTATATTTCAAATAAATGCTATTCCTTCAAATACCATACAAATTTATTGATCAAAGAATCCTGGAAAAAAAAAAATGATCCAATCAGACACCACCCATATATACAGTGTCATTCAAAACACACACACACACATACACACACACACGCACACACACACACACACACACACACACGTTGTGTTTTTGTGTTTTGTGGGGACATTCCATAGGCGTAATGGTTTTTATACTGCACAAACTGTACATTCTGTCCCCCTACATTACCCCTACCCCTAAACCTACCCATCACAGAAAATGTTCTGCTATTTTCAAAAAAGATAATTCTGTATGATTTATAAGCTTGTTTCCTTGTGGGGACCAACAAAAGGTCCCCACAATGTCAAGATTTACTGGTTTTACTTACGTTGTGGGGACATTTGGTCCCCACAATGTAAAGAATACAAGTTCACATACACACACACAGACACACACATACACATACACATATATAGAATAAAGAGACAAATGACTTTAACAAATTTTAAGATTTTAAGGTGGGTCTGACAATAGTATCTGGGTAAGAAATACTATAGAAATGAAAGAAATTACATCTTAAATAACACTGGGCAGACTTCATTGTAAAAAAAAATAAAAAATAAAATAAATACAGACTAATGCTTAGAGGTAAAGTTACAAAAGTTATTCATTCAAAAGCCGGGAGTCTTTTGTTGTTTGATATGACAGACAGCAGCAGGAATATAAGACTGCTATCATTTTAAGAGTTTATGCACAGATCCAATACTGTTACACAGTAATAATTTTATGTGTATTTTATGTGACCATTTAAGTGCAATAAGCCACGATAAAGAAGTCAATTTTGTACTCGTGAGTTGTTTGAGAGTTGGCTCTGTGTGTGTGCCACTTAAATATAGTAGATCTGTGGAGCACGTGCTTTTGGTGTGAGCGCAATACCTGCAGGAATGAGTAAATTATGCACAATTCCCACAACCACACACCGATATTTGTGCCCTGTAACAGCACTATTCAGCCGGAGCGAATGAGACGAGTGAGTGAGAGGACGCGGGTGTGTGTCAAACCATCAACTTCGTAGAGAAGAGTGAGCAAGAATGTGCAGCTAGTATGCCAGATTACAAATCCAGCCCTGGTCCACACCAATTTAAAACACCCATTAAGGAGTCATTCACACAGAATATTCTAAGTTAAAAGTAATTCAACTTCAAAACATCTCAACCCCCCCGTGTTCTGTTGTATTCTATCAAGAATTCAAGAATGCATCCTGTGTGAACAGCTCTGGCTGCTCTTTGTGGTGGTTTGGTGAGACACATTGCCTGTAGTATTTGTAACGCCAGGATGACAGGAGACGAAGGTTTCAATACAACAGACAGGTTTCATTCAATATGAGGACACATAACAGAGTGCATAGCACAAACAAACACCGACAAAGGAAGAACTGAACAGGAAGAATAAATACACAGATGGAACTAATGAACACAGGTGGAGGAAGATAAACTAATCAGGGGCAAATGAAGACAGGTGCAGACATGACATAAACTAAAACATGACAGGACTGAAACACATGTGACAGTATCAGACGTAGTGATGTTCTAACTGCATGGGGGTTGTGAGGTGCAAAAATTGTCTTTGCCATAGTAAACAAGAGCATTTAACATTTCTTTATAAAAGAAATGGCATATCTCACGTGCCTCACGTGAGGTTCAGAATCTGAACCTCATCCTCACAGAAAATTTGCTGAATTTCTGTACTACGCTAATGGACCCTCAGCAAGTTCATTTAATCACAGCTTTCTACTTCAAAAAATGACACTGTGTGCTGAGGGAAGTAAAACTGTGGAGTTCACAAGATCACATTGCACCCACAGGGAGCGGACGAATTCTGAGAAGCACAAAAGTGTTTGATTTGAGTCACTCTACTCTTGTGGCAAGCACTTTAATTGTACCTGAGACTGTGAGGAGCAGTTTGCACCATCTCATTTCCGCATTTGGTGCCACCCCCTGCACACTTTCTCAATGGCTTGGCTATGAAAATATTTCTCCTATTCATTTTCTCCATAAGGAATTCAAAAACATTGAAACTGACATGTGAAGGCCAAGTATGGTAACATACTCAGACTCAGAATTTGTCCTCTGCATTTAACCATCCAGTTAGTGCACACACACTACCGGAGCGGTGGGCTGCCATTTTTGCTGTGGTGCTTGGGGAGCGAAGGTACTTGCTCAAGGTCACGTCAGTCATTTCCTAGCAGTACTAAGAATAGAACCCGCAACCTTCGGGTTATCAGTCTGACTTGTTAACCATTAGGGCATGATTGGTTCATGCTTCTTGAACCAAACTTTAACCAAACCAACCAGCTACGTTGTGATAAGGAAAATCACAACATTAACAACATTGTCCAAATGAAGCCCTTAGCAACTCATATCCACTCACAAAATTAAATTTTTGTTATATTTACGGTAGGAAATTTACAAAATATCTTCATGGAACATGTTTTTTACTTAATATCCAAATGATTTTAGGCACGAAAGAGAAATAATAATGTTAGACACAAACAGGAACAGGTGCTAAGTATAAAGCATTTTATTTGCAGACAACAAGTAAACAGAAACCAGGCCTAATGCCCTTGTTCAAATAGTCTTTGAGGAATATGTTGACTTATCAGTTGAAGGTGACTTGCTATTTTCTGTGTTACAGATGGTGGACGAGAAGATGATGATGATGATGATGATGATGATGGGTGAACAACCAGGGTAGAGGAGAACATAAACAGACAGACAATGATATCAGGACCAGACGGGTAAGAAGCAGTTAGTAACTACTTACCGGGTGAGTCTGTAGCGTCATGGAATGACTAGACCAGGCACTGAACTGGCTGTGAGGTGTGTATTTATTGTGAGTGCTGGTGATGAGGAACAGGTGCAGATGCTTAGAACTCGATGGTGAACGAGTGGGTGGATCTGGCAGTGACGATGTGATGGGTGTTGTGACTGACTCTGTGACAAATAATTTATATATAATAATTGATATTGATAATTGATGATATTGACCCATACAATGTATTGTTGGCCATTGCTACTAATATACCTGTGCAACTTATGATGGGTTTTGTGGTCCAGGGTCACATACTACAGTGATGCTTTGGATGAACAAGTTTTGTCAGTTTTCTCGCCACATCACGGCAGCGTAGCGGAGCGTTCACGATAGCAGCTTTTAATGCATCTGCTGAAGAGGTGCTTTTCTATGGTGAAAAAACTTCTGTATTGGGCTTGGTCAGACAGTAACAAGTCAACGGCCTGAAGAAGAACAATTTAGTGGAATCTGTGTTTGGTTCTGCTTTGAAAAGGCTGAGCATCAAAACCTATTCACACACTTGATCCCCATTATAATGGCTATTTTAGGGTTCATTTTCTGCTGATCTCCCCACACTCTGGCTGTGTCTGAAATCACCCCCTATGCCCCCATTCACTATTCCCAACATGACTTCACTAATATAGTCCGAATTGAAGGAGTGAATGAAAAAGATTGAGTGAATTCGTTTACTGAGTGCCCTGGAAACGCAGCCACTTTTGCATTGTTTGTGCTTTCTGTTTAATAATTATTTGAAACTGTCAGCTCCAGTAGAAAGATTTATCTTGAACTCTGTCATGGAGACTATGTATAATGGTGCATTGCCCCCCTAGAGGGAATGAGGTCCACCCACAACAGTCTCACAAAATCCTGTAGGGAAACACTGTTTAAAGTGTTCCAAGTCTGCCAATATCTCTCTATTTACCAACTCACCTGTTTGTTGTCTGACTTTTTGCTGCTTCATAAAAAAACATACCTGTTTGAAGATATCCATTTCTGTTACCGAAATTGTGTCCAAGGGTATTTTCACACCTAAAGGTAGTGTGTTTTGTTAATTTGTTACAATGTTGAATTTTCTTGTTGGTTTGGTTCGCTTTCACAAGGCAACATTTCAAAGCATTATGCAAGTCACATGGGAGTAAAATTGCCCCCTTAATGGTTAGCGTTTCCCCTGCATAATCAATCAAGATGATTGACTGGTTCGATCCATGAGCTTATTGTGGCTTTATTTATAACTCCTGAGACACATGGGGGGCATTTTGATTAAAAAGTATTACTAAAACAGAAAAAAAAAAAAAAAAAAAAAAAATGTAAGTGACAAAAGCAAATAAAATTAGCAAATTCAAAATAACAAATTAACAAATAATATATATATAAAATATATATATAAAATATTGATGCAAATATGCAAGTTGTTTGAGAGTATAGGGAGACTGGATCGACTGCATAATTTGCAATGTTCCTCGACATTGCTGAGGGTAGCATAATTCTTCTCTGGAAATACAGCAATAAAACATTATTAAAAATAAGTTAAAATCTTTTAAAGAAGCATATGTATTCACGTTATCTCACAAGCTCATGATTAAGTGTGTCTAGAAAGGTTTATACATAATCGTTAACAATCAATTTCTCTGTTACGCTAAAGAAGCAGGATTCCAAACAAAGCAAGATTCTTAAAGCCCTTTTTCATGATTTGTGTTCATGTTCCCCAAGAATCTGTCCACAGATACATATGGTTGTATCATAATGACATTCAGAGAAAAAGAAACATTTTCGAAACAGAAATAGCCAGGGCTTTTTTTCTGTTCTAAGATCAAAAACATGTTACCTCTTTCATTTACTTTCACTATTTTTGGTTTGCTAAGTCCAATTCCTGCATTCTTACTGCCTAGCAACATCCATAAAAAAGTCATTCCATGGCACAGGAAAAATATTTTTCCTGTCGAGGTCAAAGCTGTTGAATAACACTGTGTAAATGTAGGTTAAAGTGGTGCAAGACACTTGAGCTGAGAGGTGTGTTGAAGCTCTGACACTACTCATGTAGAAGGAAGTTTAGAGGCAGCATGAAACACAATGGCAAATCAAACCCTCCAGTGTATTGCTTTAAATTTAGGCCTAATAATAACTGACCAGCCTCAATATTGATTTTACTCATGAATGTCAGTTTGATATATCAAAGAGCATTTTCCATGGCACTGAACGAAAAAGGAAACTTTCTTAGAAACCAAATTGGTCCTTGTGGCAGAAAGGACTTAAAGGGGATCTATAATGCCCCTTTAACAAGATGCAATATAAGTCTCTGGTGTCCCCAGAATTTGTCTGTGAAGTTTCAGCTCAAAATCCCCCACAGATCATTTATTATAGCTTGTCAAATTCTCCCCTATATGGGTGTGAGCAAAAACACACCTTTTTTGTCTGTCCCTTTAAATGCAAATGAGCTGCTGCTCCTGGCTGCTTTCCAGAAGAGGGCTGAGCTTCAACAGCTTGCACTTCGGTTTCTCAACAACAACAAAGCTGGAGAATCTGACACAACCAAAATGAGGATTGTCAGTAACGGTGTTCAGCCTTACATAGTTCAAATCGGAGTCAGACACTGGTGGAGATACTCAGGAAGAAGTTACAACTTTTAGAATGCATTTGGACATTTCTGAATGGTTAGTAGATAAATTTATGTAGTTGCTGTTGAGTTGATTGAACTCATCGACTAGCATGTGCCGCCACGTTAAACTTTTGTATAAATCCAGCATTGAATTGACCCTCGTTTGTGAAGGAGTCCAGTGTAAAATGATGGCATGGTAACAACACTCTACTACAACAACACTTCCTCTTATCTAAAGCCCAACATGGCCTCGACCCCTTTGTTGTGTGTTGTCAGGAGCAGGGTTTATGTAAATTTTAGGGTTAGTGATGTCACTAACCCAGGAAGAAGCTCGTTGTATTCCTTAAACAGAGAATTCTTTAAAAGAAAACATCTCCTCTCGCATTGAACTTTGAACATTGTAACTTTACATACGTTGTATGCTCTAAAAGCAACATTACATACAAACTAAAATTAAAAAAAGTGAAATCATAATCAACCACCCCATTAAATAAATACTATATTTGATGCCTGATATCCAAGACCAAGTAAATTACCATATTCTGTAATATGCTATTCCGAGTCATTATTCAAAAAAATAAAAATAAATTATATATATATATATATATATATATATATATATATATATATATATATATATATATATATATATATATATATATATATTCCCGAGTAACACAGTGACAGATCTAGTCAACCAAGACCAATATATTCCTGTTTGGAAAAAAAAAAAAAAAAAATATAAATATATATATATATATATATATATATATATATATATATATATATATATATATATATCCAGGTCAGATGGAGAACTGCCTATACATGACAGCAATGCAATCCTGAAGTGTCAACTCATCGTCCCTTGTGAAGGCCTTACAGACACGTCTGCCAGTGGCACAGATCCCCAACAAACTGTCCCATAATGGCGTAATGATAAAGATATTAAATTAGATGGAACTGGATTAAATATTTTGACTGCTGCGTTGCGATCCCAAATCAGACTTATGACTTGTAACTCTGCCCGAATATCAAACAAGTGTTCTTTGATGGCCAGAGGAGAACTGGCCCCCAGACTAAGCCTGGGTTCTTCCAAGGTTTTTTTTTCTCCATTTTGTTTGAGTTTTGGTTCCTTGCCGCTGTTCACTTTGGCTAGCTTAGTTGGGGACACGCTTGATATTCAGCAGTGTTTTTAGTATGCCTGCATTGCTGCCGTTGTTTGCGAACTGAGCTGAGCCGGACGATTACATCACTGTTTTCTCCAGTGCTGATATACATAAATTAACTAGACTAATAACTACTGATCTTTGCAACAGAATGAATCAATACAAATATATAGAATAAGCCAGACAATGACACCATTTTCTATGGGAGCTGCTGTGCAGCCAAAAATTATTAGCCAATTATTACTGTAAAGCTGCTTTGACACAATTTGCATTGTAAAAAGCGTTATATAAGTAAAGGTGACTTCACTTGACTATGAAACATACATGAGATGTGCATGTGGCACACAGGAGCAGCTGAGCACTAACACAGGTCAGCCTCAATCAAACACAGCATGCTGAGAACATGTAAGCACACACAAACACAAATACATGCACATGAACATACACAGAAGTATTCAGGACAAGTATAATTAGGCAGTTGCAGTCAAATTAATTGGTTATTTAGTCATCGGGGGGAAAAGGAAGGCAGCTTGCTGCTGACAGCCACCTAGATCTAACCTTCACATCTTTGCACAAGTGATATATATACTCCTCCATATCTTACTCAACTTTGCATAATGATTCCTTCAGTTTGCCTGTGCAAATGCAAACATATGCAATAATTCACAGTGGAAATAAACTGTATCCTATAGTGAAACTGAATGTAAAATAAAGCTCTTTCTTGAACAGCATGTGTTACTAACTTGTTACAGTAGCCTAAACAGGCCTATTACTTTTGCAGTAACTAGTAATGTAACAATTTACTAATAATATTTCAGTAATAATATTAGTTAAAAATAGCTCATTACAACATTTTTGTTGCCTCAACACCTACCGGTTAGAAATCCAACAATCCAATCGTTCCTAGATTCATTTTCGTAGTATTCACTAGTGATGTTCGATTCTTGAACAAATCGTTCTTTTGTGCCGAATCTCAGGAAGTCACCGGTTCACTAATCAAACTGAATCGAACTTTAGTTCTGGGTTGATGACACAAGATGCACAGCCGAAATTTCACGCTCATTTTAAAAAGAATCGAATGAGCCGATTCAACCAACTGTCGAAGTTAGCCAAGGATTACCTAGGACTCAAAATGAACCGAACGAGCCGGTTCAACTGATTGTCTAAATTTACAGAGGATTACCAAGGAGTCTGATGAATGAGTTGACGATAGCTGCAAACCTGAGGCTCGTACTGTATATTTGCTTATTGTGACTACACATTATTAAATGACATTTTATTAGCTGCAAAATCTTTCTGTCGAGAGTAAATAAATTTTACTATGGTATCAGATTGTATAGCAGATATATTTTAAGTTGTTAAGCGAAATCATTGAGTTTATAAGACTGGTTTATTATTTCAATGTACTTTAGACATGTAGAACATAACCACATTTGTGCAACAAATGCAGTAGTTGAGAATCTTATCCAAGATGTAGGCTACTCAATGATCAGTTGTATCCGACATAAAGGATCCACGTACGAAACCGTGACCACAAACTCCATTATCTTAAGTGAATAAAATGCAATCTGTTTGTGTTCACACAAATAACTTTTTATTTAAATGCTTCATTATGCGTTGACACAAATGAATGTTTCATTGATAAAACATGACACGGAGATGTTAGTACGGAAATGACATAGTGACGTCATTGCATGATGACCTCTTTTTTAAATTTTTTTATTAAACATTACATCAAAACATTAAATCAACACAGATACACATAGAAATAGAAAAAAAAACAAAAAAACAAACAGGTGAAAAAGTTGCCAGGGGAACAAAACAACAACAATGCAATAAATTTAATCCTTAAGAAAGACAAAAAGAATGAATACAGGGATACGGTTCTCATTGCTTTGGGACTTAAAGAGTTTTGAATATTTTCCATATATTTATCTAAGTCACCTTTAAATAGAGAGAAAAAAGGTTTAGAGCCAGCACATTTTTGTCTATGAATGTGAAATTTAGCTAATAAAAAACACAAGTTAATTAAGTAATATTTCCCTGTATTCTCTTTTGAATAGTCATATAATTGAATGATGACCTCGGGAACAAATGAATCGCTTTTTGAACCGGCTCATTGAGCCAAACTGTCCGAAAAGAACCGGTTCGCGGAAATGAATCGTAGGCTACTTTGGATTATTCACAAGCCGCGCATGCATGTGACGTTACCATTGCCGCAGAAACCAAAGGAAAACCAAAAATAAGGCTTGGGAGAGCTAGAGCAAAATAAAGATTAGAACTAGAGTAAAAACTCAGGAACAAAGTAAAAACGAGAATTTATCAGAAGAAAATAATCAGACAAGGGAAACTAAATCTAGCACTGACTGACAAGATCCACAGTAAATGGAGCAGAGCACATGAGGAACAGGTGAACACACTCAAGCAAATGACGACAAGACAAGGTGGTGTGGTAACTGGAAATGAGGAGGCGGAACAAGTGGAGCATATGGTCAATACAAACAGAGCCAGAGCCATGTGCTCAGAGAAACATCTAACGAACAAGACAGTCTATGGCAAGCCGTTTTGACTTTTATTCATTTTCAGGATATGAACTTGTGACATCAATAATTACATTTTCACTAGTTAAAATGTTAATTATTGATATCAGGAATTAGATTTCCACTAGTAACAATGGCCATTTTTGATATCAAGAATTGTATTTCCACTAGTAACAAAGCTCATTCTTGATATCAAGAATTGTATTTTTACTAGTGAAATCTCGCCATAGGCTGCCATTCAAATTCAATTGTTGATATTGTTACGATTCTATAATTAGAATTGCAACAAAGTTTAGGGAGACGCCACACACAACCGCTGTATAAACAATAATATTTATTAAACTAAAGAAATCACCATAAAATGACAAAGGATCAGTGTAAATGTTAGTGTAAGTGTCAGTATCTGGTTGTAAGAAAAACATAATCAACGAAGTGTCCAGAGCGACGTAGGGGAAGATGGGTCAACAAAAACTCCATTGCGGCTGGAGTCTCCTGTAAACATCACATCCTGTAAGTTCTCTGGTAACCTCACAACGAGTAACCAACAAGCAAAGAGATCTCCATCTTGGTTTGATCCCGTCACTTTTAAAGTGCCATAATCTAATTCAGGTGTGGAACCACGCCCTCCAGCAGCCAATCACCTGTAACTCAGGGACAAAAACTCACGGAGCCGTCACGATATCAAGAATTAATTTCTTACTAGTTGAAATTCCACTTTCACATATCAGGAATACAATTCTCACTAGTAAAAATACAAATTTGTGATATCAACAATTACATTGTTACTAGTGCAAATGTCTATTCTTGATATCAACAATTTAATTGCTACTAGTAAAAATGTTAATTTCTGATATCATGAATGTGATTGTTACTAGTATGAAAGCCGTTTTAGATATCAGAAATTATATTGATATCAGGAATGCATTTTCAGATATCAGAAATGAATATTTTTACTAGTAGAAATTCCGTTGTTGATATCAAGTATAGAGATTTGCACTAGTAACAATGTAATTGTTGATATCAGAAATTTGCATTTTCACTAGTAAGAATTGTATTCCTGATATGTAAAATTCATATCCTGAAAAGGAATAAAAGTCAAAACGGCTTGCCATAGACTGTCAGGGCAGGATCCTAGCAATACTGACCCCAAATGTTTCAAGCACATGTAAATATAAATTTAATATTACTATAAATATACAATGTAATTGTAACAAGGTCAGTAGATTTGAGAAGAATGAGGTGGGAACCGGCGAAAATACAAAGTAACTTTAATATGTCAAAATAAACAAACAACAAAACAAAAGTAAAATGGCGGCAGACCCTCCCGGACGACTGCCGCCCACATAAACATAATAAAACATAACACAAATTCCAGGACCTCTCTCGTCCTTCGCTGTCATTGCTCAGAGTTATGAGACCGGTGCAGCGCGCCGTTCCCTCATGGCTCTTGCCCCGCCCTGCTTGTCACTATAATATATTATAGTTTAATAGTATTTCATCAGAATACACGATTTTTGAATGCTTTTCAATAATAATAATAATAATAATAACATCACTGTGTTAAATGGAAATGCATCAGGTTATTTTTACTTAAAAAATATTTTATCAATTTATTTTAATTTTCTTCACTGAAGCAGTTTTAAAAGAAGAGAATCAGGATATCTTTTCTCCTTGGAAATTATGTTTTCAGATTTACAAATTTCAGACATTTAACCTTTGCAGATAAAATATGTATATACAAAGCTGAACTTCTGCTGCCATTAACTTGCATAACTTTGCAGCACTATTTGTTAAAGGAAATATACAATGCATCGTCATCATTTACATTCAGTGACACATATTCATTTGAACTGAAGGCGTTGGCTGCTGGGAGCATCCGCTGGCTCAAATCAAATCTACACAGAATCTGAGCTTCAGAAAATAGAAATAATTTATCTCCAGCAGCTCACAAAAAAGAAACAATATGCCTCTGGAGATCAATAGTTCTCCGAGATGGGAAAAAGAAAAGTGCTTCTCCTTGAGTTTCTTATCGAATACATGTGTGCATTAGAGCGCCTGAATATATGTATCTTAGTGTCTACTTATTCAAGCATCCAGCGCAGCTGCTTACCCTAACGCGCCACACACAACACCACACACAATCTCAGGAATGTGTCTTTGCGTATGAAGATGTCTCTTGAGGCATAATTTGTTTTCTCGTTCATCCATAGAGGTTAAATCATGGCCATATGGGCTGCAGTTATACATCTAGTGGCCCCGTCTCTCACACGTCAACACCTGGACGTGTTCGGTAAATATGTCTCACATACACCGTTTTTATGAAATAAACCTCTCCAAATGAAAAACTTCATAAAAAGAATTTCAGATGATTACAGGTGGATGACAGACTACCCTTAGCCAGAGAAGGACAGTGATTGGCTGGACGAAGAGTTTGGGGCAAATAGTCACACATCACATCAATATCAAGCTGTCCTTTTCAGACATTCACCTTTATAACAGGGTGTGTATTGAGTTTGAAGTGTAGCAGCATAAACACCTGTAATCTTTTTCAAACATGTCAATTTCAAGACTGCATCATTTCCAATCTATCAATACCTTTCAGCAGTTTCTCTTGTATATGTAATCATGTCTAGCAAAGATCCATTTTTTTGCACAATAGACAAGCAGTTACAAATAAATAGCAGTCATATTTTTTTTTCATGACCACAAAAATGAAAGTGGGAAACATGAAAGTCTTTCAAGATGTTTTTCATTACGTCTCATCTCATGATGTGTTCTAACTATCGATGTCATTTCCACACCTAGGCATAGTAAAAGCCAATGGACACTGTGTTTGAAATTCAGTACACTAAAAGGGGAGTGTCAAGATATTATGCCGCTGATGTGATGTCTACATAAAACACTCCGAACTTCTCCATTAAAGTCCGACAGACATCAGCTGTGCTTTAATCAGCAATTCAATAAATATTCAGCAGCATCAAATAAAAACTAAGTCATGATGGTATGTCCTCAAAGTTGATGTTTTAAGTGTGCTGCTCTAAACAGATTTTCAGCTCTAGGGCCCTTATCATACGCCCAACGCAACGCGACTCCAGGTGCAACACAAGTGTTTTTTGCTAGTTTCAGCCCAATGCAGTTATCAGTTTCACTTCCAGTGCCACGTTGTTTAAATGGCAAATACACTCATGCCCATCTGTTCGCCCATGGGCATGCTGGTCTGAAAATGAAGTGTGTTCGGGTGCATTGTTGGCATGTTGCTATTTTGAGGTAACTGAAAACTACTGCGCCATTGACCAACAAAAACCTGGACTAAAGTTAATTGTGAAGTATTTTTTTTTAAATTATTATTTAGAGGATGCATTACTAATATGCGCCTATAGGCTGGTAAACAACACACACACACACACACACACACACTCTGCTTGTTACACACACATGGATGCACAACAGCACACAAACATGCTAAATAATAAAAAAAATAATAATTAAAAATTATTCCAAGGTTATTGTGTACATAAGGATAAAAATGCCTACAGTTCATAATGGATAGTCATTGCTTGTATCAGAATTACCTATTTGCAGTAATGACAAATAAAATTGGCTAATTATTTGTCCAATCGTGGCACACATGTATTTAAACTGACTCATGCATGTTAAGAATATATAAAAGATGTTGGCAGCCTCAAAGGGAGTTCAGTTTGAGTATGACCTGGGTCATGTCCTGAGACCATTCAATATCTCATCTCTACTTTTCCATTAATAGCCATGTCATTTGAAGCTTAAAAAAACCCAAAACAAAACTAAACAGAAATACAGTCAGTAAGAGATATTCTTTAAGATATGCCATTGATATTCCCAGCTTAATATGCAGAGGCAACTCTAAGTTAGCTATCTGAAGGTTTATTCCCTCAAAATGATATTTTCTGAGTGCCTGAACCAGATTTTGGAGCGGTTTATTTATGTCTGATCAACGGAAAACAGAATGAGTCTTCAAGAAATCTAGATACCTATGAGCTAAAATATAGCCTCGTATGCTGTATACTCCTGAAGATGTGCTGTGGTATCGGGGACCAAGACGTTACCTGCAGATCTTTGAAGTCCTGTAGGTTGCAAGGTGGAGCAACACAGCACAGCCCACTGATGCTCAAACGGATTGAAATCTGAGGAACATGGAGGTCAGGGCAACACTTTGAACTCTTCATCATGTTTCTCAGGCCATTCCTGAACAATATGTGCAGTGTGGCAAGGGTGCTTTATACTGCTGAAAGAGCCCACTTCTACCAGGGAACACCACTGTCATGAAGGCAGGCATCGCTAAAGACTCGTTGAATGAAAAACAAATCAAAGCTTTTTGTGATGCCTGAAGATTACTATAGTTATCATAATAAGTGCATAGACTATTTTCGTTGTGACGTCGCTTGACGGGAGTTAGTCACTCAGTGTTGTTTTTAAAGCGCTGTGTCAAGTTAAAATGGTTATTTTAAAAGACCCTGTTTCAAGATGAAGTGGACCTTCCCATTCATTTGTGCTCAGCCTTTCTTGTGCTTTCTCTAGAGTGAATGTGTCCTGTATCTGTGTGTGCTGCCTCTCTAGTTCTGGAGTAGTGATCATTGTTATCACAATTGATTGGTGCTTTATAACTCGATAACTTTAAGAAGTTATTTACAATGATTTTTAAGAACATTCTTGTCAGAACAATTCATAAATATTATCTTAAGAACATTCTTAAGAAAAGTTTTTGGGAATACAAAATATTCTTATCTTTTTTCTTAAGTAAGTTAAGAATAACTTTATTCTTAAGAATGTTCTGTGAATCTGTCCCCTGGTCTGCAACATTTTCTAGGTAGGTGGCATGTGTCAAATTTACATCCACGTGAATGGTCGGGTCCAGGGTTTCCCAGAGCTCAGACCAGACGGGATAGCCTTCATTGCTCTCATGCATCAATAATTTTGAGCGCCCAATACCCTGTCACCAGTTTGTGGTTTATCCCTCCTCTGCCCTCTGTTGGTAAACTCTCACCACTGCTGATCTGGAACAATCCACAAGCTTTGCCGCTTCAGAGATACTCTGACTCTGTCGCCTTGCCATAACAATTTGACCCTTGACAAAGTGCCTGAGATCTTTATTCCTGCGCATTTGTATCCAACGCACTGATTATGAGAAATGATTGTTTGCTTACTAACTTACCTACAACAAAAACTGACCTGACACACCACATCTAACGGCACCACATTTGATTTAAGAACTAGTAAGCAGGCAATATGTGCAATGAAATGACTTAAATACATGTCCTCAAACTGCAAACTACAAGCACAAAGCTATAATGTGTGAATCACTATTTTCACTAACAATCATCTGCATTATAATATTAAACAAGCTTAAAATTTCAATACTTTAACAGTTGAAGGCACAATATTTAATAAGATTTTTTTATATTAAAATATCCAAAAACCATGTGAATAATGTTAGATATTTCGTTCAGCTGTGTACTTACATTATCCTAATTTTTTTCAAGAATTTGTAAATTCAGAGAAATTCTCAATTCCCTTTCAAAAGGGAACTTTGAGTTGTTTTGTAACGCTAGGAGCACCGCCTCCGTGGGAGCCGGTGTTTGAAATACATATCCAATCTGGGCAATAATGTTAACCGGCGACAGCCCATGACATCATAACAATGCAACCCACGTGTATATAAGGGGCACCCAGATGACATCATCCTCTTTTCATCTTCAGGGACTATTAAGTGTGAAACACTATCGTGGCAATTATGAAACGCACAGACAAACTAAGAGTGTGAATCCGTGTCACTCGTTGTCTGACACACGTGCTGTGCGTTTTCTGTCTGCACGAAGAGCATGCACGGTTAGTTCTAGAGGGAGCTACCTGTGCAAACTGTGAACGCTCCATTCTTGTCTGGGTCTCTTCTCGAGGGAAGAGAGTTCAGCATCTGCGACTGGTGTTTCGCGCAAGCTGGCTCTGAGGCAGAATGGAGACTCAGATCAATGGGCATTCAGATGGAGCTCACTAAACAGTTGAGAGGGTTGTGACCGATTGCGAGAGGGAGTTGCTGGGAGAGGATGCGTTGTTTTCTACATCTGCAGTCTAGAAGTGAGTGCTCTTCCATTCGAGCAGGAGATGGCTGGAGAGGGTGAGTAAACAACTAATTTCTCTCAGCCACCCTGTACTGTGTATGCTGAGCTGTTGCTTATAGAACGTGCTGCAGGCAGATTAAAGTTGCCATGGAAGTGCGTTAGGAGAGAGGTCACGTGCATTCAAAGGAATGATGATCAGTTTCTCTCTGGCCATAGTCCTATAGTTCTAGTGAGCCTTCCATGCCTTGCTAAACTTAATAATAAGGTCACGGAACTACTGGTCAGGGGCATGGAAGAACCCATATTTTGTATTCCATATTAAGGCTTTAGGGTGGTACGTTCCATGGAGTTAGGTTGCCATCCTGTTTAATGTAATATGTAAATACTGATTTCTCTAGACCACTGTAATCCCTGTGTAGGGTTTGTGGAAGGAATAAGGGTATGTATCTATGCCAAAAGTAGCCGACTAATAATAACCTTGTTTATTTTATTTTAATTGTTTAGCATTTTCTAGCATAGATACAGCTCAGACTCTGCCATCTAAGTCCTAAAGCGACATTTTCATTTCAATGGAAGTTCATACGTGGCAGCGGGTCAGGCTGGTGCTGCTCTGCACAGCAGATGGCTGTGTGGTAGGAGCACCAGGCTGTCCTGTGGAGAGACTTAGACCAGTGGCATTCAAGACGTGCATGTTGCTGAGTCCTCAACCAGACAGATTAGGCCTGGCCCATCCCGACACGAGGAACGCGGACAGGGCCAGAAGGCTAGTGTCGCCTCTTGTGCACCCCTCCGTGGAGTGGACACAGAGAAGGCGAGACTCTAGGAAGAAGGATCTGTGTGAGGTGATCCTTCAAAAATGCATTCAGCATCGTTGGTGGATCATCTCACTTTGAGTGTGTTCAGAACTACCCGCTCCGTTCTTCTTTAAACGCAGGCACTTCTGACATCAGGCCTTGTGGCTCGGCTGTTAAAGAGTATTATTATTCTGGTCTGCCTTTGGCTTTGACAGTGAGGCTTGTAAGGGTAGAAAACACCACGTTTCCTTGGTGGAGGTCTCCACCCTGTGCCCGTAGGTGGAACTGTCTTAAGTTTTATGCTATTAAATACCACCTTAGGGTAGAGTAGTTTGTCTCCTCTTTCATTTATTTGGAAGACTGCTATTACAAAGAAACGAGCACTTTGACTTCAGATAGATCAAATGTGGTGCGCCGGCCCACTGGGCTGCCTGACATTGTTACCTGTTTTGGTTGCTCTGAGGAGCGCCAGGTAGATCTATGCTTTGTGAACTGGCCCTCACCAGTGCCACCCTGACAGCTGGTCTAGGCTAGTGCTAGGGATATTTAAGGTGGTCGGCAAGCCTCTGCCTCAAAAAATCCCTAGTGCTGGCCACCTCAATAGAGAGTCATCTGGCCAATGCCCGCCACCTCTGCATTGGGGCATAATGCAGGTTGGTGTAGAGGCAGAATATGCTTTCCAAAACAAAAAAACCCATCTATTTGGGAAGAGTAAATGTTTTTGTAGACGTCTCGATAAAGCCTGCACCGTTGTGGCACAGGTCGAGTGGTATTTGACCTTCAATGCAGGCTGGTCATTTAGTATGCTCCCTTGCATGGCCACAAGCTGATAACCATGTTCATCTGGTGTAGTAGACCCAAGTGGGCCTCCTCCAGGACAGGTAAGTTTGTACTCCCCTTGGTTAGAGGGTAAAACATGTTTTTACTGCGATGTGAATAGGTCCCAGGTAGGAGCTGTTTTAATAGTCTGCTACTAGATATATAATAGATCACTGCTTCTAGACTTGTGAAAAGATTATAGGCGTTAGCAGGCCTCCCTTCAGAGTCTTCACCATGTTGGGCTCCTAGCAGGCAGCACCGTGGAGAGCACCATCAGTGTGGATGTTGTAGCAACAAGACACGGGTATCTGGCCTTAGCAGGCCTCCCTGTGAGTGAGTCCCCAGCACTTTGGGTATGTGACAGCTAGTAGAAGATTGCTGTCCGGTAGTAGGTCTTGACAGGCCTTCCAGTGAGCAAAACCCCTATGGTTTGGGGTTAGTTTGGGTTTAAATAAGTAGGCCTTAGGCGTTGTTTTCAGTTTGTTGGCCTTAGCAGGCCACTTTGGGAATTAGCAGGCCTCCCTGTGGGTTCCCTTTTAGAGTGCACGACCTCCTTGGCACCTTGGAACATAGGTGCTTTGTAGATCCAAGGATCGAGCAGAGTAACTCAACTCACTTGCAAGGGTCGATAGCACTTCGCGGAGTTCTGCTCTTCAGGATGCCCATCTCTAAGATCCGGTCTGAGCTGGTCTACTGCCCTTTCTGCAGTCCTTTTTTCTGGATGTCTCTTTGTGAGACTTCTGTGTCTAGAGAATCTGTTTCTGCGGAAACATACAGGTTGTTGGCAGACTGGGTTACTACATTCAGGGTTGACTTTGTTCACCTGAGAAGTGACTGCCTGGGCTGCCTTCGGGCCACATAGCCATGCTCCCTTAAAGGGACTCCTTCTATTGAAGTTGTTGGTTCCAGGCCTTGGCAGGACTTCGTATGTAAGATATGGTGGCCGCTTTGAGGCTTAGAGCTGAGGTTTTGACCACTGGGAGCACTGTCACTGACAGCCCAGTTGGACCCGTAGGGTGAGGGGTCTGGTGTTTCATTTGAATTTGCCTAATTCTGACAGTAGTCACTGCCATACATTGGCATGCACTCCCCTCATCATGGCAGTGTGGGTATATCGTTCTCCTGGCTTTTTCACAACTCTAAGTTCCCTTTCGAAAGGGAACATCTCAGGTTACGTATGTAACCATAGCTCCCTGAGAACAGGGAATGAGACTTTGTGTCTCTTTGCCATGCTTACAGTCCCTTCAGACGATAAGCGGATGACATGTTATCTGGGCGCCCCTTGTAAACATATGGTTCGCAATGTTATGATGTCATAGGCTGCCACCGGTCAATATGATATTGCCAAGATTGAGTATGCATTTCAGACACCGGTTCCCCTAGCATTAAGTCACAACGTCTCGTTCCCTGTTCTCAGGGAACTATGGTTACATACATAACCTGAGACGTTTTAAATAGTACCCTGTCCCTCCCTAGCCACTTGTCGCCTGTCAATGACTAAATATCTTATCCCTGATTTCCGCTTGTACTGCATAGTAACCTTGGCAACTGACGTGGACAGCTGCGTAACATCTAGCAGTGCGCTGTTGTTGTTTCATTCAAACATTATGGACCATGGCAAGCAAACTTTGGGACAAAAGGAGAAATAAAACGAGGATCAGTAATCTGCGTGACGTTCCCAAGATGGTGAGAGCTTTGTGACAAACTTTAACTTGACAGAGACAGCGCTCTTGCACGTCATTAGACAAGGTAAGCAAATGTAAGCTACATAAGACTAATTAATGTTATATAGCTCAACACGATGAAATGTTAGAATATCATCGGCATGATATTCTAATATTGATCTAGTGTACTGTTAAGTCTCATACAGCTTTACACCAAGTGAAACAGTGCTGCGTTACCTCACAATTTTAATTCATCAAATAAATTGACCTGTATGAGTAGTATTTCTGGCAGAGGGGTTAGAGAAGGGCCCCGCCCTTTCTCTGCCCTCACCTGCCGGGTCTAGTGCCTCATCTCAGGGGGAAGCATGCTTTGTGGTTTCTTCTCCCGGGGAGGAGGCACCGGTGTTTCACTTATCCAGCTCTGAGGAGCTGGATGTAGTGAGCATTGAAGCTGGTGAAGATTTGCCGCTTCATACACCTGCTTATGAGGAGCTTATGGAGGTTATTAAAGTGGCGGATCTCGCGTTTGCTGAGGCAGCGCTTAAAAATAATATATGGCTGGATCTCGCGTTTGCTGAGGCAGCGCGTAGATTTCTTTTCTGCAATAGTATGTGGCTCGGATCTCGCATTTGCTGAGGCAGCGTGCAGATTTCTTGCCTGCAATAATATGTGGCTCGGATCTCGCGTTTGCTGAGGTAGTGCGCAGATTTCTTGTCTGCAATAATATGTGGCTCGGATCTCGCGTTTGCTGAGGCAGCGTGCAGATTTCGTGTCTGCAATTTGTGGCTCAGATCTCGTGTTTGCTGAGGCAGCGTGCAGATTCTGTGCCCGCAATTCATTATATACATACATATTTATATTTGGAGGGAACTGAGCAGACGGGACTTTCCCTTTCTCTCTTTCCCAATGATTGCATGCAGACTATACCAGCTTAATTCTTTTTGTATCTCATGTCAGAAAAATAAACTCTTCTGATTTTTGGATGCCTGTTTAATCACCGGGGAAAAGTGGTGTACACCTCATCATACGGTGCCCATTTCTCCTCGGTGCCCTCAGGGGGCCGTTCTGCCAACCCGGCCATTGAGTATGCGCAGAGCCCCCCAGCGGTTTTCTGAGGAAAACCCTGGTACAGTCAGATCGGTTGTTTCCTGCCGGTGCGCCGCTTCAGGACGCCAAGTTGACTGTCATTACACCAGAGGCCAGTCTCGAGAGACTGGTTCCCTTAGTATATTTTCTGACAGAATGGAAATGTCTACAGAATATATCTTCTTGGGTGCTGCAGATAATAGAAAGAGGCTACAAAATCCAGTTCAGGTCATGCCCGCCCAGGTTCAGCGGGGTTCTCACCACTGTGGTGGATCCCGAGCAGTCTCTGGTTTTGGAACAAGAGGTTCTGACACTTTTGCAAAAAGGAGCTATAGAAAGGGTTCCTCCTCCCAGCAAGCAGTCAGGGTTTTACAGCCGTTATTTCATTGTTCCGAAAAAAAGGATGGAGGGCTGCGTCCCATCCTAAATCTTCGCTTATTGAATCTTACGGTCCAGGGCATTCGCGTATTAAATTATATCGACGATTGGTTGATTTTAGCTCAATCCGAGCTCATGGCAGTTTGACATCGAGATGTCGTTCTCGCGCATATCAAAAGGTTGGGGTTGAGGTTGAACGCCAAAAAGAGTGTGCTTCTTCCAGCTCAGAGAACCACTTTTCTAGGCGTGGTATGGGATTCGACATCGATGCGGGCCCATCTTGCTAGAAGGGGTCCTCACCACGGTGGGGGATCCCGAGCTGTCTCTGGTTTTGGAAGAAGAGGTTCTGACACTTTTGCAAAAAGGAGCAATAGAAAGGGTTCCTCCTCCCAGCAAGCAGTCAGGGTTTTACAACCGCTATTTCATTGTTCCGAAAATAAAAATAAAACCAGCTCGCATTGCGTCAATCCTATCAGCCGTCAATGGAATAAAACTAGGCCAGTTCAACACTGTCAAACAGTTTCAGAGACTGTTGGGTCTCATGGCAGCTGCGTCCAACGTGATACCTTTTGGCCTGCTGTACATGCCTTCGTGCCTTAGTTATGTGGAAGAAACCTTGGTTCCTTTCCCAAGGGCCTTTGTTGGGAGTTCCTTGTCGTCGCGTAATGCTAACGACGGATGCTTCCCTCACAGGTTGGGGAGCGAACATGAGTAGTCGCTAAGCTCAGGGTCTGTGGCAGGGTCATCTACTTTCCTGGCACATAAATCGGCTGGAAATGTTGGCGGTGTTTCAAGCTCTCAAACACTTCCTGCCGGACCTGAGGGGCCATCATGTGTTGGTCCGTACGGACAACACTTCGGTGGTGTCTTACATCAACCATCAGGGGGGTCTGAGGTCACGACACTTGTGCAAATTAGCTCAGTATTTCCTTCTGTGGGCTCAGGGGCAACTGCTCTCCCTAAGGGCAGTTTACATCCCAGGGCATTTGAATCAGGGAGCAGACGTCCTGTCGAGGCAGGGGCCGAGGCCCGGGCAGTAGAGACTTCACCCCAAGGTGGTGGAGCTCCTATGGGAGAATTTCGGTCGTTCAGAGATAGACCTATTTGCAACTCTAGAGACAACTCACTGTCCGTTATGGTTCTCCCTCACTCATCCAGCCCCACTGGGGCTGGACGCTATGGTGCAGGCGTGGCCGAGGCGGCGCCTGTATGTTTTTCCCCCGATCGCTCTGCTCCCAGGGGTTCTGGAGAGGGTTCGTCAAGATGGGGTCAGCCTGTTGCTCATAGCCCCATTCTGGCCGACCCGAGTTTGGTTTTCGGACCTGACGTCGCTAGTGGTCGGCTCCCCTTGGGAGATTCCGATTCGACGAGACCTCCTGTCGCAAGCAGGAGGCACGATATTTCACCCTCGACCAGAGCTGTGGAAACTGTGGGCCTGGCCCCTGAGGGGGTCCAGTTCATGAGGTCTGGTCTCTCTACTGAGGTAGTAGAGACCATTCTGCACTCCAGAGCCCCATCTACGAGGAGACTTTATGCCAGCAGGGTTATCTCCCTCCACTCTTAAGGTCTACGTGGTGCCATTTTTGCTTACCATGTCCCTGTGGGTGACGCTTCTTTAGGGAGAGACCCTTTGGTAACAAGGTTTTTTCGTGGTACTTTGAGGCTTAGGCCTGCACAGCGGGTTAGGACACCTGCATGGGATTTGGCCATAGTGCTCGAGGGCCAGGCCATGGCTCCGTTTCAGTCTTTGGAGGAAGTAGCTGAAAAATTCCTCACCTTAAAACTATATTTCTCCTGGCTATTACATCTCTCAAAAGAATTGGAGATATTCAAGCCCTTTCTGTGGCTCCTTCATGTCTGGAATTTGCGCCTGGTATGGTGAAAGCGTTCCTGCATACCAAGCCAGGATATGTCCCTAAGGTCCCTACTAATACTGTGGGGCACATTGTCCTGCAGGCCTTCTGTCCTCCACCTTTTATAAATACAGATCAGGAAAATCTCAATCTGCTGTGCCCAGTTAGGGCTCTAGACGCCTATGTCCACAGGACTGCCCAGTGGCGTAGGTCAGATCAACTATTTGTCTTTTTCGGGTCACCCAGGAAGGGGTGTCCCGCTTCTAAGCAGAGAATGAGTAAGTGGGTGGTTGAGGCTATCTCACTTGCTTATGAGTCGGCCAGACAGCCTTCACCTTTGACTGTCCGTGCCCATTCCACGAGGAGTATGGCGGCCTCTAAAGCCCTTCTGTCAGGAGTATCTTCACAAGATGTGTGTGATGCGGCGGGCTGGTCCTCTCCGCACACATTTCTAAGATTTTATAGCCTTGACTTAGGCTCTACTCCGGGGTCTTAGGTCCTCACTTAGCTCCACAGTCGGGGCTTTTGGCATTGGGGCGTAGTGGGTATTGGGTTCCCAATGCGTCTCGACGCAGCTCGAAGGTCCCATGAAAGGGAACGTCTCAGGTTACGTATGTAACCTTGGTTCCCTGAATAGGGAACGAGACGCTGCGTCGCTTTGCCACACTCCCTGCAAGCCTCCGAGCACTTTGCTTCATCCAGTTTGAAGCTGCCATTCTTTGTTTGGAGGGGTGCTTTATAGTTTCCTGGTCTGTGACGTAACCATGACGTTCTGTCACGCCATTGGACAGATTTCACATGTGCTTCACGACACAATCACGCAGAAGCATTCCCAATGCGTCTCGACGCAGCGTCTCGTTCCCTATTCAGGGAACCAGGGTTACACACGTAACCTGAGACATTTTCAAATGTGAGTATTGAAAACATTCCTTGTGTTAAAGTCGCATTTGTTGAACTACTGTAAACTGTTGAAGTGTTGAAGGTGTAAAGACGCTAGGCAGTATAGTTGTAATTTTGCTGTAAAAACACGTTTTATTACGTACAGCCAACAGGAGCTCTAGTAAGCTCACGTATGTCACCAAAGTGGATTTACATGACTTCTGAACCATATACATCATAAGTACACTTACTAAATGTTTATTTAACATCTGACAGGGAAATATTCAATAAGTATTGCAGATGATGAGCACATCACAACATGAAATACACATTTGAGTGTGTGCAATTATGTAGAATTCAACACGGCTTACATTACATGAATGTAAGTAATATAAATAAACAAATGTACAAGTAACTCGACATTAGTTATCTGTTTTATTTGACCGTTTGTACTGTTGATAAATGAAGGAACATTTGTATTGTATAAGAAGTCAGTTAACACGAGTGACTTGTTCAAGGACGCATTGGTGGTCGGCTGCAGAGGCAACCTTCTGCCTATCATTTCAGTGGTTCAGCCCACTACACCATAAAAGTAGTAAAACTACATCAATAATTTGCATAAAAAAATGGCAAGAAAAGGAATGCTGACATGGATTGTAAAATGTTTTAATCTTTAGATGTTTTTTTAAGAGGTAGTCATGTTCTTGGAGAGCAGGCACACAAATGTTTGGAGCAGACACAGCGACAGCCAGATTGTCTCGCACGTCTTCTCCGACTCTTGCTTCAAGGTTGTGGGGTTCATGGGTCCATCATCATGGTCTTCCTCATCCTCTGGATCGGTTATGTCCCCATTTAGAAGAACAGTAATGAGGGACATGATCGACGGCAAAGACAGGTGAAGATGTTCATGGTGATCAGCTGCTTCATCAAAATAAAGCTGCAGAATTGGCACAGCTGTGTTGAGATGGCAGAAGGATGGACAGGAGGAGAGTTACGCCCTAAATATGTGATTATTAGTACAATAAGTCTGAATAAAGCTTTGTTTCATGTGTTGTTGACTTGTATATGTATTTATTTATTGTGCTTACTTTTATTCATTCTTTTACTCATTTGTTTCCTATTGTTGTCAGAAAATAAAATATAATTATTTTGTTAATTCGTGCTTTAAATCATTGCTTGACTGAAAATTGAGATGTATTCACCTTGACTGCACTTGTGTAGTGTGTTCATGCATAGCTGTCATATGTCAAAACAAATGAGCTAGTCGTGGCCTAGTGGTGAGGGAGTTGGGCTTGTAATCTGAAGGTTGCTGGTTTGATTCCCACGCAGGCAGAAATTGAAAGTTGGGATTGTGAATGAACAGCACTCTCTCCACCTTTGATTCCATGACTAAAGTGCCCTTGAGCAAGACACCTAACCCCTAATCGCTCCCCCTGTAAGTCGCTTTGGATAAAAGCGTCTGCTAAATGAAATGCCATTTTGCTTGTTTTACGAAAACATCATTTTCAGTAAGAAGTAATACAATGAAGTATTGGGCAGCATTTTCATTATTATTTTGTGTAAGTGTTGAGGTGGGCTAGCAATGCAATTCATTCTGGGGTAATCTTATTTTTAGTAGTAATACTTCTATTTCTGAGTACAAAATCAACACTCTTCTCCAAAGGCAGGATCTTCGAGCAGCTGCGAAAAACCGTACGATGAAGGGTTGAGTTGCTGATGCTGTGAGGTGTTAGTGCAGCTGTGACTCATGTCTTTTTTATTATTATCTATTGCAGAACTTATAATTACATACAAGATCAGGGAAAATACCATGGTTGTATCTTTAACAATAAACAATCACAAACAAAAAAGACATAAAAAATTGATTCGCGTATATCATAATATGAGATTAATTGCAGAGCACAAAAAAGCACAATGATAAGGTTAAATATCTGAATAATTCATCATAATGCATTATATATATATATATATATATATATATATATATATATATATATATATATATATATATGTTTTATAAGCCTGATGAATGAAACAAATTCTTAAATTCAAGAAAAAGAGGGAAACAGAAGATTTAATTCACTTTTGTTTGTGGATGAAAATGTTTGCATATAAAATAAATTAACATATTCAAGAGATTGCGATTTTGGGTTTTTATAATAATAAAAAATATCTTTAAGGATAAAACTGAGTCACATATAGGGTTGAAAATATAAGAACTGAAATTAACCGCAAATGTGTTGCTACAATCACAAAATAAATGGGGAGCCGTTTTTTCAACTAGACCAGAAAATTAGCAAGTTTAATCAATAACAAGATATTTAAAAATATATTAATTAAACCTGTCACTCATATCTTTTAAGTTGTTGCGCTTGCGGTTGCATCGTAGGTCACATGATAACGTCAACATGGTGGATGATTTCCGGATCGCATTCATACTCAACGAGATTTCATACTCTTTTAGCGCTCGCTGAGTACCTACTCATTGAAATTAAGTACCTACTCACTGAGAAGGCGATTTCGGACGCAGCCATTCTCTGTGTCATCAAACTATGCCTTTGTTATTGTTTTGAAGAGTTTAGCGACCCCTAGTGACGAAAAATACAAACTGTGCCTTTAATTTGAATTCTCTTCAAAATTAGATTTACAGAGAATTATACTCTTCACAAGCAAATTATCTGGCAAAATCACCTCTCTTAGCTTAGCAGCTTAAGAATAGAGAGCAAAAAAGAAACACAAATGCATTTTAACAGGCTGAAATGCTTAAAAAATATGAAACAAGAAAAAAAAAGTATGATCATCCCCTATTATTGGTAGTAAAAGGACCTTATAGCAGGATCTTACTGCGTCATTAAAGCTGATGAAAGCCATTGATAGAGCTTCCTATTGAACACTAAAAGCCCTGCTTTCCTGAATACTCCATCCATCATTACATTTATCAGGATTATAATTCCCCGATAGTATGTTTCCAACAGTGTGTAGACCTATAATATAAAGGCACTTTCACATATCTACTGAATTAAAGTACATTTTCTTTGATGTCAGATTCTGAAATGAATGAATGTAAGAAATGGTTGGGAGAAACAGCATGTCATTTCCTTTTGTACAGTATTGTATTGTTCAGAACCATGGACAGCGGCCATTCAGCTAAACTGCTATCTCTATCACTATTGATTTTTTAAATGGATTTTAATTAATCAAAGCAATCAGATTATGTTACCAAAAATGTGTAATGTAATGGATCACAGTACTAACTACAATTTTTGTCATGTCATTTGGAATCAGTAATGGACTACAATGTTACAAAGTCCCTAACTTATTGCTTGTTAATGTTACACTATCAGTGCTCACATGATAGTGCTCACATGTTTTATTATTAGCAGTATGAAATCCAAAACACTCTATCTTGACCATGGGACCCATTGAACAAGCTGTGAAAATAAATGAGACATCAAGCAAAATTTAGATTAAAAAAGTCTTGTTAAAAAAACTTGCTATTACAATAACCTCAAAGGGAATTAATTAATGAATTAAACGCCAACAGTCACTTCAGACAAACAAAAGTAGACAAAGAGCG
Organism: Opsariichthys bidens; assembly: GCA_037194245.1. NCBI lineage: Eukaryota > Metazoa > Chordata > Actinopteri > Cypriniformes > Xenocyprididae > Opsariichthys > Opsariichthys bidens. The sequence continues at coordinate 9,622,782 of CM074279.1, read as the reverse complement.
ACTTAATTCAGTAAATTTTTAAGAAACCAAATATAAAAAGTATTAAAAATGTCCTGTGGTCAGTTTCAAAGGCATTATTCACAGTCAAAGAAATGCAAAAAATCATGAACAGCCCATGAGTCCAGAACAGGAGACAATATTAATTACAAAAAAAGTCCGTCTGCATATGCTACAAAAGCTTTAGTGCCAACGCTTCAGCTATACATCCCAGTAGACTTTGTTGTGTGACGTTCAGTGAATATGAAACTGTGAGTCTTCTAATGACGGCCAAAACAAAACGATTGATAACACAATGTTTTGCCAGCAAGGCTTCTGCGAAGGAAGCAAGTTCGTTTTCTTTTCTTTTCTCTTTTTTTTTTTTTTTTTTTTGGAAAGTGGGTTGGAATTGAGATTTCAGGAACAGATGTTGAAGCTGCTGACTGGTTGAGAAATGAAAGGAGCTGCGTTATTAGAAAGTGCTTACAGATGATAATGTCAAAACCTTGATCGATGACTCCTCTTATAGAAATAACGAAATCTCAAACAAGCTCCTGTCGTGGATTTCTGTGAGTTTCATGTGGAATCAGTCTATAGATAGATAGATAGATTTGTAAAGTGTTAAGTGAAAAGTGATGTCCAGCCTAGGAAAACTGACTCCTTCACCCTTTAGTCAAATAGAATCCAAAATTTTTAGAAAATAAAAACAAGAAAGAACCAAGCAATTTAAATAACTGATCCTGATTATGTTGCAGTCAGTGTATGCTTTTTTCGTAAGCTGATCTTTTTTGCATAGTGAAATAAATCATGTTTTCCTTTTTTGCTACATAATTTTGTCAGATATATTCCTTAACCAAGTTTAGTGTTTTGTTCTTCATCATATTTAAAAAAAAAAAATTGCATCATATTTTAATGGTTTAATCAATCTTCCAGGGTCAATAAAACAAATATCCCATCCGGACATCACATTTGTCCACTACTGTATACATATTCTAATCTTACTGCCTTCAAAATTTTAGCCACAGTGTACTTTAAAAGAGGGAGAGGGAGAGGGAGAGGCTAATCAAGACTGTTAAGAGAGCAAGAGTTTACATAAAATCGCTACACTCAGAAATCAAAATAAGGTTTTGATGGACTTCCAATAGTGTGCAGCCCCTCATTGAAGAAAGCTCCATAAATCTAAATAAGATCTAATGAGAGAAATTTACAGACCGAGGTTTAAGGTCTATATGGCTCTGGAACGACTCCAGTCTTGCTTAAAACTGAAACTGTAGAAAGTTAAGGAGGGAGAAAGAGAGAGACATACAGCGAATTTAGCCATAATCCATAGTGAAAACATATTATGGATTTTCACACAGGCATATAAATGCCTTCGACTTTTGATTCGAGAGATTGTAAACATGTCTTTTGTGTGAAAGATATTGTGCTTCAGCAATATGGAAGTTCAGCAGTAGCAAATGCAAAGCTGAGCTTTGTGCATTCATGTGAATAACTCATTCAGAACGGATCCAAACATCAGCAACTACAGACTGTGGAAAAGAGAAAAAAAGTCAACAGAAATTCGACTACTCAATCAGACTGTGTCATATGAAAACATTAACCTTTTGTTGCATTAAAAACGATCCAGTCAGAAGCAGGAGATACTGTGGAGGTCAGATTCACCTCTAGTGTAAATGTAGTCTGGGCTTTGTCGCAGTTTTATATTTAGCAAATTGCAGAGACAGTGACATTACTTTTCAGATTGGGTGGGGAAAATACATCTGCATCTCTTTCCTTCACACAAAACAAACTCACTGAAAAATCCCGCTGGTCTGTGAAATTACAACATTAGCTTTTACAAGGCCTTCGTCAGCATGCACACACACACACACACACACACACACACACACACAAAGAGGAAAACACAAAAGAGAGGCACTATATTTAATGTAATACAGGCTGAAATATTCAATAATGCAAAGATTTAGAGGGGAATTTTTTTATATATATATATTTTCCCTTTTATTCCGAGTGCTTGAAAAAAAGTCTTGGACCGACACATTGAATTATTTAGCGAAGTTTTGTACTAATTTATTTTTTTTCACCATTTATTATTAAGTGTTTGCTCTGGTGAAATATTTTCTTTCCCACCTTTAAACGCAAAAGTCTCACACTTCTCTATCTCTCAGTACAGCTTATGCAATATCATCCTAAACTCTTACACTATACCATAGTTTTCTACAACCATGATCAGTCAATACTTAAAGTATTTATGATAAATGATTTATCAGTGTATGTTGTTATTATTATTGTTAAATTCATGTGCCTTCATGTTGATTAATCTTTAATCAAAATCTCACACTATATTTTCTCCAATGATAAGTTTAATGGCATGAGGGCAGGACAACCCGTCACTCATATCCAATATTTATTAAAGAGAATATACTGTTAAAATGTACACTTATTAAATCTCATAAAATTACAAAGACACGATTTGCATGTTGTATGCAACCCTCATAAGTCCTGAAAAGTTAAAAGCATCAGTTTGACTAAAAAAAGGTGTCACTCTTGTTTATAACCAAACTGGGTGTGAACATAGGTGTACATAGGTGCATATTTTAGAACAACACTGAAGTGAGCAGTATCTTTCAGATCTCTTGACACTCTAATGTTCCTTCTCATCAGATTCATTTTTCTCACTCTTTTCTCTTAACATGACGTACAAATATAAACTTTCTCAGTGCAAGAAAACCTGTAGAATGGCAGACGTTGAGCTACTTGAGCTTTTCATTGTATCCGATTTGGTGTGACATCAAAGGTGCTTTATTAGAGTTCTTGTAACACCTTTTCACCGAAAAGAAAGTCAGAGAATGAAAGTCGAGCTAGAAAGAGACGCTTTTGTTCTGGAATAAAAAAGATTTAAATCAAAAGAGAATAATATCCCTTATCTAAAATTTTGGATGACAGGTCTATACAAAAACACTATCTGAACAAAATCACAAATGCCTGTCAGAATTTTCAGTGAAACCCTGTCTCTGTACTTCCATTGAGCATCTACATAACGAAGCAGAAGTAATCAATGAATGCCATATATATAGGTATCTGGGCTGTTTTCATTTTCCAGACCAATCTATGTGAGGGGATTTCTGATATTAAAAATAATGAAAAAGTTGCTCCATTCACAGGCTGTCTAAAAGTGATCAGTGTACTGTGTGTCATCTGTACACTGGTTTGTCAAAGTATTCTCAGTTATGTTTCTATATCAACTTTGTGATAAATGCAGGGAGATGACTTTCAGAATGCAGAATAATGTGGATCAAGTCACATAATCTAATTATAAAAACAGAGTTTACGGCACAATAGACAATATCACTGAATTAAGCACATTTTGGATGAATAATTATTCATTTAATAAATATTTAATTTAAACAATCACAAGCGAAATGCTCTTCTAAATCTTTTTTTGCTAACTAAAGATTTTATGGAAATTGAATAGCTTTCTAGGTAAATGTGAAGTTAAGTATAACCTTTATACAGTATAAATATGTGCTAAAGTGATCTGTCACATTGTATTAAAGAGTGTCAAAATGACATTTATTGTATGAATTTCTTAATAAAAATTGCTTCATATTAAAAATAAAGCACAATGCTAAGATTATTGAATGGCAGTCGTGTTACAAATGTTTAATGAAGTTTTGTTGACTTTACGCATCAACAAAAAACAGCACATACTGAAATATTTTAGATTTAAGAAACCATATCATTACAGATTAATACTGGCAATTCAGAGCTAGTGTCCACACAGCTGACATGTTTAACTGTTGTAGCTTATCCATGTTGTTTGCACAAAATAGAAAATCGTTTCGGCTGAACATTTTCAGAAGCCAAATTTTGGTGCATCCCTAGTTTGAGACATTGTTGAAAATGTAGAGGTATTGATAAGACACTGGCATGTATCAATAAGAGATGAGACGATATGAACTGAGATGACACAAGGAAAGACAATCCAAGATATTTTGGAGATGTTCTGTTTATTGACCATCAACTTGACAGATCACCCCTCAGTCCATGAAGTCTTTCTCTGTGTGTGAGAGAGAGGATACTCATAAATACACATGCAAAACACGGTTTACATTAACGATTCTTGCCATAAGTGAATCATGGCCAGGTGCTTCTGCCCCAGGACTTTTTTTTTACATTTTCCCCATACACTCCCCCTGACCATTAAGCAAGATATTCAAGATCATATTAATAAATACATAATCATAAAATCACTTCAATTTCCATCTTTTCCTCAAAATTAGCTATCATGCAGCTTCAGAGGACCTGAGATATAGCACATGGACTCATATCTAATACGTTTATGTGATTTTCACCTTTTTTCGAGCATCCCAGGCCCAGTCCTCATTTTCTTGCATTGTGTGAAAGAAACCAGCTTAAAAATTTGTTCAACAGAGAAAAGAAAGTCAGCTTTGGAACAACATTGCTAGTAAATAATGACAGAGTTTTAATTATTTGAGGGAACTATTCCTGTAAATCATTTGAACTGAATTCTTTACCTTACAGTTATGACACATATCCCTACAGACACGCATATAAGGAAAACCATAAATCATCCGAATGACTGTAACTCATATACTAACTGTAATGTGATTTATATGCTCATTGGCCTGTACACTGATGCCACACTAAACCCAAAGGGGTTTCACATACACACACACACACACACACAGAGAGAGAGAGAGAGAGAGAGAGAGAGAGAGAGAGAGAGAGAGTCCTTCAGATGACTGGACACTAACTCAGATGATTCTCAGAATTCCCACACCATCAGATCATTTCAGATTGTGAAAAATGAAACCAACTATCCTTAAAAGATTAGTTTTCTGGAAAGGCACTACTCTAAAACCCAGTGAGCTGCATTTTACTAAATAGCTGTTCCAAAGCATCATGATTTTTAAGTTACTTTCTTCAAAAAAAAACAAAACAAAACAAACAAAAAAAAAACAAATAGGTCAAATGATGAACAAAATTATGGAAATGGAAATTAGAAATGTAGATTCAATACACTATCATAAAAAAGAAAAAAAACTTAGGTCAAAAAATATTTTATTGTCCATGTAAAGTCAATTCTGAATTGTGGAGTTAGACTTAAACATTTTTTCACCAATTCTGTGTTCAGTTTTGTTGGGGGTGGGGCTAAAACGGTGGCTCGATGACGCACTGGAGCCTCCGAGCATGGCCACACACCTCACTATAATAACTGTCGATCAGTGGTGTAGTCTACGCGATACGCAGGTATGTGCGAAAATTTACCATGTACTGTATCTGACAGACAGTACATCCAAAATAACTGAAATCGAATCAAATTGCAAGCCTGTGAATCGAAATGCATAACTACGATGACAAACTGACAGGAAAGGGTGCAAAACAGAAAACAAAGTCCAAACAGGGTGATATTGTGATTGTACAGCTCTGTAGAATACTTGATTCCGATTGGTCGGTCGCGCCATCCAGAGGTATGTTATTTCCTGATAACAACCGCTGAAAACAGATAACATCCGGTTACTGAAGTAAGCTGCTTACTATATGCTTGCTAGGAACCTTTTTTTCTTATGTTGTTTGTAATTAATTGATATGGGACGCTTATGGGATGTCGCTCTGAGACGGGTGAGTATGAGGCTGGGAGGTAAAAATCACAGTATACTCAGTACAAAAAACTAGACTGCACCACTGTTGTCGATGACGCACTGGAGTCACTGAGAATGGCCCCGTCCGTAACTCGATATTACTACAGCATATTAGAATCAGTGGAAGGCTCACCCATGAGTTACTGCAAAGTCCCTTTCAAGGAAAGTCTGTTCACACAGTGGCCATATTTGCAACGTCTCCGGGCAGCTATTTTGGGCATCCAAGACCAAGTCCTATCTATTTGAATGAGGGAATCCTGAAATCTGAAAAACTGCTTGGCGAACTCAAAATTAAATAACATATTTAAAATCAGCAACAAAATCTGACATGAACTGTCCCATAAATGTTGTTTCTTATGCTCATAGCTTTATTTTTAAGGATAGATGAACCAATGCGCATGTGCAGTCCTAAGCGCGAGTCTCCGGTTTCTATGCAGTTCTACCTAACTGCAGCTGCAGTGACGCAATGACTTTATCAATCACAGATTGGCTCTTTTACTTAGAAGGCGGGACGTATTCCGCCATATTGCATGTTGCAGTTTCTCCCATTCATAACTAATAGGGGTGAACAGAATTTGTATATCTACAGTCTTTGGTTACTGTCATTACAGTTATACAGCCCTACATTTTGCTAGCAATTACCTAAAAATGATGATATGAAGAAGAGGTAAATGAAGAGCCATCTTAATAAAGAGCTGACTATCACCAGTCCGCAGTCCGCAGGACATGCCATAGTAGGTAGTCCACGGTAAATCTACTAAACTTTAACATGACCCTCTAACATGATTCTTTTTTTATATTCAACTGTACTGTATGTTTGACTCACTAAACAAGTAAGTTGACAGAAAGGGAATCTTTCTTGTGAGTTGGTGTGGTTTCAGTGCCAACAGCAGACACTCCTCCAGCATTTGAGAGCAGAGAATACTGCTTACTTTTTTAAAATTTTGAATCATTTGCATTTTTTTTTTATCATTCATATTTGGCTGGGTGGTTAATAACACATTTTTCTGTAGTGTGACAAATAAATAACACATATTTTAATATTGCATTATGCTGACTTTAATGTTTTTAAAAAAGTCTCTTATGCTCCTTGACCGGCTGCAACAAACTTCTACAAAGGATTGCTGTCTTTGAAACAAAGCTACTTACGGCACTGCTACCCTGATCGGAACAAACAGGAGAGCCTCACCCTCCAACCTCTCAGCCAGTAGCTGGTGCGTCTCATCAAGATAAAACCTGTTCTAGAAACTCCAACATTAACTGACACAGCAGATATTTTATACCAATGGCATAAGCTAGGCCTAAGGGCTGCCACAATCTCAGAGAATCAAATGTTGTGGTATTAGCATCCTCAAACCCTTATAATGTTAGAACTCTTTCAACCCCCTAACAGCTCAAAAACTGATTTGATTAATGAGCAAGGGCAAAGAACATACCTCAAGTAAAATCAGAAAAGAAAGAGCAAATCAGAAACTTGCACAAATATGCTACTGCTTGCAGTCACTCAAGGCCAAACAGGTGACGGTGCCCTGCTAAGATAACGGCTGAGCACAACACTCTGATTGTGGGTTAATCTATTATCAGACATGCAGGTGCCAAGGCTACCACTACTTACTGCCAGCCCAGAGCAACAGTTTTGGATTTAAATATGGAACTTCACAGCATACTGACAAATAATCAGTCTGTCACTCAAGTTATTATAACCAGTGTTAAAATAAAGGGGTAAAGCATTTCAAGAGTTTTCAAGTATCTAAAGTTACACATTACTTTTAAATATACAACAAAATACCGGAGTTACATTGTCAAACAAGTAATGCAAGTTAATTTATTTTCCCATTTATTGACTGACACCTCTCCTGTCCCAATGTTGAGAGAAATTGGGAGTGAGAGCAGAGGAGTTGTGTGAGCTGTGTAAACATGATGGATATTATAGTTCTAAATGTGAGCATGCATTTATTCATCTCCCCTGCACAAAAACAGATTCAGAGTTCCTCAAAATGAATGAACAGTGAAATGCAAACTCAGAATGCTACGCAAATCTGTAATAATTAAAAGTTAAATAACACAAATAAACTTTATGTATTTAATCTCACTTTATTAACCAATCTCTTTGCTGCTGACTTTCAATGATCCCATTCAAACATAATACAAAACTAACGAAATATTACTTTCCAAAAAAATAGCCAAGTAATGTTATTAGTTTTTAGGGAGTAATGCATTATTGTAATGACATTGGGAAAGAACTGTCAGAACTTCTAAAGAGGGATTTTGAGGAACTTCTTAAAACCCTTGAAAAAAAATAAAGCCTCAGGACCATGCCCTTTTTGGGGTCACAGAGAACTCAAACCACCATAACCAATGTGGTGCAAGGGTTCTTATGGACTACTTTGATTTTTCCCTTTACCACACTATGTGCCAGGCTGCCTGCCTGTCTACAAACACCTGTCAGCACAGAACAATATTGATGATATTAAGCCTGGTGCCACCTATGCCACTGCTAAAATGAAATTAACAGTTGGATGTGCTAAAACTTTCTTCACTTACGTAAAGACAAAACAACAATCTAAAAAACACAAGGAAATCATATTAAATCAGATTAAATCATATCATTTAAAAATAAAATAATAATAATGATAATTCCTTGCAGAATCACTGCTTAATATCATTAAAGACAAACTGAATACTTCACCAACATTGTGTTTTAAAAGGTGCTGTGAGTGATGTTTTATAGAGCAGCACACTGACATGGTACCTACCAAAGTGACAGATATCACTGAAATAGTTGTCCTGAGAAATCCCACCTGTCTGCGACAGCCCTAGGCTCTGTAAACAGCAAACAAAGAATATGACCACAGGATGCCATTGTGTAGCCAATCAGAAGTCTCTGAGGTCCTCGCTCCTGTCACTCATTATCAGCCTTCAAGTTTGCTGACATGCCCGTTGTGAGCAGGTTTTGGTTAGCGAGACAGCTATAAAATCACTTATAGCACCTTTAAGGAAATAAAATACAAAAGCTGAAAATCCTTGGTGTGCCAAGTTTATACACCTCACCCTTCAGCATTCTGCCTGATGGGCCTACAAGCCTTCAGCACATTTTATTAATATTAGTGGAAAAAAAGTGAAAGAAGAAAAATCCTTAGATTCCACCCAGGCATATGGTACTGAGGATTTGTTCAACTTAAATTTTTTAGAACACAAAAGTGAATATAAAATCGGGAGTAAACAGAAAAAAAAACTCCAAAAAAACAAAACAAACAAACATTGGTTGTGATGATTGTAACGTGTGGTGTGAAGTCAAGCAGACGAAGAGGAGTAAATTCCAGTACAAGGTTTAATAATAAGGATCCAATGAACAGGTGTATACACACATTTAACTGAAACAAGATCAAACAATGACACACCAACTGAACTGAACTTATATACAAAGACAATTAACTCAAATGATATTCAGCAGTTTTGATTAGTGTAGTGTCCATGATGACCAAAAAATAGAACATGGGAAACATGTGACCTATGAAAACAAACAAATTGAAAGTCCACGTTGTGTGGGCATGTGACAGAGCACCCCCTCCCAGAAGGCGCGTCCTTGCACCGTAGAGATGAGGACGAAGAGATGGTGAAACGAGCAGATGTAGGAGGCGGTTCTTGAGGTGGACAGCTGACTAGGAGGAGGTGGAACACAAGAGTCCACGGTGATGAAGACGGTGGTGAAAGCCATGATGGGGCCTTGAGCAGAAGAAGATGATGACCAAAGATGGTACTTCCACACCCTCATACTCCACTAGTTCCTCCTTGGAGAGATGGGGTTATGGGTAGGGTTAGGGTGTGGTTGGGGGATGGAGCTCCACCCATCATGCCCACAGTAGGTCAGGAGAGGGGGAGCTGGAGCTCCAGAGGGGGAGAGCTAGAGGTTATGGCTCTGCAGTGAGTAGCCTCTCGATGTGGCTGGAACAAGGTTGAGGAAATCCTCCAAATATGCCTAGAGGGAGCGGTCCTTCTGCTCAAGGCACAGCAGTTTCACTGCTGCACACAAACATGAAAAACTCAAAAAACAGTAACAAACACAGTGCTTATCTGTAACAGACGAAGACGAAGAAGAGTAAATTCCAACACAAGGTTTAATAATAAAGATCCAACAGGCAGGTGTACACACACATATATAACTGAAACGAGACACCAACTGAACTGAACTTATATACGCAGACGATTTATATAGTGTCCATGGTGACAGATAGTGGCCGGGAAATAGAACAAAGGAAACATGTGACTAATGAAACAAACAAACTGAAAGTCTATGTGGTATAGGCATGTTACTATGATATTGTTGTAAAACTGGCTGTTCATAAAACACACAAACACATACAAATCAAGACTGCAGGAGATTGATTTGAATGAATCGGCAATAGAGGCAAATGCTACAAATACATAATCCTTTCATGCAGACCTCCTGATAAACAAGTGATTCATCACATTGTGGTGACAGATATATGTATGCATATTGCTCAGCCAGTAACAGAATTCACTCCCCAATCACAGCCATGAACCATGATTTTCTGACTAGATGTCAGTGGTAATGAGTGCAGGATGAGTCTTCATTATTTTTGGTCTGTTCTCCCGGAAAAAAAAAAAAAAAAAATCTTATTTTGTACAATGAATTCACCCTCTTCAAAATCACTAAAATATACATATGATGTATGATCTCTCTGCACAAATCTTCACCTGATGTGAGTGTACAATCATTTTATCTTCTTCATCTTTTAAGATCGTTTTTAACCTGGTAGAGAACATTGTTACGTCATGCACAGATTGCATGTGATATTTCTGACAGACAAATAAGCTACAATTGCCAGAGCAAAATCACGTGCATCTCTGAACTCAGTAGCAGAGATATAAAAATATACTCTAAAACTAAACTGCTCTGTCACAGATTCATTACTTTGTGTAGCCAATGTTATTCTAGTATGAAGTTAATATTTATTTATTTATTTATTTACTTGATTGTTTATGTATCTCAATATACAACAGTATATTGTAGGCCAGTTGCAGGTCACATTTGAAAAAACATGCTATGTATTTACATACATATGCTGTATATAACAGCTACAAGTGAGTGTATCATGCACCCATTTCTTTTTGTGGTTAGTTAGTCCTGGCTCACACAGAAAGAAATTACAAGCAATAGTTGTGTAGTTTTTGAATATTTTTGACAACAATTGTGATTTTGGTAACACTTTATTTTACAGTCCTGTCCCCCATATACATACTATGTATTTTTTTATAGTAACTGAGTAATAACTAAACCTGAACCTATAACCCTAAACCTAAGCTTAATCCATGTAGTTACTTTATATTACCAGTACTTTCTTGGGTACGTACACTTTAAGTGCACATACTGTAAAATAAAGTGCAACCGTGATTTTTGATTGAAATTTCATCTTTACTGGTGATTTTTATTTTAATTAACCAGAGTAAGGGGGCAAACATGAATCCAGTTAATAAAAATATTTTCTAAGGTTTCGCCAACATTCCCATTAAGTTATGAAAACGTTATTTCTGAATGTTCAAAACATCGTTATTGTCGACGTTAAGAGAACATCCCATTTTATCATTTTGAAAACATTATGGAATTGTTACTTTTGTTACATGATATGACTGTTGCGATTCCAAATCGGTTTAATGACCTGTAACTCTGCCTGAGAATCGGACAAGTGTTCACTGTTGGCCAGAGGAGAACTGGCCCCCCGACTAAGCCTGGTTTCGCCCAAGGTTTTTTTCTCCATTTGTTGGAGTTTTGGTTCCTTGCCGCTGTTGCCTTTGGCTTGCTTAAGTTGGGGACACTTGCTTGATATTCAGCAGTGTTTTTGATATGCCTGCATTGGCGCCGTTGTATGCGAACTGAGCTGAGCCGGACGATTACGTCACTGTTTTCTGCAGTGCTGCTATACCTAAATTAACTAGACTAATAACTACTGATATTTGCAACGGAGTGAATCAATAATATATAGAATAGGCTGGACAATGACACCTTTTTCTTATTAATGTAAAGCTGCTTTGCCACAATTTGCATTGTGAAAAGCGCTGTATAAATAAAGATGACATGACTTGACTTTTGAAACAAGTAATATCATTTAAAAAAAAAAAAAAAAAATGTTAGAAGAACATCGAACTAAAATGTTTAAAAAAAAAATTACATGGACAATGTAAAATAAGGATTTTGCACTAACGTTTTGAGAACATTTTGATAACTCTGACAGAATGTTCTGTTAACATTACTGGAAGAACGTTTGTTCATAACCTTAAGAGAACCTTGCCAGAATTTTAGACACAGTTCTGAGAATTTTTCCTGTTAGCTGGGAAGAGGATGATGATTTTCATTTTAAGAAAATGATCCGCAGAAAATACTCCTTGTTATCTGTAATAATCATGATATGTTTAATAATAATAACATAATAATAAAATTTTATTTATTAAAAACGAATGTTGGAAGTTGCATTCAAAATGCACTTGCAAAAACTGACACTGATGTCAGGGTTGCCAAGTTCTCATGACAAACCCATCTAATTGCTATTCAAAACTACCCTAAAACTAGCCCAGTCTCATTTGAGACTGTAAAAATTGCGTTCCTGGGGGTAAAATCCATGTTTTTTGGTGGGTTTCCCCAGTACAATTCGCATTCCAGGAGTTAAATATCATGTTATTTGGGATCGACAGACATGAAAATCAACCCACAGCAACAGTGTTAAATAGCCCAATTCCTCTGGAAAAACGCAGGCAACACTGGCTGATGTGTGCATTAAAATGGTCACAAACTACATCAAAACTTATTTTTGGCTAACTTGGATTCAACGTACCTATCTTTAAATGGATGTCTTTTTACATTTGTTTTTGACGGAATGCATTGAATCTGCTGTGTTTACAGCTGAGAACGTATTAATGCTATTATCTTTACAAGGAACGTGGCGTCTCTCTTGTTCCCTTAAACTGTCTTCATATCTGGCTCTCACTGCACGGCTTTCACAGCACAAGCATACTTGATTTTTTCTGCTCTCTGTCTGAATTGAATGAGTTAGTAACCCTTGGCAACAATCTACAGTGGATTTTCACACTGACAGACTTTAAAAGCATATTGTTATTAGTAGTTCAGCACTTACCCTTGCATTTAAATCAGTAATGAGTTTTAAATTGATCTGATCAACCTCAGAGTGCACAGAAGGCTTTAATCAAATATTCCAATACTGTAGTTGTTGTGTGACTAGATGACACAATCGTGAACAACCTGAAACAGCAGGCAAAAAGAGACCTCTGCAGGGGGAAAATAGCTGGTTATGTTACCCAGGGCATGTCCATGCTAGAGAATCCCTGGTGGTCTCGATATAAAAGCAAGACTTCTGATAACAGTTTCTGTATCAACTAGCTCGCACCGCCTTATCTATGGGAAAGAGTGGTGGAAACGGCCTTCTATTCTGCAAGAGCAGGGCGGGTAATGAAAAGAGCCGACAGGTGATGGAATGATGGACGGGTGAATGGATTGATGTGGGATGTGAGTTATAACATTAGGAAAGATAGAAAACTGAGAGTTCCATTCATTTTCCGAAACAGAAACACTCCCTGTGGGAGAAAAAAGGGGAGAGGAAGAGCAGTGCATGATTGGAGCAAAATAAAAGAGAGAGAGAGAGAGAGAAAAAAACGCAATGTCAAATTCTGAGTGAATTGTACAGCTTCGGTGAGGGTTAGCAGAAGGAGAGCAAAGAAAAACAATTCAAGTGAAGAGTGAAAATGAACTACAAAATTTGACCTGCAGCATTCCGGCTCACAGGTGGGATGAGGCCACCGAAGTTCCCATTCCACCAGATTATGACCTCCTTTAGAATTTTCTGCCATTCCCCTGGATAAAAACCCTCCAAAGCAAAGTTTTCTGTATAGAAATTGTTCAACAGCATCAGTTTTTGTTTCATTGATTGATATGTGCTATTGTCTTCACAGATGTTGCTGGCTGTTAGAGGATGGGAACAAAAGTTAAAATGAATTCTGCTGGATGAGTTCCCTGTTGTCTTCTGTAGAGCTGATTTACTGCGCAAATGAATTTGTTTTGCAATTTTGCACCGTCACTACTGAATTTAATCAACATTGAACTGACTGGAGCTAAACAACAGAACTGTTGTTTTCAGTAGAGCTGCTTTATGGCAGAATTTGAATTTGTCTCATATTTGATGTGATATTTGTCTCATATTTGAAGTTTGCATCATTGATTCTGTTATTTTCCTGTGTATTACTGTGCTTTGAAACTATTTGTATTCCAGAAAGGGCCATAATAAATAGAGGTGACTTGACATGATTTTCAAAGCTCAAAGCATAATTAAGAAAATGGTGGTTTCAGTTTTGGGACAAAGCCTGAGTTTGTCCAAATAACTGCACAAACAATGGTTCTCGAATGGGTCAAGGAGAGGTCAGGGGAACAAGAAATGTGCTTTTCCACCCCAGAAATTCATGTATTCTTTTTGAGCCAAAGGAAAAGTCTTTCAGACATACAAAGCTCTGGCAGAAGCAACTATGTAAATGCACTTGGAAGTATGCTGGAATATTTCAGGATTATACAGTATTTATATATGGAAAAACCCTCTGGTTATTAACAGGTGGTGGCTAATCCCAGCACGCCAGTGGTGAGACTTGTGACTTGCCAATCGTGCCAGCCAGAATTCTCATATTCTGTAGATGCCAGGATATATGGTTGACTAGCAAGTATTGAAATTCCTTTAGTGCCCATAACTAATTGGGGATGGGGACAAAAACTTTGAGATTTAAAAGTTTAAATCTCATCAAAAGTATAGAAGATATTTTAAGTACATTACTCAAATGATAGAAATGTATTTCTGCAAAGTGTGGCCAAATTAAAAATAAATTATTTCATTTTGATTTTACATTTCACAATGACAATGTATCATCCTTGTCAAATTAAACAATGCAACAAGTGATTTTGATTTATTTATTCATTTAGTTACTAATTCATTGTCCTTCTTATTTTGCGGTGGGATAGTTCACCCAAAAATTGAAATTCTCTGAGTTACTCGCCCTCAAGTTGTTCCAAACCTGTATGAATTTATTTTTTCTGCTGAACATATTGTAATATTTTGAAGAATATGGGTAACCAAACAGTTGATGTGGCCATTGACTTCCGTAGTATGGAAAAAAAATCAAAATAAATAAATAAATAAATAAATACTATGGAAGTAAATAGGGAAGAAAGACTTGAGGGTGAGTAACTGATGACAGAATTTATTTTGGGGTGAACTTTCCCTTTAAGAAAAAGCACTGCAGTGAATTCACTATCTATTCACCAATTGCTTTTTCTGATAAGGAAGATTAATTAGTGCTGTGAAAAGTAATTACATTTCTTTTTTTTTTTTTTTTTTTGCCATATACATTGCATACATTTTTTTTATCATTTGATTCTTTAAAATTATCTGAAAAATGTTTCCATACAAAGGATCATATAATGAAAAATCTAATTTGATGAGAAAAACATAAATTAATTTGATGAACTATAAAAGCATATTGTAATGTCAGAGTCATAGCCTTGTAGACAGTGGTGTGACATATGGTGCAGAAGCACCTCGGGCAACCCGAGTTCGTGTCCTGGCTGCTGGTCTTTTTGCGATCATTCCACTGTCTCCTACATCACCGCATCCTGTCTCTCTCCTTCACTGTGCTATAAAAAATAAAATAAAATAAGAAACCTTGAAAATATATACAAAATTAAAAAAAAACTTCAATACAAATTCTCTCAGACAGAAAAACAGCATCTATAATCTAACATGCAAAATGTCCTGAACTTCCACAACTTAATGTCAGATTGCCCAAATTGCACATTAATGACCCTTAGTGTTCAGAAATTCGGTCAATCCAGTCATAATGATAAATGATAATGATAAAGCCAGATTAGAATAGGACCTATTATTACTAACACCATGAGCTAAGAATAGTACAATGGGGGACCAGTTTAGCATCTCTTTCTGTGGGATTATTTGAACTCTAAACCTCTAAGTTCTGAATCTGTCCTTGCTTCCGAAAGATCCTAAAGTTAAAAAACAGTGCAGTTTATCTTTAACGACATTTGAAAATGAACATTTCAGTGTGATGTGAATAGTTCATGCAGCACACTTCAGAACAGCTTGTTTTGTGGTCCTGTCATAATGTCATGCACTATTGAAAAACTGACTTCTATGTAACAATGCAAACTATTGCCAAAAAAGTCCATTAAAATGAAATCAAGAACAAAAAGCTGGGCTCCAACTTTTTTTTTTCCTGAGTTTGTTTATACACATGTAATGGAGGCCAGCAAGTAGTCGCTGTGCGAGTAAACATCACTCCTCCAATCTCAAGAGATGCTCTAGTGACTGGCACAAGAGCTTGCATCTTTTAGCCTCCTTTTTAGAGCATCCATCTTCCATGCCAGAAACCTGGGTTCGAGGCCCCCACAGAGTGGGGTGAGTAGGACCTGGGTAGAGGGGTTACACACACACACACACACACACACACACACACACACACACACACACACCTTCTCAGGATACTGTATTTTAAAGATGAGTTTGTAAAATCTTTATCTTCATTGGAAAGGATTTAAACAATGTTTGTCATGCTTGTCCAATAGACAATTATTTTACATACACATGGGGAATAGTCCACTAACAGTTTACAGGCGGTAGTCAATTGACCATTTGGAAAGACCCGCGCCCTTTAATTACGGTTGCTATGTTCGACATGCCATGCGCTCTCACGCCACACATCATGTTCTCACGAGGTGAAAAATACATTGCGGAGCAAAGAGGACACTGACAATGCGTCGGCAGACAAGACAGAGCAGGTTACTTTTGATATGAAACAGTTTATATAATATCATATTTAAAATATTTTAAAATATTATAAGTTTAAACAATAAATACCGTATAGTGGCTCTTTAATGTATCGTAACAGATCACTGTAGCTCCTTTAAGCGGCTCGTGAACCAACCATCTCTTCATACTAGTTCATTTATAGCATCCGAAAGAATGTTGTTTTAAGGGCAGAAAGATGTGAGCACACACAATTTTTCAAGTTCACCAATGTGAAGCTACTAACTCCCCTGACTACTTTGTCAGACAAAATGGTGGATTCGAGGTTATGATTGGCTAGATCCAGAGGTGTAATGTAACAAAGTAATAATACTTTGTTACACTACTTGAGTATTTTTTGGGAAAATCTGTACTTACTTGAGTATTTATATTTCTGTCAACTTTTACTTTTTCTCCACTACATTTTCTAAATAAAATGTATACTTTTACTCCGATACAATTGCCCAAAGCATTTTCAATACTTACTACAAAATAAAAAAAGGAAGAACACAGACTGCAAGCAAGCATGTGGTTGATTTCATTTTTCGGGTTGTGTCCGTTGCTGGAGAGGCTGAGAAGTTTTCGGCACGAGAGTGACCTCTAGAGGCCAAATAAAAACTATCACTGGTGCCTGATACATTTTGTTTTGACACGTGACGTGAGGCTGCGCGCCACACAGAACGGGACTCTTCAAAAACTCATTTAAAACAGACAACAAAGCGGTATGTTATATAGTATACAGTATGTTTTCAAATCACTAAAATAATTAGTTTATTGACAAGACGCTGCATTGGTGGAGAACAGCAGTATGTTTGCCGTCAAGGCTAAGAGGATGCTAACATTAGTAGTAACCTCAAGCAGTTAAAACATTAAACTTAAACTTAAACTTAAGGTTAAACTTTTTAATATTACCATTGTTACCCTCTATTCACTTATAGTAACACTTTACAATAAGAGTCCATTTGTAACATTTAAGGTTAATGAAAGTGTTGTTCATTGTTCATTTCAACATTTACATTTTAACATGTTAAAGTTGCCTCTTACATTAATTGTAATGCACTATGAATTAACATGAATCACCAAGGTATAATTAACATATTAGTATTTTTTTATATTTAAAACTTACAATAAACATTTTGCCATTTTTTTTTTTAATTCAAAGCAAACAAAATGTAAGAAATAGAGTTCTTGCTGCTCAAACTGTTTATAGAACAATTTTTAATATTTTCCGATCCTTTTGTATTTTGCATTTATTTGTACTTTTACTTTCAATACTTAAGTATGTTTAATATTAAAAAATACTTTTCATATTTAATTACCAAAAATATAACATACTTTAAAACTTTTATTATTCAAGTAATATTCTAAACAGTGACTTTTACCTCCACCAAAAGTCATTTTCTGGTACGATATCTACACTTTTACTCATGTATTGCTTTCAAGTACTTTATACAGCACTGGTTAGATCCACAGTTAAATCAAACTGCCAGCGAAGGGTCAAGTCACAGTTCCAATAACTTAGGACTTTTCTAATGACTCCAGGAAAAACACCTAGAGAAAGATACCCAGAGTGCCTGATCGCCTGTCTGAGCGGGCCATAGTCCGGCTGCAGGGAGGCAGGAGCACTGTAGATGTGAACAGAACAATAAACCACAATGTTTATAATGTAAGAGTCCTAAGACAGTGCTACAGGGAGACAGGAAAGACAGCTAATTGCCCTAGCAGTGCCAAACAACGTGTAATATGTCCCCTCAGATGTGTTTGAGAGCATTCAAGTGTCTTGGTGAAAGAGTGGAGTAACATCTCAGTGCAAGAGCTGGCAAATCTTCCTCAGTCCATATAGATGAAATACACTGCAGCTAAGTGGCCACACCCCATAGTGACTGCTGTGTATGATATTGACCCCTGTTTATTCAGGGACTCATTAATCCTTTTCTGTTCATCAAGTGTCTGTCAAATTTCAGTTTATGTCCCAGCTGTTAAATCGTTGTGCTCATACAAATATTAAGAAATTTGCTGGAAACAGAAGAAGAAGAAAAAAAGCAGAGAACGTGTGAGTTCAGTTTATATAGTCCTGTGAATTTAAATGACGACTCCAGCAATAAATGTAAAGAGGGTGTTTTTCCAACACAGAAGCAAAAAAAAAACCTTGACTAAATTATCATTGAAGCTAGGGAGAACAAATAAAGTATTATTAAAAAAAAGTGTGATATGGTTGCTTTATATGATGGTGAGATTGGGACACCTGCGGCAGAAGATAAAACTTCGATGGCATTTGCAGCTCCTGTATCTTTATATCTTCTTTCAGCTAGCCACGGAAAGCCTGTTCAATAAACAGATTATTAATTTCCTCATAACTCACAATAAAGGCACCAGATGGTAAGATGAACTGTGGAGTCAGGCTGTGCGGTGCTCACCGCAAAATACGAAGGGGCAAGTAATTTCACGGTCCTGTCCCTCTCTACACTTAGCCAACCTCAAAAAGAGCCTCATTAGTGGACAGAAAACTTATTGAACCTTGAAACTTTATGAAGTTTATTTGAAAGCATGCTATAGTGTATCAAATTTAAGTAAACATATGAAATTATATATATATATATATATATATATATATATATATATATATATATATATATATACGTACATTCATCACCCTCATGCCGTTTCAAACCTGGATAAATAAAATAAGATGTTTTGAGGAATGTTTACAACATTACTCAACCTTTCAATGAAATGTAAATGAATTATTTTTTTTCTTCTTCTTCATCGATTTTGTTTTCTAAGGACAAACGCAATAAAGAGATGAACAAAAAGATGACCTAAGAGCAACAAAAACATCTGTGTATGTGAAGTGATAACCTGAATGGTTAATACTGGTACTACGCTTCTAAAAACATTACACCCACTCAAAGAAAGCAAGCAATCCAAGGCCTTCACGTGGGGGCCAGATACACATCCTTGAGAAATCCTTAACACTGATTTTCCTCACTATAAGACATAGGCATGGAAAATTGCTTGTAAATATATGCTTCCTGAGAAATTACAAAAGGAACTCATTTAGGAAAACAAAAAAAGAGTTAAATTAAAATTTTATTGCTCGTCCAAATCATCCCAAAGCAGCTTTATAGCTTTTACTTTAGATAATATCAGAAAGAAACTTATGAGAAACTTATAAGGATCTAAAGGTACGTTTACACAAAAACAATACACTAAAAAGAGTAAAGTTTTTCCTTTGCGTTTTCCACAAACAGATGACAATGTTGCCAAAATAATCCCCATTCACACTGATCCGAGAGAAAATTATTAAAAAAAACCACTGCATTATGCTCTCATACCAGTAGTTGGAGATGCCACTTTGTAAAGAAACACTGCAATCCTATAGACTGAACAAGTAAATCTCGAGTACATTTTCACAAATTCATATTTTTGTAATGTACACAGAGGTAATGTTTTCAAAAACTTGTACTTT
Source organism: Opsariichthys bidens (assembly GCA_037194245.1). NCBI lineage: Eukaryota > Metazoa > Chordata > Actinopteri > Cypriniformes > Xenocyprididae > Opsariichthys > Opsariichthys bidens. The sequence continues at coordinate 9,602,800 of CM074279.1, read as the reverse complement.
GAAAGTTATTTTCAAAAGTTTGCGTTTTCCGGCTGCATAAGTACATAAAAAAGTTTCCTGTTTTTATTTGAAAAGGGTGTCACGTAAACAGCCACTAAGACACGACAATGTTGTTGTTGTTAACCGTTTTCATTATTTTTTTTTTATCCATTGAATTAAAATAGAAGCTGCAATACAATAAAAAAATATATATATACATATATATATATATATATATATATATATATATATATATATTAGATGAAAAATGTACATTTATTTTATGTCAGTTAGTTGCTAGGGCTACATTTTTGATTTAAAAATAAATTACTAAAACTAAAATTAAAAAAAAATCTAAAAATAAAAAAAGACAAAGCCGTAACTTAAAAAAAAAGACAACTGAAAATATAAAATTTAAAGCTATTTAAAAATATTATTAAATACGATAATAAATAATAGTAAAATAACAGTGAGGCAGCAGTTCTGATCTAATTTGGCTTTAGAGTGTTGATATTTAGCATTACATTGCTGAGATATAATAGCTGTAAATCAATAAATGTAAAGATATAGGATCCAGGCAGCACTGAGAAACATTCTTCTTGATGTGCAGATGTTGGTTAGTGACTTACACTAAATGAGATGCAATTGAGATGAGGTAGGAAAGAAATGAAAAACACATCTGAGAGTTAAAACAACAATACTCATCTTTGTATTTCTGTAGGTTATGACCTCCTCAGCAGGTTGACAGTTGACTGCAGCCTTTACTTTATTGACCCATCAATCACTGGCAGACGCTTAGTTTTGCGCAGGCAGACTTTTGACTTACAACATAAAGCCTGGTCCACACTGCTGCTTATTCTGGCTAAGAATCACTCTCTCAGGGCCCGTTTTCTCTGCTCTGATAGCTATCCGATAAATGCCCTCTGAAACACATTTAAATCCAATTACTCGACAACTTCAGGAGGTGGTTTGAAACGCATTCCAAACGAAGTGTATATGCATCTGGTTGTTGAAAGCACATACGTAAATTTTACTCCTCCCAAATGGTTAAAATATAAACATGTGAGAGTGTGTTATATATGGGGGAGTGCTCTACTTTTCCATTGGTTTTTCAATGTAAACGCACGCTAGATGGACATCTTTAACCATTGTGCTTGCATTCTGTGTCTCTTGCACAACACAGCACTCTAAAAAAAAGGCGGTGCTCAGGTCAAAATTTGTTAAACTTTTAAAAAACACATCTGCCTCTCCTGTTTTAACAGAAAAAATTGTTCTTTGTGAACCAGCCAAAAAATAATCATGTTAAAATGAATAGACACACAAAACTAGCAAGACAAATAAATTTCTCTAATTTCTTTATTTAAAAATTTAAAAATTTAAAAACTAGCCTCCCAATCTTAAAACTATATGAAACACATTCTGAATATAAAACTATGAGATATCAAATCAGGTTTCTTGAATTCAGCAAATAGAGCACCAATACATTTCTTAATGCATTTTACTGGATGCAATGAATGAGGTGGCTAGCAATGTTTCTGTGACCTGATCAAATCACAAAATATCGACTGATGCAATGGACCGGTTTTCTCATTACAATTGGTATTATTTCTATTTCTGCAAATGCTGCCATTTGTGCAACACTTGTGGTGAAGGAGCTTTGCTGCAGTGGATCAGGGAGTCGCAAGAATAATAACATCTCTTTTCTCCAGCCCTGTGAAAACCGCCCTTTGTCTTTCATTTTCTTTCTTCTACACAAAGATTTCAGGTGTAGGAGTCTGTGTCGTGATATTCCAAAGCTTACTGAAGAGTAGCAACATTGAAAGCTCAATGGAAAGACCCCATTAGCTGTTCAAATATCTTTTGCAGATTTCACTCTTAGTATACACAGCTTTCTCACCCTATTTATGGCTGGGAATGCACAAGTGAAACACTACCAGCTGGGGATATAGGGAGAACTCTGAGTTTGGGGTAAATTCCAAGCTTGGAGTACTCAATCCCCTTGGACCGTCCAATGCGCTTATATATTTTTTTTACTCTATTTGATCATTAGTAAGGGTGAACTCGTGAAAACAACTAGGTAATCGGGCAATATTTATTAATTAAAGATTTATTTTTGGTGTTTTACCATAAATTCAAATCTATAAATTAAAATATGTATTGCATCTATGAAGTAAAGGTGCAGCACCCAAGACTCTATCGCTATTGCCTCATAGTGTACAGTGTCTGTTATGATGACACAGCAGGGAGGGTATCAAAATGCAGCCTTTATTTAACAGAAGTAGTCACATGGGCAATGGTCAAACGACAGCAGACAGGTATGGAAGAGGATTGACAGAATCGTGGTCGGTAGGCAGGCAACAATGTCGAGGCAGGCAGCAAGTTAACACAGTCCAGAAAACAAAGCAATAAGTCCAAAGGCAGGCAGATAACACTCAGAAACGGTAGGGATCAGGCAGGATAAATAGACAGGAATAAACTAAGAATTGCTGCCAAGAGAAAACAAGACCTCACACTGTGTGCAGGTCACCGGGGATCTTAAATAGTCAGGATAATAAGCTACAGCTGGCAGAGGTGATCAGTGACTAGGTACGGGGCTTCTGGGAAATGTAGCGTTCCTGTGTGTGAGTGGGAGTGTGATACGGAGTCCATTGGTGATATGATAGTTCAGGGTGGAGTGCCCTCTGGTGGCAGTTAAAGGGCACTCCAGTGGAAAATCGTGACATAGCCCCCCTCCTAAGGAATAGATTCCTGACACTCCAAAATAAAAACAAAAGTTCAGGAAGGGGCGGGATGGGGGGCCAGGTCTATGGAGCGGAAGAGAACATGATGACTGGGATTGAGCAGGCGTCCATGATGGAACAGGCTGAGCAGACGACCAGGGCGGAACAGGCTGAGTTAGCGGCCAGGGCGGAACAGACTGAGCAGATGTCCAGAGCGGACTTGAAGACCACCATGGTGGCACAGACGACCCCCACCGCAGTGCAAACGGGCTTGAAGACCCCCGTGGCGACACTGAGGACCCCCATGGTGGAGCAGATGACCACCACAGCAGTTCTGATGGGTTTGGCAACCCCCAGGGCGGAGCAGATGGACAACACCGCAATGCAGATGGGCTTGAGAACCCTCATGATAGAGCAGACAACCGCCACAGCAGATCTGGTAACTCTGGTAACCACCATAGTAGATCTGGAGAAACTGAAACCGAAAGCACAGAAAGATTAGTGTTGGCCATTAGGGCCATAACAGGATTGAGGAGTAGCTCAGGAACACCCTCCAAGGCTCTGGCTAGGATCTCCTCTCTGGTCGTGTGGATGCAGGTAGACAGTTCAGGAACCACCACCATGGACATATCAAGACAGACAGGTAACTTGGGAATGACCTTTGTGATCATATCAGGGTAGACCTGAAGCTCATGGGTGACCTCCATGGTCATATCAGAACAGACAGGAAGTTCATAGGCGACCATCGTGGTTGTATCAGGACAGACAGGAAGTTTAGGGATGGCCTTCGTGGTTGTATCAGGACAGACAGGAAGTTCAGGGATGGCCTCCATGGTTGTATCAGGACAGACAGGAAGTTTAGGGATTGCCACCGTGGTCGTATCAAGGCAGACAAGACTCACAGGCACCCTGACTGCATCGGCAGGAAGGATGGCTCTTTGGAGGACAGGCTCAGATACCAGTTTAGAAAGATCCTCCAAGACTTCGAGGACTGACACAGGACCTAATTCGGGGCCTGCTGCACTTGTGTGCTCAGGACCTGAATCGCGTTTACTCCTTGGAGTTCTTGAAATGTCAGCCGCTTGCACCAACCTAAGTGGTGTGTCCTCCAGACTAGAAGCTCCTCTCCAGAGTTTAGGGAAAGCCTTAACGACCTGATGTGCAGTGCACACAACGCCCTAGAACACTGATGTGGTGTCCATGACAGCTGCAGAATCTGGCGTAAAGTCCGTGACTGCTTGAGGTTCTGGTGAGACATTGCGTGGCTCTGGCAGGTCTGCTGATACGTGACAAGGCTCTGGAAGGTCTGCGGAGACGTGACTACATTCAGGACTGGCGGCCATTTTGTGCTCAAGCTCAGCCATGTTGTGACTGGCCTCAGGTGTGGGAACTACAGGGCAGGAATGTTCATGAAACACAGGCCTAGGCATAATCGAAACTGGGTCTGCTGTCAATTGTGCCGAGTCAAGCTCCACCTCTCCCACAGTAAATAAAATCCCTTAAACTTCAAGTAAAGCTCCCGTCAGGAAACCAGGACTTAATGTGCTCATTTAGACCACTCCGAAAAATGTCCTTTAGTGCTACTTCCTCAAATGGGACTAAATAAGATAACTCACAGAACTCCTGAACATAATCCTCAATGGATGAATTTCCTTGACGAAGTTGAAATAGCTGATTGACTGAATCCATGCTGTGATGGGACACGCTGATGGATCTTGGTATGGCGAGGTCTTCTGTTATGATGAGACGGCGGGAGGGGATCAAAATGCAGCCTTTATTTAACAGAAGTAGTCACACAGGAAATGGTCAAATGACAGCAAACAGGTATGGAAGAGGATTGACAGAATCGTGGTCGGTAGGCAGGCAACAATGTCGAGGCAGGCAGCAAGTTAACACAGTCCAGTAAAACAAAGCAATAAGTCCAAAGGCAGGCAGATAACACTAAGAAATGGTAGGGATCAGGCAGGATGAACTGACAGTGATGGCGGAGGTGACTAGATAGTGGTCTTCTGATGTGGTGTTCCTGTGTGTGTGAGAGAGTGTGATACGGATAAAGGGCACTCCAGCGGATAATCATGACGGTGTCTATAGGTGGATTAGGATTGTTTATGATTTGGTCTTAGTGATTTAGGAGTCCTCTTGACTACTCTTAACATTTTACAGATTTAAAAGCTAGTTTTAGCTTTCTGAAATACTCTTTGTGCAAAAATTTAGGAGTCCTAAAATTAGGACTGACATATTAAGAGTTTCTCCTAAATCTGCAATTTAGGAGCTAATTTTAGCCTTAAGATGTTTCATGAATATGGCCCTTGTATTTAAAAATTTGATCCATTGTCCCAGCCGAGCCAGTAGAAGAAAAAATCCTTATCATTGAGCCCAGCTGGTGAAATATTCACTGTGCTTTTAAATTAAATATAAAATATGATAGAGCAATAATATGAACAATGAAAGCAAGAGTATATCTCCAACAAAGCATTTTAACAGGCATACTTAGGTGTGAAGATAACTGAAGGAAATATCTATTTTCTAAGCCAGCTAATTTGATTAATATTTTTTTGGCTTCAGCCAAACATTAAACATAAAAATTGAAATTGCAGGTATCTATGGAAGCCCGTTTCCACCACTTAAAAAAAAAAAAAAAAAAAGGAGGAAGAAGATTATTGCGACTTTTTATCTCAAAATTCTGACTTTTTTTTCTCAGAATTGCGAGATATAAACTTGTCACGCTGGTGTTTCAAATAGAACACAAAGCATACAAAGACGAGAACCGATGAACACTGAACATAACAGGGAGAATATATAGAGGAGCTAATGAGGGAGAAAGTAATCAGGGTGAACAGAAACAGGTGCGGATGATTAACAGAAGAGTCTACAGACAATGAGGGCAGATGAACAGAATGACAAGACAAGATAGAAAGTAAACATGACAGTCCATGGGTGTGACAAAAGTAACAATTGTGAGTTATAAAGTCAGAATTGTGACTTTTTTTATATCTCGCAATTCTGACTAAATATCATGCAATGCTGAGAAAAAAAGTCAGAATTGTGAGATAAAAATTCGCAATAATCTTTTTTTTTTCAGAGGCGGAAATGGGCTTCCAGGTATACTTGCTCAGCATCGGCAAGTACTAAAAATAAAAGTATCCGTATCAGACTCGTCCTGGAAAAACACATCCCTAGTTCATATTTAATTTCCTGTATTGTCTTAAATCCTTTTAATCCTTAATTAGTTAATTCCATTAAATAAAAAGACCCACATGACCAAAAATAAATAAATAAATAAATAAAATAAATCCACTTTTGACGGCCAAATGAGATAAGGTGCTAGACTAGAGCAGAATCTGCCCTTGACGGCTTTAAATGTGTTCTAAAAGTGTGCATGTGATTTAACAGGATAAATAAGCCTCTACAGTCTTCGTTCATTAGAGTAATGTAAATGAGCTCTCCAAAATGACAAGAAGAGGAGGCGGAGCCCGATGGCATCATAAGGAGAAGGTCAAGTCTACAAACAGCACTTCAGAAGCTTGTCTGGATTAATTGGCCCTGTGAGGAAACATTAGAACTGTTAGTGAAGCTGTGGCGACTAAACACTCTCTGACTCATGGTTAAGTGTGGGGAGATTCACGTCTGCAAAACTGTTATTACAAACAAAGAAATCTCTCGGGCACAGAAAAAAACATACTCATCAGAGAGCAAAGGATTCATAATTGTTGCCCTTTGACATAGAAATGGTTTTGAGATTATAGCAGCATGACAAGAGTATCAGAGTTTCATGCACTGTTACTTGATGACAGCACAAACAAATCTGTCACACTAATAACCACAATTATTATTCCAAAAACAATAAAAAGATTATGTTTCCCCGGATAATGATGTAAAGATGCTGAAAATTCAGCTTTGCCATCATAGGAATAAATTACATTTTAAAATATATTCAAATGGGAAATAATTTTTGAAAATTGTAAAAATATATATTTTACAAAATTTCTGACTTCACTTTATTTTGATCAAATAAATGAAGCTTTGGTGAATACAATAGACTCTCATTGTGAAATGTAAAGTCACAGCTGAGAGATATAGAGACACAATTGTGAGATGCGCAGTCATATTATGAGATATATGTGAAATAGTCTACACTCCTTGGCAAAAACACTTAATTTAACTTCATAAAAACACTTAATTTAACTTCCCCTCATAAAAAAAAAAAAAAAAAAAAAAAAACCTTTCCTTCCCTTTTCCCTTCCTACTCTAGCTTATGGTACTGAGCAATGTATGAAACTTGTATTGTGAGCACTTCCTGTGTTATTTGCCAATTCATGAAGAATCGCTTGTTTGTTTTCCTCACGTGTAAGTCGCTTTGGATAAAAGCGTCTGCTAAATGACTAAATGTAAAATGTAAATGTAACTTAAAGCTGTCTTTACAACACATTATTGGTCAGGAAATGAGCTAAATTTAAGAAAACACACTACTTAAAAGCCACTGCTGTCTCAGAAAAACATCAAAGACAGAATGACGTTTTTGGTAGAATATGGGAAGTTCAGAGTGGTTATGAAACACGAGTGGCATGGTGATGCTACAGAGCGGTGTCTTTGAAAATCTGGTCAGGAATATAATAATAAATGCATGTCTACTACAGTGAAGAATGGAGGAAGAGGTGTCATTGTGTGAGGAGCCTTTTCAGCTGCTGGCATTGGTGAGCTTCACTGAAAAGTCATTTAATGCTTTGGAGTACAGGAGGATAATGCAGAATGTCTTGCTTCCCAAAAATGAAAAAAAAAAAAAAAAATTGTTATCTAAAGAGGAAAGATCATTTAAAGAAAACAAAGGGCAAGGTTATTTCATGCTAAGTTAATTACTACAGTATTTGTGCTATTCTTGCTAATTTCCTGACTAGTGGTTTGTGATGAAAATGGTTAAGACCATTAAAAGAACACTAAATATTTTGTTACTTGGCCCCTTGCATGGCTTTTAAAGGCAATGGGAGATGAGACTCTGATTGGTTTATTGCACATTAAGCTCAAAACACACCCATAACTCATTAAGAGACTAGGTACAACCCTTTTGGACCATGCGCCTGGTGCAGCGATCATTTAAAATAGTAATAAGTATAAGTACTTAAAGTTGCATAAGATAAAGTTGCGATATAATGCTGCAACTATGCGATAGTCAAATTTGACTGTATTGCATTGTTGCAACATTATATTGCGGCCTTATACTGTAAAACTAACATTTATTCTACTGCCTTGTAGGCCCTGCTATCTGAAAATGCAAATCTAGTTCTTTTTTTCTTCAAATACTATAAAGTCATGAACCTCAACAGCTTTTGAAACCAGAAATGTCAAAATCGAAATATCTGGCATCATCAATGCGTTTGAGGACTGGAAGCTTGTTGTCACACGTCACTGCTGACAGGCTGCTGGAATGGAAGAGCAATACAGGTGAACAAAGATCATGTGCTGATTTTCACAACAAAACACTGCAACAGCAGCTTCGGATGTCAAGATCACTTGACTTTTTGCTTCAGAGTCGTATTGCTTCTCAAATAAAACTTTTCTGACACATCAATCGTTTAGAGGAATACAGAAGTGTCAGACTGCGACAGCGGTTTGTTCAGAGAAGTTTGGAAAATAAGCAGGTTATAGATAATTTTTTTGAATAAATCCTGTTGTTTAGTACGCTTTTAGTAGAGTATAAAAACAGGGCCCCATTTTACCAACCAACAAAAAAAATAAACAAACAAATGAATAAACAAACAAATGTTAATTAGCATTTAAAATACTGTTACCAAAAAATAAGAAAAAGCTACAAGCAGTGCTGAGGAAATCACTTACAAATTATAGTCTATTACGGAATACACATTTCATGATGAAAATTGTAGTTATACACATTCTAGGTAATATAATCTGATTACTTTAGATTACTTTGACCTAACTCATTTATCACATTGATTTGAATAGTATAAAATACAAAGAGATGAAAAATAAAAAGAGATAAAAAATTATTCCATTTTATTAATTTATTTTTTTAATTAAAAACAACATGAAGTGGACTTAGCATTATATTACATCTCCCATCCTTGGGTTGGGAATTACAGGGAGTTCGTAAATTGATGAAAAGCTAATAATTAATTAAATCCTCAAAATGTTAAATTAAAATAAATAAGTGAACTAAATAAAACACTAACTAACAAAAAGCTGAATTATTTTATTTGTTTATGCTGTATGACCTAATAATTTTCAATGTAATTATAGTCACCTGACTGGTGGCTGGTCGTTCTGACAACAACAGGCTTTTTTTTCTTTTTTTCCTTTTTTTTTATGACATTTTGAAAGAATCAATGAATACTGAAGTTATCATGTAATTAAAAAAGTAACTAGTCTGATAAGTATTTTAAGATGTAATATAAAATAATTACAATTTGTAAATCCAACAATGATTTTAACTGACACTTTTTAGCTAACTTTACTTAATGTCTTAACTTAATTGCAAAACTCTAATGATCTTTACTATTCACATACTGTCTTTATTTTACTCATAAACCCCTAGTTATGATTAATTGAATAAAAATAATCGTGGCCTAATGGTGAGGGAGTTGGGCTTGTAACCTGAAGTTTCCCAGTTTGATTCCCACACCGGCAGGAATTGAAAGTGGGGATTGTGAATGAACAGCTCTTTCTCCACCTTTGATACCATGACTAAGATGCCCTTGAGCAAGGCATCTAATCCCTAATTGCTTTGGATAAAAGTGTCTGCTAAATGATTAAATATAAACGTAAATTGATTTTGTCAAGCAAAAAAAAGTTTTTGAGGCAGGGCTATTCTTAATAGACTTTTTCCTCATTTCCTCCACTTCTGCAGTTATATTTCTCTGTTTGCCAAAGTCATCTTAAATGTTTAATTGTCAATACAACTGAAAAATTTGCGTGAACATCACAATAGCTGACGTCATAATTTGACACTGATTTTCAACTTTGAGCATACCGAACACAACAATGTTAACAATTAAATTTTGTTTAAACTACATTATCAAGTACTCTCTACAATTCTTTTTTATTTACTAGATTTCTTGTGTCAGTCAACTATACTTACAAACCTTTTGTCTTACAACATACGATTCCAATTTCACTTTACTTGGGTTTTTTAAGGCAATCAGTTTGCATGCTTTTTTGAACTAAGTCAAACTAATTCTATTTTACAGTGCAAGTACTGATATTTTACTGGCTGCAGGTAATCCTGCCTAAACTGTGCATAATTTAGATTTGTAAATTAGTTCTATATGGCTATTTTCTACCCTGTCTATGAATTAAACTGCTGCTGTACCTTTAAAGGGAGTACCCAACTTTTTTCCCCATTGGGGTCCATCAACTGTTTGGTTACCCATATATCAAAATATCTTCTTTTATGTTCAGCTGGAGCAAGTAATGCACACAAGTCTGGAACAACTTGAGGGTGAGTAAATGATGACAGAATTTTCATTTTTGAGTGAACCATCTTTTGAAGGCTTTTTATGTAAATATTATCTTCACGTGTAAAAAAGCATTTTCTCACTGAATGCGGGGTTGTTCATAGTTTCAATATAATTTGTGCTGCTCCATCCTTCAGTACAGCCTCTTTGGAAAGGCTGATTAGTTTGTGACAGGTTCATAAAACAGTCCAAGCTGAAATGGGGCACACAACCTATTAAGGTCAAAGGAAAATCAAACAATAAATGTTGTTTTGATGGTCTCTAATGTGGTGTGACAAATCACTGTAGCTGCTTAGTGGATTCAAACCGTAGCACTGTATAACACTCCTTCCATGATCCGCTGCGCTACAAGTTACAGCAAGAAAAAATATACATCAACATTAGAAGGGTTTGTTGAAGACAGTGCAACTGGCTGAAATCTCTCATATTATCATTGTGTCATCTGCATTCAAAGACATCAAAGATGTAAACAACTTATCACCTAACATTATAGTTACCCCAGGAAAGGTATGCAATGTCCATGGGTACGATCAGTACAATTGAAAGAAGCTAGTCTCTAATGTTAAATCTTTATAGTACTGGTATATAATCTTTAGAGTTCATTTTATAGTTTCAAAGCGATTTACAGAAATAGCATATATATCTTTTATATTTATGAAGAAAACGACTTATTATTAAATCAGTAGTGTTTCAAAAATGGTCAAAGTTTTTATTTGGGGTAAAAATCCACATGTTAGTTCTAAAGTGTTCCCTCTAAATGATTTTATGGTTACATGATTTTTAATCATAACAAACCTCTTTATCATTTACTTTTACACAAATTATGTTGCTCTAATAATATTCAGCGAAAGGTGAGATTTTTAGTGCCATGTAACTATATGCCCTATGCTATTTCATGCCTTTCATGTTTTAGCAGTTTTTGTGTTCTGTGAGAGAAGATAGTACCGAGTTTCTGGGGAAAATGAAACGGGGGAATCTGGACTGATTTTTGAAAGTGCAAAATAGTCTCATCTACTCTCACATTGTCAACAACCTGCTGTTTACTGTCTTTCAGAGTTTCTCCATCTCACTTACGCATAAAACATTCATAACTGAGATGGCAGATGAAAGAGCAGCATTGGGTAAAAATGAAGCAAAAAGAGATGAAGAGCAAGAGAAGGAGAGAGAGAGAGAGAAAGTGAAAGAGGAAGAGGAAAGGAAAAGCGTGATGGTTCTCCTGAGGGCCAATCCCTCTCTGATTGCCATGCAGAAGTATAAACATGTCTTTCAAAGAAGGCACTAAACATAGACTTATCGTAATCCTCACAAATAATACACAGGATTTCACATTCTGGAATGTATAACTCCAAAAAATGACTTCTTAAATCCAACATAATAACAAGTTGAAATGTTATGCCTCAGATGCACAGTGAAGATGTAAATTTTTGCTTCTTTAGCAGATTTTAAACCTTATCTTGTATTTAAGAAACATTGTTTTTTTTGTGTTTTTTTTACGCAATTCACTGTAGGAAACACCGGGGCTTGTTGTCACAGAGGCTACATCTCAGTTTTGAGTCAAACACTCACAGTAGTTCAACACTGTATTAAATTAGAATAATCCTGCCCTTCAAAATTCTAACATTATAATTTTTGTAGAACAGTACTGAAAATTCTGTCATTAATTACTCATCCTCGTGTTTTTCCAAACTTGTTAGAACTTCACTCATCTTTGGAACACAAATTAAGATATTTCTGGGAGGTATTTGACACTAACTATCTAATTAACACTCTCAAGGTCCAGAGGGGAATTAAAGACAATGTTAAAACAGTCAACGTGATTACAGTGGTTCATCCTTAATTTTATGAAGCAACGAGAATACTTTTTGTGAGCAAAAACAAAACAAAAATAACGACTTTATTCAGCAATCTCTTCTCTTCCCTGTCATTATCCTTCCGTGTTTATGTCCGAATGCTGGCTCAGTTTTGGCCAAAGCTGCACATGTGAGCAGCACGATGCATGCGTGATGCTGACGCAGGAACCGGGCAATCTTAAGCTGGCGCTTTGACATAGAACCTGGTAGTCCTGGACGCAAACAATGCATGAGAAGGACACAGAAGAGAAGATACTGGGCTTTAAATAAAAATACTGATTCTGTATGCCCATTTTGCTTTTTTGTCACCAAATTCTAGCTTAATTCAGCCAGGACTGTGCTAAAACTAAAGAGGTCAAAACAAGTGCTACACTGTGTAGAATATATGCAAATACCTCCACCAGATGTCATATCAAATCCACTTTAATCAATAATGATCACTAATAAGATGATTACCTGGTATAATCTACACTGCATATGGCATGTTTTCAATACTGCCAGCTGAATTGCACGCTGATAGCAGCAACCCAAAGTTCAATCACTCAAATGTCAATCTATCGAGCCATGGGTTCCTTTACACAAGTTAGACAGCCAGAGGTTCTTCTGAAGCTTTCACAGAAAACAATCTTGTTTCAGATATAGCAAACTATAGTGATTATGAAGAAAGAATAAGAGACTAAAATTTTCTCAAGTCCATTGAGTCTGATGCAATGCAAATGCAAGGAAATAAGACTCAAATCTCCTAATTAACGTTGGTCTATCTGACCCAATGGAATGTTTAATGTCTCTAAAAATATGAATCACATATTTTTTTTTTTTTGGCATAGTATTAAATGACTTTTCTTCATTTAATTGGGACTACTTAGTAAACATAAAATTAACATGATGACATGTTTTCGGTGTCCTGTACACATTTTATAGCATTTGTGTTCTTTGGGCTCAATTTGACCCCAGGGTCATCTCTATGATTGTATCAGTTGTCGTGGTGTTGATTCACATTGGTTCTAAATTATTTTGAGAGTGATCAGATGCATTTTACATTGGCCATTTGCAAACATCCTTTCACTATTCATATCATCAGCACATGAGAAAGTGTGAACAGTTGGGAGGAAGAAATGCTTCCAATCATTGTGTTCTTGTCACAAATGGTTGCCTCTAAAGAAAGACATGGAATCAGCATCGCTTTGCAGCAATTTCTTTGCATGTGAGGCCATTTTAATGCAAAGAATACTGCACCTGAAAGAACCATTTACTGTATAATCAAGAACTTCAATGTGATCAATTCAACTGCAATGAAGAAAGCTTCAGTAGAACCCAGAGTGTCCAGCAAGAGCCAGGACTGTCACCTCCTGAAGAATCACTATTGAATCATGTGCAGACCTGCTCAATATTGGCAGCAGGTGTGTGAGTGCATCTGTATGCATAGTGAAGTCAAGCCTTTTGGACAGTCACTTGGTGAAGAAGGGCAGCAAGAAGACACTTTTCTCCAAGAAAGAAATCAATGACAGACTAAAACTCTGAAAGAAGTACAAGTATTGGACAGTAGAAGACTGAAAAAAGTTATTTTCTTCTGACTGTTTGAGACATCTGAAACATTAATGGGGTTTTTTGTTTTATTTAAAGAGAATGAAGAACATTATGTAAATGAAAACATAAAGTACCTGACACTGGAGTTTTAAATTGCAGACCCCAGTAGGAAAAAATGTTGCAAGATGGGAGGGTTAAAGGCTATTACTTGATACAGAGGCTAACTCATCTAACCGACTCCATAATACAACGCCTTCAGTGCTGCTGTGTCTCTTCTAGCAGCGTTATCTACAACTGTCCTGTGAAAACTACAATTAAATATTATTTAGTTCTCTCAAGGCAGCAATGTGCATTTTTACATAGAGGGTAATGACCCGTCGCAATCTTTACATTAATCTTAATTATTCTCTTAACATTTAATAGTAAAATAAAGGTTTACCCTCATCATCCCTGTTTTTCAATCATTTACATTTGACATTCATTTAGTCGAAGCTTTTAGTGAGCTCCTAAGAAAATGAGTTTTCCATTAAGGTACCTTGGGCATAATTTTCTTTAATTACTTGCTTAACATTTCTACTGTCTTTCTTTGATGATTGACATGGCTGTTTGCTATGATGCAATCTCTACAAATAAAGCCTGCCTTCAATTTCAATGTGTCAGAGAGCATTTATTGAAAAAGGTCTTATACATATAGTATATGTGGTATACATACAGTTCAATTGGGCTATAAGCCAACAACTATAAGAGGCTGGATTGAGAGGTTGCGTACCAGTAAAGAAAGCATTTATTAGTTTTATTAGTTTTATTAAGATGTGCGTGTGGAAGATTGGAGCCATGTGTTCTGCAGTCCAACAAGTCAAAATTGATCAACCTAGCATTGGATGGGGCATTTACAGTATGTTCATAGAAGACAATTGGAATGTTTTAATACCACATGAATGTATGGTGACATTAAGCATGGCAGGGAAAACAGTGGTCTTGGCAGCACATGTCTGCATAAGGTTTAATTGGTTTAATTGAACTTGAAGAGTCATTAAAAGGAAATATTGTGCAAATATACCCTCCGTACCTAAAAAATTACTTTTTATTACAATACTTTTTTTTTTAAATTGTAGTGTACATAATTAAATATTTGCAAGTCATGTTGCTTGCTTGCTTCATTATTTCTTTATATTGTAGGGTGAAATATAACTGATGGTGTCTCCTCTGGTATAAATGCCTATGCAACAAAGAGCAAAAATTAATGGCGACAAATACTGAGCAAATAGTAAATCATAATATTTCATGTGTTTATGAAACCTTCATGCACCACCTGCTGAAAAAATAAGAGAGAAACATCCCTAACCGGGTCTGATTATTACAAAGCAAATTAGCAAAATTCCCAATGGGATCTGACTCAATCAATTGCTGTCTTTTAGTGCTTGCCATCAATGGTGCCTGAATTTCCCCAGGCACTTCAACATGGAGATTTTATCCCATGATTAAATTACAGATCTCATTCTGTCAGGCTTGTTTCATATCCAGAGCTCTTATAAACTCACGTGGTGTGACGCATATCATCATTTATGTAGCAAGAGAATCCCCGTTCATTTTCAACTAGCAAGAGCTGCACAAAAAAAATTCCTTTTGATTTTTTTTTTTTTGTTTTGTTTTGTTTTTGTTTCCAGCTTATGGGTTTGAAACAAGATTAGGGTGAGTAAAATTTAAGAATGTTTTCCTTCTGACTATACGGAGTATAATTTAGTATTCTCAATAAAAATGTGATCATTATTTCAACATTAGTTTATCAACAAAAGTATATACACATTCAAAAGTAGTTTTATTGACTGACTGACTGATTGATTGATTGATTGATTGATTGATTGATTGATTGATTGATTGATTGATTGATTGATTGATTGATTGACTAACTAACTGACTGACTGACTGAAGTTTCTTATGTCAAGGCTGTATTTATTTGGTTAAAAACACAATGAAAAAATAATATTGTAAAATATTTTAACTTTTTTTAACTGTTTTCTATTTGAATATATTTTGAAATGCAATTTCATTTTTTTTTTTGGTGGAAATCATGATGCTTTTTACAATTAGAGAGTTCATAAGAACACCATTTAATTGAAATAGAAATATTTTGTAACACTGAAAATACCTTTACTGTCACTTTTGAACAATTTAATGGTTGCTTGCTGAAAAAAATTGATAAACATCTTTCAATCAAAACATACTGACTCTAAACTTTTGAATGGCAACATACTGTATATACATTACTGTTTTCAAAGTTTAAAAAAATCTAAATCTTTCCAAGTATCCCTGGCATACACGCATTCCTGGTTGGGAATGCCAGCTCAGATCAGTGAGGATAGAGCTTTGGAGCTTGACATAACTTTGTTCTTAACCCTGCCAGACCAGAAACCAATGTTCAGAACCTCAATCACATTCAGCTGCACAGGAGGCTTTCCAGAGTTTCTCTCTGACTTTTGACTTCACTGTCAACGAGAACTGTATTTTTTTTTTTTACCAAATGCATCACCCTCAGTCATCACACACAGGAATCGGAGCTCGCAAAACACACAATTTTTCACAGACCTGCAAAACTGCCCACGCAGAATTGAGTCTAATTCTGGGAAACAAGAAAGTTTATTCACTAGGTTTTATATGTAACACTGACTCTCAGGTCAGGACAAAGGAGATTGGATTGCACATTGTTGACAATCATTTTTCTGGTTGCCCCTCAAAGATTCTATTTTGAAGTTGATGAGATTATATTTCATATAGAGATTGAGGCGGTAACCTTGACTCTGTTTTTTCAGTGGTTCTGGAACAGCTGTATTTTATCTGATTGGTTTTCTCAGAGGCATACAGACTATGTAAAGAGGAAATATGGAGCTACAGGCACTTGAATGTAATAGTTTAGGGACTGGTAACAGGGTTTTTCCTTTTGCTTCTGATAAAAAAAAAGAAGTAAAAAAAAACTGTGAGGCAAAACAAATATAATTACATGGGCAAATACTTTGAAAGGTTTTGGTGAACAGATTTACTGTACAAACGCAATACCTCGATATAAAATTACTCTCTTGATTCTATAACAGGTGAATACTTATCAAGCAAGAAAATGACAAAAAAAGACAGATAACCTCTACTGTTCACCGTGGAACATGGAAGCTTGATCTTTGTCCCAATATTTGTATGATCTGAAAGCCTGAAGTTGTAATTTTATAGTTGAATACGTAGAGCTAATTTCACCTAAAGAAAAAAAATCAGAGCAAGAAAAAGGTAAAAAAAAAAAAAAAAGCAAATCATTAAATGTCATGTCTGCAACAAAATAATTCAAAACTTTTTCAATGTCACAATTTATTTTTTTGTTAAAAAATTGCATTGACAGATGCTGTGTTCGAAATCGTCTACTTCTCTACTATATAGTAGGTGAAAAGCAGTAGGCGAGCGATTAAGTATGTCCGAATCCTTATTAGTCATAAAAGAGTAGGCGAGAATTAGCTCGGTGACGTACTAATTCTCGCGAGATTCGGAGGTACGTCTACTTAAAGTGCGTCCGAATATGCCTACTTCTCTACTTTATAGTAGGGGGAAAGCAGTAGGTGAGTGAATAAGTACGGTATGTTCAAAACAGTATTCAGTTGACGGTATTTGTGGGAAAAAGAAACCAGCAGGACAAACTTGACCTAAATCAGCCTTTATAAAAATATGTACATAATGACTGAATTTATATGTTTTGGATGAACTAACCCGTTAAGCCCCCCAAACAGAAAATGTAATAAATGTATGCATTTATATT
This sequence comes from Opsariichthys bidens, assembly GCA_037194245.1. NCBI lineage: Eukaryota > Metazoa > Chordata > Actinopteri > Cypriniformes > Xenocyprididae > Opsariichthys > Opsariichthys bidens. Next base: position 9,585,465 of record CM074279.1, on the reverse strand, counting down.
ATAGTAGTACCTTGAAATAGTAACCTTTAAGAAATAAACAGCTTTATTGAGTGTTTGTGCCCAAGACAGTAACAAAAAAGGATTTACAAAAATCATATTTACATTTATTTACAGTTATGCATTGGCAGATGCTTTTATACAAAACAACTTACAATGATCTTATTACAGGGACAATCCCCCTGGAGCAACCTGGAGTAAAGGACACACTGGTGGTGACGTCTGTGGAGATCGAACCAGCAACCTACAACTTACCAGTTCAGTGGTTTAGCCCACTACACCACAAAAGTAATAAAACTTTTAAAGTAAAAAAATTTTATAGGTAGTCATGCTCATGGAGAGCAGGCACATGGATGTTTGGAGCAGACACAGTGGCAGCCAAATTTTCCCATACATCTTCCCCCACTCTTGCTTCAAGGTTATGGGGATCAGGGGTCCATCATCATGGTTTTCCTTTTCCTGGATCAACGATGTCCCCATTGAGAAGAGCAGTAATACTTACATTTTCAGAGAACAAAATCAACATTCTTCACCAAAGGAGGGATTTTCGAGCAGCTACTCGACGCTGAGGAAAACAGTCCTGGGTAGGGTTGTCGAGTTTCTGATGCTATGTTAGTGCACCTGTCACTGATATCTTTTTATTATTATTATCTAATGTAGAATGTATAATTACATACAAAACATATTGGGAAAATACCATGGTTGTATCTTTAACAATGAATAATCATAAACAAAAAATAAAAAAATAAAATAAAAAAGCAAAACTTAAATATCATGGTATTGTGTACATAATATGAGATTAAATACAGAGCACAAAAAAGCACAATGACAAAGTTAAATACCTGAATAATTCATCATAATGAATAAAAAAAAATATTTATTTTGTTATTTAATAAGCCCGATAAATGAAACGACAAAGGAGATTTCAAGACACATTCAAGAGATAATAACATCTTTAAGGATAAAACTGTGGGTCACATTAGTAGGGTTGAAAATTTAAGAACTTAAATTAACCCCGAATTTATTGGTTACACTACAATCACAAAACAAATGGCCAGCTGTTTCTTCAACAAGACCACAAAATGAGCAAGTTTAAACAATATCAAGATATTTACAGAAAGATTAATTAAACCTGTCACTCATATCGTTTAAGTTGTTGCGCTTGCGATAACGTCATAGGTCACGATAACATCAACATGGCTGATGATTTCGCATTCATACTCAACGAGATCTCATTCATACTCTTTTAGTGCTCGTTAAGTACCTACTCATTAAGTAGGCGATTTCGGATGCAGCCAGTGAGACAGACAGATGGATGGATGGATGGATGGATGGAAATACTTTTAAAATGTAAAAATTATCCAAACCATCAGCTGGATATAAACCCAAATTAGTAAAAACTAGAACGAACAGACGTGGCATGACAACATTGATCCTTAAACTAATCCTAAAAATCTTAAACAGGACCTGCTGTTGCTCATCTTTTAAAGTCAGTGAGCCTGTCAGTGATTCAGATTGTCAGTGGTCACAGTGGTGCGGTACAGAGAAGGTAAGCTCAGGGCCAAACTGGACCCCGGGGAACTGCCGAAAACAACACAGGGAACAACTCCTGTCAATCAAAGCCCAAAGAAACATGAGGCCGAGACAGTGAAGAGTACAGAAACTTCAGAGCAGAGGTCACTTTCAAATGAGCAGGGCTATGAAACTTTATGCACATAAACAGACGAGTACTCACAGAGAGATAGACTCCTGCTTTTGTTCTGACAAGAAAACTACTAATCAACTGAGAGCACTGCTTCTGAGAAAGTTCCTACTGGTCACAGTTGGGACAGCCTGTCATACTAGACTGCGATATATTCCATCTGTTTACTTTTTACACATTTCAGCTGACATATTCATCCAGTTGTTTTATATATAAACATTTGCACGGACAAACACTATTTTAAATGAGTTTGATCATCCATTTTTAATATATTTGAGGTTTATCCACCCATGGATGACTTAACCCTCCTTTACTATAAACATCTGTTTCGTTCCCCTGTCTGTTTGGACCCCGGTGGAATGTAAGCCTATAAAACAGTCATTACTTAATATTTGAATGACTTAATAACTAAAACCATATCGTATCTGATCAGTAACTTCTCATTAATGAGTGAATGCACAACATTTCAAAGCTTTGAATGCTACCATGTTTTTACCATGCTATTCCATCACCTTTTGAATTATAAGGTTCTATCTGCATGTTTGTCAAAATTTAGCTATTCAGATATTCTTATTCTGTGACAACTTATTTACATCATGTGGTGTTTTTTTTTTTAAAGTTGTGTACATTTTGGGACCTTTTTTTAAAAAAAGAAAACAATTAGGTTCTTGGTTCTATAAAATTCTATCTGTGATCCAATCAGCACTTTCAATACACAGACGAGGATAAATCAGGATCAGATTTCTTTGTCATGTCGCTGGACTGCTCTGTGACAGCGGAAAGGAGAGCAGAAAACGTGAAATCAGAGAAAACTAAATACCACACAATGCAATGTGATTGACTATTTATGTATGATCTTGTCAATGACAGCAGCCCAACTAACAGGGAATTTCAGTCTTTTTTGTGTTTTGCTTTAGCTACTGTTTTTTTTTTTTTCCAAGATTGAGATTTTGTAAAATAATTTTGGATGGAATATTCTAACAAGATCATATCATCAAACAAACATAAGTCAAGAAGGTCTAACAATGTGAATGGACTCATACTGCTCACCTTAAGTCAACATTAACACAAGCGTATGAGAAAAGACTGAATATCCATTTATATACCCAAAATCACACAAACTGAGTGAAAAATGACTATGTAATAAGATGTTTTAGGTTTTAGCTTATTATTGTAAAAGCATTGAGAATAGAGAGAGACCTTGTTAGGTGCACTAGCTTTGTCCAATGAAATTGTAAAAAAAAATAAATGGAAGAATAAAGCAAAAATACGCAAATTCTGAATGTCGGCTTGAAAAAAACCTCGTCAAAAAGCTAAAAAGCTGATTTAAAAAGCCTTTGTAGGTGAGGAGGAATTCACTTACAGACTATCCATTCCAGGAAGTATGTGTTATGGAACATGATATAGAAAGATCTCACACGACGCGGCAGCATAGGGAAATGCAGAATTTACTCAATTTAGGAACACCAGAAAAACAATCTATACCCAAGCATCCCAACATAAACGAGAACAGACAACAATAGAAGGAGAACACAGGCAATATACACAGGAACATATGAAGAGTGATGGCGTAACTCATTAACAAAACACAGCTGAACTAAATTAACAGGTATCTTCTATGAGATTCCATCAGTTAGATGTCATAGCAACCAGCCTGTTGGTCTGTGCTGAATTTGGGTCATGTAAACTAAAAAACAAATCTTTCAGAAATTAATGACATTTCCCAAAGGAAGATTCATGGATTATTGATCATTTAAATCTGATTATTTGGAAAATATTTTCTGACCAAAGAAAAGAAAAAACTGGTCCTGTCTCAAAACCACACCAGAAAACTAACATATCAGAGCAAAGGTCAAAGGAACAGAGCAAATTTGCAGTGCCTCAAGGCTACATTTATATCAGCCTATGACGAGCTTACGGTCTCTGCACATTAAAAACTAGGTTAGAGAATGCTTTTTTAACATCAGAATAATTACTCACATCATACTTAAGTTCTACTGATATAAGGAGTATATTAGGTCCAGGCGAGGGCACCTTCATTATCTCCAGTCTGGCAGAAGAAATGGACAATTGAGTGTGAGCTTGACTTATTAAGGTCAATGAACAAGTGTGTGGGTGAATAGACTTGGCAGATGCCAGCAGGTAAAGAAAACAGCACGATCTCAAGAGACTAATCAGTGCTTTAGCACATCCCTCTGGATCCACATACACACACGCTTCCCCGAGTCTTTGAACCAAGGCTGACCGTGGTGTCAGACAGAGTTTATTCCAGCTGAAATCACACAACCGGTCACTACACATTCAAATACATACTAGCAGCTGCTGCAGCGAGACTGCCATTGAGAAATCCTTGAAAATAAGAGTGCATATTTAGGCGAAAAAAAATATTAAATAGAGAAATCATCAGAGCAGTAAATACAAGGCTGGAGAGAGCAGACAGAGCCCAGTGTGCTGGACCTCTACAGAACCTCTGCTGATCCTCAGTCTTGTTGTTTCTGCTCGAGTACATTCTGTGTCTATGTGAGATGGGAAGGAAATGGGTTAAGGTTCAGCCGAGTGAAGCACACAGCGGGTGAGAGTGGATAAACCATATCTGAAACTAACTATTAAAATCCAAAGAAATTTCTTGACAAGAGCAGATTTTTGCCCTGTATTGACATTTTTCCTGTTCATGAGGGAAACAGGTCAAACTCAAACTGAGAGCCCAAGTCCCCAATATGGCATAGGCATGTTTGGTAAACAACAAATGTCACTTTAACTTTAAGATTGCAAAATGCCTAGCCAGAAACATTGTTAATTTAGTGTTAGGTCTCAATTTATTTCAATGGTCCACTGTAAGCGAATTAGCTCAAAAGGGAAATATTAATAATTATCCATAACTCATTATAATTATTCATTGTGATTATGAATATTTGCATCATTTAATCAGATTACTTGATGTAGCTACATTTACATTAACATTACAATCAATCAATCAAGCAGTTCATCCTGTGAACTCTCTCTATTGATTATTAATTAATTCTTTGAGAAGAGTATTTTTCATGGCCACAGAAAAACAATTCTTTCTTAACATTTACAGCGCTTAGAGCATGTAACAAAATTGATAATTTAAGTGACAGTTATTTGCAGGCAGGGAGTTAGAACCAAACATGTATTGTGCACAAGTTTTACTAAATAAATCACGAACACAGCTAAACTAACAATCACATACATACACACAAATAATACGTACATAGGTAAAATAAGAAAGAAGTGGGAACAGGAAATTAAACTTAATCCGGGAAGAATCATCAGCTTATCGTTACAAAGCTGCTTTGTTAACAACTTTAACTACCTTGCACCAATTTAGTATATCATATGATACTTGCAAAATGCCTTAGCTGTTGAGGAGCGTCCGGATCTGCAGTTGCAGTAGAAAGTCGTGTGAGTTCGATCCGATGGTGTTGAAGTTGCAATCGATTTCTTCTGCGTTGAATTGAAGAAACAATAACAAACTTGTGTGGTTAATTTGACTCTTCTAGTAGGAAAGAGCTCTCTCTCTCTCTTTTAGATAAGCACATGGGTACGTCGAGGCCTGTGTGTCCTGTGAGGCCTCCGGCCCTAACAGGGGAGGCCACAGATTAGCCAGGAGCTATAGAGAGTAAGTCAGGAGCAAGAGAGAGAGGGACAAGACTGTTCTCTGGCTTGTAACGTCTGGTGCTCCCCTCTCCTCCTCTGGATCAGTGGGCCAATCATACACAAGTTTTCGAAAAGAAAGTTTACGATACTCTACACTCTAGCAGGATATTATTAAACATGCTACTGTGGGGCTCATAATAAAATTCCCTGCGATGTTAATGTTAATGGTTATAGAGAGAGCCCCCCCCCCCCCATATGTCTTTAGTTTATTTGAATGGGGTTGATGCATAAAATGTGTTTAAAAATGTTGGTGCAAATGCATAAAATTCCGTCCGCGGAAGAAAGGTGTGGACGTGAAGGAGAAGCGAAAGAGTTAGTTTTGCGGATAAAAAGTTAAAAAGGCATGTAGGGATTTTGTATACTGCGAATAAATGTAACCGTTGATCAGCATTAAACGAACCCATCAAAATAAGTATGCCTGGAACTTCATTTATTTCTGCATGTAACACTACCCATGTGATTTTAGTTAACCGTACAGTAGTATGGAACTCTGAAACATTAATACAAAGGAGTTCAAAAGAGAGAATTGATACATTGGCCAAATCCTATAAAAGGAAAATCATGAGAGGGGAAAATTGCATAAACGTTTGCACATTTCTTATGTGGTAAATATAGAATATATTGGATTAAAATGGTTTATTTGTCCTTCTCAACAAGAATGAAGTCAGAGTCACAAATCTCTGCAAAGGTAGAGACTGGAGGTAAAGAAATCAGTCAACTTATTAAAAATGTCTTAATTTGTGTTCCGAACGAAAGTCTTACAGGTTCGGAATGACATGAGGGTGAGTAAATGATGTCAGAATTTCCAGTCCTATTTAATCCTGATAGGAATGCATTAAGATGAATTAAAAATGCTATTTTCTTGAGTTATGAAAGTCTGACCACAAATTTCTATATAAACCTTAACTTTTTCATCATTCAAACTTATAGAACCCTATAGTTCATTATGAAATCAACCAAGAAATTGAAGGACAAGCTTTGGATGAGCTGCTTCTGTAAAACTGTATATTGAGATGTTCGTTCACCAAGTCATGTTATATCCCTGCTAGAGAAAAATTAATTGAATATTCCGTTAATTTCTTATTAATGATCAATTTCTCCAGAACATGATTCAGGTGTTAATGACAATAAGTAACACATGAAGTGAGGTCAAAGCACCTTAATGAGTTTGGTGACTTTTGCAGCTACTTCAGGGAAATTCACCTTCATTGCTCTCACTGTCAAACTAAAATGGCAGATGCTGAAATCTTTGACAAATACGGTCATTACAGCTGTGAATATTAAGTGAGCAGAGCTAAAATGTCATGGAAATGTCCAGTTAACATTGTGAATGTCTTGAAATTGCTGTCAAACGCAGAATTGTGGTTCTCTGTCACAAATGGCATAATTATATTTTTTCCTACCATTTTTCAAAAAATAAAATGTTTGTATTCCACGAAGAAAGACAGGAAATCACTTTGTGATTTTACAACGCAGTCTGATGTCAACAGTGAGTAACAGCTTGCAGTCATGAATTACAAAAAAAAAAAACACACACAACTAAACACTCCAGCCGTGTAATGAGCTGGCAGATTGGCTTAGTAAGAAAACAAACACATTAGAAGAACCTGCCTCTCCAATGGCCTGAAGCTAAGAAGACATGATCAGTGAAAGACGCTTGACAGAGAGAGTTATACTGACACATATAAAGGACACTATAGACTAATACTGTGAACTTCCCTCCACTACCACTTCTGTTCAGGAATTCATTTTCATTACTAGCCTTATAATGAGTTGCTATCTGGAGCTTCTGCGGAATCAGAAGAGCCTATATGAATGTCATTTATCATGAAATTTCATAATGTTAGGAATTAGTCAGTCAAAACATTAAATAATAATAAAGCAAACAGAATGTGGGGGACTCCAAATACCATTATAATTTAAATAAATATACTTAAAGTTTTTCAAAGGATAACAAGTTTGTTTCCACACTCTTTAATCAAAATGAAATGCTTTGCTTTAGCCTTTCAACTGATTTTTCAGTTGACATTAAATTAATCTTATTTTTCAGCCCTTTCATAAAGACAACTTTTAAAAATTCAATCGAATCTCATCGTGTTGTTTCTGGTTCTTCTCTTTGTTCTCACTGATACTACAGACTGCTGTCACATGAGATCCCACCCAGCCCCCAAGCTGAGCTGGCAGGCCTCACTCACTCCAAGCAAGTCTGTTGTCATTGACTTAATGTAATGCAGAAGATATTGATTACAACTTCAGCAACATTGGAAACCATCAAGAATTTATCCTCAGCCTGCAGATCCAGATGCTTCTCAACAGCTCAGGCAAGTATCGTATATTTGAGCACTAAACATTTAGAATTTAGTATACTAGCGATTTAGTTTTCATTTAGAACCCCTTTTTTGCAGTGAGAAACTGGTGGTTCTTCCAAGTTGTTAACTGACTCTTTTCATAGCTTCTTTCCCCTGTATGCTACGGTTCAAATTCATTTCCACTCTCTCATCTCCTGTGTATACATTTGTATGTGTTTGTTTAGTTTAGCTATGTGTTAGTGATTTAGTTAAATAAAACCAACGTGCACATTCTTGCAAGTTGATTCTGATCTGCTTATTAACCAATGTCACTGATAACAATTAAGAAAGAGTTATTTTCTCAGTTAAAAATAGTAGTTTGGATTCTAATTTTATCATCTAATGTTTAACTTTTATCGGCGGAGAAAACTATAGTATTGGTTTAGCATCTCTAGTAAAAACAGTAATATTGTGAAATTTTAGTGCAGTTTACAATAACCTTTATCTATTTAAATATGTTATAATGTCATTTATTCTTGTGATGGAAAAGAAAAATTTCAGCATCATTACTCCAGTCTTCAGTGTCACATGATCCTTCAGAAATAATTCTAATATGCTGCTTTGCTGCTCAAGAAACATTTATTATTATTATCAACATTGAAAACAACATTTTGTGCTGTTTTTTTAATTTCGAAACAGTGATGCTTTTTTTCAGGAAGTTCAAAAGAACAGCATTTTTTTTAAACAGAAAACTTTTGTAACATTAAAAATGTGACTTTTGATAATTTAATGTGTCTTTGCGAATAAAAGTATTAATTTCTTGTAAAAAAAAAAAAATAGCCATATTGCACAGTTTTTGAATGGTGTACTTATATACCATTATGTAAATGTAAAATGACACGTTATCTCAACTCAGAGTACTATACAAAAATGGACAAATGGAAAGCGCTTGAGCAGTGTTGCTATAGTTACCTTCTCAGCTGATATCTGTTTGTGAGCCTCTATTTAGCTCATTTTATAAAAAATGTATAACACTTGTGGTGGCTGAAAGGTCACGTACACTTACTGTTTAATGTACACACACACGCACGCACACACACACACATACACACACACAATATGGACGTTAAATGGAAGAGTAAATATGCCCTTTTGCTGCTGTTTGTCCACAAGCATTTTACTCCAGTCCATATATTCTGAAAACTAGCTCAACAAATGAATGTGGTTTCAAAAGTGAAGCACCTCCCTGGATGGTAGGCTGTAGTGAGATTGAGCAGTGATGGTTCATGACAGCACTAAACCTGAAGTGAACTTGCCCTCACTGCCTGCGGAGACCTCAGATCCAGCAGACATCCTCAGATCAGAGTTCGCCAGTGGCATATTAGTAGCACAGAGCAGGATGAGATCTGCACTCAGAGGAAGACACACATTCAGTGTCCCTCTGAGCACTTAAGAGCATTAGCATTCACAAATCAAAGTGTGATCTCTCATTCACAGAGGCCAGAGGAAAGCAACACAGTCTTGCGGTTTGTATTTTACTGTGTGAATATTAAATTGAATCTTTTTAGTGAATTTCTGAGTATGGACATGTCTCTGTGCATTATTAACTGCAATTATACCAAGTCATTATTTAAGACTTCCTATCCTTTACAAAGTTTGCTCATTCTGAAAAAAAGTGCCTCTAATTTCCTGTTGTAATTAGATAAGTGATGCATTTATATTTATTCATTTAGCAGATGCTTTTATTCAAAGCTACTTAGAAATGAAAAATGTTACAACAAAAGTGATTCATCCTATTTGTTCATTTAGCAGAAACTTACAAACGAGGAAAACTTCAGCAAAGTTGATTCATGTTTAGCAGACAGTAACATGAGAAGAGTTCTAAAATTGGTTAGAAAAGTACAAATTTTATTTAGTGTATATTTAGGATATTTATGGTTACATGCCTTATCATATCTGAGATAAATTAATATTCTGGATTAAATAAAAGTTTAACTCAAATCAACCAAAGTAATCTCATGAGTATCCATATGTATTTTACTTAAAGTATGGTTACTTACGTTTGCATTGACAAAACATGGCTCTTTTACTTTTACGTTCTCATTTACATATACTTTTTCATTATGAAATGGTATATTGGTATTTTAACAAATTGTCACAAAACATGTTTTGTTTTTATATTGTTGAAAAGTGATTATGTTTAGATTTGGGGATAGGGTTATGAGATCTAAAATATCCATAAAATGGAAAAAAACATCCAACTATATAAAGTGTTTGTAAATATTGTAAGCTATAGAAACGCAAAATATGTAATACTTCTTACGTTTTAGATGTTGTTAGCATCTATCCAAATGTAAAAAAAAAAAAAAAAAAGTATGTTTTTGTATCTGTATATGTTATGTACGAATATATGCATTGGCTTTAAAAAAATAAGACCAGGGTAAATCCACATAATTTGTGGCATAATGTTGATAAAAGGGGTCATGACATGAGAAATCAAATTTGCCTTGATCTTTTGACATATAAGAGGTCTTACCATCAAACCGTACCCCTTACCATTTAATGTACCATTAAAACATCCTGCAACTTGCATAGCTTTATAATAACAAAGTATTTATTTTCAATCAAGCTCCAAAAATGCCTTGTTTTGATATTGTGAGCTCTGTGAAATCACATGGGTCAAGAAAAATATATTTGTATATGACTACCTAAAGAGTAAGACAGTGACGAATACTTATACATCATCGCAGCATAGGCCCCACCCAATGGCATTCCGTCTCTTATCAGCAGTATTTGCCACTGGATGTGAGCGTCACGTCAAAAGAAAATAGAACCCAGTACAATCACTGGATGCAGTATACAAATGCCCAAAATATGCATATATGTTTTGAAAACCTCATATACATAAAGTTTTCAAAACACTTACTCACGTGCATTGCGAGTGGGCGTTGATACTGTTTCCTATTCAATGACATGGGCAAATCATAACAGTGGCCGTTTACTGACAAGCTTTAAAGGAGTCGTCCCTTAAAAACGGACATTTTTTAGACAGAGGGTCAGAATGAAGACATCATTTCAGACAGAGGGTTGAAAATAATCGGTTTTCCAAATTTTGGGGGGGATTTTGTGCAAAAAACAACCCCTTTTCTAAGTTACATGGAGGCACTTACAGTGGAAGCAAATGGGGACAAATTTTGGAGCATTTTCAAGCAGGAGGGAGTCAATCACAGAACCCTGAAGGTTAGACAATATCATCATTTAGCAGACGCTTTTATCCAAAGCGACTTACAGGGGGAGCGATTAGGGGTTAGGTGCCTTGCTCAACGGCACTTTAGTCATGGTATCAAAGGTGGAGAGAGTGCTGTTTATTTACAATCCCCACTTTCAATTCCTGCCAGCATGTGAATCGAACCGGCAACCTTCAGATTACAAGCCCAACTCCCTCACCACTAGGCCACAACTACCCTATCACTTACAGTAGAAACCCTTTCTCACCAAAATACCCTGAAAGATCTTCCTGTGACGTAGGACCTGAACCATCGGATTGCAATTATCGTGACGAGAGAGTTGACAAGCAGATCTGGTGATTTATAATGTCTAGGGTTGCAGACATGTATAGTGGAATGAGGACGGATGATCCAGATCCAGCTCTGGCCAGCCGCAAGACTTCAGTGACGAATAGCAAGGCGGCCTCCGTTAAATGTCCGCTTTTGAAGCCTGACTGATTGCAGGTACTTCTGTGAGATGAAAAAAGGTTGCTTGATTGAAAACCACTCCCTCAAGTGTTTATACCATGAACTGGAAGGGAGAGACAGGTTTTCTACTACTGAGCTTAGTATGTTTTATTGTTTGTTTGTTTTGTTTTTTGTTTTTAAAGCAGTGTGGGTTGAATGTGATGGGGAAATGTCAGTGAGGATATGATGTCGTTGAAAAGTATAAATGTGGGTAGAATAAAACATTATAATAAATTTTTAATTACATAATTATGTGTCTACTCGTTTTTTATATAGGCCTAAAATTTAAATGGCTGTCATAAAACGGATTTGTACATTTAATATTGAAGCACATGTTAAGTACAAATACAATATGCAGTAGCCTATAGTGTATATAACAAAATCTAAGTTTTTGGGGTTTTTTGTACCTCACTAATGTACTTTTGGACATTGAGTGGCTTGTCTGAGGTTCCTGTAACAGAGTCTGTAAGTCCCTTATTGGCAAACGCTATTTACACTTGCTCCACTAACCAATGTCCGGTTAGGCCACTCAAGTTTTAAAAAAGACGTGCAGAATTCAACGTCTTCAGTTGCGCAGTAGCAGCAGCAAGTAAGGCTCACAAATCTGGCTTTTAATGTAATTTTGAATCCGCATTTTGCAAAGCTCGCATTTATTTTCAATAAAAATTAAATTTATGTTTAAAAGTGGAAATAAACTGTGAACGAGTGTTTACTAATATTAAAAGTGTTTATGGGGTAGGGTTAGGGGAAGGTATTGGGAGACTTTTTATTTTCCCAATAAGGCAGTTTAATAATTTTAATAAATATAATCATTTACACTATGATATTACACTAGAATCCACTACGCTAATTTCATTAACCTTTTTTTCTACTGTATACTGATATATTTTAATTAAAGCAGACAAGAGGAGAATACATAACCTCAAGTCAGTCTCATGTTAAGGTCTCTTCATTGCTGAATAGAAACCAAATCCATTCACCTCTTTCACTAAATCCATTCCACTCTCAAGGATTAGCCTATATGAAATTCTGAACTTGTGATACATATTTTCTAGAGGAGGTTGCATGTATTACAGAACAGTGAAAATATTTGGAGAGCAGTTTTTGTGCCAGTGAAAATCTCTAAATATGAGTCCGTATTTGTGATCTTTATGTCAAGCAAATGAGACACCCACCAACAACCGTTCTTTTTCAAGAGTCCCTGGCTGCATCTCAAAGTTTAAAAATACTGCCCATTCCAAGGTAGGAAGGCCTCACTTCCTGTCCCCTGAAATCCCTTCATCTGATTGATTATCTTTGCTGCCTTTGATGATCCCACTATCCTGTGCATTCCATTCGGTGACAGTTGAGTTAAAAATTAAAGATGGCGTCTAAAAGTTGCGGTTGGGGGTCAGTTTGTGCATAAATGTAAGGTTTTGATGAATGTTTTTTAATTTCATTCATTTCTAGCTAGAAAATACTATTGTAGTAATTAAATATTCTCTTAGTTATCACAAAAACTCTCCCTATTTTACTGTTAAAACTGTTGTGCTGCCATATAAGTCTCTCCGAAATCAGTTTTGTGAGGTATCTTTGTGCACAAATGCTGCCTGCAAAGTCATTGCCTGATTGGGCAGCGAGGCAACAAGTCGGCTGCCTAAGCTTTTGGACGCAGCCTCTGTTTGTCTTGCTTGTTACCTGTGTCCAGCATTCATCAGTATGTTTTATTTGAGTTGTGAGCTTACAGTCTGAATTTACATTTACACATTTGGAAGATGCTTTTATCCAAAGCGACTCGCATTCAACAAACAAGTTTTTATCAGTTCATGCATTCCCCAGGAATCAAACGCATGACCTTGGGTTAGCTCCGTACTGTACTGCTGGCTCTATAGGAACAAATCAAATTGAATGTAATGAAATGGAAAGACTGAGTGCTGTGAAATAATACTAGACAATAAATGAACACATTTTTCTATTGCATTGTCTTTGCTGGCTGCACATACTTTAAATAAACAATGCAACCAAAGTTGTTCTTCCGCAGTTCACGTCTCAGATCACAATTTATTTTTTCTAAACTATTTTTAAAAAGTTTGGGGTTAGTAAGATTTCTTTGAAAGAAAGATATTTAGAATGTCAAATAAATATAGTTAAAATAAATGCTGCTCTTTTGAACCTTCTATTCATCAAAGAATCCTGACAAAAGTGTCCACAAACACATTCATCAGCACAACTGTTTTCAACATTGATAATAATAATCATAAGAAGAAGAAGAAGAAGAAGAAGAAGAAATGTTTCTTGAGCATCAAATCAGTATATATGAACTGGAATAATGATGGTGAAAATTCAGTTTTGCCATAACAGGAATAAATTACATAATACAATATGTTGAAATAAAAACAGTTCATCTAAATTGTAACAATATTTTAAAAATAGTACTGTTTTTACTGTCTTTCTGATCAAATAAATGCAGCCCTGGTGAAAAAAAAAATCTTACCAACCCAAAACTTTCACACAGGATTGTGTAAATCATTCAATCAATCAATCAATCATTCAATCAATCAATCAATCAATCAATCAATCAATCAATCAATCAATCAATCACGTAAGAAGAAAAGCAAAAACTTAATAATAAGGTTAACATTAGGTTACTATGTACAATTAATTTTTGCCGCATTTACAGTGCATCCAGAAAGTTTTCACAGCATTTCACTTTTTCCACATTTTGTCTACACAAATCTATTTTGTCTATTACAGCCTAATTCCAAAAGGGATTAAATTCATTATTTTCCTCAAAATTATACAAACAATACCCCATGATGACACAGTGAAAGAAGTTTGTTTGAAATCTATGCAAATGCCTTGAGATGTTTCTACAACTTGATTGGAGTTCACATGTGGTAAAATCAGTTGATTGGACATGACTTGGAAAGACACACATGTGTCAGAGCACAAACCAAGCCATGAAGTCCAAAGAATTGTCTGTAGACCTCTGAGACAGAATTGTATTGAGGCACAGATCTGGGGAAGTTTACAGAAAAAGTTTCAAAGAACACAGTGGCCTCCATCTTTAAACGGAAGAAGTTTGGAACCACCAGGACTCTTCCTAGAGTGGGCCACCTAGCCAAACTGAGCAATCGAGGGAGAAGGTCCTTAGTCACGGAAGTGACCATGAACCCAATGTTCACTCTGACAGAGCTTCAGTGTTTCTCTGTGGAGAGAGGAGAACATTCCTGAAGAACAACCATCTCTGCAGCACTCCACCAATCAGGCCTGTATGGTTGAGTGGCCAGACGGAAGCCACTCCTCAGTAAAAGGCACATGACAGCCTCCCTGGAGGACTCTCAGGAAAACCTGCTCCAGAGCGCTCTTGACCTCAGGCTGGGTTGAAGGTTCATCTTCCAACAGGACAACGACCCTAAGCACACAGCCAAGATAACAAAAGAGTGGCCACGGGACAACTGTGAATGTCTTTGAGTGGCCCAACCAGAGCCCAGACTTGAACCCGATTGAACCTCTCTGCAGAGATCTGAAAATGGCTCTGAATCGGCGCTACCCATCCATCCTGATGGAGCTTGAGAGGTGCTGTAAAGAAGAATGGGAGAAACTGCCCAAAAATAGGTGTGCCAAGCTTGTAGCATCATATTCAAAAGACTTGAGGCTGTAATTAGTGCCAAAGGTGCTTCTACAAAGTATTGGCTGTGAATACTTATGTACATGTGTTTTTTTTCCCGTTTATTGTTGTTACACAGAAAGCCCAATTAGTCAATCATCCCAAATGATCTGACTCTAAGCATCGTCTCTATGAACCTTCTTACCCTTTCACTCCATGTATGTTACAGCTCTGACCTCTTCGCATTCCCTACCCTTTCCTACCCTTCACATTGTCTCCGTCCTCATCCTCATGCGGCTGCCCCCCTGCTTGTCCGTGTCGCTGTGATTAATTCAGCTGGGCTCTGGGAGCTGCTCACGATGAGGGAAATTTACGCAGCTAACGGCAGATCAGCTGTTCAGGGGTGTCCTGCAAGGGAAGGACCATGCGGCACAAATGATGAATAACAACAGATGAGGTGAAAAAACAAAAAAAAGAGGACACAAGAGAGTAGTACGGATGAATATGATGAGCAAAAAGGGTTTCAGTGTCCCTCATCGCCCCCTTCATGTCTCTGGAGATCTGATTCTACCGCACAGAGCTACTGATGAAGCACAAAGCAGAAAACAACACACTTATGAAGACACTATGAAACTCGAGATAGCTGGAAGGGGAAAAAAGCACAAAGAGTGAAAAAATACAGTAAATAGCTTTATGAACGTTTCACTGTAGAATCGTGGACACACAGTGCAACAAAATTATCAATCACAAATATGGTCTTTGAATATTGAACTCTGTGTCTTTAACTGATATCAGGATAATAATGGCTCTGCATGAAGTGCATGTTAGTCACATACACACTGCAGTTACGTCAATCTTCCTTTGAGTTCTTATGTTGGAATTAAGAGTTTCCTTTTAATAGAGGTAGCAATTTCTGCAATACTAGACATGATAGTACTTGGTAAAAAGTAATGAAATAATGAATAAAAAATGTTTAATTATATTTAAGATTACAAGTTGCAATATTTTGAGTGGTAATGTTATGAAGCAGCGATGAAGGGGGTTGTGCCAAAAAAAAACAATTTATTCAACAATTTCCTGTCTTCCATGTCAGTCTCCTATGCTGTTCATATAGTCAAGTCAAGTCAAGTCACCTTCATTTATATAGCGCTTTTTACAATGCAAATTGTGGCTTTACATTAATAATTGTCAAATAATTTTGGCTGCACAGCAGCTTCCAAAGAAAATGTTGTCATTGTCCTGCTTATTCTATATATTATTGATTCATTTCATTGCAAAGATCAGCAGTTATTAATCTAGTTAATTTATGTATATCAGCACTGGAGTAATCGTCCGGCTCAGCTCAGTTTGCATACAACGGCGCCAATGCAGGCATACTAAAAACACTGCTGAATATCAAGCAAGTGTCCCCAACTTAAGCAATCCAAAGACAACAGTGGCAAGGAACCAAAACTCAAACAAATGGAGAAAAAACCTTGGGAGAAACCAGGCTTAGTCAGGGGGTCAGTTCTCATCTGGCCAACAGTAAACACTTGCCCGATACTCAGGCAGAGTTACAGGTCATTAAACCGATTTGGAATCGCAACAGTCAAAATATTTTATCCAGTTCCATCTAGTTTAAGATCTTTTTAATGACGCCAGTATGGGACGGTTTGTTGGGGATATGAGGCACTGGCTGATGAGTCGGTAAGGCCTTCACAAAGGATGAGCTAGTTCACACAGTCTCCGCTATAGTACACTACACTTTTGTTACACTATAGTAATCATAGTGCATTGCTTCCAGGTTCAACGTCAGAACGTGGGCTCAGTCTTGGCTGATGCTGTTCACGTGAGCAGCACGATGCATGTGTGTGATGATGGTGCTGCCCAATAATGAGTTCTGGCGTTCTGACGTAGAACCTGGAAGCGCTGCTCTGTGTTTACTTGAAAATATCATTAAGGTTGAGCCACTGTAGTCACATGGGCTATTTTAATAATGTTCACTACCTTCATGGGCCTTAAAAGTGGTAATAATGTGGCAGTCTATCAGAGGTCAGAAAGCTTTCAGATCAAAAATTGAAATGACATGAGGGTGAGTAATTAATGGCATAATTTTTCCACCTTTTTGGGTGAACTAACCCTTTAACATTCCAAGGAAATACATAAACAAGCAAACAAACTTGAGCCATAGAAGTTGGAGCCAAAACTGTGTGGGCAAGTGTTTCGATATAAACAAAACAAAACAATATAAAATAATACAAATAATAAAATAATGAAATAAAATAATACAAACAAATAAACAAAACAAATAATATTAATAAAAATTTAAAAAAAGACAGCAGTTTCAAACATTCCAAGAAAATAATAAAATGAAATAATAATAATAGAAAATGACTGCAGCCCATAACATTCCAAGGAAATTAAAATAAAACAATACAAACAAACAAGCATAAACCACTGAATAGTTGGAGCTTCTAACAAAGCCATGGCTGTGTACATTGTACCTTGTAATTCTAAGGGCTGCAACTTTTTCCAGCTATGTATATATATAGTATATATATTTTTTTAGTTGAAAAAGTTGCAGCCCTTAGAATTACAAAGTACTGAGGTAAGCAAGCCAATTAATAAATAAATTCTCACT
The DNA here is from genome assembly GCA_037194245.1 of Opsariichthys bidens. Classification (NCBI taxonomy): domain Eukaryota; kingdom Metazoa; phylum Chordata; class Actinopteri; order Cypriniformes; family Xenocyprididae; genus Opsariichthys; species Opsariichthys bidens. The sequence goes on along the minus strand of CM074279.1, from coordinate 9,567,857 downwards.
CTCAAACCGTATGCCATTGATATCAAGATTTTCATTCACAGAGAAGCCAGAAGCAAACCCACAGAATACATCAAGCAACATGCATTTGATCTGAATTGTTCAGCTTATTATGGTAGGTTATTATTAACAAGAAAAGAGCTGGTGACAAAAGGCCAAGAGTAATCAGAGACTACAGTACTAATGAACAGAAATATCTCGAAAGCACACTGAAGCAGGGACAGGGGGTTCGTCGAAGCATGCAGCCCAGTTTGAATGGAGATGAATGGTCCATATCATTAACCCTGCCAAGGAGCAAAGAACAGTCAGGCAAAACAAAAGCCCACAGTTTTCGGACACTATTCATTCCATTTGCAATATTAACCGCTGCGTAATCTCTATGTGGCATAGAGAAGTGCACTGAGGAGAAGTGAAAAGTGCACTGAATAGACATGTTTTATCAATAAATGATACCACCCTGGGGGATTCAGGGAGGCTCTGCTCTCAATTTAAAAGCTCATCATCTTGTGACAGCAAGAGAATGTGCATGCAAGGCCTGGGATCTCTTTTGTCTTGTTCATTACACAACCCTCCACATTTAAATCCCATCAATGCTGAATATTCTTTATCTCAATTGTAACAGAAGCCGACCTTTCCTATTTCTCAGAGAAGAGTGATTAGAAACCAAATGGGTTAGAGGAGCAGATGGCATTCTCCCATCAGATCCAAAGTGAAATTTAGCGTAGTAGGAAGGTTACGAGCATTTCATCATTGTTACCTCACTCTCATGAGCACGTAATTGAGAAGCCTTGAAGAGATTTCTATGTGATCTATCAGAAGGTACGGTGGCCGAGAGAGCTCAACGTGCTGCGAATAAGAAAACACATGCAAATAAAAAAAAACGTGAACATCAGTTTGACAACACATGTGCCGCAAATCCTCACAACACATGCAAACTCAAAAACGCGCTGCATATGCAAAACGCGCTACATTTACAAAAATCGCTGCAAATAGCACAAACCACAATGGAAATGTTTCAAGGGGGACCCCAAAAAGTGACGGACCCTACTTGACAACAGCACAAACTAAAAAATATTAAAATATTTTATGTAGGCATTAACTCAGTGTAATGTGTTTCACTAACAGAAAAGTGTTTTAATATGTGGCATTGTTGTTAACTCGTTAAACTTTAAGAGATGATAATTTAGTGGATGATTTAAAAATATTCGTTAATCATCTGTAGTGTACTAATGTGACGTAATCGTAAAGGCAGCCTGAGGGCGTCATCTGTGAACGTGAGTTTCTAGCAAACTGAAAAACACTTTATTAAAAAAAATAAATACATGAAATAATGTACAGTTGTTTATTTTTGTTATTTTTGTATAGTATTTCATGATTGTGAACACATTGTGCACTCAAATGCCGTACACTATATAGGGATTAGTGAATAAGTGAAGGGTGAGTTGAACTGGTTTTGGACACATGTCCTAGTAGGGTCCGTCACTTTTTGGGGTCCCCCTTGAAACATTTCCGTTGTGGTTTGTGCTATTTGCAGCGCTTTTTGTAAATGTAGCGCGTTTTTGCATATGCAGCGCGTTTTTGAATATGCAGCACGTTTTTGAGTTTGCATGTGTTGTGAGGATTTGCAGCACATGTGTTGTCAAACTGATGATCACATTTTTTTTATTTACATGTGTTTTCTTATTCGCAGCGCGTTGAGCTCTCTCGGCCACAATAAGAAGGCCTTGCAATGGGCCATTCAGAACCAAACCCAACGTGAACCACAGATTCCTGACAACACCTTTTATTCAGGTTACATTCAGGTAAAACTGCCAAATTGTATAGACCCAGACACAGGAGGTTAGGTGAAGTAACAGGATTTTATTGAACAGATGCAGTTGTAAGGTCAGGTTGGGTGAGTGCACAAGTCCAGTAAACAAATGGTGACTTATCTGGAGAACTGATGAGGGTTTCCTTGTGTTGGTAGGTCCTGTGAGTACGGTCCAGCAGATCACGCACACGCCTGAATGAGATACGGATACGGAGAAGCAACATCCACGGGAACAGAAGCAAACAGGTAAGCTTGATGCGGGTAAGTCTGTAGTCCATCAAAGACGAGATCAGACAATTAACAGATGAAGTGAGGGTTCTTTATAGGGCGTGCGCGTGATTGTTGACAGGTGTAGATGATCAGAACTCTGGTGATTGTGAGCGTGTGGGTGGAGCTGGTTGTGCTGGTGATGTAGACGTTTGACACAAATGATTTCCTACAAAACTGAGCAACCATAAACATATCAATGATTCTCACTGCACTGTAAAATGTAATAGCTCACTTTACTTATAAAAGTAAGTGATTATAACTTATTTTGAATAAGTTTGTTGACTTTACTAAGTTTAACAAAGTAATGACAACTTTTCAGCACTGAAAGTTAATAAACTAAATAAGTACAATTAAACATTACTTACAATAATTAGTAGTTTGAAATGAGTGGTTATGCACAGTTCCACCAACAGGTGGAGTCGATTTGCGGAAGTGCATCTGACGACGAGAGAAGCACATGGAGAGGTGAGTCATCTCCTGTCTATCATATTTTTCAGTTGCTTAATATACAGTAATCGACCATGTAATAATCAGATTAAGTAAGGTAGAGTTATATAGCAACATTGGATGTTATATTTTTCTATCAAATTGTAGGATTGTGCTGGATTGTGTTCATCGAAATGAGCAGTCTAACATGCTATAGCTGCTAATCACTGCTTCTAATTAAGTTTTTGTTTTCAATTGCCTCATTCATCACTACATTGAACATTATTCACAACTAATTAGGGCATATGGGCCACTTAGAGATGTTTGGACCATGCGTTTTGAAGGCAAGCACAAGCTCTTCAAACAAATCATCCGTTAGACAAGAAATTTCAAAAACGTCACACAAAATTTTGCAGTCCACACCAAAGAATAGTAGCAAACCCTGTGGTCTCGTCATCCTTTTTTAAACCTTCTGTCCAGTTGGACAAAGTGACGTCTACCCTGATTTCATGTTTTCCTAATCGTGTTCAGAACATGCTTCAGCAGAATTTTCTACCCAAAGCACTGTACTTGTCACATCTTCAGAGTGCATTGATGGCATCAAGTACAGTCCTGATATGGTTCTGCCTGCTGGTTCAAGTTAATGTCTGCCTGATTTTAGGCAAATTGTAAAAATTGTCATCAACACCGATATTTTGTTTGTATGCAGAAAGCAGACATCGTGGTACATTGAGCATCTGCCGTTCCTACGAATTGTGTAGTCATGTACCAGACATGACTGTCAAAAAACTCTGATTTGAATGACATTTTTCCACGGGCATCCTACAAAATTCAGGTAGGACTTTTGTTACAGCAAAACATTTCATCTTGTGTTAAATTAAGCTTTTAAAAAGATAGTTATTCTAAAAAGGTCCTCATTTATTCATCTGTTTATTTCTTATTTTTTTAAGCCTGTATGATTTTATTCTTCTGAACACAAATGAAGATTTTTAGTAATGTTGGTAAACACATACCGGTAGTTTCAGTTCCTTTTGAGTACCATCAGGAACCCAAAGTTGTTTGATTACCAGTGTTCTTAAAAATATATTTTGTGTTCAGCTGAATAAAGCTAATAATTTTTTGCCTACTTTAATTTCATTTCATTGATTTTTCTCATTTTTAGGTTCACAGGACACAATGGAGACAGACATTGCAGATTTATCTGAAAGGCCCACCTTAAAGGTGATTGTTCTTGCAGCATTTTTTATATTATAAATTTACTCATTAGGATTCATCTGAAGGTAGTCATGTGAATCTAGGACCGCATGAGTGTGAGTAAATTAAACCGTTTTCTGATTTCTTTTGCAGATCAATTCAGAGTTTAATCGATTTACAAGCAAAAACCTCAACCAAGAATTTTTCGCTGCACTTGATCAACATGCTTCACGATTTCTGGACATTTTTGAGAGCAAGAAAGGGGCTGTTGGAAAAAGACTCTCTGAATATCTTCAGCAAATCAAACCTGTGGTAAGCTTATCAATGCTTTTTTATTAAAGGGCTAGTTCACCCAAAAATTAATATTCTGTCATTAATTACTCACCTTCAAGCTGTTCCAAACCCAAAAAATCTTTCCCGTTCATCTTCAGAACACAATTTAAGATATTTTTGATGCAATTTGAGGGCTCTCTGACCTTCCCATAGACAGCAAGGGTACTACCACAATCAAGGCACAGAAAAGTACCAAGATGATCTACAAAAGTAGTCCATGTGATATCAGTGGTTCAACTGTAATGTTACGAAGCTACGAGAATACATTTTTGCTCAAAGATAACAAATGTAACGACTTTATTCCACAATTTATACCAGGACATCAGTACTGGCACTGACCCAGATCCGACGTGGTGACATTGAACACAAGGCACGTGTCTGTGTTCAACGTCATCACGCCGCTTGTGTCACGGTACTGTCGTGAACACACGTCCACAAGAAGCATTAGCGATGAAAATGTGGAATAAAGTCATTATTTTTGTTTTCTTTGAGCAAAAATGTATTCTCGTAGCTTCATAACAATACAGTTGAACCACTTGATACCGGTAGTATCACCGGTAAGATACCTTGCTGCCTGGAGGAAGGTCAGCCCTCAAATTGCCTCAAAAATATCTTAAATTGTGTTCCGAAGATGAACAAAAGTTTTACGGGTTTGGAACGACATGAGGGTGAGGGAATTAATGACAGAATTTTCATTTTTGGGTGACCTAACCCTTTAAACTAAATTTTACTGACTTATGACGATTCTGACTGGCTAATTTCATATTTATTTTAATGTTATGCATATACTGCAAAATCTAATTGTATCCTTTTTTTCCAGAGCATTACTGTAAAGCGCACAGCAGTTCTTCGTGGCCTTGGAGAAGAAGTCTCTGACGTTTTTACAACAGCACTGGTAAGTATGTTTACTGTAACTCCCACACAAACATCACAAATAGGCATTCTATTATGCTTCAGTCAACTCCTTAATTTGGACCAGATAAGTAAATTATGCTTTTGTTTCACTTTTCTTAATCAAACCAATGTACTGCTCATTTTGTCAACTTTCTACAATGTACTTTAACAACAGTTTGGATTTGGTGTGCGTAGAACATTATGATTCTTTAGGTGACATATACTTTTGTGAGATTTCCCATTTATAAGTAACAACAATTGTAATATTCTGTTCCTGTTTTTAAAATTAGGACTGTGAGTGTGACACCCCAGATTTCTGTCGGGATACTGACTGCGATACCAAGAAGATAGCCAGGATTCCCCACAATCACTGCATTTGGAAACTTCGAACACCGCGATCATCTTGGAAGGAGTCATCGTGATTGATCTTGAAAATCTTCCAGATGCCATGAGTCTACTTTTTGGGCTGAAATATGCGCTGAATATGGAATACCCTCCACAGCTCAAGAACATTGATTTTATTCAGAGAGTGTTTCTTTCTCTTGGACACAAATCCCTGAAACCAAAACTACAGTCACTTAAAAACCTGCTGCTCATGTAAGTTGAGACTGTTTCAGATTGTTTTAAAGAGATAGTTGAAGTTAGTCCCTTTAATCTTCTGGCTGCACAGAAGTTTGTTTAATTAAACTTTTCAACTGTCGTTGTTTTAATTGTAAGCACTTTTACCAGATGCAATGTGTAATAAACAATGTTAAACTCAAGTTCAGTTGTTGCTTTGTCTTTACTTATTGTTTTTAGTTTAGCTTACTTGGAATTTTTAAGGCAATCGGTTTCCTAATATTTTCCTAGTAAAGTGAACACTAACAGAAAGTTAACTCAAATAATGATTTTAAGTCAACAGTACTTAACTATACTTGATTAACAAGTTGTCTCTACAAATTGTGTTAAGTTATGCCAACTAATCATTAATACTCGACTTTACTTAGAAATTTTAAGGCAATCGGTTTCCTCACTTTTTCTAAGTAAAGTCAACTTATTACATTTTACAGTGTGAGTTTAGCCCTCAATATTTCAGAGATATATATTGGGTCTGGGGGGGGGGGGGCAGCATGAATAGAATAAAGTAGAATAGAATAAGTTTGTACATGATCTACCAAACTGAGAAAATAGAATAGAATGGAATAGAATAGGTTTACACATGATTTCCTACAAAACATCTCGGATACGTATATGTAACCCTCGTTCCCTGAAGGAGGGAATGGAGACGTGAGTCAGAAGTGAACCGATGAATTGGGCTCTCATGCGATATCCCAATTCCAATTCCAATTCACTTCTGATGTACGTCGAACGTGACCGACTGAAAGGGGACGTCTCAGTTACGTATGTAACCCTCGTTCCCTGAAGGAGGGAACAGAGATGCACGTCAGAAGTGAACAGACGAATTGGTATATCGCATGAGAGCCAAATTTGTAACAAATACAAAAGTAACAAAACCGAGGAAACAAACATATAAACTGTCTATACTCAATTTATCCAATTGACTTTTAAGACATACACACTGTACAGCAAAACAAGCATTAAGATAATAAAAGCCACAGCAATTCCTATAGGGTCCCTGCACCATCAGTTCTCAGGCCCTAAAAAAATAAAATAAAATAAAATACCAAAGTAAATGGAATCTTAATAAATTGAATGATTTCCACAAAATTTTCTACAAAACTGAGCAAACAAATATATAATCTGTTCACACAGAATTTGAAAGTACATATAGTCATAGTCAGATATAGTCATGTACTGGAATAATTTGCCAACCCTAGAGGAACCAATCAATCATACCAACCTACTGTCAGAGATCGGCAATCAGCAATATTAATCACCTTCACCTGAAGCTTATTACCTCATCACCAGCACCACTTATAAGCACACACCTCACCACATCATTTCGTCCGGTCTCAACTTCGGTTAAGGACTCACTTACCTGCATGTCCTATCTGCCCATATTCCTGTTCCATCGTCTTCTCTGTTCCTTGGTGTCCCCATTGTGTCTTCGTCAGTCTGTGTCCTCATCCGTCATTGCTCATTGGAACTGGTCACCTATTTCAGATTCGAAGTATGTGCACCCTGTGCTGCTTGATCACAATCTTCTCATTCCACCTCCAAAGCTGAAAGACTTTCAGTATCCTCATCATTCATGTTTACATCCATTGAATCCATTCTTACCTGTATTTGTTGATCCTCGTGTGCTAAATAAACCTCTGCTGTTATTATACTGCTTTTTGAGTCTGTATTCCGTAACAGAAGACCTGACCATAAACAGCGAAACAATGAGCACACCAGATTCACTCCGGCGAGCACTACAGGGTACCACTTCCGCACCTTCCATTCCAGTCATTCCTTCACCACCCACCTCCTCCTAGCTGTTTTCCTGGGTGTTTTCCACATCTTCCATGTCCTGCCTCATCTCTTCCTGTTCATTCTACATCCATCGAGAGTCCCATTGAAGAACACTCTACTAACATTCCCGAATGTACCAGTGCCCCATGTCAAGATCTATCCTCTTTCTCTTGCGGAGCAGAAGGCCATGGAGTAGTACATTGAAGAGGCCCTTCAACAAGGATACATCCTCTCTTCTACGTCCCCTGCTGCCTCCAGCTTTTTCTTTGTGGCGAAGAAGGATGGAGGCTTGCAGCCCTGAAATGACTACCGTGCTCTAAATAAAATCACGGTCAAGTTCCAGTATCCTCTTCCCCTTGTCCCAGCAGCCTTGAAACAACTACGTGGTGATGCTATCTTCACGAAGTTGGACCTCTGCAGCGCATATAACCTCGTGTGAATACGTGAAGGGGGGGAATGGAAGACCACATTCGTGACCCCTGCAGGCCACTATGAACATTTGGTCATGCCCTATGGATTGGTCAACACCCCCTCCATATTTCAAGACTTTATGCACAAGGAACATCAACTCTACCTCAAGGCTGAAAAATGCACTTTCCATCAACCCTCCACTCAGTTCATTGGTTATCACATCAGCAGGCAAGGGATTTAGATGGACGAGGGGAAGGTAGAGGCTGTCCAGAGCTGGCCACAACCCACCACTATCAAAGAACTCCAGCGCTTCCTAGGATTCTCCAACTTCTATCGCAGATTCATTGACAAATTACAGTACCATCACAGCTCCACTTACTATTCTTCTCCACAATAAACCCAAGTCTTTGTCCTGGACACCAGCCGCCACAACAGCCTTTGAAACACTAAAGACCACTTTCACTGATCCTCCACTCCTCACCCATCCAGATCCTAACCAACAGTTCATCGTAGAGGTTGACGCTTCCACTACTGGAGTGGGAGCAGTATTATCCCAACAACAGGGGACTCCTCCTCTTTTACACTTATGTGCCTTCTTCTCTAGGAAGTTCACTCCTGCTCCATCGTCTTCTCTGTTCCTCATTGCTCATCGGAACTCACCTGCTCACCTATTCCGGATTCAAAGTGTGTGCCCTGTGCTGCTTGATCACGATCTTCTCATTCCATCTGCAAAGAAGAAAGACTTTCAGTATCCTCATCATCCATGTTTACAACCATTGAATCCATTCTTACCTGTGTTTGTTGATCCTGGTGTGCTAAATAAACCTCTACTGTTATTATACTGCTTTGTGATTCTGTATTCCATAACACCTACAAGGAAGGTTTCTCAAGTCATAAATTCAAAACTGCCCTGGTAACAAAGAAAAAACAATCAGAGATCATCTAACTCCATAAAAACTCGTAAACTGGTTCTGCTTTTCAGCTTTTTTTTTGACTGTTGCGATTCCAAATTGGTTTAATGACCCGTAACTCTGCCTGAGTATCGGACAAGTGTTCACTGTTGGCCAGAGGAGAACTGGCCCCCCGACTAAGCCTGGTTTCTCCCGAGGTTTTTTTCTCCATTTGTTGGAGTTTTGGTTCCTTGCCGCTGTTGCCTTTGGCTTGCTTAAGTTGGGGACACTTGCTTGATAATCAGCAGTGTTTTTGATATGCCTGCATTGGCGCCGTTGTATGTGAACTGAGCCGAGCCGGACGATTACGTCACTGTTTTCTGCAGTGCTGATATACCTAAATTAACTAGACAAATAACTATTGATATTTGCAATGGAAAGAATCAATAATATATAGAATAAGATGCACAATGACCCCATTTTCTTATTAATGTAAAGCTGCTTTGCCACAATTTGCATTGTAAAAAGCGCTATATAAATAAAGATGACTTGACTTGACTTTACCAGGTTTAGAACAGAAAAACAAAATGTGTGGGAGTTAGCAGGCTCATGGTTTATGAATGAAGCAATATTTGTGTTGTGCTGGTAGAGATGTTCTTGTGGAGGTTGCTAATATTGAATTCAGTGATGAATGTGTGTGAAGATGTTTACGAGCAGTGATTAATCTCAGGGCTTCATGCTGAAGTGAATCATGAGCATCTGAAGTTGAGCAGGCTAGAGTACAGATGTCTGGAGGGGAGAGAATAAACCAGCTTTTCCAGGAAATGACAACAGAAACATGTTTTGTGCCAAAGCTAAATTAAAGATGGACCTTCAGTTTCATTGCCTAGCAAGTCAAAATAGATCCTTCCAGACAATATTCTCAGTGAAACACTGTTGTTTGACATTTTCATTCTTTCTTTTACAAGAGCTGGTCATCTTCTGAAAATATGTTGTAAGAGTTGCAAAAAACAGTGCAGTTTGACAATTTCACTTTCTGAGGACTGTCAGGATAATTTGTGTACTGCATTTCTACAAAAAAAGTGTCAAATAATCACATGTCTTGACATGCTAAGGTAAGAAAAGTCATAAGAAGGGGAATTTATTCCTTCATAGTAGCTGTCACTGCAGTGACTCATCAGGTCAGACTGTACATCTAATCACTGTTGAAGGAGTAACATTTCATCAGCGGCTAATTGGCATGCTAAATCAGCCTGTGTTGTACTGAAATACCCAGGGGATATTTTGTCCTCTTAAAAATCTACAGACACGCAATGTTACCAGAAGTAGTAATTGTGAATTTAGCTGTAATCGTCAAAGCTAGACAAACTTGTATAAATTTACAATTTATAATATATATTTTGCTGAAAGACTTTACTTAAATACAACTTTGCAACTAACTGGAATAAAATAAAATAAAGTAAGTTTTAATAAAAAAAAGTAGAAATGTTAACAAATACTATAATAGTATACTGTAAATAATACTAAAATAACACTGTTTATTTTACTGTGGTAAAATATGTAAAAATGAAAAACAGACGAATAAATGATTGTAAAATGCTTTCATAATTTTAGACGACACTGCACATTAATCACAAAATAACAAAAACTTTTATGTTCACATCCTTCACTTATTATTACTTATAAAGCCCGAACTTTCACATGTGCACAAATATAAGTATTTTTGAAAAATAAGCATAATTGATAATTGCAGTCAAGATGCATGTTATTTTACATACCCTTCATACAGGACATTTTTGGACAACTAAAAATAATCCAGTTTTTCTCTAGACTTTTAGAACTCCTAGACAACTAGTCTCTAGAACCCCTGTGCCTCCTTTGCACCTCCCTTGAAAACCACTGCTGTAAACGAAGAGGGTTGTAGATGGAAAAGAGAGTGTGCGGAGGGTGGGGGAGACTAAATTATGACCATTTGGACAAGCTAACTAACATTTACAAGCAAAACAACATATGGTTCCACTACCTAATATTATGACAATTGTGAAGGCCATAAGTTTTTATGTTAACATAAAATAACCTGAAGCTACAGGAATGGGAGCGACCCTCACCACTGGAGGAGCCAGAATACGAATACATGAGTGTGAAGCAGTGTGTTATCAACTCTGATACAGAGAGAACTGCAATCTTGACCCAATTATACAGCCACACTTATCAGAGCCTGTACATGAATCTCTGCCCACAGCCACGAGTCAGTGGACAAAGAGAATGATAGCAGAGAGAGAGAGAGAGAGAGAGAGAGAGAGAGAGAGCAAGAACTGATCTTCTACTGAATAACATTCTGCTTTCCATAAGGTTAAAGTCAACATGAAATCAAAATTGACCCTTCACTTTCTTAATGCCTGTTTCTGGTTTTATTGAGCTCAGTTCACTGGTGCATTTTCGTAATCTTCAGTCAATATCTAAATCTACTAGCTCTGCATAAGAAAACAATGTCACTCATAAAACAACTTATTATAAAGAGTTTTTGAGATTTATATTTTTTGCGGGGCATAATTTGACACCTTTACCTCTATTCTCAGGTTAGGTAAATAAGTCGAAACTGACCTATATTATAATCACTTTAAAATACTTACAATCAGACAGAATACTTCTCTGTGGACTGTTCTGGCTCAACATCATAAATAAAACAAAAATCAATATCCCGAGAGGCTGACTTTGTTAAAAAAAAAAAAAATCTATTTATTTAAAAGGTCTCTTTTATGTGTCTCTTTTATGAGTTATCCTCTGCATTTGGGGGAAACCTCTCTTCTTGTCTGCATCACTTTTCATCCATGGCAACATGATTATGTACATGTACAGTTATGTTATCACCAACTGTTATGTTATGTACAGTTGCTCTAATACATGTTTTGTTCTTTGCTTTGAGCATAAATAAGTCATCAGTAGAGTGATATGTAGAGCTGTGTTATTCCTATCTCTTTGATATCAAATTCAGCTCTGTACAGCTCTGCACTTGCACACTTATAACGGCAACACTTTACAATGAGGTTCATTAGTTAACATTAGTTAACATGAACTAAGAATGAACTGCACTTATACAGCATTTATTTATCTTTGTTAATGTTAATTTCAACTTTTACTAATACATTATTAAAGTCTTGTTAACATTAGTTAATGCACTGTGAACTAACATAAACAAACAATAAACAACTGCATTTTCTTTAACTAACGTTAACGAAGATTAGTAATTACAGTAACAAATGTATTGCTCATGTTATTTAATAATGTTTACTAATAATGTTTACTAATGTTTAACTAATGAACCTTATTGTAAAGTGTTACCTATTTAACTCTACAGTGGTCTCCAGCCTATCACTAGCAGTAGGGTGAATACTACAAATCATCATACAAATTGTACATTTACTGCAATATAAATAAAACTGCATTATAAATGTGTAACTTTTATATCATTGCCTATACAAGGCATTTCCAGGAAAATATTAAAGCATATATTAGCTAAATATGTCAACCGGGTAATTGTATTCTTATGCATATTACACAACAATATATAACTTACAGAAAACTACAGGAAAAAAAAAAGAATGGCCATCAATTCTTAAAGCTTTAGTTCACCCCTAAATGAAAATTCTGTTATTATTTACTCACCCTCATTCCAAAACTATAAGACTTTCGTCCACCTTTGGAACCCAAATGAATGTCTGTTTGATATTCTGAGAGTTTTCTGGCCCTCCATTGGCAGCTCTACTACTTCCAATTTGAAAGTTCACAAAGAGTAAAACTAATCCATATGATTTGAGCAGTTTAGTCCAAAGTTTCTGAAGAAACTTGATTGATCTATATGATAGTCCTTGTGCTGTGCGTCAGACACATGAGTGCTGCCAGCATTGCTTTAGCGGTTGCAGAAGCGGAAGGTCAGCTTGTCAGTGTTCAGACCATATGCCGCACACTGGAACAAGCCGGTTTGCATGGCCGTCGTCCATTTAGGAATACTCTTCTGAAGCTGGCTCACAAGAAACCCACAAACTGTTTAATGAAGACAACCTGTCCAAGAGTATGAATTACTGGAACCGTATCCTGTGATCTGATGAGACTACGATAAACTTGTTTGGCTCCGATGGTGTCCAGCATGTGTGGCGATGCCCTGGTGAAGAGCACCAAGAAAATTGTGCCTTGCTTACAGTCAAGCATGGTGATGGTAGCATCATGGTCTGGGGCTGAATTGAGGGGAAATATGGATTCCAACATGTACTGTGACTTCTGAAGCAGAACACGATGCCTTTCCATCAGAAACTGGCCTAAATGGCAGTTTTACAACATAAAAAAGACTCCAAACCAACTTCCAAGATGACAACTGCTTTGCTGAGGAAGCTAAAGGTAAAGGTAATGGAGTGGCCAAGTATGTCTCCAAACCTGAACCTTATTGAGCATCTGTGGGGCGTCCTCATGCGGAAGGTGGAGAAGCGCCATATGTCTAACATCCAACAACTCCGGTGATGTCATTATGGAGGAGTGGAAGAGGATCCCTGGAATAACCTGTGCAGCTCTGATGAATTCCATGCCCAGGAGAATTAAGGCAGTGCTTGATAACAATGGTGCTCACACAAAATATTGACACTTTGGACACAGTTCTAACATGTTCACTTAGGCTATACAAGCTGCGCATTGACTATGCTAAAGTATATCCAATTTTCATTTCTTACAGTACTGTCTTTTTAGAACATATAATAAAATGGTTGCTGAAATATGAGGGGTGTACTCACTTTTGTGAGATACTGTACAAACAGTATTTACATTTGATGAAACAATTTCTGTACCTGAATACTGTTAGACATACCTGGAAACATAGGCTAAAGCACTATATATTTCATTTGTATGTTTGTTCTATTGTATTCAATCAATGCTTTCATATTCACTCACCTACAAAATCACCTCAACCATTCTGGAATAATTAATCATTTCCAGATAGAGCTATTGAAGTCTTAGGGTGAAACTGTTTTCATCTATCATTATATATTGCAGAAAAACTAAATATCAAAACGTCAGTTTTTCTAATACCGCGCAACCATAATCTAAAGAACCTTTTTCCACTGTGACAGTCGTCAGTGCTTCGTGCTTTGCATATTTAGTACTGGGGTGGCGCTGCTGAGCATTATACGGAACCAGGTAGGAAGCTATTTAAGGGAGTAATTACGTTTGTCTCTGGCTGCGTCCGAAATCGCCTACTTCTCTACTATTGAGTAGGCAAAAAGCAGTAGGCGAGCGAATAAGTATGTCCGAAATCTTAGTAGTCATAAATTAGTAGTCGAGAAGTTCCCGGATGGCCTACTGCTTCCGCCCAGATTCTTGAGCGCTTTCCGAAAAGTACTTTTCTATCCCAGGAGGCCACGGGAGAGGATACGTCATAATCAAACATGGAGGAGAAAGAGGCGTTTTCAAATATGAGTATTGAAAACATTCCTTGTGTTAAAATCGCATTTGTTGAACTACTGTAAACTGTTGAAGTGTTGAAGGTGTAAAGACGCTAGGCAGTATAGTTGTAATTTTGCTGTAAAAACACGTTTTATTACGTACAGCCAACAGGAGCTCTAGTAAGCTCACGTATGTCACCAAAGTGGATTTACATGACTTCTGAACCATATACATCATAAATACACTTACTAAATGTTTATTTAACATCTGACAGGGAAATATTCAATAAGTATTGCAGATGATGAGCACATCACAACATGAAATAGACATTTGAGTGTGTGCAATTATGTAGAATTCAACACGGCTTACATTACATGAATGTAAGTAATATAAATAAACAAATGTACAAGTAACTCGACATTAGTTATCTGTTTTATTTGACCGTTTGTACTGATGATAAATGAAGGAACATTTGTATTGTATAAGAAGTCAGTTAACACGAGTGGTGGTCGGCTGCAGAGATCGAACCAGCAAACTTCTGCCTATCATTTCAGTTGTTCAGCCCACTACACCACAAAAGTAGTAAAACTACATCAATAATTTGCTTTAAAAAATGGCAAGAAAAGGAATGCTGACATGGATTGTAAAATGTTTTAATCTTTAAATGTTTTTTTTAAGAGGTAGTCATGTTCTTGGAGAGCAGGCACACAAGTGTTTGGAGCAGACACAGATTGTCTCGCACATCTTCTCCGACTCTTGCTTCAAGGTTGTGGGGTTCATGGGTCCACCATCATGATCTTCCTCATCCTCTGGATCAGTTATGTCCCCATTTAGAAGAGCAGTAATGAGGGACATGATCGACGGCAAAGACAGGTGAAGATGTTCATGGTGATCAGCTGCTTCATCAAAATAAAGCTGCAGAATTGGCACTGCTGTGTTGAGATGGCAGAAGGATGGACAGGAGGAGAGTTCAACGCCTGTAAATATGTGATTATTAGTACAATAATTCTGAATAAAGCTTTGTTTCATGTGTTGTTGACTTATATATGTATTTATTTATTGTGCTTACTTTTATTCATTCTTTTACTCATTTGTTTCCTATTGTTGTCAGTAAATAAAATATAATTATTTTATTAATTCATGCTTTAAATCATTGCTTGACTGAAAATTGAGATGTATTCACCTTCACTGCACTTGTGTAGTGTGTTCATGCATAGCTGTCATATGTCAAAACAAATGAGGTAGTCGTGGCCTAGTGTTGAGGGAGTTGGGCTTGTAATCTGAAGGTTGCCGGTTTGATTCCAACGCAGACAGAAATTGAAAATTGGGATTGTGAATGAACAGCACTCTCTCCACCTTTGATACCATGACTAAAGTGCCCTTGAGCAAGACACCTAACCCCTAATCGCTCCCCCTGTAAGTCGCTTTGGATAAAAGTGTCTGCTAAATGAAATGCCATTTTGCTTGTTTTACTAAAACATAATGTTCAGTAAGAAGTAATACAATGAAGTATTGGGCAGCATTTTCATTATTATTTTGTGTAAGTGTTGAGGTGGGCTAGCAATGCAATTCATTCTGGGGTAATCTTATTTTTAGTAGTAATACTTCATTTTCTGAGTACAAAATCAACTTTCTTCTCCGAAGGCAGGATCTTCGAGCAGCTGCGAAAAACCGTACGAGGAAGGGTTGAGTTGCTGATGCTGTGATGTGATGTGTTAGTGCAGCTGTGACTCATGTCTTTTTTATTATTATCTATTGCAGAACTTATTACATACAAGATCAGGGAAAATACCATGGTTGTATCTTTAACAATAAACAATCACAAGCAAAAAAAGACATAAATTGATTCGTGTATATCATAATATGAGATTAATTGCAGAGCACAAAAAAAGCACAATGATAAGGTTAAATATCTGAATAATTATATATATATATATATATATTTGTTTTATAAGCCTGATGAATGAAACGAATTCTTAAATTCAAGAAAAAGAGGGAAACAGAAGATTTAATTCATTTTAGCTTGTGGATGAAAATGTTTGCATATAAAATAAATTAACATATTCAAGAGATTGCGATTTTGGGTTTTATAATAATAAAAAATATCTTTAAGGATAAAACTGAGTCACATTATAGGGTAGAAAATATAAGAACTGAAATGAACCGTAAATTTATTGCTACAATCACAAAATAAATGGGGAGCCGTTTTTTCAACTAGACCAGAAAATTAGCAAGTTTAATCAAAATCAAGATATTTAAAAATATATGAATTAAACCTGTCACTCATATCTTTTAAGTTGTTGCGCTTGCGGTAGCATCGTAGGTCACATGATAACGTCAACATGGTGGATGATTTCCGGATCGCATTCATACTCAACGAGATTTCATTCATACTCTTTTAGCGCTCGAGTACCTACTCATTGAAATTAAGTACCTACTCACTGAGTAGGCGATTTCGGACGCAGCCTCTGTCTCTCTCTCGCTCACTCGCTAGCTAGTTTTTGTTGTTTGGCGTTGGAGGTTTTTTACGGTCATGGTCACGCTGGCAAGGTTGTGAGTATTGTTGAGCTTTGAGCGTTAATGCTACATTTAATACAGGAGTTGTGATGTCTCTAATGCTTACGATTCGTTAGGGTATTCGTTGAGCGTTTGAGAGAGAACCTTTCGGTGGTGGTCGTTTTATGGCGTATTAGGCGCTACTTTCGGACACTATATGCAGCGGTTTTGAGGAAGTTTTGGTGTGTGTGTGTTTGCGTTTGCTCGTGTGTTTATTTTATTATAAACCGTAATACCTATTACCGTAGAGGGTGTGGTTATCATTGTGCTACGTCATATACGCAAATCGCGTAAATTCTGACGATAAAAGACATTCGCACGAGAACGTTTTTTCTGTAATTATATATAATATAAATATAATAATAATAATATATAGAGTATATACACAATATATTATTCGATAAATATTATTCTGAATTGCAAAACAAACAGAAAAAACGTGAAAACGATAACGTGAACGCGCGCCAGCGGTTCAGAGGTGTTCGCGCGAATGTTTAATGAACAACAATATGATGGAAACACACATTTCTCTGCAACTACTATTACTCTGCAAACAACCACACTGCGTTTAATCTGGACAAGCAAATGAGCATTTACGAAGTGAATAACCTGCATTTCTAAACAACAGTTTCGAACAGATTTCACCTTCTTTGGTTTATCGTCAGAAATTACGCGATTTGCGTATATCACGCAGCACAATGATAACCACGCCCTCTACGGTCACAGAATAAGATGGTCGCAGAATCTGGTGTAACACCTGTCTGTTTTGTAAATAATGTTTTGTAAAGGAATTGTTGTTTCAGGCCCGGTAGTTTGTGTGACACTTTAAACACTTTTATTTTTTTGTTGGAACAATATTGTTTGGGTTAAGAGTTTGGTTGAAATTTTGTAATTTTTGTTAATGTTAACTGTCTCCTTTTCCCTTCCTTTGGATCTAGAATGATTTTTCTTATGCCTGTTTTTTTTTTTTTTTTCCTGATGTAAAAACGACTTGTTTTATTTTTTTTATTTTTGTTTTGTTTTTTGCATAAGATTTATTAAATTATATTACTTTGTTTGAATTGTCTCATATTTGCTGATTTATGTGTCACTTATTTATTGTTGGCTATTTAAAAGGTAAATGTTCTTGGCCTAAAATTAAAACTGTAAGAATTTTGTGCTTTCTCTTTATTTATTTATTTATTTATTTATTTATTTTTTTGTGCTTTCTTTTTATTTGTATTCTTAGATGCCAGTTTGTCAACTGTCTAACTGCTGAAGTCACAAATCCTCCTTGCTTTTAAAATCCGTTCATAACATGGATTGGTATAACACCGGATTTTCACAATCTAATCAATTCATGATGAATAAAAACAACTTTTCCAGTTAACTTAAGAAAAACAAACAGAGCTACCATGATATCCAGCGTTTAACAAGCATGGTCCTTGTCCTTAAGGTTTACTTAGAGATTTAATTAACAAATACCCAGGGTAGGTTTGACGGCCAAATAAAGCCCCAGACGTGGTCATAAACCACGTTGAGCAAAGCAGCACTGAATTAAACTCACATGGAGGCAGATATAAAGGTCCTGTCTAACCGGAGGCTAATGAAGCATGAAATCTTCTCAAACTGAAATAACAAACACACTTACTTGATTTTTTAATGGAGCCAATCCTCATCTAAACCTAATTTCATCCAACATGAACTAATTTCACGTGTCCTGCAAGACAATTAGTGACAATTTAGCTTTCTAAAAAACTATAATGATTTAATTCAAAGTACAGTTACAATGTAAATCACAAATATAAGTCTAGCAATTATTTTAGAGTAGTTTTAGTATCAAAGTCTGAAAAATGTTAGGATTGTACTTGTTATGACCTCAAATCTTAGCTTTATGTGTTATATGTCATTAAATGATCCTTGCTGTGTCTCTACAAGGTCTTCGGCCTGAAAAAGTTTGAAGACCCCTGGCTTATGCACAGTAAGAATAAAAAGTTAATTCCATATATAAAAAAGCAGATTCAGATATATTGGTCTAGGAACAACCAGAAAAGTTTGAGTTTATATTGATATCTCTGACTTTTGAATGCAGACTTATTAATTTAATAACAGTTTAAGATCTCCGTTCAAATCTATTCTGAAGCTCAAGGAAAGTCTATATCCGATATTTGCGATATTTTTCACTCCTGTAGGTTGAGATGTCTTAAATATTTAGATTTTTTTGTAATTATTTTCTGAAATAGTCGGAAACACCTTTCTGGGGTTAAAAGTTCCTCCTTTCAACTCTTTCAACAAAACGATTAACATTCATTTATTCAGAGCTGGAGGCGAAACAGTTGTTTCTCTTTTTTTCTTTTGTGCAGATAAACGTTTGTTAGGATTGGCAGTTTAATGTGCTGTGGAGTTTAAAAGAAACACATTAGCATGTCTGTTTCATATTCAAATGTTTGTACTAAACAGCAGTTGTGTTAATTGGTTATAGCTGGAGGAACGCCTGAGAGAACCTATAAGAACAGGCCGTGTGAAATGACAAACGAGGACAACTGGGAGAAAACCTGCATGAAATAAAAAAAGAAGAAGAGACGGATGGGGAATTTTATGCTTTCCCAAGACATCCCCTTTCCAAGACCATCCACTGGTGCATTTCTGCAAACTGGTATAGATACCTGTAAACATCATTTTAAGACACCTGGACAGCTGGGATAACTATAATGAGCATTTCCATATCATTTCATCTGAAAAAAAAAAAGCACAATAAAAATGTATAATAAATCCAGAAGCTCTCATGTAAAATTCTCCAGCATGTTGCATATTGCCCATGTTTTGGGGATTTACACAGAAACGCACTCCATCTGGAACATTTTCTGCCATTTCAACTGTTTGTTTGTTTGAAAGTTGATCACAGTAGTTTCTTTTGAGTCTTATAAAGGTAAGAACTATTAAAATATTTAACTTGTGAAGTTCAAGTTTTCAGAAAGGCTATTCAAAAATATATATTTTTAAAGATCTTTGATCTTTTATTCAATCCTATTATTGTATTTGAAAAGAATTATTTAAAATATTTTTCAGCGGTGAGTGGATCACTTCAGTGAAACATAAAAGACAGAAGAAAGACGAAAGAAAAAAGAATATGAACAGCTAAATTTACTGTTAAATCAGTTTCTACACTTGAACAAGGTCAGGTTTCTTAAATTCATGATCCACAATCAACCCATAGTAAGAAACTTAAATTTATTTTCACCAACCATGACCAAGGTTGTGCTCAACATTTTTTATATATATACCTTCTATTATTATATAATACCTTCTGGATTTAATTTCTACCTGGATGAGTAGCATTTAAAATCATAAAACAACTAATATGCACTGCATTGCTTGCAATATACAACATATACAATTAAATTAATGAACCATATTTCTTGGTGCAATTATTGTTTAGTTTGATTATTAATATTAATAAATCTAATTAATTGAACATTAATGTCTTTAGCATAATGTGACACTGATTTTCACCACAGTTTGAGGGGGTTTTAGGCACTCCGTATTTCATTTGACCTAAGAATTGTGGTAAAATCACTGTAATGTACAACCTTTCAAGCAATTGTGCAATATCAAACATTTATTAAACCAGGCAGGCAGCATTTTAATTCTTAAAACCGTACTTATGGTACATGAATGTTTCATTTTTAGCTGAGTCAGTCGGTCACTGCAATATTTATTCTAAATTCACAATGTTTTCTGATAATTAATTTCACTAAACAGGCGTGTTTTGTTAAATGTTTTATAGCTGCTTTATTTCAAGGCCCTATTCTTTATCAATACAGTGCAAGCTGAATAAATACTGCACTGTAACTTCATAATCTATGGTCAAGACTGAATGAAGCACATTTAGGCATCTACATATTAAACGGTATTTTTGTCATATTCTAACACTAGTTCAACACTGAGTGCAAAAAAAGAAATATTCATCCACTTAAATCTGCTGTCTACCCTTTAATTAGGCATTTAAGGAGCACTTAAGAAGTTCTTCATTACTTAACTTTAGACTCATTGCAAATGTTACAAAAAGAGAGAGAAAGGGAGAGAGAGACTGAGAGAAATACTAATTATAAACATACGGCAAATACAATGATGAATTCCTTTTGGACTGCACAGATGATAATTTTTCCTCAAGGACAAAAGCCTCAGAAAACAACTATTCATTTGCTCCATCAAAAGATTGGATTCTTATTCTGTGTTTTGTTTTGCTGGCTGTTCCTAATTCCCCTTCTCCAATTTCCAATCTCCTCCTTCCAAAACTGCTAACAATGAAGGCAGAAATGCTTTATGATTGTGCTTCACAAAATCAATCAACACATGGCGCATCACTGGAGACTGAACAGTTGTACTAAATATAGCAAATAAATCAACTGCTATGAGGGGCCAAAAAAAAAGATGCATTCAGGAATATGCATGGTTAAATACAACATGCACTGCTGACAGCATTTGTGTGTGAAATGGCATTCACAACCCATTTTATTGCTGTTATACTAAAGATTTCTGAGTAAAAAAGAATATTCAACAACACAAAAGCAATGAGTTGATTTTATCCATCTTGACTGATTGATTTATGCAAAACAAGACGTGTACTACAAAGGGGGGGAAGTAAATGGTATCCGTTTTAATTCATTGTAGATGTTAATTGTAATTTCTACATTATTACACAACTCTCGGAAATCCTTGATTCTAATTGGTCAGTCGTGACATTACGAGGCCAGCTACTCCTTGATAATGACTGTCATCAATAGAAACGCTGTATAATGACCACTTATACAGGTATTTGAGCGCCTGCTAAAATATCACACTGTAGATGCTCTCTCTCTCTCATACACACACACACACACACAGTTGTGTTTTGTGCGGACATTCCATAGGCGTAATGGTTTTTATACTGTACAAACTGTCTATTCAGTCCCCCTCTACCCTTACCCCTTAACCTACCCATCATAGAAAATGTTCTGCTATTTTAGATTTTCAAAAAAGATAATTCTGTATGATTTATAAGCTTGTTTCCTCATGGGGACCAAAAAAATGTCCCCACAAGATCAAAATTTACTAGTATTACTATACCTGTGGGGATATTTGGTCCCCATAATGTAGGGAATACCCCCCCCCCCCCACACACACACACACACACACACACACACATATCAATCAAACTAAGGAGCCATCTTGCTCTCAGTTATCAACTACTATATTTACTGAAAAATAAAACCACAGGACTGCAACATTAATAGTATGGGTCTACGGTAATATTGTTGATTTGTTTGTATTGCTGCCACAACACGATATAGATAATAAATAGATAACATTTTAAAATGTTGCGAGCATTATATCTTGCATTTTTGAGAAGAAAAAAAGTCAGTTACAATAATGTTCATTAGTTAACATTAGTTTCCCCCATGAATGAGTTGATTCATTATGGAGGTCCTCAAAGAAGGGAGGGTCCCTCCTCCTGGCCACCAGACAGAAATCTGTCTTCTAATTTCGAGGGTTCTCTTCCTCACGTGGCCAGCCTAGATGTAACCTGGGCACCACGCGAGTTACAGTCTTATAGTTCCGTTATCTTCACGTGAGGAATACTCAGAGATGGGAAACTTAAAATCTATAGCAGATGCAAGAGACTCACTGTCCTCCGCACAAACCGAAGAAACATTGGGGGGTTCTTCAGGGATCCAGCAGAAGGATATCCGGATCTGGAGAGCGCGTGAAAGATAGAGATGGACCCATCTCTGGCCCCTCAGCAAGATCCTCACGAGAGCCCCACGATGCTGGCAAAGTGCGTGCTGGCCCTCTCGCAGAGCTCACACGTGTCCTGTTCCAATGGCAGGGCAGCGTGCTCTTCCCTAAAACAAGCAAATCAAAACTGGTGTGAAATGCATTCAGGTGTAAGCAGTGAACATGGAGACACAGACTGTTTAACTTGCACGTCGCTCATTTTCCTTTTTCCTTTTCAGTTCTTGCAAGAGTGAAAAATTGAGTTTTTCGACACTGCCTAGCAAGCAGAGAGACAGAGAAAGACAGCTTGTTGCACACACAGCATAGTGCAGTCAAATTGATAATATTACTGAATATTAAATGGTCTTTTTGGACAAAATAAATAACACATGGATTTGGAACAATCTTTAAAAGGTCTAGCCTTCCAAATATTTTCACATAAGTTGCACTGCTTCTATTGACAATGACAGCATCCGAAACACTATCTGGCATGGTTAAGACATCACTTAAAAAGGAAAAAAAAAAAGATTAACTTTCATATTCTCATGAACTTACAACCTAAACAAAAGTGGTACTTCTCCTTGCATACATACTAAAAAACAGACTTTGCAGTGGATTTGTTGACTACAGTATTTAGCCAAGGATTGTCTCTAAAGGATTTAGATTGAGTAAGAACTGGATGTCTAGAACCACATTTTATGACATGTTTTTTACAGCCAAAGGCATTGGGAGAGATCGGCCCCTTGAAGCCAGCAAATAGAGAGGGACTGCCTCTTCACGGAGTCTTGCTTTGATTTGAAGGTCAGTCATTGGCTTGCATTTTTCACACATAAGTGCCACTCCAATTCTTCAATTTTATATCATTCTTAATATTTTAGGACTTTTTATGTTTCTTGACAAAGACGTGTATGCGAGTATAGCAAGTGTGTTTCTTCCCTCAGCTATCCTCTAAGCTACGAAAACAATCAGCTGTGTGAGTCCTGTGTGTAGGAGATAGCAGAATTGGCTGTGAGGAATGATCTTTGCAGTTGAGCAGAATACCTGCTCATCTCTCACCGTCCACACAGAGCTGCCTCAGCCAACGCTTCACACAGCCGCAGAGACATAACCTACACCAAGCTGTATTTGTCCTTGAAACAATCTCTCTTTCATTAAAGCTCTACAAAACGTTTCTGAAGGACATGATATAACTTACACACGAGGGCACAGTAAAAACATAAAGAGCCACTGCAATTCAGTCAATAATTGTGTAACTTCTCATCATTGTCATCTTGACATCTCTGATAGAAGAGAAAGAGAGTCAAAAAACTTTTGAAAGACAGGCAAAAATAAAAGAAAATGAAAAAATAATAAATTCAAAAGATTAAGGTCAGATTAGTTTTCTGTGAAAGAAATTAATACACATTTTCACCATGGATGCATTAAATGACAGAAAAGACATTTATAATGTTACAAAATATTTATTTGTCAAATAAATGCTGTTCTTTGAATTTTTCTATTAATCAAAAAATCCTGAAAAATTGTGTTATTGTTTGTTAAGCACCACAACTGTTTTCAACATTGATTATAATAATATACGTTTCTTGAGCAGTAAATCAGACTATCAGAATAATTTCTGAAGGATCACGTGACACTGAAGACTGGACTGATGATGCTGAACATTCAACTTCACTGGAAAAAATTACATTTTAAAATATATTAAAAGTTATTTCAAACTGGAATAATATTGCTGTTTTAATTTATTTTTGATCAAATAAATGCAGCCTTATTGAGCACAAAAATCTTACCGAACCAAAATTTTGAATGGTACTGGAAACATAATGAGTTGGGTTTTAAGTAAGTAAAATAAAATATATATTTAAAAAAAATGCTGAAAGTTGTCATTTCAAATCCATATATATATATATATATATATATATATATATACAGTCGTGGCCAAAAGTTTTGAGAATTACATAAATATTAGTTTTCAAAGTTTGCTGCTAAACTGCTTTTAGATCTTTGTTTCAGTTGTTTCTGTGATGTACTGAAATATAATTACAAGCACTTCACACGTTTCAAAGGCTATTATCGACAATTACATGACATTTATGCAAAGAGTCAGTATTTGCAGTGTTGGCCGTTCTTTTTCAGGACCTCTGCAATTCGACTGGACATGCTCTCAATCAACTTCTGGGCCAAATCCTGACTGATAGCAACCCATTCTTTCATAATCACTTCTTGTTTGTATCTTTGTTTGTCCACCCGCCTCTTGAGGATTAACCACAACTTCTCAATGGGATCTGGGGAGTTTCCAGGCCATGGACCCAAAATTTCAACGTTCTGGTCCCCGAGCCACTTAGTTATCACTTTTGCCTTATGGCACGGTGCTCCATTGTGCTGAAAAATGCATTGTTCTTCACCAAACTGTTGTTGGATTGTTGGAAGAAGTTGCTGTTGGAGGGTGTTTTGGTACCATTCTTTATTCATGGCTGTGTTTTTGGGCAGAATTGTGAGTGAGCCCACTCCTTTGGATGAGAAGCAACCCCACACATGAATGGTCTCAGGATGCTTTACTGTTGGCATGACACAGGACTGATGGTAGCGCTCATCTTTTCTTCTCCTGACAAGCCTTTTTCCAGATGCCCCAAACAATCGAAAAGGGGCTTCATCGGAGAATATGACTTTGCCCCAGTCCTCAGCAGTCCATTCACGATACTTTCTGCAGAAGATCAATCTGTTCTTGATGTTTCTTTTGGAGAGAAGTGGCTTCTTTGCTGCCCTTCTTGACACCAGGCAATCTTCCAAAAGTCTTCGCCTCACTGTGCGTGCAGATGCGCTCACACCTGCCTGCTGCCATTCCTGAGCAAGTTCTGCACTGGTGGCACTCCAATCCCGCAGCTGAATCCTCTTTAGGAGACGATCCTGGCACTTGCTGGACTTGAAGCCCCTGAAGCCTTTTTCACAAGAATTGAACCTCTCTCCTTGAAGTTTCTGATGATCCTGTAAATTGTTGATTTAGGTGCAATCTTAGTAGCCACAATATCCTTGCCTGTGAAGCCATTTTTATGCAACGCAATGATGGCTGCACGCGTTTCTTTGCAGGTCACCATGGTTAACAATGGAAGAACAATGATTTCAAGCATCACCCTCCTTTTAACATGTCAAGTCTGTCATTCTAACCCAATCAGCCTGACATAATGATCTCCAGCCTTGTGCTCGTCAACATTCTCACCTGAGTTAACTAGACGATTACTGAAATGATCTCAGCAGGTCCTTTAATGACAGCAATGAAATGCAGTGGAAAGGTTTTTTTGGGATTAAGTTAATTTTCATGGCAAAGAAGGACTATGCAATTCATCTGATCACTCTTCATAACATTCTGGAGTATATGCAAATTGCTATTATAAAAACTTAACCAGCAACTTTTCCAATTTCCAATATTTATGTAATTCTCAAAACTTTTGGCCAAGACAGTATATATATATATATATATATATATATATATATATATATATGTATACATATATATATATATATATATATATATATATATATATATATATATATCAATGTTTCTATGACTGTAGTATATTGCGAAATTGTTAATCTTACGATATATGTGGGTCTGTGTTGTAGATTCATTCACCTCCAAGTGATTTAACCGTGAGCTGTTGTTAATGACGTGTGAATCCAGCCTCAGGTTTGTGGTATCTTGGGAATTGACAGTTAAGCACAGCATCTTCAAAAAATCAACTATGTGAAAAGCTTTTCCTTTTTAGCGCATAAGGGGACATTAATGGCTTGTATTGAGCGTAATGTGAGAGGAAACACATTAATAAAAAATCCATACTCATCCAATGACTTCTAAGGGCAGCGACTGCCCATGCATTTCTTATTCTTTTTCATAAAGAGATAAGAAAAGCATACAAAATAATATGCATAAGCAGCCTCATATCTTGACCTGATGTTCATCTCATGACTGGAGCCCAGAGCAGATGGAGCAAGACAAACTAATAGTGACTGATGTTTAGAGTGTGTCTCTCTCATCTCTGGATCTCTCATCTTTCTCTTCTCTCATTCCTTTAGACTGATAACCAATACGCTTTGGTAAACAGGCAAAAAAAAAAAGTGCAGGGCCAGATTCATTCATATATGTTTGAAGGTGGCCAATTCTTGCTCCTCCTTGATAGCAAGACGGAAAAAGAGAGGAATTTGATTGGAATGATTGAACGGAAATGGGAGCATACGAGGAGGGTGAGACGGAGTGACAGAAAGTAATTACCCCAGAGAAAATAGGAGGAATAGAAGGAGCGGCACTGCCTCAGTGGAGGTGCCGAAGATTTAATGTCCGAATGATCATGAAAAATCACCATCATCTCATGAATACACAGGAAAAGACTGTAACAAGAGACAGAGATGGAAATAGAGAGAGAACCTGCAAACCAGGAGCATGTAACACTTATGATACAAGTACATCCAACCAGAAAACTAATGTTAAAACACACAAAGCACAAACATGGGAAATTACTAGAAATTGCTTAATTGCTCTGCAGGATTACACTCATTTGTTCTGATGGGCCTACTGAACACAGATGACTACTGTATATTCTAGACCACTTGCATGGTGAAACTCACTGCCAAAAGCTCTTTAGGATATTTTTAAATGGTTATTTTTAAGGAGTTATTAATGAATGCTTCAGACCCTAATGGTGTCATCCTCAGCGTGGCCCAGGCCGACGTCGTGGATCATGTCCTAACCTCGCTACAGGAGAGGTGAGAGATAAGCGTAATGTGCCATCCTCTTCCAGCTAGGAGACAAATAACTTCAACAAAGCCGTAATTATCCAAACACCCAGAGCACGGTAATTAGCATACCTGCCATGGATTGGCTCACATCAAAAGAAAGTGCCCCAAGGAGACTCACAACAACTTTACCCATACATCAGTGACCAGGTTAACACTAATGCCTTGGTAATGACCAGCTTCATTTAATTGACCAATGATATATATCAAGTGTTTTTAAACTGGAGGCTGCGAGGACTCCGTGGAAATAATAAGCAACATGTATTTTTCATATCTCTAGTATTATATTGGATAGAAAAAAAGGTTGTTAACATAGTAAAAGTTTACTTGGAAATATTTAAAATAATATTTGATTAATTTGCGTGTCATAAAAATTGACCGCTGATACTGAAAAAAAGAAATGTGATCAATTTAAGGCTGAAGACACTTTCTCTATTCTTTTCTAAAGAAGAAACGGTATCAGCTTATTCTACAACCAATTCTGGATATCAAACTTTGACCAACTTTCAATTCCACAACCTGCTGTTATCTGTTTTACACACCTCTGCTTCTACGAATTTGGAGCTTTGTCATCTTTTCAAGGTTGCTTGCCTCTATTTACAATCATTTTCATGACTATATTTGACCAATGCATTGAGTTCTTTTGCCACCTTTCTTTCCTTGCTGCACAGATAGACACTCGCTGAATGAGAAATAAACAAAAGAAAATCAATTGTTCATTTCATATTGCAATCAGTGAAAGTATCTTGTATTACAGTGCTAGATGAAAGTTACAAGCACACTTTTCCATTCCACATACCCAGAATAGAGTCAAATAAAGGAATTTTTTTCTCCTATTTACCCTGAATGAATATTAACTTGATTAAAAATCATGACTCTAGAAATGTGAACTCAAGATTAGTCTGTTTAAGTAAAGATACAGCTGTAATCAAATCAACCAATTATAAAGTTGAAGTTAAAAATGCCACTATAAAGACTGAAATTCTTGCTTTTAATCACAAAAGAGCTAAAACTGTTAACAAACCTAGAACAAACTGATCTCACATTTTCATGCAATTACAATAAATGAAAAATAGAGTTTTAAAGATTAAAATAGGCCATAAAAGTCTCTATATTCCTCACTGTAGTCCAAAGTCATTGATTTGAGCTATGTGCCTGTTCAGAATCATTAGGACCAGTCATGTGAACTAGATCAAGTGATTCATTTAAAAGATCTGACCCAAAAGATGATCAGTTCACAAATCAGACTATGACTTATCTCATGAACTCTCCAGAATTTAATATTTTGAGGGACCCATTCCTTTAAGTAAATAGCAAATCCTTTTATTGTTTCCAAGACATGAACAATAACAAGGAGATGCAAGTACCTCTGTTTGCTGTCCTCTGAGAGACAAACCAATTAGTTGATTAGAGCAACACTGTGCTAGTCCTTGAAGAAGTGCACGGTACTGACCTTTCAAGGACTCACTAAAACTTATTGTATTACACAAGTGGGATCCCAACTCACCATGTGTCAATATAGTTAGATTTCTCCAGGCGAGATCTGGCATTCATTTTGTGTATGAGGAATGAGGGGCATTAGCTTGATATTAAAATATTTAATGATTCTCTGCTTGCAACACAATTTATCTAGAATAATGATCAATGATACATCAAATAATGCTTTATAAACTATAACTGTCCATTTACCAGTTCTAATGCAAAAAAAAATAAATAAATAAAATAAATGAAGAATAAGAAGAATCAAACTGTGGCAGCACAACTCTGCAGCCCATGAAGATGAACAGCAAGAGTGTTTATGATGGTCTGCCCCGCAAAGTTTTGGATGGGGTGCGACAGCGATTCTTCATAGCACCATCTGGCTCTGGGGATGAAAATGCTAAATCAATGCTAAAACCTCCCCAACAAAGCAGGTAATGAATGAAGAGGTTCCTTTGCCAAGAGAACAAAGACTGGCCCAAACTTTGCTTCTCCCATTCTCTTCTCTCTGTGGTTTATGCAGGAGAATGATAAACAGCACCATCTGAACAGGACAGACCCAAGTATTTGCCCACATCTCGGTCCAGCTCATTATGAATTCACATTACAAAATCTAGCAACTTCCTCAGGAGCCAAAACAGAATTAAAGATTCCATAATACAATGAATAAATTTCCATCTGAAATGACCTCATCTATTTAGAAAGAATTATTAAAATGAACTAGTTAAAATTAAAATACAGGGTCAAAAAGTCTGAGGCTACACTGAAAAATTTTAATTTGAATGAATTAATTAATTAATTAATGAACTATAGTATATATATATGTATATATATATATATATATATATATATATATATATATATATATATATATGTATATGTATATATATATATATATGTATACTATATATATATATATATATATATATAGTATATAATATATATATAGTATATAACTAACTATATAACAAATGTATCATGCTATAATTTCTATAATAACATACATATGTAATATCTTACTAAATAATTGGCATCAAACAAACAATATAATTCTTATTTCTAAGATAATAATAATATCTTAGATTATTAATATATTATTATTAAATTAGAAGATTGAAAAATGATTACACAACCACGAAATAGGTGGTGATGTGCACTAAGTAGGTTATGTAAAATGGCATTAAACAAAAGAAGAAGAAGGAAGATTTCCATGGTGAATCATCGATTCATCGCTCAGTTGAGAATGTCTTGTGTGTTAACCGGGAACATACTCTGGGTTGGCTGAATTTATTCCCAGATGCGTTTTTGGAACCAGCATACCTCGAGTAAGCAAGGTTTGGGGGCCAAGGGTTCAGGGTATATGTGATGGTAAGTGGAGAATAATTACAGACATAAACAGCATAAAAAAACATCAACACAAGACAAAGAATAGACTGAAACTGAGGGCTTATAAACAAGGAGAACAGAAAACTAAACAAGATTAATTAACAAGACACCTGAACTGAGGACACTAATCAAATCAGTAACCCAGGATATAAACAAGTGGAGACCTGAACCAATATACAGACTAATAACAAACTCAAACACTGACAGGTAAATCAAACATGTGTATCCTTATTAAAGCTATAAAAAGTTATTCAGCCAAGAGCAGTAAGTTATTTTCTCTTTTGTTTGATTCACATCAATGACACAGAGCCGCAGGTAGTTAAATCAGACTGCTGTCACTTTAAGACCAAACGCATGGATCCATTATACTGATACATATCTGGTTAACACCCAACTGTTCACTTTCACTTGAGACATAACCAACAATGTTTACATGCATACTCCACTCAATGGGCATTTTGACATAATTGCTTGAGTATATGATCATTCAAGTGCAATTAAATGTGAAAGAAAATGGTCACATGTTTACGCTATGTGTCAGTCAACTGCTTATTGTGCTTAATAATAGTTTTTTTTAATGTCGAGCATGTACCAAAATTTCAAAAGCTGCCTTTGTGTGCGGCACACAAGGTTTTGGAAAAAAAAAAAAAAAAAAAAAAAAAAAAACACACAATAGGCCCCAAGTGATATTCACTGAATATCTTGTAAAATCAACAGTATTTAACTGCAGAAAGTTACAGGTCACAACAGCCCTAAACCTGCAAGATAAGTATGATGTTGGACATCAGTTTTGTATCACAGAAACAGGTCAGGTCGTCTGACAAAAATAAGACACTTTAAAACCAAACAAGCTACTCAGCAAAATTATGATATGTTGCTTCAGTCACAGTGTAACATTACACAACAATTCTTCATCCCCACCCATTTATCTCAATATCTGTTAATTAGGCCATGCAAGTGAAAAGCTAATGTTCAACATATGTTGTTTATTTGCTGTAATCACCTTGCGACTTTGCAATCTTTTTAGGTTATTATAAAAAGTACTTGACATTCTGAAAGACAACTTCATTTTAGTTCTAATAGATCCCACCTGTCTCCCATGAATATTCATTCCATTTTTTTATTAGGAATTAATGAGTTGCGAGATACAGCTGGCGTATCTAAATACCTGACTTCATCCCTTTCTCTTAAACACCAGAAAGGTGACAGAGCCCATTTGCAGTTTCTCTAGATGCTCTTGTTAAAAGTATTTTATAAAGTATCTTGCTCTCATCTAGATGATGCAAACTAGTAACAATAATGATCAATTGAAGACATAAAACACTGTTTTGGTTTCATTACCAATTAAATGTTGTGGTTCTCAGAGCCAATTTTGGTACCAGAGCAAAAACTCTTGAATTAAGCACTATAAAAAATGTTGTCCTTTTAGCTCTCACAGTCAATCATAGCAGTTTCCGATTACATCACACATTTAAATATGGTTGATAATTAAAAAAAAAAAAAAGGTGTCTTGTACAACAAATCTCTTAATTACATTGTGTTCACAAGTTGTTGGCTATAATGAAAGGATTCACAAGTGTGACACACGTTGTGTTGAACAACACAAATCCTGTACGTTTTCAGAGCTAAGCGGATTCTTACCAACTTACTGACTAGCACCTCTGATTAGGGCTGTTAGGATAACTACATTTTGTTGAACAGTATATTGTCCCAGAAATAATTGTGATTAATTATATTATTGTCATTTTGAAACCATTTTATGCTACTGTATATAATCATAATATGACAGGATAATTATGTAAGTAGGCCTATACACTTCCAGTGATCATAACTCTTAAGAATATGTAGATAGTGCAACTGAAGTGTCAAAAAAATAAATATCCTAAATTAAAAAAAAAAAAATGTGCAAAGTAACAAGTAGAAGAAAAAAACACTTATAAGTCACTTATATGGAGATTTTCCATCCAGAGATTTTTCCTTGACCTTCTTTTCTCAGTAAAGTAATGGTGTATACTTCTGCTGAAAAAGAAGCCCTACTCAGCAATCAGTTGTCCATGAACAAAAGCACAGATGCCCAACAGGCTGTATCTACTGCTAAATCTATTTTTATAGAGCCATGCTTTCCATGCTTTTTAAAAGTTTAACTTGTTATAATTTGAGTGCTGCACGTTTAAAACGTGTCATGCATGAAGACACGAGCACAATGGTCAAAAAGGTCTGTCTACCGAATGTTTACTGTGGAAAACTCCTTAACACATTTCGCGCTGTCACGCTTGCAGTAGAAAAGTGGATTGCAGCTTTAAAACTGCGTGCATTTGGACTTGTTCTTCCAAACTCTCTGTAGTTGTCAGGAAAACACTTCAACGTCTAAAGTGATGCCTTCTTTTCATTCTTTTCAGATAAGATGACAGAGGCAGCATTATCAGCAAAATGTTGGTGACATTAATTTTTGTATAAACATAATGGGCAATATATTGCATCACCAAAAATGATCGATGTCACACCCATATATCGTATAATAAGTCAATAAGTCATTAGTCAATACAGTGCATCCGTAAAGTATTCACATTCTACATTTTGATATGTTACAGACTTATTCCAAAATCGATTAAATTAATTATTTTCCAGAAAATTCTACAAAGAATTCCCCATAATGACAACATGAAAGAAGTATGTTTGAAATCTTTGCAAATGTATTAAAAAAAAAAAAACAACAAAAAATCACATGTACATAAGTATTCACAGCCTTTACCATGACACACAAAATTGAGCACAGGTGCATACTGTTTCCATTGATCATCCTTGAGATGTTTCTACAACTTGATTGGAGTCCACCTGTGGTAAATTCAGTTGATTGGACATGATTTGGAAAGGCACACACCTGTCTATATAAGGTCCCACAGTTAACAGTGCATGTCAGAGCACAAACTAAGTCATGCAGTCCAAAGAATTGTCTGTAGACCTCCAAGACTGGATTGTATCGAGGCACAGATCTGTAGAAGGGTACAGAAAACACCATTGATGGTCCCAATGAGCACAGTGGCCTCCATCCTCCGTAAAGTTTGGAACCAGCAGGACTCCCCCGTCTGGCCAACCAATTGGGGAAGAAGGGCCTTAGTCAGGGAGGTGACCAAGAACCCGATGGTCACTCTGACGGAGCTCCAGCGTTTCTCTGTGGAGAAAGGGGCACAATCCTCAAGAACAACCATCTCTGCAGCACTCCATCAATCAGGCTTGTATGATTGAGTGGCCAGATGGAAGCCACTCCTCAGTAAAAGGCACATGACAGCCTGCCTGAAGGACTCTCAGACCATGAGAAAGAAAATTCTCAAAGATTGAATTCTTTGGCCTGAATGTCAAGCGTCATATCTGGAGGAAAACAGGCAACGCTCATCACCTGGCCAATACCATCCCTACAGTGAAGCATGGTGGTGGCAGCATCATGCAGTGGAAATGTTTTTCCGGAACTGAGAGACTAGTCAGGATCAAGGGAAAGATGAATGCAGCAATCTACAGAGACATCCTTGAGGAAAATCTGCTCCAGAGTGCTCTGGATCTCAGACTGGGGTTCGGGTAATAATTTGCAGGGAGTTAAAATTCGGCATAGCACCTGTACTTCTGACAACCTTACTAGTTTATGCAGATCAGTTCATTCCTGCAACAACAAGTTTACTCCAAATGAGGAAAATAAAACAAATGTTATTTAGACACCCATTTAACTATCAAAACTCCACATGGTTTTAATTTTCAAGAATCATTTAGCATTAAAATTCAATAAATTGATACTTTGCTAAATTCCTTTTTGAGTTATAAAGATTAAACGTAAAGAATCTCAAATACCACATACAATTGATCTTATCTCAGACCATCTATTCCAACATGCCAGACAACAATACATGAAATATCCATTCATATTGATTTTACACCCACTCTGAATGAATTAACCTATAGGTTTACACAGATCCTCTAAAATGCACCCATATGCCTGGAAAAAGAAAAAATAGACTATACAATGATACTGGCTTTTATACAATTTGCACTGGTCTCCCTTTCACTATCTGTTCACACATGATGAAATATTCTGCTGACTAAAGAATCAAAATGTGCTGCAGGACATTCCACATTGAGCTGTTATGATCCCCCATTGGTAGCAATGGACATGTCGTCTGATCCACCAAGGATCAAATGAAAGATTTCAAGCAGAGGATTATATGATTTGCCTTCAGGACTATACAGGACATCAAAAAGGGTTTGTGAGCATCTGAACTATTCAAATCTCAAAATCAGATTCTGTCAGAATATACAGTCGTGGCCAAAAGTTTTGAGAATTACATAAATTTTAGTTTTCACAAAGTTTGCTGCTAAACTGCTTTTAGATCTTTGTTTCAGTTGTTTCTGTGATGTACTGAAATATAATTACAAGCACTTCATACGTTTCAAAGGCTTTTATCGACAATTACATGACATTTATGCAAAGAGTCAGTATTTGCAGTGTTGGCCGTTCTTTTTCAGGACCTCTGCAATTCGACTGGGCATGCTCTCAATCAACTTCTGAGCCAAATCCTGACTGATAGCAACCCATTCTTTCATAATCACTTCTTGGAGTTTGTCAGAATTAGTGGGTTTTTGTTTGTCCACCCGCCTCTTGAGGATTGACCACAAGTTCTCAATGGGATTAAGATCTGGGGAGTTTCCAGGCCATGGACCCAAAATTTCAACGTTCTGGTCCCCGAGCCACTTAGTTATCACTTTTGCCTTATGGCACGGTGCTCCATCGTGCTGGAAAATGCATTGTTCTTCACCAAACTGTTGTTGGATTCTTGGAAGAAGCTGCTGTTGGAGGGTGTTTTGGTACCATTCTTTATTCGTGGCTGTGTTTTTGGGCAGAACTGTGAGTGAGCCCACTCCCTTGGATGAGAAGTAACCCCACACATGAATGGTCTCAGGATGCTTTACTGTTGGCATGACACAGGACTGATGGTAGCGCTCACCTTTTCTTTTCCTGACAAGCCTTTTTCCAGATGCCCCAAACAATCAGATAGGGGCTTCATCGGAGAATATGACTTTGCCCCAGTCCTCAGCAGTCCATTCACGATACTTTCTGCAGAAGAACAATCTGTCCCTGATGTTTTTTTTGGAGAGAAGTGGCTTCTTTGCTGCCCTTCTTGACACCAGGCAATCTTCCAAAAGTCTTCGCCTCACTGTGCGTGCAGATGCGCTCACACCTGCCTGCTGCCATTCCTGAGCAAGCTCTGCACTGGTGGCACTCCGATCCCGCAGCTGAATCCTCTTTAGGAGACGATCCCGACACTTTCTGGACTTTCTTGGACACCCTGAAGCCTTCTTTACGAGAATTGAACCTCTTTCCTTGAAGTTGCTGATGATCCTATAAATTGTTGATTTAGGCGCAATCTTAGTAGCCACAATATCCTTGCCTGTGAAGCCATTTTTATGCAACGCAATGATGGCTGCACGCGTTTCTTTGCAGGTCACTATGGTTAACAATGGAAGAACAATGATTTCAAGCATCACCCTCCTTTTAACATGTCAAGTCTGCCATTCTAACCCAATCAGCCTGACATAATTATCTCCAGCCTTGTGCTCGTCAACATTCTCACCTGAGTTAACAAGACGATTACTGAAATGATCTCAGCAGGTCCTTTAATGACAGCAATGAAATGCAGTGGAAAGGTTTTTTTGGGATTAAGTTAATTTTCATGGCAAAGAAGGACTATGCAATTCATCTGATCACTCTTCATAACATTCTGGAGTATATGCAAATTACTATTATAAAAACTTAAGCAGCAACTTTTCCAATTTCCAATATTTATGTAATTCTCAAAACTTTTGGCCACGACTGTACATACAGGTTTTGTTCATATAATTAGAATAATATCAAAAAGTTGATTTATTTCACTACTTCCATTCAAAAAGTGAAACTTGTATATTATATTCATTCATTACACACAGACAGATATATTTCAAATGTTTATTTCTTTTCATTTTGATGATTATAACTGACAACTAAGGAAAATCCCAAATTCAGTATCAGTTCAATTCAGAAACTTTTTGATGATATTCTAATTGTATGACCAGCACCTGTATACCATTCAAAAGTTATTTAAAAAAAAAAGATCAAGAAATTAAGCATCATTTGTTGTCAACATAAATAATAAGAAGTTTATTGAGCAGCAAATCAGTATATTAGAGTATATTGATTTCTGAAGGATCATGTGACACTGAAGACTGGAGTAATGATGCTGAAAATTCAGCTTTGCCGTCACAAGAATAAATTATATTTTAAAATATATTCAAATAGGGGAAAAAAACTACTTTTAAATTGTAATAATATTTTGCAATATTACTGTTTTTACAGTATTTTTTTTAAATACTGCCTTAGTGAGCAAAAAGACATAACAAAATAATTCATGGTTTCAATGACATAAATCAAACAATATTGTATTTGATAAGGCAGAGAATATCCAAAACAAGATATTTCAGCAAGTGGAATTGCTTTGAACTGTCGTTGACATGAATGGGAATACTAATGGATCTCGATCTCCTCTCTCTCTCTCTCTCTCTCTCTCTCTCTCTCTCTCTCTCTCTCTCTCTCTCTCTCTCTCTCTCTCTATCATAGATGCCCTTGCTTAGTGCAGATTACACAATGTTTGTGACTAATACATTTAACTGAAATGTTTCTGGCTTTGTGTTATTACATTAGAGGTCAATAGCTATTGATCACCACACGCTCAGATATGGATCAGACATAAAGGAAAAATTAAATAAACGACCCAGAAAACAGTAACACATGAGAAAACACTGACACGCAGCATGTGATCGATCCTAAAATGTTCCTGCAGATATGACCTGAATGTACATTTTGGTCATAAGCAGAATTGAATTTTAAGTTGAAGTTTATTGACTGAATACGATTTTACTTAATCTGGTGTGCAAACTGAACACCCACATGCAAGTCAGCACTTACACCCAGCAGGTCAAATCAGTAAGAGACTCTGACTCATCAACTAAGAGCCGTTTCTGTGTGAAACTGGTGTACGGTGTAAACAGCTTTATTGGTTTTATTCCATCAGTTTTGCTTCATTACACCCTCCCAGGCACTTGATATCCTTGTATATGATTAAACCCTCTCCCCTATCAGTAACCACATACTGAGAGCCAATTCAATGTCCCGCACAAAGTGCTCTAGCAATCAGAATATCTACAAATTCAGCTCTTTACGAGCTGTATGAAACTAATGCTGATTTAGACGCTACCCCAGTTGTTGATGATTATGTTCAGAATAAACAATGAATTTTCATCACAAGATAGTAATCACTGACCATGTTTCCTTTACTTTATTCAGGAAAAGAGATTCACATGCTTTTCAGCAACAGGAATATTCCTGTAAATAGTCCTGTTTTTTTATTAATTTATGAATAAATTAGCTTTCACAAGGAAACGTTAAAACTAGTTAATGATAAATATGCTAATATTTATTAATTTAACAGTATATTATTATATATTATAACTATTATAAAAGTTTATTTATTATAAGTGTTATTATTATTATATTTTGAATAATAATTATAATAATAATAAATTATATATTATAAATTATTATTATTTGTGTATTTATCAATCAAAAACCATTGTCAATACAGTATTTTAGATATAAATTTGATTATTCAGAGTATTTATTATATCCTCAGTATGCTAAGATATTTTCTTAGGTTAGCAGACTGCCTGTGCGCACAGTACACAGTAATCAGAGTTTACCTGTTAATCCCTCATTGCTGTGAATAAACAAACTTTATATTTTATTAACCTCTGCTTGAGTGTCGTCCCGTGTCGTGCACCATTACAACTAAAAGTGACCATCGAAGCTCTACAAAATCTCCATCAACAACCACAACACCAGATTCTCCACACCCAGCATTCCCGAAATCACCGCTTCCACTCCTTCTCCACTGGTAGCTGCCAGTCCCATGGCCCGACCAGCGCCCTTCTCAGGTTTGGCGGAGGATTGTAATGGTTTTCTACTCCACTGTTCACTGACCCTGGAAATGCAGCCACATCTTTTTCTAACAGAATGCACAAAAATCTCTTGCATCCCTATTGTCTGGATGAGTGCTCCAATGGGCTGAAACGATCTGGACCCAAGAAGGTACTGTCACACAATCTTTTTTGATCTTTCGAGAACATTTCGAACACAAGTTTTTGGTAAAATCGCTGGTGATTCTTCCATTGGTGAACAATTATATCATCTACGTCAAGGTCAAATGTCAGTATCTGATTATTCTCTCAAGTTCAGAACTCTTGTTGCTGCCAGTGGTCGGAATGAGCGCTCGCTTATCACCACCTATCGACAGGGATTGAATCTGCGCGTTCGGCTGCATCTCGCAGCATACGACGACACCATAGGATTGGAGCGTTTCATCCAGCTTTCCGTAAGGCTGAATAGTCGTTTGCAGTCTTGTATTGAAGAACACCAGGGTCAAATGTTCCCCTCTCTCCTCTGCCAACCATCAAACAGCAATCCTCCAGAACCAGTTCATGAACCTATGCATGCAGATCATAATCGATTGACATCTACTGAGTGGCAGAGATGGCTGACCCAGGGCTTAATTTTATACTGCGGAGATAAGGGGCATACCATAAATAACTGCCCCATATGACCACCTCATCCCATGGTGTTACTGAACCCTCTATCAACATGTGTCCACTCACTTCTTACTGCTTCTAATGTCTTGATTCCAATACAAGACCATGGATAGTACAACATAACCCAATCATCTCTTGGCAGTCAGGTGAAGTCCTAAAGTGGGGTGATAAATGTTTTCCTCAATGTTTCCCTCAGAATCTACGTCCTGTCCCTCACTCAGTAGAATCCATTCTGGTAAATTCTACTTCTATTGAAAGTCCTGTTTAGAAACAGTCTGTCAAAATTCCATTCTGTTAATTCCATTCCCAAAGAAAGCCTCACAACTTCCTCCACATGAGACTGTGCCATAGAACTACTTCAGGGGGAGCCAGTGCCCCATGGAAAGGTCTATCCTTTGTCACTTCCTGAACAGAAGGCCATGGAGTGTATTGAAGAGGCTCTACAACAAGATTACATCCACCCTTCTACATCCCCCAGTTCCTAGGCTGAACCGAGTACCCCCAGAACTCTCTACGCCAAGCCACCTGGTCTCACTCCCGCTAACCAATCACAACGAACACTATCACCAGAATACTGATTGCACTCACCTGCACCTCATCTGCCAATCACTCGCCGGCTTTATAAGAACACACCTCACCTCATTGTCTGGTCTCGTTCATGCGAAGAGGATATTCTCTCCATGCTCCCGATGATTTACCTGCCAGATCATCTGCGTTGATGCATCCTGATGTCATCTGTTCCCCATGCAAGTTGATACTTCCTGTTTGCACTTCAGACATCCATTACTGTGACTATTACTTATCTGATCTTCTGAGGTGTGTGGATTTGACTGTCTGGTTTCCCGGGAATCCTTCAGCATCTGTAAAACAAGAGACTTTGTTACAATACTATTCTACATGTCGATGTCATATCCATTTACTACTATTTTACCTGTTAATCCCTCGTTGCTGTGAATAAACGAACTTTATATTTTATTAATCTCTGCTTGAGTGTTGTCTCGTAACAAGTTGTGCTTAACTCCAGTTAATAGTCAAACCCTCACTGATGTTAGCAAGATCAGTGCTGTGGGCAAATCAATAGCATGCTTTAAAGATCATCTACTCAATAAATCATGCGTCAAGACTCTTAGATCTGCTAAGGACTTTTACCTCACACAAAAATATGGGAACAGCAGTGAGCTCAAGGTGAGCTATCAAAATTTTTGGTCTCTTTTACCCAGAAGAGACACTGTAACGTTGAAAGGTGCATATCTCAGTTCATTTTGTCATCTTTTATGTGAACACTTGCATACAGATGTCCTCAAAGCTAACACATATGGACTAAGAGACAGAGCTCCTGCTATTCAGAGTCTTACTAAATTGTAAATTGTGAAAATGTAGTTCTGAGCCCTAATACATTCAAGAACAGAATGGGGTGATGAGGTATCATACTTAAATATCAGAGTTAGTAACCAGATGGTTGCTGGACTGATTTCTCCTGGTAGGGGGAGCAGTCGCCATAGTGCCATTAAAGAAGGTGCCATTTTATGTGTGAGGCAGTCGGCTGTGAGGGCTGCCGCTTTTACTTTCATTTTGTGTTTACATATCATTAAAGTGATGTTGAATGTTTGCCAGTCCCCACATTCTACTAAATTACGAATTACTAACGAAAAAAATAACCTTCATAACAGAAAGGTTAATTAACCAAGAAGTGGCTGATTCACCTATATGAAAATAAATCTATGGCTTGGAACATGCCTTAAACTCTCCCATAATGCATCGTCGACCAACATTTTTGAATATCATACTCAAATTAACATCACACACACTAACCAACACACATCTGGTGCTTTCTTCAGCATCTCTTAACAGCCTTTAAAAAAAGTATCATAAAATACTCAGCTGATTGTATTCGTTCCAGCAGCTCTTATGTTACTCCCTGTTAAGTATGACACCCTGAGGCCTGACAATTTTATGCTTAAGTTTATTGGCTGCAGTAAAAGACAAGTGAAAACCTCCTGCACTTGTTATCTTTAGCAGAGGATCCGTCCCATCCCGTCCCCGTCCGTGTAAATGTCTGTATAACTTACAACCTCGTTTGCTTTCAGTACCATCACGACACCTGCATTCTGCGGCACTTACAAAATGTGAGCCTATCATGTCTTGACAGGATGGGAGGTTAGGGTTATGAGTCTCCTCTGGTGTGTTAGATCATCATGACAAACTGCATCTCCAGAGCATGTCAAACAGCTTCAATTCACACTCTCACCGGAACGCAATCTTAAGTCCAAAGATTATGGATCTTTGAGGAAAGTCACAAGAGCAGCTAAATTCACACTGTAATTTACCCACAAATACACTTTTGAACAGATTTAAAGACATGGGCAATTGGAACAGCTATTATTGGAGTCTGACATGCTGCTACAGAAGCCTTCAGAGAAATTGATCCAAAACACACAGTGAAGATTTTTTTTTTTGCTATTACTGCCAGTAACTAATATAATGATTGTGTTTTTAAAAATTATGCACATTTGTAACCATGAATCAGTTTATCAGCATCCTATTTTAATGCACCAAGTTGGTTCATTGCTTGGCGAACTGTAAAAAGCTTGCAATTAATTACAATAATTGGCAAAGGATTTCATTTTCATTTGATTATAAAATACATTTAAAGCTCACATTTTAGTTCACCCAAAAATGAAAATTATGTAATTTATTACTCACTCTCATGTCGTTCTACACCCATAAGACCTTCGTTCATCTTTGGAACACAAATTAAGAAATTTTTGATGAAATCCAATGGCTCAGTGAGGCATCTAATGCCAGAAAGACAGTTAACACTTTCAGATGCCCAGAATGATACTAAAACATATTTAAAACAGTTTATATGAGTACAGTGGTTCAACCTTAATATTTGAAAGCGACGAGAATACTTTTTGTGTGCCAAAAAAACGAAATAATGACTTTTCAACAATAGCCATGGCCGATTTTAAAACACTGCATCGAAGCTTTACAAATCTTTTGTTTCGAATCATGGATGCATCCGTTGTAAACATTACTCAACAAAAAGGAGCTCCCAGCACTGAACCTTGGGAAAGTAACCAAGGTTTTTTCCACATGACACAGGCACGAAGGCATCGCTGCATGAATTCGATCATTTCCCTCAGGAGGAACCTCTTGATTTTGAGCCATCACTACAAGGGTCTCATGTGCAGCAGGCCAAAAGGTATCACGTTGGATGCAGCCACCATCAGACCCCACAGTATCTGAAACTGTTTGACAGTGACTGGCCTAGCTTTAACTTGTTTATGGCTATGAGAATCGCTTCTACTGGAGCAAGAGATGAATCCTATATTAAACCTAGAAAAGAGGTTCTCTATGCTGGAGACAGAACACTCTTTTTGGTGTGTAGTCTCAACCTCAGAATTTTCATTTTCATGTGGGCAAGAACAGCATCTCGATGCTGAACCGCTAACTGTCTTGACTGAGCCAGAATCAGCCAGTTGTCTATATGTTTTAATAAGTGAATGCCCTGGAGTCGCAGGAGCCAGAGCTGCATCAATGCATTTTGTGAATGTGCGGGGTGATAGCTAGGCCAAATGGAAGAACCCGATACTGGTACACTTCGCCCCCAAAAGCAAATCTCACAAACTTCCTGTGTTGAGGAAGGATGGAAACATGGAAGTATGCCCTCAGAATCCTGGCATTACGACTTATTCGCTGAAGCCTTCTTTGCGATGATGACTGTCCTCAGTTCCACCTTATCCTTAGAAGACTTTGGCTGTGAGCCAAAAAGGCATTTATTGTTTGAGTTTTATGATAAAATGGACATTTGAGGGATGAGATTTATCAATGATTTTTGTAATGAAGAGTCAACGGAGTGAGATCCAAATGCAGGCTTTATTCAAAAGCAGGATGGTCCGACATATAATGGTCAGTAACCAGCAAACAGGAATGTCACAGAATAGGCAGAGTCGTAAACGTAGAACAGGCAGAAAGATCGGGGCAGGCAGCAATTCAACAAAGTCCAATCATACAAGGCAATGGGTCCAAGAGCAGGGAGATAAATATCAAAATTGGAGGAGACAAAAACAGGCAGACAAGAAAGGAATGAAACGCTCAGAAATGTAAATCACTAGGAAATAACAAGACCTTGCAAAGGTGTGTATGTGTGTACTGAGCTTAAATAGTAAACATGATAAGCTGCAGCTGGTGAGGTGATGAATGATTAGGTATGTGGCCTATGGGAAATGTAATCTGAATGAATGAGTGAGTGAGTGAGTGAGTGAGTGAGTGAGTAGTGTAGAGTCCATGGTGAGGTGCCCTCTAGTGATTACTGACGATCTTTACAGATTTCTTATCAAAAGTAACAAAACACGGAGCTTATTGTGATTATTGGCGGTTAATGTTGTTTTAAATATTTGTATAACATCTTTGTTGTTTTAGCAATGTTTTATTGACCATCCATATTTATTTTGGGGGGTCTTAATTACAATACAAACATAAAATCAGTATTTACTGTGACCTCCTGGACTTCTACCATTTTCTCAAAGAAGAACATCTGAGAAACTGAGAAACTCCTTTTCCATTCCATTTAGGTTTAAGAGAGCCAGGTTCCTTTTGCACAAATGTTAAGGGAGGCCACTAAATACTTGCCATTTTAGCCTAACTTGTTTTTTTTGTTGTTGTTGTTGTTGTAGTTGTTTTTGTTTTTAATACTGCATAAAGATTTCCTGTATTTTCTGGTTATATTCTAATAAACGGACTGAGAAATAATTGTATATGGTTGTTATACCATTGCTAAAACGATATCCAATGGTTGCCTAAGACTTTTAAACACTGTTTAAGCATAATATATATTTAAAACTCTATAAATCTAAAATGTAACACCAATTTAACTACAAAATTTTACAACAATGATTTTGCTGCATTACAAACACTAAGATGTGAATTTTCTGAAGGGAATACTAGTTAATTTTGTAACATGGCACAAGCATACCCTTTGAATTGAGAAAAATAAGTCCTTGATATTATCTGTTTTGAAAAACATTCAATCAAGTAACATCCAATAATTAATATACATATATATATATGTATATTATATTATACTGTGCAATGCTGATGCTTTTATCTT
Source organism: Opsariichthys bidens (assembly GCA_037194245.1). Taxonomy (NCBI): domain Eukaryota; kingdom Metazoa; phylum Chordata; class Actinopteri; order Cypriniformes; family Xenocyprididae; genus Opsariichthys; species Opsariichthys bidens. Next base: position 9,524,092 of record CM074279.1, on the reverse strand, counting down.
CCCAACACAGATATCTTTGAATTATCTACAATACTTAATCAATAGAAAATTGGTGGTGTATATCACAATATGTTGCCCCTGTCGCCTGCACAAACAAAAAAAAATGACTGATACTAATCTTCTGCGCCTATAGAAAAGGTCGTCGTGTGTTAAGTGGGTGGCATGAGCTCTTGGATGTGTCCTAAATGCCACTGCACATCTAAAGGTCACGTTAGTCATAATGTTTACAACACACATGCTTTGGTGGATATTTCAAGTCAACACACCATAAACACATGTACATTTAAACACAAACTGCATAGTGCACACACATTGTAAAAAAAA